>CM040185.1:8850532-8860532 GCA_022606455.1 Callitettix versicolor
CTTATATTACGGATGCAGTCATGATGGAAATTGTATTCTTGATTCTGTAGGGTTTTTTCTCAGTATTCGTCTGCTTCATTAAACTGATCACCGACTGTATTACAAAGGAAAATGTAGAAAATCTTAAGACGTTACCGGTTTTGCCTCGAAAGAAATATAAGCAACGCCAAAGTGCAACAGAATGTCTGACATTCAAAAGTGGGATAAAAAAAAAAATAAGCAACACCCAAAGTGCAACAGAATGTCTAACATTTAAAAGTGGGATAAAAAAAAAATATTAAGCAACACCCAAAGTGCAACAGAATGTCTAACATTTAAAAGTGGGATAAAAAAAAAGCAACACCCAAAGTGCAACAAAATGTCTAACATTTAAAAGTGGGATAAAAAAAATAAGCAACGCCCAAAGTGCAACAGAATGTCTAACATTTAAAAGTGGGATAAAAAAAAAAAAAAATAAGCAACACCCAAAGTGCAACAGAATGTCTAACATTTAAAAGTGGGATAAAAAAAATAAGCAACGCCCAAAGTGCAACAGAATGTCTAACATTTAAAAGTGGGATAAAAAAAAAAAATAAGCAACGCCCAAAGTGCAACAGAATGTCTAACATTTAAAAGTGGGATAAAAAAAAATAAGCAACACCCAAAGTGCAACAGAATGTCTAACATTTAAAAGTGGGATAAAAAAAAATAAGCAACACCCAAAGTGCAACAGAATGTCTAACATTTAAAAGTGGGATAAAAAAAAAAATAAGCAACACCCAAAGTGCAACAGAATGTCTAACATTTAAAAGTGGGATAAAAAAAAAAAAATTAAGCAACACCCAAAGTGCAACAGAATGTCTAACATTTAAAAGTGGGATAAAAAAAATAATAAAAAAATAAGCAACACCCAAAGTGCAACAGAATGTCTAACATTTAAAAGTGGGATAAAAAAAAATAAAAAAATAAGCAACACCCAAAGTGCAACAGAATGTCTAACATTTAAAAGTGGGATAAAAAAAAAATAAAAAAGCAACACCCAAAGTGCAACAGAATGTCTAACATTTAAAAGTGGGATAAAAAAAAATAAATAAGCAACACCCAAAGTGCAACAGAATTTCTAACATTTAAAAGTGGGATAAAAAAAAATAAATAAGCAACACTAAAAGTGCAACAGAATGTCTAACATTTAAAAGTGGGATAAAAAAAAATAAATAAGCAACACTAAAAGTGCAACAGAATGTCTAACATTTAAAAGTGGGATAAAAAAAAAAATAAATAAGCAACACCCAAAGTGCAACAGAATTTCTAACATTTAAAAGTGGGATAAAAAAAAATAAATAAGCAACACTAAAAGTGCAACAGAATGTCTAACATTTAAAAGTGGGATAAAAAAAAATATTAAGCAACACCCAAAGTGCAACAGAATGTCTAACATTTAAAAGTGGGATAAAAAAAAAAATAAATAAGCAACACCCAAAGTGCAACAGAATTTCTAACATTTAAAAGTGGGATAAAAAAAAATAAATAAGCAACATTAAAAGTGCAACAGAATGTCTAACATTTAAAAGTGGGATAAAAAAAAATAAATAAATAACACCCAAAGTGCAACAGAATGTCTAACATTTAAAAGTGGGATTAAAAAAAAAAAAAATAAGCAACACCAAAGTGCAACAGAATGTCTAACATTTAAAAGTGGGATAAAAAAAAAAATATTAAGCAACACCCAAAGTGCAACAGAATGTCTAACATTTAAAAGTGGGACAAAAAAAAAACAAGTGTATAAAAAATAACACAGTCTAACCCAGCTGAAAGCAAGGAAAACATCCCACTAACTCAACAATTTACATTGGCGAACTCAAAGAAACACACAACCATAACGGACATCTCTGCTTCTAAGCCATAACCTTAAACATATTCAATTTTTTTTTAAGGCGAAAAAAACATTGAGGCTATTAACGCCTCCCTAATGTAAGCGTGAGTGTAACGTGTTAAAGTCGTTAAAGTGTGTACCCGGGTACCGCGAGGGACGTCTAAATCCTCTCAATAGGTGCAGCTAGTCTGCACCTCCTGCAAGGAACACTTCAGCATTAGCAAGGAATGACCAGATTCTTTAATTTGAACAATATCGGTGTAATCCATAAAAGCCAAAAAGGTACTGAACTAAGTAATAGAAATTGTAGAAGTGTACAGATCTATTTGTAAAACCCTGATCCCTCTCACTATTGTCTGATACGTGGTTATTTCATCCGACGGTCGCACACCTCACGCAACTGCCTCGTGGTAACCGGGTCAAAATCTTTGGCAGGCAGCGCGTACACAAACACACAAAATTAAACTATGTACAGACATAAGATTAAACAGTTGAACAAATATAACGACCGAAATCAATGTAAAACTATACACACGCGCGCGCGCGCGCACACACACACATACTTACACGCACACGACCCCACCCACACAAACATGCGCAAACTACAAACACACGCACCCACACACACACACACACACTTACACACACACGCAAGCATGCACGCACGTACGTTTTTGACGCGCACCCACACACACGCGGGCGCGCACGCACGCACACACACACACACACACACACGCACGCAAGCATGCACTCACGTACGCTTGCACGCGCACCCACACCCAACCGCGCGCGCACGCACACACACTTACACATGCATGCACGTATGCTTGCACGCGCACACGCACGCCCACATCCACACAAACACGCGCAAATCACAAACACACGCAGTACGCTTGCACACGCACACACACACACCCGCACCCACACAAACGCGCAAACCACACACACACACACACACTTACACACACACGCACGCAAGCATGCACTCACGTACGCTTGCACGCGCACCCACACCCAACCGCGCGCGCACGCACACACGTATGCTTGCACGCGCACACGCACGCCCACATCCACATAAACACGTGCAAATCACAAACACACGCACGTACGCTTGCACACGCACACACACACACGCTCGCACCCACACAAACGCGCAAACCACACACACACGCACGCAAGCATGCACTCACGTACGCTTGCACGCGAACCCACACCCAACCGCGCGCGCACGCACACACACACTTACACACACACGCACGCACGCAAACATGCACGCACGTATGCTTGCACGCGCACACACACGCCCGCACAAATTACAAACACACGCACGCACGCAAGCATGCACGCACGTACGCAAGCATGCACGCACGTACGCAAGCATGCACGCACGTACGCTTGCACGCGCACACACACCCGCACGTACGCTTGCACGCGCACACACACCCACACGCACACGCCCGCACCCACACAAACATGCGCAAACTACAAACACATACACGCACGCATACACACACATAGACGCACGTACACACACGCACGCACGCATAAGCTTGTTTAAGACTATCCTTCTTGTATCCGTATTTATCGTACGGCTACGCACGACACAAGGCACAACACAATAGCAATTACTGGTATTTTCATTTAAAAAAAATTTAAGATATTAAAAAACCAGACGCGCCTCAAAATGTAGGCCATTGAAAGTGAAATCGGCGCTGCGCAGGGAGAGTGGGATTTCCAACCTTATAGGTCAAGAGCTCACTTGGGTGTTACTAATTAGAGGTAACTAACAGTGCAATAAGTCTAAACAAAGTATAACCAACTTGTAATGTTAATTAGCGGGCTCTTAGCTGTATCAACAGACTATACAAGTAATGTTTCTGGATTGGTGTTACACTCGAAAGCTCTCAATTTGAAGAAAATTTGGTATTTTTTAAAAATTTAAAATAGTGTATCTATTTTAAACTTACGTTTTGTCTCAGTACTTATCGATTATACTAGAGGAAAATTTGTTCAAAATATTTTGAGCCGATTTTTGAAAAGTAAACATTTTTATAGGCCTACGTTTTAAAGATTTTTTTTTGATAAAAACAGCTTTAAACGAAAAAACTTTCAACAAAATTATTCAATTCGTTTAGTATTCAGCGATATCCACAGGTACGAAGACGAACATCCATCAGTAACCATTTTTGGGGATCAGAGGACCACATGGATATCCATTGCCGCCATACTGTTTTTTTACAAAAGCCTACTTCGTAGATTTACAGTAAGGTAATAAAAAACAAAATATTACGTAAGATTCCGCTTAACGACCGGAGACTTCAACGGTGGAGCAGAACAAAAGTACAGCGTAAGAGAACAGCATACTAATGCCGTCAATCTAGTTCCATCCTTTGTTTTAGTTCAGACACCGATGTGAAAGTATTCTACTAAACAGAATTGATCCCACGAAGTCAGTCGTACGGTAATTTTAACTTGCGGGTAGAAAAAAGTGACAAGTTAATAACACTTCTCTCTTAATAAAACAATACGAATGCAATATGAACACCAACACGTTTATGATCTTATAAGGTGTTAAGGAAATCATACACAGTTGACTTTCTACTTTTGCAACTGGATATTACAAATAGGTGAATACTTTTGTAGAACATGATTCATCAGAATTTCATTTTACTCCAACAATTGTCATATTTTATACGAAAATACTTAAAATTATTAAAAAAAATAATCGCGGCACACAGCTGTCTCGCTGACATGATAGAAGCGAATTTCCAACAGTATTTTTCTTTTTACCCTATTTGATATCCAATTCCGCCACCACAATCAGCATTAAAATACATATACGAGGTGTGTTCAGAAAGTAACGAGAATTTTTAAATTTCGCGGGCTTGGAGAGTCCGATTGTCAAACATTATTTTTATTATATTGGTATACATGCCCTTGAAGTATGATAAAACTTTCAGCTGTTTTCATTGTTGACTTTGTGACAGCCTCTAAGGTTAGACGTGTTTTTATGAGCTTGGCGATTTTCGTTTGTTAAAAGGAATGGATCAAAGAATTTGTATCAAATTTCGCGTAAAAAATGGAATAAAGTGTAACAAAGTGTGTGAAATGTTAACAAAGGCCTATGGTGAGTCTGATATGAGTAAAGCAAGAGTTTACGAGTGGTATAAGCGTTTCCAAGAAGGCCGTGAAGACGTTGAAGATGACGAACGCCCTGGACGCCCCAGCACATCAACAATCGTGGAAAAAGTGAAAGAAATGGTTATGAACAATCGCCGAATCACAATTAGAGAGGTCGCTGATGTTGGCTTATCGATTAGATCATGTCAAGACATTGTATCCCATGTTTTGTGTATGAAACGCGTGGCAGCAAAATTCGTTCCAAAATTGTTGAATTTTGAACAAAAACAGCGGCGAATGGAAGTTGCTCAGGAGTCACTAAATGAAGTCAACGACGATGCAGAATTACTGAAACGTATTATAACAGGTAACGAAACATGGGTTTACGGATAAGACGTCGAAACTAAGGCTCAATCATCCCAGTGGAGGCATTCTTGTTCGCCAAGACCGAAAAAGGCTCGACAAGTGCTGTCGAACTTGAAGGTTATGTTCACTGTGTTTTTCGATATTAATGGCATAGTGCACCATGAATTCCTGCCACCAGGTGAAACGGTCAATAAGGAGTACTACCTACAAGTTCAACGCCGTTTGCGTGAAGCAATCCGAAAAAAACGCCCGAATCTATGGAAAAACAATTCATTGCTTTTGCACCACGATAATGCACCAGCTCACACTTCATTGCTTGTTCGTGAATTTTTGGCTAAAAACAGTACTGTAACGATGCCCCAGCCTCCATATTCGCCAGACATGGCTCCGTGTGACTTTTTCCTATTTACAAAAATAGAGAGAACCTTAAAGGGCCGTCGTTTTACATTAAAAGCCGTAGACGACATTAAAAGCGCATCGCTGAAAGAACTAAAGGCTATCTGAAATATCGAGTTTGAGAAGTGTTTCGAGGATTGGAAGAAGCGCTGGCACAAGTGCATAATCTCCAATGGAGACTATTTTGAAGGCGACAACATCAGTGTAGAAGAATGAATAAATATTTTGTTCAAAAAATTAAAATTCTCGTTACTTTCTGAACACATCTAGTATTAGCGTTTCAAACTTTCAAGTTGCATTGGAAATACTAAAACGAACACTGAACGTCGTCAAATTTGCACCCTCATTTTTTAACGGAGATTACGGCGGTGAAATCAAATTTTCAAAACCGTTTAAGAATTTTTAAAATTCAAAATGGTCGCCATTTTTGAAACTGTTGAACGAAGTTTACTGGTTAACGATCTTGTCCAAACTCTAATGAAAATCGATTTTTTTCGTGCTCAGTTAACTGGAAAAACTAAAATATATATAAACGACCCCAGAAGTCAGGATCGGTGCTCATTTTCGCCAATAAAAGGTAAAATAAGAACAGCTGATGTGCAAGTAGGTGTTTAACAGTTCTGAGCTCAAAAAGCAGGAATGCAAGATAAGGAAAAAAGGTGGGAATTGATTTTGTTAATTCGTTCGAAAAAAAAAAAGAATATATAAAACATGAAATTTGAGAGTTATCATAATGAACAAGTACGATCTTGTGTGAACAAGTATAAAATTAAGTGTGGTAAAGGCTATCTTACAGAGAATGCTTAAAAACCAGCTGTTCCCAAAACCAACTGTAAAGTTGTACACAAAACGGATATTTTCGAAATAAAGCAAACCGGCTGTAATTTTAACGTAGTGCGTTTAAAAAGGAGGAAATCCAGAGTAATTTTAATGCAGCACGGTTAAAAAGGAGGAAATCCAGAGTAATTTTAATGCAGCACGGTTAAAAAGGAGGAAATCCAGTGTAATTGTAATGCAGCACGGTTAAAAAGGAGGAAATCCAGAGTAATTTTAATGCAGCACGGTTAAAAAGGAGGAAATTCAGAGTAATTTTAATGCAGCACGGTTAAAAAGGAGGAAATACAGAGTAATTTTAATGCAGCACGGTTAAAAAGGAGGAAATTCAGAGTAATTTTAATGCAGCACGGTTAAAAAGGAGGAAATACAGAGTAATTTTAATGCAGCACGGTTAAAAAGGAGGAAATCCAGAGTAATTTTAATGCAGCACGGTTAAAAAGGAGGAAATCCAGAGTAATTTTAATGCAGCACGGTCAAAAAGGAGGAAATCCAGAGTAATTTTAATGCAGCACGGTTAAAAAGGAGGAAATCCAGTGTAATTTTAATGCAGCACGGTTAAAAAGGAGGAAATCTGGTGTAATTTTAATGCAGCATGGTTAAAAAGATGGAAATCCAGTGTAATTGTAATGCAGCACGGTTAAAAAGGAGGAAATCTAGAGTAATTTTAATGCAGCACACGGTTAAAAAGGAGAAATCCAGAGTAATTTTAATGCAGCAGGGTTAAAAAGGAGGAAATCTAGAGTAATTTTAATGCAGCACGGTTAAAAAGGAGGAAATCCAGAATAACTTTAATGCAGTGCGCTTAAAAAGGAGGAAATCTAGAATAACTTTAATGCAGTGCGCTTAAAAAGGAGGAAATCCAGAGTAATTTTCATGTAGTTCAGTTAAAAAGGAGGAAATCCAGAGTAACTTTAATGTAACACAGTTAAAAAGGAGAAATCCAGAGTAATTTTAATGCAGCACACGGTTAAAAAGGAGAAATCCAGAGTAATTTTAATTCAGCACGGTTAAAAAGGAGGAAATCTAGAGTAATTTTAATGCAGCACGGTTAAAAAGGAGGAAATCCAGAATAACTTTAATGCAGTGCGCTTAAAAAGGAGGAAATCCAGAGTAACTTTAATGTAACACAGTTAAAAAGGAGGAAATCCAGAGTAATTTAATGCAGTTGAAACTGTTAACTGCGCTACATAAAAAGTTGAAAAACCAGAGTAATTTTAATGCAGTTAACACGAGTGTCAGCTTAGGTTTCACGTAGCGCGAAGAGTAAACAAACGTGGAAATTACTTCCGCCTTCTTATCAGAAGAAATCGTAGTGTCGAATTACTTCCGCCCAAAGGTCGTCTGCTACATGATTACACTGTTTCCATGATGTCAGGACTAAACACGAATGTGTGGTTTAGAAAGGGGAACCGGAAGCCGGAATGTTACAACCGGTTCGGCTACGCTAACGTTAGCTAAACGAAACAACGCAATTTTGCCCGAACAGAGCAGTATAATTACTGTTACAAGTTTGTAACAAAATCACAGATACGCTCTCCGTAACTGAAAAGTTCAGACAGGTAGGCTACATTGTGTTTTAATGTTATGGCAAATAGTGTTTTCCAGCTTGTCTGCACAAGTAGTTCAAAGTACAGTTCAACTCGTAGTATATTCTTAATAATATACCATAATATACCATAATATTCCACGACAGCGCTAGTAACATTTTGCGCTAATTAAACCGGTAACCGTAATATGTACGAAAAATTTCATTATGATAGGTCTTGCCGTTCAGCCAGTATTACAGGAAATAACCCAACATTCTCAACGTTAAATCAAAGCCCGCCATCTTCAAACGGAACTGAATGGGGATAAATCGTACATGATTCTTTCGGGCATTATGCAAGGTACCGTCGTGCCAAATTTCAAAACAATCGGTCGATGCGTTTGGCCAAAACTGCGTAACAAACTGAATGTCGCACGTCGAGTTGGAACAGAGACTCGCTTAGCTCGGTCAGTCAGATTAAAGAGCCATTGGAGCTGTAATCAACTTAAATAGAATTCTATAATGTTCGCCAAATATTGTTTTAAGTAGTAAAATTCATTCGTTTATTGGATTGAAAAATTTCAGCAAGTATGTTTGTGAGAAACATAATTTGAATGCAATATTAAAGTTTAAGTGGAAATGTACGTAGAAACTGGCTATAGGACGAATAGCATATAAAAGAATCACGCTTGCAGTATACACAAAATTAGTATACTTTAAGTGAATTCAAGTCTACCAGTGAGCTGAATGTTTCTAGTTAAAAACTAGCTATTAACTTGTCGTGTTTTCGGACAAATTATCGTAATTAAAGTAAAAAAAAGGAAGAGAAATAATGATGTATGATTTTTATTTATAAATCAATAAATAAAATTAGTATAGGGCCTACACAAAATTAGTACTATTTAAGTGAATTCAAGTCTACCAGTGAGCTGAATGTTTCTAGTTAAAAACTAGCTGTTAACTTGTTGGACAAATTATCGTAATTAATGTAAAAAAAGGAAGAGAAATAATGATGTATGATTTTTATTTATAAATCAATAAATAAAATTAGTATACACAAAATTAGTACTATTTAAGTGAATTCAAGTCTACCGGTGAGCTGAATGTTTCTAGTTAAAAACTAGCTGTTAACTTGTCGTGTTTTCGAACAAATTATCGTAATTAAAGTAAAAAAAGGAAGAGAAATAATGATGTATGATTTTTATTTATAAATCAATAAATAAAATTAGTATACACAAAATTAGTACTATTTAAGTGAATTCAGGTCTACCAGTGAGCTGAATGTTTCTAGTTAAAAACTAGCTGTTAATTTGTCGTGTTTTCGGACAAATTATCGTAATTAAAGTAAAAAAAGGAAGAGAAATAATGATGTATGATTCTTATTTATAAATCAATAAATAAAATTAGTATACACAAAATTAGTACTATTTAAGTGAATTCAAGTCTACCAGTGAGCTGAATGTTTCCAGTTAAAAACTAGCTGTTAATTTGTCGTGTTTTCGGACAAATTATCGTAATTAAAGTAAAAAAAGGAAGAGAAATAATGATGAATGACTTTTATTTTTTAATAAATAACAGAATCTCTTTGCTGCACCCTAATGCTTTAAAATGTAAATTTCTCAACTAGTTTCCACGTTACCACGGTCATCTTCAACATAACTTTCTCCGACAATAGCGGAGACAAGCTGAAGAAGAAACCAGTTGCGAAAATAATATTTTTCAAAACGGGTCTGGTTAAGTCTCATTGTTTGGCTGACACAATAATGTATTCAAGGGTAACTGGATAACCTTCAGCCGCCATTAATGTGTGTGTGTGTGTGTGTGTGTGTGTGTGTGTGTGTGTGTGTGTGTGTGTGTGTGTGTGTGTGTGTGTGTGTGTGTGTGTACACTTTGGACAGACAGCA
>CM040185.1:8865532-8873032 GCA_022606455.1 Callitettix versicolor
AAGTCAAATAAGAAAAGGTGTAGATTCAGGCTGAGAAAAAAGGAATGTAAGGACTGAAGTTCAGAAGGGGAGGTTAAGGATTCACGTTTAGAAAGGAAAAGTAAAAACTTACTTTCAGGAAGGTAAAGTAAGGATTCAAGTTCAGGAAGTGAAGGTAAGGATTTACTTTCAAGAACGGAAGGTAAGGATTCAAGTTCACGAAGGAAAGGTTGCGGATTCAAATTCAGGAAGAGAAGGTGCGATTTACTTTCAAGAACGGAAGGTAAGGATTCAAGTTCACGAAGGAAAGGTTGAGGATTCAAATTCAGGAAGAGAAGGTGCGATTTACTTTCAAGAACGGAAGGTAAGGATTCAAGTTCAAAAAGAGAAGGTGAGATTTACTTTCAAGAACGGAAGGTAAGGATTCAAGTTCACGAAGGAAAGGTTGCGGATTCAAATTCAGAAAGAAAAGGTGAGATTTACTTTCAAGAACGGAAGGTAAGGATTCAAGTTCACGAAGGAAAGGTTGAGGATTCAAATTCAAAAAGAGAAGGTGAGATTTACTTTCAAGAACGGAAGGTAAGGATTCAAGTTCACGAAGGAAAGGTTGAGGATTCAAATTCAGGAAGAGAAGGTGAGATTTACTTTCAAGAACGGAAGGTAAGGATTCAAGTTCACGTAGGAAAGGTTGCGGATTCACAGTCAGGAAGAGAAGGTGAGATTTACTTTCAAGAACGGGAGGTAAGGATTCAAGTTCACGAAGGAAAGGTTGCGGATTCAAATTCAGGAAGAGAAGGTGCGATTTACTTTCAAGAACGGAAGGTAAGGATTCAAGTTCACGAAGGAAAGGTTGAGGATTCAAATTCAGGAAGAGAAGGTGCGATTTACTTTCAAGAACGGAAGGTAAGGATTCAAGTTCACGAAAGAAAGGTTGAGGATTCAAATTCAGGAAGAGAAGGTGAGATTTACTTTCAAGAACGGAAGGTAAGGATTCAAGTTCACGAAGGAAAGGTTGAGGATTCAAATTCAGGAAGAGAAGGTGCGATTTACTTTCAAGAACGGAAGGTAAGGATTCAAGTTCACGAAAGAAAGGTTGAGGATTCAAATTCAGGAAGAGAAGGTGAGATTTACTTTCAAGAACGGAAGGTAAGGTTTCAAGTTCACGAAGGAAAGGTTGAGGATTCAAATTCAGGAAGAGAAGGTGCGATTTACTTTCAAGAACGGAAGGTAAGGATTCAACTTCAGGAAGCAAAGGTAAGGATTTATTTCCAGGAAGGGATGGCAATTATTCAAGTTCACGAAGGAAAGGTTGCGGATTCAAATTCAGGAAGAGAAGGTGCGATTTACTTTCAAGAACGGAAGGTAAGGATTCAAGTTCACGAAGGAAAGGTTGAGGATTCAAATTCAGGAAGAGAAGATGCGATATACTTTCAAGAATGTAAGGTAAGGATTCAAGTTTAGAAAGGGAAGGTGACGATTAAAACCACGAAGATAACTAAATGGTAAGTTTCCCACAACAAGAAACGTTGAAGTTCTGTTGACAGACTGAAGTTATAATGGAAGGTGTCACAAAATGCTACAGCCACAATGCCAGGAAAGGTATTTAGATCAGCAGATAAATCTAAAGTGTACAGTAAGTTTTTACTTAAAGACTATTCCCAGAGGATAAAACTTAACTGGCTTCACGTCATGTTACAATCACTTTTATTTCTAACCCTGCCATGTTGTTTACCAAACGACTGAAGAACAGAAACCAGTTTGGAATTGGTTTCTATCGAGAATGTATACAGTTTATCTTCTCTTTATTTGTTTCACCCAACTTTGGGGTACACCAAATCAATCACTTCTCAATGTTCTGTGCCTTCCTCGTAGCCCAGTATTGCTTCATACGTTGTGATCTTGCTTTTCTTTCTTCTTCAGAGATTTGGGTCGTTCGCTTGGATTTGACTTTGCCTTGGAACCGTTGCTTCTTGTCCTTGGTTATTGTTTTGGCTGTTTTGTCCACGAGCATAGTGTCAGTGATCTGCAGTTCTGTTATGTCTTTCTCCGTTTCTCTAAACCAAAGTGGTTTGGCTCTTCTATTGCGAAAGTAGTCAAATATTTTTTTGGTTAGTCTATTTTTGTCCATTCGGAGGATGTGCCCATAAAAATCAATTCTCCTTTTTCTTATTGTGTCTGATAGTGTTTCAGTTTTTTGGTAAAGAGTTTCATTACTGATTTGGAGTAATTGGTTGTTACGGAATTTGGGGCCTAAGATTTTTCGTAATATCTTTCTTTCTTTGATCTCCAGCCTTTCAAGTGGGCCATGGGTTGTGAGAGATAATGTTTCAGCTGCATATAAGGCTTCTGGTTTAATTACCGTATGATAATGCCTTATCTTTATATTCCTGGAGAGAGACTTCTTGTTGTATGTGTCCTTGGTAAGTTGGAAGGCTAATTCAACTTTTATTTCTCCTAGATTCCATAGCTTTTTTCTCTAGGGCGTTCCAGCTGATCCATTCCCCAAGATATTTGAATTCTTTCACTATCTCAATGTATTGTTCTCCCACTTGAAGCTTTTTTTTAGTTTATCATTACACTAAAATGATGAATTCTTAAAGAACAATTTGACTTAGTAACTTTGTACATATGACAGGTAAGTTAGGATCACTCTATCCCGACCACGGAAAATATTATCAGTTTCTGTCATTCAATATGCACTAATAGTGAGTTATCCTGACCACTTAACTCTTTAACACTTTAATGCACAGTATTTAGCGATAAGAAGGAAAACTACTTTCGTTTAAATCTTCCACTTTAGACAGACATTGTTTTAGAGAAGCGAGGCGTGTAATACTTTCCTCCCAAAGGTAAGAAAGTAACCGCTCTGTTTTGCAACCGTTTAGGTCTTCTGTCTAGGAATAGTGGAGGCAATGAAACGAAAGTAGGACAGTTGTTTGCATAAAATATGTACGAGTGGTGCATAACGTTGAAAAACATTTCTAAGAAATAAATATACGAACTTGTCCATTCCAGTAATTAGGTTATAAAACATTGAAATTACTAAAAAAAACTGTCGTTAAAAAAAATGGAAATTCTGAATTACGTAGATTTGAACGCTGATTACGACGTTGAAATCAGTTTTTGAAGAAAGAGTAAAGATGAAAAAGTTACGATTTTTGTTAAAGATTCCAAACTGTCACCATTTGGAAACGTAGCTGGATAATGCACGTGTTCAAGTTATTATAAGAGAAACTAAATTTCGCACTAGTTTCAATCAAATCGAAAAGAACTTTGCGAAAGAGAGAGTGATAAAACGCTCACTCGCGCGCGCGCACACACACACACACACACATACAGAGTTTTTTTTGTCAGAGATTCGACTAGGACACTATGAAACTGCAAACATATCTGCGAGGCAGCATTAAACCGGAAAAATCTGGTTGCGACAATGATGACTTCAGAGGCCAAATGGAGGGTCATTGAGGATTCGCCGCAGTGGTCATGAAGAGTTTGACGATTAAAGATCATCGTCTGCATTAGCCCAAGTGTGCACAATAGTCGGACGTTAAACACAAAAAAAAAAAGATTAAAGATCAAGAAAGGAGAGTCAATGCTGTAGACGAGCAGGCGGACAGCCAGACCACCTCCTCACGAAGTAATTCCTGGTGGCGGTTTCGTGGGGTGGTTCTGCAGAAGAGGAATGTTTTGGTGGTTTTTTTAGTGGGTAGCAATATCTTGAACCTCAACTTAACTTGAGTTCCACACTCCGGGGAGTGATGGTACCCTAGCACAGGTAGTATATAAAAGATTTGTTTAAACCTTTTCTGGCATCGCAAAAAACCACAGACACCCACAAATACACGCGCGCGCGCGCGCACACACACACACATACACACACCACAGACCGGAAAGTCTAGTTGCGACAATGATGGCTTCAGAGGCCAACTGAATGGCCATTGCGGGATTCACTGCAGTGGTTATGAAGAGGTTGAGGGCTGAGGACCGAGAAAGGAGAGTCAACGCTGTCAACGAGTAGGCGGACAGCCAGTCCAACCCCACTGGCGGCGGTTCCTTGGTTGGGGGGTTTACAGAAGAGGAATGCTTTTGGTGGTTTTTTTAGTGGGTAACAATATATCAACTTGAGTTTGAACTTTTTTTGTTATTTTAAGGCGAAAAGCACATTGAGGTTATTATAGCCTCCCTAAATGTAAGTGTGAGTGTAAAGTGTTAAAGTCGTAAGCGTAGTGTTGTAAGTGTAAGTGTTTGTTAGACTCGGGTACCGCGAGGTACGTCTAAATCCTTTCAATAGGTGCAGCTAGTCTGCACCCCCTGCGGGGGTATAACTTAACTTGAGTCCTACACTCTGGGGTAGTGAAGGTACCCTACCCTAGTAGTCTATAAAAGATTTTTTCCACCTTTTTTTGGCATCGCAAAACACACATACACACAACTTTACTAAATCCTAGCCGCCTCCTGGCCTAGTTGATGGCGTACTGGGCTTTCACCCCGAGGACCGGGTTCGATTCCCGGCCAGGGCTTGGCATTTTCGTACTTAATGAATCATTACATCGTCTGCATTAGCACAAGCGTGCACAATAGTCGGACGTTAAACACACAAAAAACAAAAATTGACTAATTCCTCAAGGAATGATGTAGAAATAAGGATCGACGCTCATTTCACAGTTTCGGATCCGAGTGTTACTATGATGGCCTCTCCAACAGCTCATTTTTCCAACGGAAATTAACCAATAAAGAAAAACAAAGACGAACTGAACATCAATTAATTTATAACTTCCATTTTACAATTAAACGTCTACTCCAGCCGCTCAATGACCATATTTGCTGACATCATCCTGTCTCGCCGTCCTAACGTGTCTGAACGTATAAAAATGTGACGAGTTAGCACACAAGTTTCATTGCTATTGGTTGACCCAGTTTACCGAAATGACGAAGCCTTACGTCCACCTCCGGTAACGAGTTGCGTAACACCGTTGCGTCACTGTACCTTCGGGAACACCCGGAATCGCAAGAACGGGGAAATCCTGTATCCTTCGCACGCCGAAACGAAACCGAAAGTAACACCAAAACAGCTGAGTGCTGATGCGTGGTGTTGTATAAGCAGGTAGAAATGTCGTTCTGTATCGCGTGTTACACTTTAATGAACCTTAACCGTACCAATCAACCAGCATATATAAATATTGTAAGAGAATCAGATGTTTTTAGAGAATTTCCATTACAAACTGAGCTACTGGAATAGTCATCATGGTAAGACCCAAACCTGAGAAAGTTAAATTTGTGGTGTGTGTGTGTGTGTGTGTGTGTGTGTGTGTGTGTGTGTGTGTGTGTGTGTGTGTGTGTGTGTGTGTGTGTGTGTGTGTGTGTGTGTGTGTGTGTGTGAGTGTGTGTGTTTGTGTATTGTGTGTGTGTGTGTTGTGAGTGTATTGTGTGTGTGTGTGTGTGTGTGTGTGTGAGTGTGTGTGTTTGTGTGTGTGTGTGTGTGTGTGTGTGTGTGTGTGTGTGTGTGTGTGTGTGTGTGTGTGTGTGTGTGTGTGTGTGTGTGTGTGTGTGTGTGTGTGTGTGTGTGTGTGTGTGTGTGTGTGTGAGTGTATTGTGTGTGTGTGTGTGTGTGTGTGTGTGTGTGTGTGTGTGTGTGTGTGTGTGTGTGTGTGTGTGTGTGTGTGTGTGTGTGTGTGTGTGTGTGTGTGTGTGTGTGTGTGTGTGTGTGTGTGTGTGTGTGTGTGTGTGTGTGTGTGTGTGTGTGTGTGTGTGTGTGTGTGTGTGTGTGTGTGTGTGTGTGTGTGTGTGTGTGTGTGTGTGTGTGTGTGTGTGTGTGTGTGTGTGTGTGTGTGTGTGTGTGTGTGTGTGTGTGTGTGTGTGTGTGTGTGTGTGTGTGTGTGTGTGTGTGTGTGTGTGTGTGTGTGTGTGTGTGTGTGTGTGTGTGTGTGTGTGTGTGTGTGTGTGTGTGTGTGTGTGTGTGTGTGTGTGTGTGTGTGTGTGTGTGTGTGTGTGTGTGTGTGTGTGTGTGTGTGTGTGTGTGTGTGTGTGTGTGTGTGTGTGTGTGTGTGTGTGTGTGTGTGTGTGTGTGTGTGTGTGTGTGTGTGTGTGTGTGTGTGTGTGTGTGTGTGTGTGTGTGTGTGTGTGTGTGTGTGTGTGTGTGTGTGTGTGTGTGTGTGTGTGTGTGTGTGTGTGTGTGTGTGTGTGTGTGTGTGTGTGTGTGTGTGTGTGTGTGTGTGTGTATGTGTGTGGTGTGTGTGTTTATTTTGTGTGATTGTGTGTGTGTGTGTGTGTTGTGTTTGTGGGCGTGTGTGTGTGGTGTGTCTGTATGTTGTGTGTGTGTGTGTGTGTGTGTGTTGTGTGGGGTGTGTCTGTATTGTGTGTGTGGGGTGTGTCTGTATTGTGTGTGGGGTGTGTCTGTATTGTGTGTGGTGTGTGTGTTTATTTTGTGTGATTGTGTGTGTGTGTGTGTGTGTGTGTGTGTGTGTGTGTGTGTGTTTGTGGACGTGTGTGTGTGTGTGTGTGTGTGTGTGTGTGTGTGTGTGTGTGTGTGTGTGTGTGTGTGTGTGTGTGTGTGTGTGTGTGTGTGTGTGTGGGGTGTGTCTGTATTGTGTGGGCGTGTGTGTGTTGTGTGTGTGTGTGTGTGTGTGTGTGTGTGTGTGTGTGTGTGTGTGTGTGTGTGTGTGTGTGTGTGTGTGTGTGTATATGTGTGTGTGTGTGTGTGTGGGGGGTGTATGTGTATAAAAAGGGGGCACAATAGATCTACAAGGCCGCAGTGCAAATAATATAGAAAGTCATGCAGTCAAACATTCAGTGTAACAAATTTGAAATAAAATATTTTCGATTAGGAAGTGAATCGACAAAAAAACTGAAAGTTTGCCTTACGTTTTTACATAATTTATTTTGTAAACATTCGTTTTTTCCAAACATAAATATTAGTTTTCCAAATATAAATCTTACTTTTTGCAAAACATAAATATTAGTTTTCCAAAATAAATCTTAGTTTTTGCAAACATAAATATTAGTTTTCCAAACGTAAATATTAGTTTTCAAAACATAAATCTTAGTTCGTAAATATTAGTTTTCCAAACATAAATCTTACTTGTTTTCAAACATAAATCTTAGTTTTTGCAAACATAAATATTAGTTTTCCAAACATAAATCTTACTTTTTTCAAACATAAATATTAGTTTTCCAAACATAAATCTTAGTTTTTGCGAACATAAATATCATTTTTGCAAATCAAGGTCTTCTTTTAATCAATACATTTTTTGAGATTAAAATACTAGATTTCACTAATCGATAACCATCTGACTTATCGAATCTTCTGACCCGCCCGCATGTTTTCAATCGATTACTTTGCACAATCCAAAAAATCCGACCTTGAAGTAGTTATTTCAACAGCTGTTTGAGTATAAACTTTGCTGTTTGTTGAATCAGCAACAAAACTGTAGCTTATTGTCGTCGCCGTATTGAACAAACTGACGCGAAAATACTAAATGTAAACATAAATTTACAACAGAATTTTTTAAAGTCACTGCTTTA
>CM040185.1:8878032-8988032 GCA_022606455.1 Callitettix versicolor
GTCACAAACTTAGTTTTTTGTTGTTGATTCAAAAATAACTTGTCGCAAAGTTATTTTTATTTTGCTGTTGTAATGTAACGTTAATGAAAAACAAACGTCGCGTATACAGGTAAACAATAGAAGAAATCACAGATAACGGAATTACATTTTTAAACAATGTTAAGCTGACGTTTCGCTTCAGGCTAATCTGCGGTCCGGTCACTGCCACTGCCCACCACATCGTTAGACTTTGTCCACGGCTCAGCTGACTCATCACATAATTAAAAGGATTCCATTGCCAATGCCTACTGTATCTCGCAGGCTTTATTGGACTCTTTTATTATCGAATTTCAATTAGAAAATGAGCCACTGAAGCGGCCGCCATTAGGTACGAAATATCGAAAGAAAGTATCGATACTGTAAGAAAATCTAAAAAATATACTGATATTAACAAGTATCGAAAGAAATAGAAAATAAACATCGAAGAAATTTAATAGAACATAGTACTTGTTTACATCGTATTAAAAGTAAAATATTAATATAACAAAATACACCAGGTATAATAGGCCTATTGTTCTGTACAATGAAAACGATAAATGAAAATTCGTAAATTCAATTATTACAAATAAGGTAAGAAATGTAATATGTAGGCCTACGTACACGAAAATGCATACAATTAATACTGTAATAACATATGGACACAAAAAACGAAATAAATGGAAATAAATCCAAGTAATTACAATATGATACGGGTATAACCTATTTTGTTGCCCATAAGGTTTTGTGAGATATAAACAGGTTATTTTTTGTAGATTATAACGTTAATTATAGTGAAATAACATTTTCAAAAAAAGTTACGAAAAGAACAAATTAAAGAGACGTTACTTTTTAAAAATTCGCTTCCTTCACGTCAGCGAGACAGAAGGATGTCGCGAATATTAGGGAATTTCTATTGGGAAAATGAGCTACTAGAGCGGTCATCATGGTTCTACCCAGACCCGGGACTTAGAAATTACCGATCCTGATCTTTAGAACACTGTTTGAGAAATCATTTTTTTAAATATATATACTGTGTGTGTGTGTGTGTGTGTGTGTGTGTGTGTTTGAGTGTATGTGAGTTGTGTGTGTGTGTGTGTGTGTGTGTGTGTGTGTATGTGTGTGTGTGTGTGTGTGTGTGTGTGTGTGTGTGTGTATTTGTGTGTGTGTGTTTGAGTGTATGTGTGTTTGAGTGTGTGTGTGTGTGTGTGTGTGTGTGTGTGTGTGTGTGTGTGTGTGTGTGTGTGTGTGTGTGTGTGTGTGTGTGTGTGTGTATGTGTGTGTTTGTGACTGTGTGTGTGTTTGTGTGTGTGTTTGACTGTGTGTGTGTTGTGTGTGTGTGTGTGTGTGTGTGTGTGTGTGTGTGTGTGTGTGTGTGTGTGTGTGTGCGCGCGCGCGCGTGCGTGTGTTTTAGCACTATCCCGTTCGAGTCTGAATATGATTCAAACGTAGCACAAAAATCGACGATATTAACAGCTAGGCAAAATTCGTTTGTTTCAAAATGCCGGTAGTTTTTAATCTTTAAAAAATCACAACGTTTTTGTCTTACACGTTTTTTT
Source organism: Callitettix versicolor (assembly GCA_022606455.1). Taxonomy (NCBI): domain Eukaryota; kingdom Metazoa; phylum Arthropoda; class Insecta; order Hemiptera; family Cercopidae; genus Callitettix; species Callitettix versicolor. Next base: position 8,879,607 of record CM040185.1, read on the forward strand.
TTAACTTGATTTCACCATTGTAATCAGCGATAAAAACTGCATAAATTAGCATTTTGAATTTTCAAAATCAGTTGACCTTAAGAGTATTTTCTAAGGGTTTTATTTTCAAACAGGGTTATTGTATATACAATAATACCAATATATAAGAAGGTTCTTAAAGAAACCATTTGGAAGGCGTCGTAGGGGAATTCATCTGAGGTCGAACCAAGAGTAGTCGTAAAAACTTTGTAAAGAAAACCACAAATATGTGAAAACGAAGATTTAACATTTCTGAAGAAGATGAAGAGATAGGAGAAAAAATATCTTGTTATTAGCAAGAGAAAAAAGTATTACAGTCTTTATAAAGACAATTTATTGAAACTAACAGAGACTGATTGATAGAAGATATTTACGACAGAAATTGGTTTAGAATGAAGGACGCCAAGATGAAGAACTTACAATAAAACTAAAAAAAGGTTAATACATATGGACAAAGAACTAGAAGCCAGAGAATGGAAGATTACTGGCACAGAAAGACAAAAGATATTTTGTAACTTAATCAACGATAGATTACCAACAAAATACAGCTGTCAATTAATACTGCAAAACCTGACCAAAAGGCTACAGTTAAGTGAAGGCATTAATGTCAAGTCAAAATACTTTCACTGTTTTCATTGAATATGAACGTACTAGAATGACAATCCTTATGAGAGCTATGTGAACGCTTGCTGCTGGTGGCACCTTGCGGCAGAGTATTCAACTATAGTCAAATAAATAACAGTACTATCTATTTCCTCGAACATCTTCCACCTGTTCTTTCAGCTTCCAGCGTTCGTAGCGGCAGATAGTCCAACTACTTGAACTTCAGCCTCTAATATCGAGCATGCTTTTTATAATGGTGGCTCTACTTCTTGTAAGTTTATATTCAATGGAGTAGCCTACACTGTAGTGTTGCACCCAACGGACTATAATCATAAGATTTTGTGCAATACTAAACGTGTTCTACAAATAAATAGTTACAAAATGAATTCCAATTACGGAGTTTAAATATTACAATAATTTTTTTAACAATTTAAATTCACGAACGTCTTTTGCTATAAAATCATAGAAAACTATTGTCTTAAGCCACAGAATCACTTCTCGACATGTCAGGTACAAGACTAAGAAGGATCCCATTAAATGAAGCCAGGATTCTTTGCAAAGGATCTGTTGCACTTTCACACAGCACGTCCTGGTGTCGGGTGCATTGATGCTTTCTGTAGCAGACGTTTCCGCGTACAAAACCCAAGCGAAAGGATTCAACTGATCACCTCACATCGTCTATTGTTGTGGTGATTACAAACAGGAACACAATTTACGATAAGAAACGAAAACTTAACGGTGCACATTTCTCTTCCACATTCTTCCGCAACACGTGAAGACAGACGTAACAGTTTATCGCTAAATCTAACTTAACAGTGAGGTTCGACAAGAGATACGTCGTACGGAGTTGGATGTGTTGTACGGAGAACCAAATGTAAAGATATTCAATCATTCTTGCACAAAATATGTTCAACCATACCAAGAGTGGAACAGAGATAAGAAATGTGCGAGTGAGAAGTCGAGTCCACACTCTCTCTCGCCATCGCTGTGTAGTAACAGTTTGTAGACTCAGATCGGCAGACTGTGTCATTGGACTGCTGGAGGGAGGATGGGAATTCTCCTACGTGCGCGAGAAATTTTCGCGCAGGTCTTTTACTAAGCGAGCGCACTATAGTTAGATCGTGACCTTCGAAGAAAAAGCAGGTGTGCTTGTGGTGGGAAAACGTCTACGTAAACAGCACCGGGCGATACGGTTTACTTCTCCCACCACTATTTGTAAGCAGAAAATCTGTTTGAGCGTTCAAGACCGAGCGCCACAATAAAACAAATAACCTACACGCTGATGGTCTGAACTGTTGACAGAGCTGTTACATTGTTGTGACATGGTGGTTTACAAGCACGGCAGAAATGGATTGAAGGAAAAATTTCCGATCTTCAGGTATATAACTTATGCAGAGATTAGATTTGTTTGGCTCAGATTAGAACCGGTCATTGATACCTTGGCGTTTACCTTCATTTTAAGTTTAAAAAATTGTTTTTTACTGTGGCGAATGTGATTAAGCAGCTTAGTCAGTAGGTTAATTGCACGCAAGTTCGAATCTAGTTACTACAGTTGTCTTCGTAAACGCTACATTGACTTTTCATCTTCATTCGTTTAAGCGGCATAAAGTAAACATTACAAAAAATGGTGTAACACCACTGTCTGTGACAGTAGGACGATAAGTAGAGGACAAGGGCTTTTGAAATCGTGAAACGAACGGCTCCAGGTCGGTCCTGTGTTTGAGCATAAAAACAGAAATAAACTATCCTCAAACAAAGACGATTATCTATTATGCTTTATGACTGGATTTCCATACTTTACGCCAGTAACTGCAGTCTGGAACCTACGACCTTAACGTGCGCACGTTCAAGACTGATCAGTGCTTAAGGACCTCGGACACGCCGGCACCAAAATAGATTGCATATAAAAATATTTCTTCGTAAAATGTTTCACTTCGGTTTGTGTACACTAGAACGAGTGTAGGTGTAAAATATTCGACAGTCAACCTTGGAAAAGGATTCCTCTGCACACTGTAAACGATTTCTTAGAGCACGTCCTTTCTGAGGACCCTCTGTGACATTCGTTACCTGAGAACTGTGTGGGTTCGAATATTTAAATAAACAATACATTCAAGGTCAGAGTACTCATCAACTGTGCTGCCCACTGTACTGTACCGCAGTACTTTGCGTGGATCGGGCGGGAAGTTGAATGACGTTTCATTACGTACAATCTATTATCATAATCGATTTTCGTTCCAAGTTTGAAGAGTGCTAAGACACGCACGCACACACTCGCGCACACACACACGCACACACACACACACACACTTGCACACACACACACACACACACACACACACACACACACACACACACACACACACATACACACACACACACACACACACACACACACACGCACCGCACAATACACGCACACACACACACACACACACGCACGCACAATACACGCACAACACACACACACACACACACACACACACACGCACACACAATACGCCCGCACAATATACACACGCACGCACGCACGCACACACACACACACACACACACACACACACACACACACACACACACACACACACACACTTAATGCATAAAAAACGTCCCCTCATATAAACGATAGCTCATTTTTTCCAACGGTTATTCGCCAAAACGATCTCAAGATATGAGCAAGAAAAACAACACTCGTACATCACGAAAAACTAAAAATGAAACATTTTTTGGGTGCCAAGTCCCGACCTTGCTCAGTGAAGCAATTAATACGGAATTTAAGTGGTAATATTTGTTTTTCACGCCGAAATACTCACCAGCAACATTTCTTCACAGGATAATAAGGACATTGGCGTTTAATTTGCAAGCCGCTGAATACAGGATCACATTCACACTTCGACATTGTCAAGGATTCGTTTAAATACTTATGAAATTTTATATAAAACCGCGTTTTTGTAACTCGGGTAACAACTTCTATTGTTACAGGAAAAATTGTTACCTACGTTATTTCCGGGAAATAATTGGCTAAGTGTGCAACCAGATAGGGACAATATTACTATTAACGAAACTGTCACTGAAAAATGGCTTACTTGAGCGGAAATCTTAGTAAGGCCCAGACCCGGGACGATGAAATGAACGTCGATATTGACTTGTAGATTAATTTTTGAGGGATCGTTTATATAAAATTAGGACTATCTCGGTAGCCTAGTTGATAGCTTTCACCCCGAGGACCCGGGTTCGATTCCCGGCCAGGGCTTGGCATTTTCATACGCTATAAATCATCCCATCGTCTGCATTAGCCCAAGTGTGCACAATAGTCGGACGTTAAAAAAAAAAAAACGTATATATATATATATATATATATATATATATGTATGTGTGTGTGTATATATATATATATATATATATATATATATATATTATATATATATATATATATATATATATATATATATATATATATATATATATATATATATTATTACTATTATTTGCGCATAGACCCTGTTGGATCACGCAAAGCACTCCGACTCATGTCTTGTTTCTTCTAATCCTCCACACCTCCCTCATCCTGTCCCCATGGATCCTCTTCCGCTCCTCCGTCCATTTTACCCCTGCTCTCTTTGGGATTTCATTCTCTGGGACCTTCCAACCGAGCATCTTTCTCCTGTACGCGTGCCTGTCTTCAACGTCTGTTGAGTCTATTTCTGCGTCATGTAGGTCTATTCTGACTTGTGCGATCCACGACGTTGTTGATTTGACTCCTTGTATATACTTAAGGATTCTGTTGGCAAGTCTCTTTGTTGGGAGTACTGATGTGTCCATAGAACCGAAGCCTCCTTCTTCTGATATCTGCTGCCAGGTTCGATATCTTCTCTGTGGTCTTCCGGGAGTGCAACCTGTCTTCTGTTAATCTCGGGCCAAGGATCTTCCTCAAGAATTTGCGTTCTTCCTCCATGGTAGCTTTTGTGTGGAGTGCTAGCGTCTCGCTTGCATATAATACCTCCGGTTTTATATATATATATATATATATATATATATATATATATAAGATCCGTAAATTGTATATATTAGTTTTTATAGTATACACAATTTTTGCAACGTATAATTTTAACTGAGATACTTTCGGTTTGGTAAAAGAAATTGTTTTTTATTTCAAAAACTGTTTAATGAAGTTTTTATTGTTTTATTGCAACGTATTGGAAATTAGCTTCTATCACGTCATTGAGATAGACATTTTTTTTCTGGAGGCAATAAAATCATAAAAAATATTATGGTTTAAAGATTACTATTACAGTAGATTTCGTTAAATAAAAACCGACGAACACATTGAGTTCGATTCAAGATAATATCCGAGACGACGGAAGATCGTACAGTGTGGTCCCGTGACCTTTCAGAATATGCATATACCACAGTAATAAACGTGATAAAACGCTAAAGTTAACCGCAAAATTGTTGACGGTAATGGAATCTTGTCCCAGGTACAACTTTTAACTTATGCAGGCAATGTGGTATCCAATAACCAGTTCGCATCCAAGGTTAGGTTATGTTAGTTAGGTAGGCCGCTGAGATATTCGATCCGGCAATGTGGAACTCGCCTAACGGCAAACTGGGGAATATTGACGACATTATTCAAGGCTGTCTCGATATCGGATTTTTTTATTAGACACCTGACTTCGCTTCGCTGTAACAAGCAAACGAAAAATAACGCAATACATGCAATTACATGGTAACCTTGACTAAACAGTATTTGTATCATGGACAAATACAATTATACATTTTTTTACAGTAATATATTTTTAAAAATAGTTCTTGCAGTCTTTTTGCTGTTGTTGAACTTTATGATTTTACCGGATCGATAGTTGTTGCGATAAAAGAAATTATTTTGCAGCTATTCTTCTTCTTCTACGTTTCACCCACTTTGGGGGACGATTGATCAATCAATGTTCAGTGTGTCGTGCTTTCCTGTCCGCCCAGTATTTCTTCATCCTTTCAGATCTTGCCGTCCTCTCTGCCTCAGAAATCCTATATGGTATTTTGGTCTTGACCCTGTCCTGGAACCTCTTCATTTTACCTTCGATTATACTCTTTGCGGATCTATCTGCAAGCATCTCTTCTGTAATTTGAAACTCTCGTAGGTCCCTCTCTATCTCCTTAAACCAGTTCAGTTTGGTTTTCTTATTGCGGAAAAAGTCGAAGATCCTTTTTGTTATCCTTTTCGGGTCCATTCGTAGGATGTGACCATAGAAGTCAATCCTCCTTTTCTTTATTGTATGGGACATCTTTTCGGTCCTCCTATACAGGGTCTCATTACTAATGTGCACAAGTTTATTATTATAGAATTTGGGACCTAGAATTTTCCGTAGAATTTTTCTTTCTTTGATCTCCAACTTTTCCATTGGTCCATAAGTCGTTATGGACAACGTTTCCGCAGCGTAAAGGGCTTCAGGCTTGACTACAGTATTATAATGTCTTATCTTGGCATTCCAGGAGAGTGATTTTTTGTTATAGGTGTCTTTTGTGAGCTGGAAAGCTATTTCCATTTTGTTTCGTCTAGATTCCATGGCTTTCTTCTCTAGACCATTCCAGCTGATCCACTCTCCGAGGTACTTGAAATCCCTGACAATCTCCATTTTCTGTTCCCCCACTTTCAAATATTTTGGAGGATTCTTAATGTTTGTTATTATTTTGCAGCTATTGTTACATTAAAAAAAATTTTTTTTTAACGTCCGACTATTGTGCACATTTGGGCTAATGCAGACGATGGGATGATTTATAGCGTATGAAATGCCAAGCCCTGGCCGGGAATCGAACACGGGTCCTCGGGGTGAAAGCCCAGTACGCTATCAACTAGGCTACCGAGGCGGCTCACAAAAAACTTTAAATCTTTTTTAAAGTTAAATTTAAACAGTAGACATAAAAATTCAAATTTCCAATACACTGTTCACAGGGGAAGGTGTAATAGCTTAGAGATAGATTAACTTAGAGATTCGTTTTTCCTTCGACAGTATCGTGTTATAAGTTAGAGATCGCCTGTGAAATAAGATAGAGGTTCCGTACTGTGTATTAACTTAGAGACTACAGTTCCGTCAAGTGTGTTGCACCGTGTGTATATGTTGCCGATGCCGCTGCTTACAGGCGCTTCAGTATCTTTTATCTAACAAGTAGAATTCGCTTAGTTAAAGAAAGATAAATTATTAAATATAAAGTTCATTTGGATAAGTTTTGTTCTTAAAGGCTTATGTGCAATGCTGTAAATGTATACTAATTTACATATGTAGTAGTAATAGTAATAGTAATATAAAAATATTGTTTGAAGGCTGCTTTATTCAAACTATATCAGAATTGAATTAAGAAAACAGCCCTAAATTAATGAATTCATGTAAACTTACGTTGTTTTTTTCGGTAAAACACCAATATTTCTATTTATCTATACAGATAATTGTCAAAAATAAACATTTAGATATGTTGTTGACCATAGTATTGACAATATATTCAAGTGTAAACTGTAAAGATACTGAAACGCCTGCAAGCAGCGGCGTCGGCAACATATACACACGGTGCAACACACTTGACGGAACTGTAGTCTCTAAGTTAATACACAGTACGGAACCTCTATCTTATTACACAGGTCGATCTCTAACTTATAACACGGTACCGTCGAAAGGAAAACGAATCTCTAAGTTAATAAATCTCTAAGCTATTACACATACCCGTTCACAGTACTGTGTTTAATCGTTGCAAAAGAAATTTTATCATCCCTAACACTCTTTTCTTGGTGAAATCTTTAATTTCAACAAAGCCAAAAAGACTACGAACAACTGTGTGTTGTTTTAAACATATTGCACACGTGTAATTGTGCAGGTTAAAACAACTCAAGTGACCGCGTAATTGCGTTATTTTCGCTTGCTTGTAACAACGAATCGGTCAGGCGTCTGTAATACAATATCCGACCCAGCTGGAAGCAGCAACAGTGCAGCGATCCACAAGCTGACCAGCATTTAGCAATCGACAGGAGAAATTCGATTAGATAACGGCTAATTAAGATTCGATAGGTTTAAAACAATTTGTGAACACTGTATCCACCTAGCTGATATTTAAAGTGAAAGCCTATTTAGGCGGCAAAGAATTATGTTTGTAGAAAGAAAAAATACAAACTCGATAACACGGATAACAAGTGTGTGCGCGCGCGCGCGCGTGTTGTGTGTGTGTGTGTGTGTGTGTGTGTGAGTGTGTGTGTGTGTGTGTATGAGAGTGTGTGCGTGCGTGTGTGTCTGCGCGCGCGCGCGTGTGTGTGAGAGAGTGTGTACGTGTACGTGTGTGTGTGTGTGTGAGAGAGAGAGAGAGAGAGTGTGCGTGCGTGCGTATGTGTGTGTGCGGGTGCACGCGCATGTATGTATGAGAGAGAGAGAGAGAGAGAGAGTGCGCGCACGCTCTTGTGTATGAGAAAAAGAGAGAGAGTGCGAACGCGTGTGTGTGTGTGTGTGTGTGTGTGTGTGTGTGTGCGCGCGCATGTGTATGAGAAAGAAAAGAGTGTGTGTGTGTGTGTGTGTGTGTGCGAACGCTCGTGTGTGTATGAGAAAGACAGAAAGTGTGTGCATGTGTGTGTGTGTGCGCGCGCGCGTGTATGAGAGCGCGAGAGAGAGAGTGTGTGCGCGCGCTTGTGTATGAGAAAGAGAGAGAGAGTGTGCGTGCGTGCGTATGTGTGTGTGTGTGTGTGTGCGGGTGCACGCGCGCGCGCGTGTGTGTGTGTGTGCGTGCGCATGTGTATGAAAAAGAAAAGAGTATGTGTGTGTGTGTGTGTGTGTGTGTGTGTGTGTGTGTGTGCGAACGCTCGTGTGTGTATGAGAAAGACAGAAAGTGTGTGCATGTGTGTGTGTGTGTGCGCGCGCGCGTGTATGAGAGCGAGAGAGAGAGAGTGTGTGTGTGCGCGCGCTTGTGTATGAGAAAGAGAGAGAGAGAGTGTGTGTGCGCGTGTTGTGTAGAGAGAGAGAGAGAGAGTGTGTGTGTGTGCGTATGAGAAAGAAAGTGTGCATGTGTGTGTGTGTGTGCGCGCGCGTGTGTATGAGAGAAGAGAGAGAGAGTGTGCGTGCTCGCTTGTGTATGAGAAAGGGGGGAGAGAGAGAGAGAGAGAGAGAGAGAGAGAGAGAGAGAGAGAGAGAGAGAGAGAGAGAATGTGCGTGTAAGAAAGAAAGTGTGTGCATGTGTGTGTGCGCGTGCGCGTGTGTATGAGAGCGAGAGTGTGTGTGTGTGTGCGCGTATGAGAAAGAAAGTGTGTGCATGTGTGCGTGCGTGCGTGTGTTCGCGCACGTGTGTGTGTTACCGACTATAACGTTCATAATTTTGATCCTATTCGATCCAAACGTCGCACAATAATCGATACGGCAATATCTCGGACAAGTTCGTTTTTTGAGCAAAAGTTATTTCACCTCTGGGAAATAAACCAGAGTCTCTACGAGTTTATGAAAAACCACTGTTAATTATGAAAGTTCGAGAAATCAGAAACGCATATTACAAAATCATGTATGCCTGTGGGGTTACAAATAAAAATAGCCTAGACTGTTTACAAATGCATTGTTAACCATTTTATTTGTCGAGTTTTATGGCCCGAGAAAATCGATTGCCTCAGGCCTAGGCCTAAGTGGAATTGAATATGACGATTACTTGCTTTATTCTAAGCGTGTGGACCTGGCGAGGAGGACACTAGAAGAGACGGTTGCAGGGGAGGATGTTTGCGTGAGGTAACGCGGCAGAAACTAGGCTGCCACGCTGTTCTGGTTTAATTAATTCTACGAGTACATCTTACCTAACAGTGCACAATGCAAACACTATTATAGAAACAATCACAACAAAACATATTTTGTGAAAAGTATAATTAAATTAGTTCAATATAATAATCGGTTTTGTTGTTATTTTAAGGCGAAAAGCACATTGAGGCAATTATCGCCTGCCTAAATGTATAAGTGTAAAGTGTTAAAGTCGTAAGTGTAGTGTTGTAAGTGTAAGTGTGTGTTAGACTCGGGTACCGCGAGGGACGTCTAAATCCTCTCAATAGGTGAAGCTAGTCTGCACCCCCTGCGGGTTGTAATAATCGGGGCAAGTAGTTGTTTAGCTGATTTATGTAAATACCAAAAATCCCTTCTTTCCAATTATTGCCTATTGCACTTAACTAAAAAGTACTAATAAAACTTTCACAAAAATATTTGAGGCACTATTATCACCGTGTTACTAAATTTAGACTATTGTCATCAAGGGGTTTCTAAATTTAAACTACTATTACCACAGTGTTAATAAATTAAAGCAAGTATCGTCAGCAGGTTGGTAGTAAACTGAGCCTACTAAAATAATCAAGCTACTAAACTGAAGATAATGTTATTATCAGAGTAGTAACTGAGACTTTTAATCAGACTACTAAATACGGACAACCATCATCATCAGCTACTAAATTTAGGTTACTTTCTATCATCAAGCTACTAATTGAGGTTATTGTCAGCATCAAGCTACTAATTGAGGTTATTGTCAGCATCAAGCTACTAATCGAGGTTATTGTCAGCATCAAGCTACTAACAAATTAGTATCATTAACAAACAGATTACTGATTGAGGCTAGTATCACCACCTCATTGACGTTAGTATCATTATCAGGCTACTGACTGAGGTTAGTTACCATCAGGCTACTGATTGACGTTAGTATCATTATCAGGCTAATGATTGACGTTAGTATCATGATCAGGCTACTGATTAAGGTTAATATCATTATTAGGCTACTGGATGAGGTTAATATTATTATTAGGCTACTGGTCGAGGTTAATATCATTATTAGGCTACTGGTCGAGGTTAATATCATTGTTAGGCTACTGGTTGAGTTTAATATCATTATTAGACTACTGGTTGAGGTTAATATCATCATTAGGCTACTGGTCGAGGTTAATATCATTGTTAGGCTACTGGTTGAGGTTAATATCATTATTAGGCTACTGGTTGAGGTTAATATCATTATTAGGCTACTGGCTGAGGTTAATATCATTATTAGGCTACTGGTTGAGGTTAATATCATTATTAGGCTACTGGTTGAGGTTATTATCATTATTAGACTAATAACTGAGGTCAGTATGATCACCAGGCTACTAATTGACGTTAGTATCATGATCACACTACTGATTGAGGTTAGTATCATTATTAGGCTACTGATTGAGGTTAATATCATTATTAGGCTACTGATTGAGGTTAGTATCATTATTAGGCTACTGGTTGAGGTTAATATCATTATTAGGCTAATAACTGAGGTCAGTATGATCACCAGGCTACTAATTGACGTTAGTATCATTATCAGACTACTGATTGAGGTTAGTATCATTATTAGGCTACTGATTGAGGTTAATATCATTATTAGGCTACTGATTGAAGTTAGTATGATCATCAGGCTACTAACTGAGGTTAGTAACATCACCAGGATAACTAAAGTGAGTCTATCCTTAGACTATTATGTTTTACTCCTTTTTTATTAAAATGGAGTTTCACCAAGTACCGATTGTTGTCACTTAAGTTGATTGTAAGACATGGCGTACAATCACAGCTAGCGCAAATATATAACTTTCATATAAAATAAGGGAACTAATATTTGTATGGAACCAACATACAAGCATAAACTAAAACTAAAGCGAGATTATGCAATGTTGCCAACATTCCACACCAGACCACTCTGGACTGATTATTCTCAGATTTATATGGAATATTTACTACAATAAAACAAAAAAACTCTATAAAAACGAGATAATTAGAACAGGAGACAAATTAACAAAATGTTTGCTCACCATATTGTAGCCTATGGATCTATATTTATTTACTAAAACAAATTGTACATGGTTTACAATCACTTCTTAAAAGCCTTTATGAGGAAAGCTTAGAGTAAACTGGACAGTACAGGTATATACTATATACAAACAAAATGTTCTTAATAACTAAAACAAGTATTTCATTTACAAAATTTTAAGAAACATTATTAGTCGACTTTAAGGATAATCACAAAGCTTTCAGTGTACCTCATACGAACTGAAGAAGCAAAAATGTTTGTTTTTTTAAAGAAGTAACGTCAGGGAAATGAAATTTTACTATAGCTCTGACGTATTATCTGCAATCAACAAATGGTGTCGACAAAGTGTGCCATTTCTACACAGATCAATATTTGTTAGCTTAGACAAATGAGTCGTTGATGATGTTAGGCCTACGTTATGTCAGCCAACTTGACTACGTACACTATCAATGTTACATCAGTAGACTGAATTCTGCATATATCTAACTGTGTCCATAAACAATTTTTGTTTCCGTTATGAATTTAGTTAGAGCAAAACTGTGATTATTTAGTAAAAGAATTAACATGGTATGAAGACCGCATGACCTCTTGGGGAGGTTCAGGACTGGAGTCTTGGCATAGAGGGTTAAAGTACTTTAATGTGGCCACAACTCTCCCTTCACCACGGTTTTTCCAAGGATAGAATTTTCTAAACCATAAGCAGAATGATACCTCAAGAGATACTATATAGATATATTTCATAATCATTTAGTTTGTTCATTCTCTATCCCTATTCATTCAAGAAAAAGTGAAGCAAAGGGCGTCATACTTACTGACTTTGTACAAATGTTGGTTAAGGTTATTTTTCTCAAGGAACTGTTCATTCAAGAATGGTTCATTATAACCAAATTTAAAATAACTTATTGCAAAGTGCGTATTTCGAGCGGCCACTATGATGAGGCTCAGAACCCTTGCTAATAATTTCGGATGAACTCACAAAATTAATTTTGGTATAGACAAATTAATTACCCAGAAATGTGAACAAATACATATATATTTTTTATTACTGTGTTTTAGCACTTAAGCGTTCACAATTTTAGTCCAACTCGATTCAAACAACGCACAAAAAATTTCTTAAAATCTTAAACAAGTTTGTTATACAGCAAAACCTGTTCAACCAGTTCAAAATGGCTGCTATTCAAAATTGTAAAAAACACACTTTATTTTACATTATTTTTTCATAATCTAATTTCACCATCGCTGTCGATGTTAAAATCTACATGAATTAATATTTTAAATTTTCAAAATGTTTAAAGAATTAAACAGATTTTATAACAATGACAGTTAATTTTCTTACATTCATGGTAAAATATGCGTACGATAAAATTACGTAATGTTGTTACATTTTATTACACTATAGATTTTCCACCTTCACGTCAGCAAAATGGCTGTTCTTTTGCGGTGCCAAAAAAGCTAAGGTAATTTTTTTTTCTGCCCTGAAGCAGGCTAGAACCAGTGAACTATGAAGCAAGAGTGGTAACAATTAATAAATCTGGGAACATTTATTTATTTTACTCACTATAGTACATCTGTTTTGAAATAACAGATGTTTTTTGATTGTTATGCATACAATTTAAAAAAATTAATCGTGGAATTCAGCTGTTCCACTCCCATAATAAAAGTGAAAACCTATTAAAAAACCTATCTAAATATTTTTTCCTAAGATCTTTTTGAAAGTCTGATTTATCAATCAAAATATACATTAAAATCTGCATAAAAATTTTAAATTACTGTGTACATTGAAAATACAAAAATGAACTTTGACCAGTTAAAATCATTTTCTTAATTTCAAAGGATTTCAAAAGTCAAAAACCCTAATTTATGGAGATTTTAAAAATTATTATAATAATACAAACATATTTACTAGGCGGATCTTTGCTTTCTTCAGAGATTGGAAAACGAAGAGTAATTGGTTCAGGCGGGTCCAGGAGGATTTAACTGAGCTGGCGATATCAGATGAGATGATTGACGATGTACTTAAACTGCGAAAACTTTTACATAATGAAAACCTAAGGTTCCAAGAAAAACCAACATCTAAAAGGGGCGGGGCAGTCTTGAATGAAAGAAGGAAGGCAGCCTTGGATAGAATGAAGCAGTATTGGATACAGCAGAAGGCAGCTAACGCACATCAAAGTAATTGATTTGGCGTACCCCAAAGTGGGTGATCTGGATGAAGAAGAAAAACATATTTTTAAAAAAATTTATAATTTCTTGAATTGTTTTTGCCATTTTTAAACTGTCAAACAAATTTTACTGGGTAACTAACTTGTCCGAGCTGTTACCAAAATTGATTTTTACACTGTTTGAAACAAACTGGATCAATTCTATCATTATTGAAAGTTAATTATGTAACATAAATAAACACTTGTGTACAAACAAAAAAATACCCTACAGATTAAAAATAATATTTCTAAATACGTTTTCGCTACTTGCTTTCAATAAAAGAACATTTTTTTTTAAGTATTCAACACCAGCCCTGAACTGAAGTGTATACGTGAATGTCAACTGTTTGTTATTCGAACAATGTAGCGGAGATGGTTTCATACAGCACGTGCTTCAAATGGAAACTACTGCACTTGACCTGTTTTCTGTACAAAGCATGTGACATGCCCTTAACTTGGATTTTTTTATAGCCACTTGTCTGCTTGTTTGTCTGGTCGTGTCAAGAAATTGTGTAAGAAAGACAGACTTACGTAATAAATAATAAATGGAGTTTTGCAGTAGTGGTTGGTAAAATATAAAATAACATTAAACTATAACTGTTGTCAAAGTTACGAAAAAATGTTACAGGAGTTTTTTTCGAGGATTTCAGTTTAGTTTTTTTTTCACTCTGACCAGGAATTAGGACGAAATCTGAGATTCTCTCTCTCTATCTCTCTCTCACTCTCTCTCTCTTTCTCCCTCTCTCTCTCTCTCTCTCTCTCTCTCTCTCTCTCTGTGTGTGTGTGTGTGTGTGTGTGTGTGTGTGTGTGTGTATGTGTGTACATGTGTGTGTGTGTGTGTGTGTGTATGCGTGTGTGTGTGTATATGTGTGTGGGTGTGTGTGCGCGCATGCATGTGTGTGTGTGTGTGTGTGTGTGTGTGTGTGTGTGTGTGTGTGTGCGTGCGTGCGTGCGCGTATGTGTGTGTCTGTGTCTGTGTGTGCGTGCATGCGTGTGAACGTGAACGTGTACTTACTTGTGTATGTATATTACTCAGGGTGGTTTGTAGCTATATTCGTTACCATTTTCTTTTTTACAAAAAAAAACAAATTTTTTAAAATCAGGTATATATTGCATCCAAATTAAGTTTCATAATATTAATCTTTTATAAATGTATAAAGCGATCTTTCATAAATGTATAAAAATCCAGTATTTTGTCTTGTATGCTTTGAAAATGGCGATTGTTTAAAATTTTCAACCTTGAATAAGTTATCTCAAAAACTGAAAATTTTACATAAACTCTACTGAGTCAAAAAAAAGTTCATTTGACAAAATGCAAATTAAAAAAAAATGTTTTCCGAAAATCAAACGATTATAGTTATTGGCAAAAAAGTGAAATTATAATTTAATTTTAAACATTTTTAGCATAAACTGGAACTTTTTTGATTCTTATGATTTTTTTTGTCATTTAATGTTGAAAAATTTAAAATAGCTGCCATTTTAAACAATACAGGATGAAGTCCTAATGTTTCATAAATTGTTTTAATAAATGTCTAAAACTAATTACTGTATAACACATAATTGTTATAACACACGCACGCACGTGCACACAAACACAAACAAGCACACACACACGCACACAAAACAGCTTAATGCAACACTAAAATTATGTGCGATAAACGTACAAGGTGTGTTCAGAAAGTAACGAGAATTTTAATTTTCTGAACAAAATATTTATTTATCCTTCTACATTGATGTTATTGCATTCAAAATAGTCTCCATTGGAGATTATGCGCTTGTGCTAGCGCTTCTTCCAATCCTCAAAACACTTCTCAAACTTGATCTTTGAGATAGCCTTTAGTTCTTTCAGCGATGCGCTTTTAATGTCATCTACGGTTGTAAAACGACGGCCCTTTAATGTGCTCTTTATTTTTGGAAATAGGAAAAAGTCACACGGAGCCATGTCTGGCGAATATGGAGGCGGGGGCATCGTTACAGTACTGTTTTTGGCCAAAAATTCACGAACAAGCAATAAAGTGTGAACTGGTGCATTATCGTGGTGCAAAAGCCATGAATTGTTTTTCTACAGATCCGGGAGTTTTTTTGGATTGCTTCATGCAAATGGAGTTGAACTTGTAGGTAGTATCCTTATTGACTGTTTCACCTGGTGGCAGGAATTCATGATGCACTATGCCATTAATATCGAAGAACACAGTGAGCATAACGTTCACGTTCGACCGCACTTGTCGAGCCTTTTCCGGTCTTGGCGAGCCAGAATGCCTCCACTGGGATGATTGAGCCTTAGTTTCGACGTCATATCCGTAAACCCATGTTTCTTCACCTGTTATAATACGTTTCAATAATTTTGCATTGTCATTGACTTCATTTAGCGATTCCTGAGCAACTTCCTTTCGCCGCTGTTTTTGTTCAAAATACAAAATTTTGGAAAGAATTTTGCTGCCACGCATTTCATACACAAAACATTGGAAACAATGTCATGACATGATCCAATCGATATGCCAAAATCATCAGCGACCTCTTTAATTGATTCGGCGATTTTTCATAACCATTTCTTTCACTTGTCCACCTTTTCATCGGTTGTTGATATGTTGGGGTGTCCAGGGCGTTTGTCATCTTCAACATCTCACGGCCTTCTTGGAAACGCTTATACCACTCGTAAACTCTTGCTTTACTCATAGCAGACTCACCATAGGCCTTTTTAAAAATTTCACACACTTTGTTACACTTTATTCCATTTTTTACGCAAAATTTGATACAAATTCTTTGATCCATTTCTTTTAACAAACGAAAATCGCCGAGCTCATAAAAACACGTCTAACCTTAGTGGCTGTCACAGACAAAGTCAACAATGAAAACAGCTGAAAGTTTTATCATACTTCAAGCCCGCGAAATTTAAAAATTCTCGTTACTTTTCTGAACACACCTCGTATGTTAGCGTGAATTATGACTGGAAGTTGTAACTGATGGCAGAAGTACGGAAACACTGTGATAGCCAGAACTTAAACAAAGCACAAAGTGTAACAGAAGGTTACACAATTAATAAAACCGACGCAGAATAAACGGTTATATATAACAATCATCAGTAGTTAACCTAAAAGTAGAAACTATAAAACCAGATTTATCAATAAAACACTACATTCAATTATTTCTTATACCAAAGAATTGAGTGATTTTGTCCTCGAAAGTGGATTGAAGTTTAAAAGATGCATTCAAGGTTTTTTGGTGCTTTATGAAAAAAATCCATAAAGACTGAACAGAAAGTTTTAAAAGCGCTTTTTTTCTCCTGCTTAGTGTAGTTCACTGTATGCTATTAATGTTTTTGTACAAAGATGTTGCAAGTGTGTGATGTATTGGAGTTTCTATATTGTGTTAAGTTTACTACCTTGTAGAAACGGATACTACTGTTTTGAACCAATGTTTTCTTATTGCCTCATAGTTTCATTATCCGCAAGATATTCTACGATAACAAGAGATTACTGTACAACAGTTATATAAATAAATACCCCTGGAATCTATGCAATACTTTTACTAGACTCGAAACTGACTAAAAATCCACCATTATATAGACAGACCTACACTGTCTCTCTGATAGTGTTAAATCATGTATTTGCTTTTATAGTTTTTATATAATAAACAATGCTTAGCTTTTAAAGCAGTCAAATTACATTAATTTTCATATAAAGCAAAGATTTCCAAAAATCAATGTGTCTTCAATTTTGTTCCAGAACACTGTTGCCATTCTCACTCCTGTTAGTACTAAACATTGACGGCGCTATAGTGCCTCCTCCGTGGGCAAACCCTGGCAACAACCCCTGTGCTTCTCAACCAGGAGGATGGCAACTCTTGTACTGGCCTCTCGACGGGAAATGTTACAAAATATTTCACAAAGGTTACCCATGCCCTGACAGCATGGAACTTACACCTGGCACCAACATGACTGCCGAGTGCAGGTGTCCTCCAGGAAGTGCGCAGAACCCTAAGGACTCTTTGTGCCACAGACTGTACAGTACAGGACCTTGTAAGCAGGGTGAATACTTTGCTCCCATGACTGATTACATGTCTAATAGGTTAGTATTAACGACATAAAATTTTATAAATTTTAATATAAAATTGTACTCAAAATAAAATTAATTTTAATTTTTTTTGTTATTTTAAGGCGAAAAGCACATTAAGGCTATTATCGCCTCCCTAAATGTAAGTGTGAGTGTAAAGTGTTAAAGTCGCAAGTGTAGTGTTGTAAGTGTAAGTGTGTGTTAGACTCAGGTATTGTGAGGGACGTCTAAATCCTCTCAATAGTTGCAGCTAGCCTGCACACCTCTGTGGGGATTTACTTTAGAATTATTTTATTATGGCGTAAATTTAAAATAAAGCCAACATTATTTTTAGGCCATTTAACATTTTTTACATTTAAAATTTTAATTTAAAACTTTCATTTAAAATTTTCTGTACATTATTATTCCTACAAAATTAATAGAATTTACAAAAATGTAAAACCCATTACACTTAATTATTTTTAAAAACTAACTCATTGAAATTAATGAATTTAATTCACAATTTAAATTAATGAATTTTCATTCATTAAAATGAATTATAAATGTGATTTTACAGGAATGTGGGACACCATCAGAGATGGGGAGCATGTGTAGAAGTAGACCAATGCCCTAAGCCCGGAACTTTGTTTTGGCCCAGAGAAGGACGATGTTATCCTTCCTACATTCAAGGACCATGTCCTGAAGGCCAACTTTTGGCTCCGGGCTATCCGGACAGTCCTATAGGAGAATGTCGATGTGATAACAATGGACGAATGGGAAGGTTTTACTGGAGAGGATCGGGAACATGTCACGAACATTATACCCCGGGGCCGTGTCAAGAGAAGGGAATGCTGTTTTTACCAGATGGAAAGTGTGGGTGTCATTCAGGACTGCAACAATACCACCGTGAAACAAACCAATGCTATCAAATAGGTGAGTCAGGTTGTTAGGTGTAACTACACAATGTATAAAGCAACTTCACTAAAGTGGAATGGCTGAAAGAGAAAAAAATACTCTTATCTGAAAGGATATACTGTATTTTACGGACAATAAGACACATTTTAATTTTTAAGCAATTTTTAAAAAAATAACTTTTTTACCATTTTTATTATTATATTGCAAAGCCAGACTAAAAAAAAAATCTTAGTTTATTGTATTTTATTTTTTTTTTTCATTACGAAACTAACTCAACAGAAATATTGTACTGTTTCACACAAATCACTTTCAATTCAAGTTCACTGGCATCAAGACTGTAATGACGCATCATAGGCTAGACAAGAAGTGTTTATACGTAGTCAATACAGCAGCCAATTATATCCTGTTTTATTATCAAGTTTAACTTGTTCTGTTGCATTTTTCACCGCTAGATAGTGTTCTTTATAATCAGTCACACATTATGTACGTATTTGGGACCTCTTCAGTTTTTAACTCTGCAATTCGTGCCATGCCCATGGGTACGTCTGTCTTACGCTGTGATTAGTTTGGGACTATTTGCAATTGACTATGTTAGATTAGATTAGATTAGAGATTAGAAGAAGAGATAGTACAACCCCAGGCACTGCGATCGACTGACCTATTGTTCAATTATACCTCTATACTGACCTATAGTTCAGCAGATTGGTGCCCTTAATAAGTTCCAGCAACCCACTGACTAGCTCACTCTGCTGAAGATCCCAAGGCTCTTGGAAACCAAAACCTCCTAGCCTTCTACTAGCAAGAGCCCCACAATCATGAATTATGTGACTTGCAGTTTCCCCTTCCTTCCTGCTCAACCTACCATGGTTTCTCCATGGTATATACCTATCCTGTTCATGTGCACCCTCAGACCACAGTACCCTGTAATGAGCCCCACGGTCCTCCTGAGTTGTGCTCTGCCCAGGACATCTGCTGCCCCTTTGAGTTCTCCAAATGGAGTTTTGCTTAAGACTCTTACTATGGGAATACTCATGAACGTTTTCCCATCTTACCTCCAACAATAGAAACATTTCTAAAGCTGGTTCAGGTCTAATAAACCCAGATGCAGATCCAAGTCCAGCCAGTCAGTTTGCCTCCTCATTACCCTTATAACAACCCTATGCCCTGGAATTCAGTTTTTTTTTAATAATACACACATCATTCGATTTATTTGTAGGTTTCAAACATATTTTGGTCGAAAAATTTTAAAATAATATCTATTTACACCGCCTTCATTAAATTTGATATTAAAGGAAATATAGAAGCTGCTACCTAAGGAGTTCATTTTCGTATGTTCAATGCAATTTTATAAAGTATAAAGTGTTAATGTATACAGATTTTAATGATGATTATTACACTATGAAATGCGTACCATAAGACTTGGTCACAATAAAAATTTTATAGTTCTTGTATAAAAACAAAAACCTGAATTGGAATCGATGTTTTACGCAATACATCAGCTACTCGAGAGCCGCTGTTATCGAACTTGACATTATCAGCCACTCGAAAAGCACTAAATAATATGCAAACAATTGGTAATGATTCAACAATGCCATTATTCTGAACAGATAACCGTTGTAAATTTTTTTAATAATTAACCACACGTTTATCAGTGAAATAATAGTTTAGATACAATTTGGAATGTTTGAATCACGAAACTTCACGCAGATATGCAAAAAATTTAATGATGCAAATTTAGACAGCTTTGAAAAACGGTTTTTTTGCATGTTATGACACTAAGCAAAACTAAAATATCTACCTTCATTTAGCACGGAGGTGTGTGTGTGTGCCTTGAGTAAATGAATGAGAGTAGCATGAGCTAGAGGTACGGTGGGATCGCTAAACCCATCAGCTGCTCATTTCAGCTGCCTCTGCCGGCAACTGACTATGTTACTACAAGTTATTTAGTTTTGAACTATTTTGCAAAAGTGTTTCTTTTACATGAGAAATACGAGATTTGTTGCAAAAAGTCCACATTGAAGAAAATCAAACTGGACCATTTGCTATAGGCTATTTTCAAACATTCACGGTTTGGACCGTTTGCAATGTGGACTTATTTCAGGCGTCCTCAGCGTTCTGGGTTTGTGATAGCGGGGCGATAGGGAGACAGTGTTAGCAAACTAGTGAATCACCGCAACGCATGTTCGTCGCATTGGTGCACTGCTGCTGCCAGTTGAATCCAATTTTGCCAAATAAGGATAGGTTTCAAACAGCATCGAATATGTGGCCACTTATAAGACTGGTGGGAATTTTAAATCAAACCATGGTCATTTTTACATTAATTTTGAGTGTAAGACGCACCTGAACTTTGGAGGCAATTTTTTGAAGAAAAAATGCACCTTATATTCCATAAAATACGGTATTTGGATATAATTTACGGACATGTGACAAATCCGAAGTTTAAAATCATTTAAATTGTGCACAATTTGCATCTTCAACCTACCACAAATGTCAGAGCAGTTCTGGCACAAACTTTCATCCTTCCTTTCTGAAACAAGACTCAGATGGTGGTGCTATGTCTTTTTTAGCCGAATTATTGAAATCTGAAATTACTTTGACTAAAACTGCTGCGCATTTGAATACCCTACTGTACATTGATGTTAAAGATATTTTCACAACAAAAATTAGAGCGGTTTTATAAAATATTTTATAATGTAAACATTATCACTTTCAATTACCCTAACACTATCCCTACACCATTGTATACAAATTTTCTGTCGCTTGAAGCAGTGATTTAAATCACTTCTGAAAGCGTGTTTATAATCACTGTCACTTTTTATTGCACAGCTTTTGGAGTCTTCAATCTGGTTCCTTTCACAGATTTGACCTTGGAGAGTTAAAAATATTATATTGGGTAATTAGAAATATCTAGTGTACAGGGTATATGTTTTAATAGAGGGATCCCATTACGACAGACAGTATGGTGTGAATCAATCACTGTTCTGGTAAAGAATCAACCAATTCACAAATCAGGTAATTGATTTCTTACTCGCTAGCAAAGAGTAGTCAGGGTTTTAAAATAATATTGTAGTTTTAAATTTCAATATGCAATTAACATACACAATACCCAATGACAAAAAAAATCACTATTGCCTTGAATTGCTAATTCAAGCTTTTTTTGTTTCTTGGTGAATTTGGACTCTTCTAATGCATACTAATTTAGTGCTTACTTTCTGGATAATAATCAAACTCTTAAAAAAACTGTTTTTTTTGTTCTGTTTTGGTGTTTAACGTCCGACTATTGTATACACTTGGGCTATTGCAGACGATGGGATGATTTATAGCGTATGAAAATGCCAAACCCTGGTCGGGAATCGAACCCGGGTCCTCGGGGTAAAAGCCCAGTACGCTATCAACTAGGCCACCAAAGCGGCTAAAAAATTTCGTTTCAACGCACATATTCACATATAATATTTAATAAATAATTTGTGTAAAATTATACAATACAAACAACACAATATATATATATATATATATATATATGTTTTTAATATATTAATTTAAGATATATGTTGTCAAATAAGAGTTTCTTTGGTACCATTTTTAAACAAACTTTGTTTACATTGTGTCTTTTGAGTAAAATCTGACAAGTAACTTTCTTTGTCGGTTCCAATGAATGCAGTGACACTGAATACTTGACATTTTGGATCAATTGAAAAAGTAGAGAAGATAGAGGCGGGATGCATTGCAAAGAAGTACAATTGAGAAAGAAGTACAAGATAAGGCATGCAGTGCACAATATGCTCACGATATATTGTTTATAATCCAGTGAATAGCCAATTTTGGGATGGATGAATTTATTCATGACACATTTATAACTTACACAATATGGAAAACTAGTTATATTGTTGTACACATTGAAAGTCCTAAGTGTTAATGGTTAAAAACAGCTGTTTTAATGTACAAAATCAACAATTTCAATTTGTAATTTAAAGAAAATTGTTTGTTACCTAAACTGTAGAAAGAATTAGCTTTACGTTGAAGAAGAACAGGTCTACATGTACTTTCAGGGTGTGATACCTAATATTTCTCTCAAACAAATTGTATTTGATAATTTGTTGTAAAAATATAAACCAGAAAAAACACGCAAACACAAGTAAAACTAATGTGGCAGAATAACTGCTAGATGTTAACGTCGATTTTACCTCTTATCTGTTTATCTGTTATCTGTCTTAAATATTTAGTGAACATTTGTGTAATGTGTTTACAGCACTTTGTTATTTATGTGAATTTTCCACTTTCAGGCACTGTCGGACCATGCCTGCCTGGACACCATTTTGTTCAGTCAAAGCGCAATGTCACAGGAATGGAGATGAACCATGCTCAATGCGTATGCAAAGATGGTCACGTAAGATGGGAAGCTGACGGCATCTGCTACAGACCATTCACTCGAGGCCCGTGCCAGCAAGGGGACATGTTCAATGTCAATTACAATGTAAGCACGTTTAACACAACGTTAATTGAAATAAAGGGTGTTTCAGAAGGAAGGTGCAAAATTTATGT
This sequence comes from Callitettix versicolor, assembly GCA_022606455.1. Lineage (NCBI taxonomy): Eukaryota > Metazoa > Arthropoda > Insecta > Hemiptera > Cercopidae > Callitettix > Callitettix versicolor. The sequence goes on from CM040185.1 coordinate 8,902,723, forward strand.
ATGCATATTTTTCTTCTTCTTTATTTGTTTCACCCAACTTTGGGGTACACTAAATCAATTACTTTTTAATGTTCTGTGCCTTCCTCGTAGCCCAGTATTGCTTCATTCGTTGTGATCTTGCTTTTCTTTCTTCGTCAGAGATTTGGATCGTTCGCTGGGATTTGACTTTGCCTTGGAACCGTTGCTTCTTGTCCTTAGTTATTGTTTTGGCTGTTCTGTCCACGAGCATAGTGTCTGTGATTTGTAGTTCTGTTATGTACTTCTCTGTTTCTCTAAACCAAAGTGGTTTGGCTCTTCTATTGCGAAAGTAGTTAAATATTTTTTTGGTTAGTCTATTTTTGTCCATTCGGAGGATGTGCCCATAAAAATCAATTCTCCTTTTTCTTATTGTGTCTGATAGTGTTTCAGTTTTTTGGTAAAGAGTTTCATTATTTGTAAAGAGGTCATGCATATTTTTTATTTTATTTTATTTTTTTGGTGTTTAATGTTTGACTATTGTGCACACTTGGGCTAATGCAGACGATGGGATGATTTATAGCGTATGAAAATGCCAAGCCCTGGCCGGGAATCGAACCCGGGTCCTTGGGGTGAAAGCCTAGTACACTATCAACTAGGCACACCGGCGGCTTGCATATTTTTAAGCACAAAGGGATTAGTTTAGTCAGTGGCAGAAGTGAATTTGCAGTTATTTCTTAACAGTTGTAAACTATATAAACAGTTTTATAATTCAACATAATTACATTTTTTTGTTTTGTTTTAAGGGCTAAATAATTTTTGTTTTTGTTTTAAGGGCTAAATAATTTTTGTTTTTGTTTTAAGGGCTAAATAATTTTTGTTTTTGTTGTTTTGCTTAAGGCGAAGAGCACATACAGGCTGCGTGACGGCCTAAGCCTTTTGGACAGGTCGGGCAAAATGTACTGTGGCGCCTATGTAAGGGACGCGTTTTTAAGATATCTAATAAAAATGGGTATACTTTTTAAACAAATTTGAAAATCAATTATTGATTATATTTTGTTATTTTATGGCGAAACGCACATTGAGGCTATTATCACCTCCCTATATATAAGTGTGAGTGTAAAGTGCTCACGTTGTAAGTGTAAGTGCATGTTAAGACTCGGGTACTGCGAGGGACGTCTAAATCCCCTCAAGGTGCAGCTAGTTTGCACCCTCCGGCGGGGAATTACAAATTAAAATTGTCATATAAAATGCATGAAGAACATAGAGGTCTTCACATTGCCCTATCGTATACAGTCCCTGGGAGTGGAAGAGTACTATCACTGGTCACTTGCTGTCACATGATAATCTAATAGTTGGACAGATTTTTCTTCTTAAATAAAGCTTGAGTTTGTTTTAGTAGGTATAAAAAAATCAAAATTTAAGAATAATGTCAGCCAAATATCGTCATATATACTACGCACATTACTACCACAAAAATGTTGTGTTATCAAGAAAAAGAATCATCGGAAACAATTATCACAAAATGTTATCAAGACATAATTTTTAATTTCCAAATGTTACTTGCAACAAGATGGTGTCTGTCCACATCAATCAAGATTTGTTTTGTTATTTTAAGGCGAAAAGCACATTGATGCTATTATCGCCTCCCTAAATGTAAGTGTGAGTGTAAAGTGTTAAAGTCGTAAGTGTAAGTGTGTGTTAGACTTGGGTACTGCGAGGGACATCTAAATCCTCTCAATAGGTGCAGCTAGTCTCAATAGGGCATCAATCAAGAATGGCAATAAGTTTATTAAAAAAAAATTATTTCTAGTCTGCTAGAGGTCAAAATTTAATTCAGTTGAAGGATTGTAGGGTATACTGACAAAGCATCAGAACATTTATAAAACTACTGACATACTGCATGTTGTGATACATAACGAGGCATGTATTTTATACAAAACAACAGTTTGGATAAAACCTTAAGAGCTAGAGGACCAGGTACTCTGTTTGGTGACCTCAGGAAGCAACTGGTACTCTGGAAAGATGTTTCATCAAGGTAGTGCTAACGATTTTTTTTTTTTTTGTGTTTAACGTCCGACTATTGTGCACACTTGGGCTAGTGCAGACGATGGGATGATTTATAGCGAATGAAAATTAAAATATTTTTGCAAAAACTTTACTCTGGGTCACTCTTGGGTTGTAACTAAGAGTAGACGAAATGAATATAATAAATTTTAAAATACCTGAAGGCATTAAAGTAGAACTGAACCACTGATTGAACGACTGAATGAAGAACTTCCAGTTAGAAGGATCCCAAAACCTACAAAAGTCGATGATAATCCATTCTTTTTCAGTCTTCGTTAATAATAACTTATTTCAGTAATGGTCACGTTACTCTGGATCACTCTTAGGTTGTAACCAAGAGTAGACAAAATGAATATAATAAATTTTAAAATACCTGAAGGCATTAAAATACAACTGAACCACTGATTGAACGACTCAATGAAGAACTCCCAGTTAGAAGGATCCCAAATTCTACTTAAGTCGATGGTAGTCCATTCTTTTTTCAGTCTTCGTTAATAATAACGTATTTCAGTCGTAATTAGTCTATTCTCATGACTCCATTACTATTAGCCATTTTAGAGTGTTGTCACAGGAAATGATAACTTGGAATATGATGAGATTTATGGACATTGCTTGGCAAATATTAACAGAAAAGATGATAAAAAACACATTCCTCTCCTTTCCTGGCTTAGATTCACATGTTCAAGACCACGCACCTAGACTAAATGCATCAACAGTTTGAACAGTTTAGAAGCTTTGACGAAAGCACATTACTGAAAAATTGAAACGTCTTTTACAGTAAAATGAAAACTAAATTTTTATTTGGCATTGCCTCTTTTGGTAAAAAAAAGCCAGTCTTGTTAAAATAATTACTGAAATGACAGAATGAGTTAATGTTTATTACATTAATTTTTTTAACATGTTTATATATTGTTTGGATTTACAATAATAAAATTTATGTACCATTATAAACGGTGTCTTGAAACTCTTTAGATGCACGTTGTAGAATTGTTTTTTTAGGTAAAAATAATATAAAAATCCCACTAAAGTCCGAAAACATTTTCCATTTTGTTTTTTTACAAAAAAAAGGTCATATCTTTCGGAATAGATAAGATATTACGTCCAAATTTAGTATACTTGTTGTTACGTAGCCATATTTTTTATCTGGGTATGAAAACATCGGAACGTTTCTTGTATATTTTAAAAATGGTGGTTATTTTATAAACTTTCAACTCGTTACAAAAATGGTTGATTTCAAAAAAAAACTGTCAAGATAGATATAAAACGCAGATTTTAAAGATAAATCCAACAACTTATTAAGCCCAACTGAGCGAGGAATATTATATTTGAAGTTTAATAATGTAACTTAAACAAAACAAAGACTTGCCCAGCAACAAATAATTAGAGTTATTGCTATATACATAAACAATATTATGTCCACTACATTTTAGTTAATAAAAATCTTCATATATGCTGCACAACAAGAGTAATATTTCAACGTTATGCAGATAAAATATTTAAAACTATTTTAAATGCAAATTACTATGTATATATTTATAAACTGTAGTTTAGTAAAAATCGAAAGACTAAAAGCATTTTTAAAAATTCTTCCAGGGCGGAAACACGACAGTGACATGCGTGCCATTGCCATGTCCTCCTGGCAGGTTGTACTTTCCCGGAGGTAAAGGCTGTCACAGAGTAGGCACCCAAGGACCCTGCCCTCCTGGCCAAGTTGTACTGTTCCAAGACTCAGTTAAGACGTCTATAGAAGGCATCTCTTACCAGGGGATGTGCGGTTGCGCAATATCAACAAACGATCCAAAGTAAGCATTTTTTTGTAATTTGGAACTGTATAATGAACCATAACAGCATTAATAATATGAACTTGTAGGTTTATACGAGGTGCTTCCCTAAGTTCCAGGAATTGTTAAAAAACACAACAAAAGAACTTCCTATCAAAAATGGTCTTCTTTTAGGTAGTCACCATTTGCACCTATACAGCACTGTAGCATTTCTGCCGTGAATGGAAGCTCTACTAGAAGTCAGCTGCAGTATGCTCTTTTAGAACCACTTGTGATTCCCCTTGAATTTATTTTACGATACTGAATCAATGTCCCTTCAGCTTCATTTTCGTCTTTAGAAAGATGAAAAATCGCAGTGGTAGGTCGGTGAGTTTGGTAAACGGGGTAAAATTGGTATCTAATTTTTGCCAAAGACTGCCTCACTAAGATCACAGTGTGAGTGAATGCATTGTTGTGATGCGTGAACCAATCAGTCATTGCTTTTCCACAGCTGTTTACGCCGCACATTCTCCCTCAATCGCCTCAAAACACCAAGGTAGTGGAAACTGTTGACAGTCAGACCAGATTAGATGAAATCCTGGTAGATAATCCCACCAATATCGAAAAAAATTATCAGTAATGATTTCACATTACTGCGAACCTGACAGGCTTTTTCAGTTTTGGAGAGTTTGGCGTCTTCCACTGTTACGATTGCCGTTTGGTTTTCAGATTGTAACCATAAACTGAGTTTTCATCACCTGTAATTACCTTAGACAAGAATTTTGGATCAACTGCAATTGTCTGCTGAAGCTCAGTACAGACTCACACTCTTCTGTCACACTGGTCTTGTGTTAAAAGTTGGGGGGGGACAACTAGGCTGCAATTCTTCTCATGTTGAGTTCATCAGATAAAATGAGTTTGCATGTTCCATATGACATTCAGCCACGTCGTGGATAGTTTGTCTGCTGTCCTAACAAATGACAAACTGTAGCAATGTTTTTTGGAACGATGCTGGTTGATAGCCTACCTGAATATCTTCAACACTCACTTTAAAACGTTTGAACAATTCAAAAATCATTGATTTGCTTAAAGCTTCATCTACAAATGCTTGAACCAACATTTGGTTTTGTTCAGTTTAGAATACAATTTAATACAAACTCTTATTTTACAGCTGGCACAATCACAGAAATCGCAAAGTGTTCAAAACACTACTATCAACAAACAGTTTGTGCTTGACTACACAATGATGTCCTGTGGCTTGCTTAAACAAAGGATGACATAACAACCTTCGTGGCAGGACTTCGTACTATAATTCATTCCTGCGTTTCATTAAAATTTCTGGAATTTTTTGGTAGCACCTCAAATTTTTAATTGAAATCCAAGAACTATAATTTGCAAATTTAGTGATTATAAAAAGACGACACCATCTTTTCAGGAAATATATGATCGTAAGTGGAACAGAAGATCATATGGCGTAGAGTGTTATAACCTCATGTGTTGTAAATGGTGCTAAAACATACATTCAGTCAAAAATAGTGTTACAATATATTTTCAAATGCATACTTTCAATTATTGATTTTATATAATTTTTTAAAAATTTTTAATGTTTTTTTATTTTATGTTTGCTTAGCTCATTCTACCCAACTCTACGGGCAGACAATAGAGCCTCCCATACAGACAGATGTTTATCTAACGGTAGACGAGAAGATTCCAATGGAATTATACCGATTGTTGAAGCTCGAGGAAACGGAATAACAATCAGTAATAACAACTGTGGATTGAGAAGAGGACTGATAAACTGGAGTGATAACACTTGCCAACAGTTATACACTCAAGGTCCTTGCAAAGAGGGAGAGTGGGTAGTTCCTGACAGAGAGAGAGGACAAAGAAGAGGAAGGAGTTGGAAGTTAGGGAAGTGCGACTGTAGACCGGGATATGTTATTTCTGTGAATGACGAAACTGGTACAGTAGTGTGTCAGCCACCGACTGTAAGACTTGCGAAATTCCTTAACAGTGAAAGTCAGAAAAATTCAACATTACAAGCATAAATCTGTTACGTAAAACTTCATTTTTTAAAACTGTTCATTTGAAATTTCACTTTAAACTCCTAGGCAATATGTAATTGTACATTAGGTTTTCTAAAATTTTATTCCTGTAAACTATAAGTTAGTGAATCAATTTATTCTAAAGTATACAAATTAAATTATATAAATATCGGACGGAAGTGTAATATACTTTACAAAACGAGTGTAAATATATTTTGCTATTTGTGAGTTTGAAATAGGCCTATTCCAGATTTCATGGTGTCGTAACAATTTTCATTACGAGTCACACTGAAATCACATCATTTATCTAAATAATTTCCTGAATAAAACCTTTTACGCATAACAAAAGTATCTAACTATATCTTTGATTCTTATGAAACATTATGACTAAATAAGATATAAAGACTTAATAATGTAGGCTAGCTATCATTTTAGAATACGTTAACAAATTAGTGTTAATTTAAATTTAAATTATTTTACACCGATTATTTAAGCATTTATACATAATGTACATAAAGTATTAATGTTTTGATACAGCATGTTAAGAATAAAGAACAATTAAGTTATTTAAAATTGAAAATAAATAACAAAACCATAAACATTATGTGTTTATCAATTATTAATACCCATTTGGGGATGTTAGGCTGTCCTGCGTTGCAGGATTTGGGCTGAATTGAAGGATTCTGATTCACTTCTGCAATGAAGTAAAATGCAGAAACTTGTAAGACATACGAAAACTATGTCTACCCATTAATCCAAAAGAATAACCAGGAGACATTGAACATAATTCACTGCAAAAATAACTCTCTCAGTAGACTTTGAACCATATAAATATTTTTTATACTGTTTAAGAACTGGGTTTAAGTACTCGTAGAGTTTATAACGTGGAATATAGTGGTTTTTTATGGTGTTGACATTTGTACACTGAGCTGAATTTAGTACAGTGGTATCCCAGTTAACGGTCTTAATTCATTCAAGAACTAAGACTGTTATCTGATCAGACTGCTGTGTGAGTAAGCGTTTACAGTAGAGGCTTATGGAAAACATTTTAATTTGTTACATAGAAAAAAAAATAACTGAGTACTCACTATTTAATATGTCAAAGATGAAGAATGAAGGAAATTTACAGAACAGAAGTCACACTTTCATACAAATGTAATTATGTCACACACAAACAAACACACACACACACACACACACATACACAAGCACACACACACACACACACACACACACACACACACACACACACACACACACACACACACACACACACACACACACACACACACACACACACACACTGGACAAATCAATACTGTATATTTTTTTTAGTTCAATAGTCAAAAGTTTGTCTTTTACTTCCACTACCACAAGCACTTCTTTTAGGACCGATTTAATTATTATTAAAAAAAAATTGAAAACCGGATTTAAACAATTTTAAACTCACACACAAAAAAACGGCTTATGTTTTTCATATTTTGTTCACTCCCAGAAGAGAAATTGTTTCGTGTTGTGAAAAAATGCATGAAAAAACATAGTAGTTTGTCGGGACTGTTGTATTATTTCGTGTTAAGCGTTTTTGCGTTAAATGTATTTCACTGTAATTTTGTTAGCCAAAAATAACCTTTCGAAAATTCATGCGGATATATCTTTAATTAGTTTATTAAACAAAATCAAGTTTCAGGCTAAAGTTGAACATGTTTTTTAAAATAGTTTTTTTTTATTTTGCTTTGTAAAAATACTATACAACTTACGTGTTGTTGATATACACATAAAGAATGTATGCATATTCTCTTAACATATGGTAGGCGTCAAAGCAATTGTCAGAGTATAACTAAAGCTTTTCATTACAAGTTTTACAGAAGTAAAAGATTTCCTTTCTCATTTCCATATCACATTCAATCATCCATTAAAAACTATCATCCATTCTGTCAAGCCAGTTAATGATATTTTCGGAACAACCATGATCACCTATTTACTTTTTATCCATCTTGCTCACTATAAAGTGTGATTTTCTTCTCATTTCCATATCACATTCAATCATCCATTAAAAACTACCATCCATAAGAGTATTGTGTTCTGAACAAAATCTATCAAGCCAGTTAATGATATTTTCCGAACAACCATGATCACCTGTTTACTTCTTATCCATCTTGCTCACTATAAAGTGCGATTTTCTTTCTCATTTCCGTATCAAATTCAATCATCCATTAAAAACTATCATCCATAAGAATATTGTGTCTGAACAAAATCTATCAAGCCAGTTAATGACATTTTCCAAACAACCATGATCACCTATTTACTTTTTATCCATCTTGCTCACTATAAAGTGTGATTTTCTTTCTCATTTCCATATCACATTCAATCATCCATTAAAAACTATCATCCATAAGAATATTGTGTCTGAACAAAATCTATCAAGCCAGTTAATGACATTTTCCAAACAACCATGATCACCTATTTACTTTTTATCCATCTTGCTCACTATAAAGTGTGATTTTCTTTCTCATTTCCATATCACATTCAATCATCCATTAAAAACTATCATCCATAAGAGTATTGTGTTCTGAACAAAATCTATCAAGCCAGTTAATGACATTTTCCAAACAACCATGATCACCTATTTACTTCTTATCCATCTTGCTCACTATAAAGTGTGATTTTCTTTCTCATTTCCGTATCAAATTCAATCATCCATTAAAAACTATCATCCATAAGAGTATTGTGTTCTGAACAAAATCTATCAAGCCAGTTAATGATATTTTCCGAACAACCATGATCACCTGTTTACTTCTTATCCATCTTGCTCACTATAAAGTGCGATTTTCTTTCTCATTTCCGTATCAAATTCAATCATCCATTAAAAACTATCATCCATAAGAATATTGTGTCTGAACAAAATCTATCAAGCCAGTTAATGACATTTTCCAAACAACCATGATCACCTATTTACTTTTTATCTATCTTGCTCACTATAAAGTGCGATTTCCTTTCTCATTTCCGTATCAAATTCAATCATCCATTAAAAACTATCATCCATAAGAGTATTGTGTTCTGAACAAAATCTATCAAGCCAGTTAATGACATTTTCCAAACAACCATGATCACCTATTTACTTTTTATCCATCTTGCTCACTATAAAAGTGCGAAGTAGTGGTAGCAAACCCATTTGTGCCAGAACAAAAATGTTTGGGAAAGAGTGTCGGAAACAGCAACAGTCAGCTGATTATAAAGGAACAAGACATGGAAAGAACAACAATAGTTGGATCTAACAGAGGGGGAATGGAACAACCAAACCTGCTGTTAAGGGGTGTGGCATATACAAACCTAAAACAAAATGGCTGACACTAATCGATCACATTACTACACAATATAATCAACAGTAGAACATACTCTAAATTACTGATATATCTGCTCTATATCAGTGCATATTGCAAATGTAATTATGCGGCTATATCAACAAGCCGCTCTTGATCATGTGGATATATCTGTCAAATGCTCGTGAAGATTTTTTTTTTTGTGTCTTTAACGTCCAACTATTGTGCACACTTGGGCTAATGCAGACGACGGGATGATTTATAGTGTATGAAAATGCCAAGCCCTAGCCGGAAATTGAACTCGGGTCCTCGGGGTGAAAGCCCAGTACGCTATCAACTAGGCTACCGAGGCAGCTTGCTCGTGAAGAGTCAAAATAGTTTATCACATATTACATGTAAGCCTACGACTAACTAGAGAATATTCACGTTTATCTAGACTTCAAATAGGTTAGAGAAAAACGGACAGTAAGTTACATAATTCTCCTGGGATTGGAACCACCCGAAAGTATCAGCATGATTTAACTCTTTGAATGCTGTATAAAAAAATGGACTATTTTATATTAGCGTGCAATTAGGTTAGCAAAATAAAGTTTCTAATTGTTTAAAGTACTACTTGAATTTAAATTCTCATAATTATGAGGAGTTAAAAATATGACAACTGAGCTTTTTGAAGGTTTTTTCTGTCTTATATTAGGCATATTTTTTATTATAATTTTAAAAACATATAAAGGATCATATAAACATATGAATATATTTTTAATAAAAACATGTGTTATATAAAAAGTTAGCGCTACATAGACCCATTAGAATTTTTATAACCAATTTTAATACACAACTAACAATAATAAACTAAAATCACTAAAACTATAAAAATAATATTACTTTTCCACCCTAACAAACAAAGTTAAAATAAACAACAAAGTTCAAATCCTATCAAAACCATTATATAAATAAAAACAATGTGCGACTGTATAAACAGGTGCCAAGTGTGGAATACAGATACAAGAATTCCCATCGATGCGCTAATATAGACAACATATTTGTGCTCAGTTTCTATGGCAGATAGATAACGGACATAATGCCACAGTGAATGAGGTACAGCTGTAGGCCTGTACCAAAACAACATAGTAATGTACTTTACCGGAGTCATTGCGAACTACGGAAGCCATCAGTCTAAGATATTTTTTACAAGATTTCCCGTAGTACATGTTGTATTGACTTTGCATGCAAAGGTAAAAATTATTTAGAAAGGACAGAATATAGTATTATTCTATTCATTGCAAATAAAAGTACATAAAATAATTATTCACATGCAAAAAGGTTAAAAGAAATGTACTCACTCGAGTTTTTTCTTGAGGTCTGCAACAATGTCTTCTAAATGAGCAATCCTGTGTTCCCGTGACTGTATTTCTCTTTCTAATCCGACATTCAGTTCTGTTTTTTCATCAACCTTCAGCTGTCCATTTGTGTTTCAACAAAAACTATCATTAGTTTACCGTACACAATTTTACTTCAATAATCAATTAACTACTTAAGGTAACATATTGTCCAAATATATAAACACAGCCAACACAAAATGGGTTTATACCAATATGACATTCCATTGAAATTATAAAAAAATTGGCTCTCTATTATTCCCTCGCATTACACTTTAAAGTAAGTATTCAGTCATTTTTAAAACTTTGAAAAGGAATGATCAGCAATTCATATAAAAATATTTATAAATAAAAAACTACTTTTAAATAAAACTAATTTTATTAGATATTTTTAATTAAAAAATAAAACCTTAGAAAGTTATTTTTCAAACATGTAAATATTAAATTATTTCTTAATGGGTTAATATACTAGTCAATGTAAATCCTCTAGATTGCCAAATGTAAATGCAGTAGTCAACTGTAACATCACATAATCAGTCATAACTTTATAATCAGTTAACCATATTGAAATTTTTTTTTTATTTTAAGGCGAAAAGCACATTAAGGCTATTATCGCCTCCCTAAATGTAAGTGTGAGTGTAAAGTGTTAAAGTTGTAAGTGTAGTGTTGTAAATATGTGTGTTAGGCTCGGGTACCGCGAGGGACATCTAAATCCTCTCAATAGGTGCAGCTAGTCTGCACCCCCTGCGAGGTATTGAAATTATTGATCTGATAACAGTTGAAACTTACCAACAAAACGTCTTTCTCCTGATCAATCTGTGCAAGATTGCTTTTCATGAGCGAACGTTCATTCTTCAAGTCAGCGATATCCCTTTGCAGGCAACAGTTAATTTGTTCCAACTCTTGTAGCCTATGCAATGCGCTTGCTAGTTCTGCTTCAGTTTGAGTTAAAATGTCTTGAGAAGCACTCAGTGCTCTGTCGGTCTGCTCTTGAAGGATTCTGTTAAATAAAGAATGGTTTTCATTTTTTTTTTTTTAAGAGATGAAACTACAAAATTTGTTACCGCATTTTACGGACTATAAGACACTACAGACTATAAAACGCATCTTAATTTTTGAAACATTTTTTTAAAATAACTTTTTTACAATTTTTATTATTAGAATGCAAAGCCAGACTAAAAAAATTCTTAGTTTATTTTTATTTTTTCCCATTACGAAACTAACTACTAACAAAAATACTCTATTGTTACCGATAACACAAATCATTTTCAATTCAATTTCACTGGCACCGTAGACTGCAATGACTCATCAGAGGTTAGACAGTATTGTGGGTTTGTGATGGCGGGACGGTATGGAGACAGTGTTAACAAGGTTGTGAATCCTCGCAACTCTTGTTCATCGCATTGGTGCACTGCTGCTGCTAGTTAAATCCAATGCTTCCAGGTAGAGGTAAGTTTCCCGTGGTATTGAATATATGGTGATTTTTAAGAATGGTGGGAATTTCAAACCAAACACTGAAAATTTTTATAATAATTTTGAGTATAAGACGCAATTGAATTTTAAAGACAATTTTTCGAAGAAAAAGTGCGTCTTATAGTCCGTAAAATATGGTACATTAATTAATTTTGAAGCTAGCAGAATAGCGTGCTGATACTGTCTTTTAAACATTTTTACTTATTTCTACAAGTACTCTGTAATATTATTATTTGTTCAACAGCATTTAAGCTTTACAAAGGTAGATCAAATCTAAACAAGACTTTTGTAAGTCTGAAAGGTACAGGCAGCCGCTTCTATCCTGACATTTGTACTGTAGGAATAGGAAAAGCCAGTGGTACTCTGGTTCAGCAAGTGCTTACGATGTCGGAGATGTGAGTACACTTTTTTACTGCATAAAGCATTATTACCAAATTTCTCACTTGAGAAGGCATAAAATCCTTTGTAATTCTGCTGATTGACTGTACAATTTAGGGATCAAACACTGTCAAGGGCTTACATGTTGAAAATGATTAACATTATCACTATCTTCCAGCATTATGAATGAGAACATCTGCAGGAATCTGATCTTCTAGAAGCCAGTTGACACCTGACAGTTTTCAAAATTGCCGCAGAAGTTGGAACAATTCATGGGAACTGTCAAACAATCACGACAAAGGATACTTTTTTTTATACAAATATTCGTAAAGTGTGTACCAAGTGAATCCTCCACTTTTTTATTTTTTCCTAACTTGCACAAAATATAACAACACTCAACTAGACGATCCTCCCTATAGTCCTGACTTATCACCCTGCGATTTTCATCTTTTTGCATCCCTCACAGACGCACTGTGGGGATAACGATTTAAGACAATTTAGTGTGTATTCCTTTGTGTGCAATTGCTCCCTGACAACCAGCTTCTATAATGTTGTGATTAAAAACTGCCCAATACCTTGGGAAAAATGAATTTCGGGAGCAGGAGATTATATTTGAATATTTTACCTATTAAATATGTTTTTCTTAAACAATGTATCATTTAAATTTGATTGATTTATTTAATTAATTTATTTATTTAATCAAAAACTAACCTAACCTAACCTTGCACATACATACAACCTGATGATGTCATCATGTTACATAACAGAATACTATGTTAGAGTAAGTTCTGAACTGATGTAGATTATTGTGTTTAACATTTCAAATAGATCTATTCAGATTATTACTACATTATATAACTAAAATAAGTACCAAATTTGGAACTGAAAAGAAACAAAAAAAGTACTAATTAAAAACTGAATGCATTTACACATCCTCAACTGACGCATTCGAATATATCGACAAATAATAAATAAATAATTACTTAATATGATTGTAGCCGTTTCTTTGATGAGACAGTTCCGAATTCAAGTTGCGAACTTTATCTTTAAATTCCTGAATTTGTTCTTTATAAATTCTAACTTCTGACTGTAAATTTGATTCTCTGTTAGTCAAATCGTTCCGTTCCATTTCTAAATGTATAAGACGCCCGTCCAAGTCTGCGTTTAAACGTTCCAACTTCGAATGTTCGACAAAGTTATCCTCTGTAATAGCCTAAAATCATTAAAAAAATTATTACTCTTAATAAAAATAAAAACAACTACTAGTCAAACATTACAGTATAATGTATTGCAGTTGTAATTAAATCGATAATGGTTTGCTTATTAATGATGCAAGTATATGTATGTTTAAAATAGGCAGAATTATGCCTGCTATAGTCAATGATTCAGTTAATTGACAAGGACAACAATGCCCAATGCCATGTGTGTGTGTGTGTGTGTGTGTGTGTGTGTGTGTGTGTGTGTGTGTGTGTGTGTGTGTGTGTTGCAGCAATAGACCTTATGTAATGATACTGAAGGTAACTCAAAAATGAATTATGTCATCAATGTATATAAGTTATTGCCAGCAGTATAGTTCTAACTAAGCTATTAGTTAGTTCATGTGAATAATTCAACTGAAAATTCAGTTGTACCAACATGTCAAGATTAAAAAGTAACAATGAAATGGCATTGCTTTCGAAATAAGAAACAATACTTGATGGATAAACACTGTATATTGTTAATATTTGTGTGCTCATGAATATCCAAATGGTCAAAAGAAGTTTTAGCAAAATTTCACCCCATGAATACTGGCGTATTGCATAACCAAGGATATTTTCAATTTCAACCACAAAAGCAATATTGGATACTACCCCTGCCATTATTCATAATACCTAGATGAATGGAAGTCGCATCACAGTAATGTAGCCTTGATGCTTGGGAGAACCAAGATTTATTCAATGTGCAAACTTTAAAGTGACATTGTGTTAGTCTTATAATAGTAGACAGTGTTAGGATTTTTAAAAAAATATTAGTTTTTGGTTGCTGGTTTTAAATATGATAATGAGCCAAAGAATGAACACTATTGACAAAAAAAACATAGGCGAAATTATGAAACTGCTGATGTACTGCCTGTTGCAATAAGCAACACGGTATGTAGAACAGCAGTTGAAACAAAAGCATGGGGAAGAGGTAGGGCGAGGACAGTCGATTCCGGCGGGGCCGGAAAGTCAGTTTACTCTGAGTGACTTTTCTGTTCCAACTGGGCGGTGCCGACAAGTGGCAAATCGGCGCTAAAAGTAAGTAGACGATTATTAGCGTACACTTCTTCCCCTTTTTTTATTTTTTTGGTTTGAAGGGATTAATATATATTTTGGGGAACGTTTCATTTCACACAAGACAGTAGTGTTCATTCTTGGGGTTGCCACCAACAATAGTTGTAAGGTAACACATATCAAATAATTAAAGGTAATTTTTATAATGAACCACCGATAGAATATTATTCGAAGGACCCTGTACTCCTAACAAATGGTGCATCGGCCTTACTCCTAACAACAGTAAGATCCCCTCTATGTAAAAATACATTATAAACAAGATATCTAGGCCGGGTGGCCATCAAATGCAGAGATAAGTTGCGCTGAGCAGAGTGGACTACTCATTCAAAACTAAATCTACTGTTTTTATTATAAGTACAGTCACTGAAATCAAAACAAAACTGAGCAGAGTCAAGTGACCACACTTTCATTTATGACAACAGGTTCGGTTTTGAATGAGTAGTCTGCTCTGCTCAGCGTAAGTTCACTCCTCAATTGGTGGCCACCAGGCCCAATTAACCCATTGGTAATGAAAGATGTATATTGCCCGTCCTTCTCTCTCAATGGCTTAAGTACTACAGACGAGCAATGTCCGTCCTCTACTTCCCTGATCTCTTTGCCGTATGTTTCTAGCCTAAAAGTCGAATATAGAAACATAAATCTATGAGATATTTTTTCTTCGTTTATTTCCGTTGTTACTCGTTAATTTCCGGCAGTTTCTTTGTGAAGTTGTGTACAAATTTGACAGTTGTAGAAACATGGCTTCTCATGAAAAATTGTTTATTTCTTCGAGTGCATTTAGTAAGTTTGTTGAGGATATTTTAAATGAATGTGGTTGTGAGATTAGTGATAATGAAGAGCAAGAAGATATTGTTCAAAATGACATTAGTGATAGTGATAACAGTGATGATGAGATCTGTGAAAATACGCCTAACTTGCAGACAAATACTACACATAACCTACAAGTAAAAGATTGGCATTGGACTTCTAATCCAGAATATAACTAAAATTCTGGGGACATTTTATAGGGAAAATCCCCCCAACAAGCAAAGCAAGGCCATCTAGAAAGTGTAGATTATGTACTACAAAAGGAAAAAGGTTTGAAACAATTTACCAGTGCAAAAAATGTAGTGTTCCTTTGCATTTGGAAAATTGTTTTGAAATTTATCATAGTCGGACAAATTTTAAAAAAAGGAAACAAAATGTACATAGTGTAAATATATAAACATAAAAAAATGTTAATATAGTGTTAAAAGTGTTTGCTAAATATGTGTTAACAATTACAACAACATTATGGAGGATAAAATTGGTAGGTTACTTGCTTTTATTATTGCACATAATCTTAGTGTAAACTACTGAAAAAATTCAATACTGAAGGCCAATAACATGTTAGTAAAATCCAGTTTCCAATGGGTTAATAAGTCATATTTACATACTCTGCTATAAAGTAAAGGGTCATCTTCTTACTGGTCAAAATTTTTGAACAGTGTAAAAGAACTGGACCATCCTGAGTACAGGTCTCATCTGATTTTAACTTTTCTTAAATTAATAAAAATCTGATTATAAGACAGCTAACTTTAAATAAGAGGGCATTAAGATCAATTGTCAATTAAAAAAAAAAAAAAAAATGTTTGGATATTAAGTGATTATGCTTTCACTATTTAAACAAGAATTGTTATTTGCTATTACTTTACTATCATATAATTACCCTGATTATTTTATATATGATGAATACAATATTTCAAATTACAATATTTGTTGTGTAAACTACAGAATTACAACAAACATTAATAATACCTGCAATTTGTCTCTTAAAGCATTCCTCTCTTCTTGTAATCTTGAAACATCTCCCCTTGCATTATCCCGTTCGATCTCCAATCGACTAATTATTGGCTAAAAAAAAAGTTTTACTGCATTTACAAATATTTATGAAAAAGTGTCAATATTTACAGTAACGTTAAAACTAATATAAAACAATCGAGTACTACGGAGTAAAATTATTGAAAGGCAATGCAAATCGGTGACCACAAAATACATATTCGATAATAATACATAATATAAATAATTGAAAAATATAAGTAAATCAAATCAAACCTATATTGTTCAAATAATTATTGAACTTTTAAACTAAGCAATATATATATATATTTAATAAGACAAAATTTTATTTAAAAAAATACATATTGATTAAAAATCCTTTCAAATCCAAATCGAATACAGGAATCTAAGAAACTACGTTAAATTTGGAAATCAAATGATTTTTTTAAAATTTTAAACACTACTACTGAGATGTTATGAATATTACTTTTAAACACTAGTTTCCTTGCTGAAATTCTCTAAAATTTACTTTAAAAACTAGTTTCTCCACTAAGACACTCATAATATTACTTTTAAACACTAGTTTCCTTGCTGAAATTCTCTAAGTTTTACTTTTATTAAGACACTCTGGATATTACTTTTAAACACTAGTTTCCTTGCTGAAATACTCTAAATTTTACTTTAAACACTAGTTTCTCTACTAAGACACTCATAATATTACTTTTAAACACTAGTTTCCTTGCTGAAATTCTCTAAATTTTACTTTAAACACTAGTTTCTCTACTAAGACACTCTGAATATTACTTTTAAACACTAGTTTCCTTGCTGAAATACTCTAAATTTTACTTTAAACACTAGTTTCTCTACTAAGACACTCATTATATTACTTTTAAACACTAGTTTCCTTGCTGAAATTAAAATTTTACTATAAACACTAGTTTCTTTAAGACATTCTGAATATTACTTTATTTCCTGAGATCTGAAATGGCTACAAGGTGTTTACGAAAATAAAAAATCTGTTGATTTCTGCATTTTGTACAGTTCTTAGTTGGAAATTTTTAGTAAGCTTGAACTACTAAAACACATTGCCCTATTTATAGATTCATTAAGAAATACCAAAACTATTATTCTTCCACATAATAAACTATTAACCGAACAGATCAAAAATTGTACTAGCCTTATATGTAGTAGTACACATGTAGTACTAAGGTCCTTTAACCACTTTCAATGATCTAAACCTATAGCACTTCATTATTCCAATACAGAACTAGGCCTATTGATGTACTAGTGTGATAAAACTATACAATGTTTTGTCATTTGTTGGTCATATCGCACGCCAAAATATCTATTCTAGCTAAGAGCTAAAATAATTGTGAATACAGCTCATGTTAATCATAACTTTTACGTGATGAGATTTGAATATTTTTAACTTGCATAAGCTTTAAATTGTTATCATTAATATTTTTTTCTAAAGAAAGTTTCTTGGTAAATATTTATTTATCATTTAAAAACTCAGTTAATTTAAAATACAACATTTTCTAATTTTTGTAGGACTTATAGTTTTAGTCTGATACTTAGTTTTGATATAATATGAGGGCTATCCAGAAAGTCGGTTACGTTTTGGTATAAAAAAAACGAAGTACAAGAAAAATTTATATTATATACATTTGAAAGTGGCACTAAAATACTATTTTTCTACATAGTCGCCATATAAATTTAGACAATTATCATAGCGGTGAACCAGTTTTGAAATTCCAGTGTCGTAGAATTCTGCTGCCTGAGACTTCAGCTAGGTTGTCACATCCTCCCGCAGTTCCGCATCGTCATCAAAATGCTGCAACAATTTCATGCAATAAACTCCTTAAAATTTGTGGAAAACTAAGCGATAGCTCTGTTATTGTAAACCGACAGTCTTCTTTAATTTTCTCACTAGAGACAATTTCATCGTTCAAAATGCTTGGCCGTCCATTCGTCCTTCGTCGTGCACATTAGTTCGGCCATTTTTAAACCTAATGCACCATTGACGCACTCCGCCTTCAATGATCACATCGTTCACATAAACTTCAGAGTTGGCGATAAATCTCTTGGTTTATTGTTGTTAGCCAACAAAAACTGTATCACCGACTGCACTTCACAGGTCGCGGGATTTTCAATAGCGGCGCACATTTCAAACTAGTATTGTAAGAGAACGAGCAGCAGCAATAACCTCTTATTAGCACGGCTGGATAGCCACTGAACAGACGAACGCTCTGACACCAAAATGGCCATGATATCTACCCCTAGCGTCTACAGAGCAAAACATACCCGACTTTCTGGATAGCCCTCGTACATTTAATGCAGTAGCCTACTTACTTGATGGTTACAGCTGTTCAATTTCTGGTCCCTTTCCAAATCTTGTATTCGCCTGTGCATCTTGGATGTTTCTTTGTTTTTATCGTCCAATTTTGAACTAAATTCTCGAATTTGCTGAAAACAATTTGAAATTAAAATTGTCGAAAAACATACGGAAAAATCTTTCAGTGGATAAATACATTCGTTTTTTAAGACCCTGTTTCAGAAAAAGTTGTTTTTTGAATTAATTGTCTACAACTGTGTACCACATAAATGGTTTTTTTTTTTTTTTTTTTTTTTTTTTTTTGGTGTTTAACGTCCGACTATTGTGTACTTGGGCATGCAATGGTGGGATGAACAAGCGTATACTGCCAAGCCCTTGGAATCGAACCCGGTCCTCGGGTGAAAGCATATTTCTATCCACTAGACCATCATTCTCATAAATGGTTGAACAATACTGTTAAAATTCGGTATATGTTACAACATATTTCATCTACATCATTCTTAAAGACTTGGTTTTATAGATAAAATATAATTTAGTCTTTTGCGAAAATTGCCTAAATATAACTTTACGTAATAAATTTTATATTAAATTCGTATTTATACTCAGGCTATTTAAAGATTAACCAACTATAATATAAGTTATACATAAAATTAATTGTACCTAAGAAATACAGAATATACCTTACAACAGCCATTACAACAATATTTGCGGTTCATTTAAGAAAGAAATTTAATGATTGAATTAACAATTTAAAGGCCTACAACGGAAACAATACAGTTAATTATTTTATCTTTCTTCAGTTCAAAACGAAATAAATGAAAAATTTTTATTATTATTGTTTTAAGTTAATAGTTAATTTCTATTAATTTTTCTGTTTAAACAACAATAATATTTCTAATCTATATATCTAATCTAGATGTATTTCTATGGTAACTTCAGAACAAATTATTTAAATGAACAATCAGTGTGAGCTAATGGATCGGACGATTTATTATGAACACATATTTATGAATTGTAAAAACAAATACAGAAGTTAATCTCAAGTAACACAACCATAGGCTTTACAAAATAACAAGATAAATTTTAAAATTATTGACAATGATCATTATTAAACAAATAATTACTTGTCAATAAGCAATTACTTATCAAAAAGCAATTACTAGACAATTTATCTGATTTACAAATAAAATATTGACATTTTTTTGTTAAAATTTGACTGTTATTGACTGAAGAAACAAGTAATTCGTGAGTAAATAAATAAAACTCCATACACTATGGAATATTTAGTGGCAAGTTGTTTTGGCTTTTTTAGTAAGTACGCTTTCAGAATGTACCGTATTTATATAAGGGCTGTCTGGAAAGCAAGATTTGCTTAATTAAAAAAAAGTAGTTCCTTAAAAGGACCTTTATTTTATTTATATAACACTTTTAATTCTTTTTATATTCTTCTTCTTTTCTGCTCAGATTATTAGCACTGTGTTCAGTAAAATGATCTGATTTCCCTAGCTTCGTCAATTCTACTTTCGTTGACGCGTTAATTATATTATCTGTGTATGTATCTTTTCAATATATTCCAAATTCAATTGTTTGTGCTTTCCTTTGTATTCTTAAATCTAAAAAATTTAAACTACCTTTCTTCTCTTCTTCTATTGTAAATTTTAAATTTTCGTGTATAGAATTAATTTCTACCAATATGAGCTTCCCTTTATCGCCTTTTGGATCTTTAACTATTACTAATGAATCATCCACATATCTTACATATTCTACACATTCAAAATTCTTTAATATTTTTGATATCATTTTTCCTCTAAATCTTGGATAAAAAATTCACTTAAGATCCCTGACAGTGTATTCCCCATACCTAACCCATCTTTTGGCTTGTATATTTTATTATTAAATTTAAACTGATTTTGATTTAAAATGACCTTTAATGCATTAATAATTTAGTTGTTTAACCCTTTATTTTGACAATTCTCATCTAATTTTTCTTTTATAATTTTGATGGTTTCTTCAATCGGTATAGAAGGATAAATGCTCAAATATCCTAAAATCTTCGGTATTATTCTTTTCTGCAGTCCATTTACTACTTCTACTGAATTCTTCACCGTGTATTCATTCTTCAACAACTCCATACCTTTTAATCGTTTTTCTATATATTTTTCCAGCTCATAGGCTGGTGCTGTCCTATAATTAATCACTGGCCTAATCAGATGACTTACTTTGTGTATTTTCACTTGGGATCTGATTACAGGCACACTTGGATTCATATTTATATATCTGTACTGGTTTTCTTGGATTAAGTGTTTTGAATTTTGGACTACTTTTCTAATTTCCTTTTGATATATATCAGTTTTATTTTTTTCCCCGTTTTTGCATTCTGTCTTCATTATAAACTCTTCGGTTTTCCGTATGTAATCTTCCTTATTTATCAACACTATCACGTTTAATTATTATCAACACTTTTAATTATTACACTAACACAGGATCTCAGCTGTTGACTATTTTTACACACTTCTATAAAAAAAAATAAGTGACAATTAGCGATTAAAATATGATCGGAAATAGCGACATACCAAATAAGATTTATATTCAATATCCTTGCAAATTTGTTCAGCCAACTCCAGTTTCTTGTTCAGTGTTAACAGCTCTTCTTCTTTAGCATTAAGTTTCCTGCGCAGTTCTTCAATCTGTAACATTTGTATTACAATCAAATAAATGAATACAAAATAAAAAACAAATACTACGTTTTAAAGTATTTTTGATCAATTAATTTTTGTTATAGACTGTTTACTTTTCATGTATGAGGCGCGTCCAGAAAGTCAGTACCGTTCTGTTGTACTGTGACCATAGCGCTGCTATCGGCACACCACGCATGCATGCTGGTTTTCCTGGTTCATTAACTCTTCACTGACAGCATTACTGACTTGTGTAGTGTTTCCAGTTTCCTGCGTGCTTTTCAAAAGTTAAGCCAATTCATAAACTCTCGCCAACGGGGAGATCTGTCCTATTTGGTTTCTGTATACAAGGAATATTAAGCCAGCCAAATTCATCATCAAATTCAAGATGTTTAAGGTAAAAATGTAATGAGCGATGGAATGGTGAAAAATGGAATGGAGAGCAGTGGACAGCCTTCCGTTGTTAATCACGACGATTTGGTATGGAAAGTCGATGAGAAAATTCGTGAGAATAGACAATTCGCATTGCCAATACTTTCTATTGAATTTCCACAAGTTTCATGGTCTCTTTTTCATGTGATTGTTTCAGACTGCTTAAATTATCACAAACTGTGTTCCTGCCGGGTTCAAAAATTGTTAACTGATGTACACAAATCCCAGTGTATTTGACATTTTTTAGTCAGTATAGTGATGAGGGAGTGGACTTTTTAAACCAAATCATGACTGGTGATGAAACTAGGCTCGTCATGTCACTTCGGAATTGAAACAGCAGACAATCGAAATAAACAATCAATCTCTGAAAAAATTTTTTTCCATATGTCAAGTCAAAAAATAATCTCTTTTCAGACAGAAAAGAGATTCTTCAGAGGTCAAACCATCAATGCAACACGATACTGTTGACCTTGAAAAATCTTCAGCACATAATTCAAAGCAAAAGGAGAGGGTGCTTCAGATAAGTTATACTGCTAAGCAATATCATACAATGCTTGGCTCCATGCTGTTGGCAACACTTAAGCTTTTGACAGTTCTGTTGGGAGCAGTTTCAATACCAATCATACAGATCAGTCCTGTTACGACTACCACCTGTTCTTGCACATGAAGCATGAGCTTGGTGGTAAGTGCTTTGAATCTGACTATGACGTGAAACACTCTGTACAGCTACGGTTGTCATCACTGGTGGGATTGTTCTTTGAGTAAGGACTGGATGAGATGGTCGACCTCTATGACAGGTGTCTGAAAATTGGTGGAAACGATGTATAAAAGTAGTTTAAGGTGTCCTCTTCATGTGAAAATACTTTTTTTTTTAATTGTACTAATTATTTTTCCAAATGTTATTTACTTTTTGGACACGCCTCGTATTTAAAAAATCACAAAAGTATTAATTTTTGGAAAAAAAGATTGCAAATATTGATAAGCAACAGGAAAAAATATTAGGGTGTATTCAAAATGCTATAATACAGAATCTGTGACATGGAGTTGTGTTTAGTTAAACTTCAGAGAAAATTAAACTAGCTAAAAACATTTTTAACAAACAACAAACAAGTATCTATATAATAATACATCAGCAAACAATTTTGTGTACAAATGATTTAAAATTACAACTGAAATATAATTTTAATTGTTGCTATTTAGTAGGCCTATTTAAAGAATGCATAAATATATCATAATTTTTGTAGAAAATATTTACCTGTCTGAAATTCGGCCCCTGGTGGTCTAATTCTCGAAACTTCTCTCTCATCATTAATATTTCTTCTTCTTTTAAATTCAACTTTCTCCACAACTCTGCATTCTGCAAACATATTTGTTATTTGTAAAAAATGAAACAGACTGGTAATAAAATTTATTAAGAAGTCCCTCTCCTGGAATACAAAGATAAGGCATTATCATACGGTAATTAAACCAGAAGCCTTATATGCAGCTGAAACATTATCTCTCACAACCCAGGGCCCACTTGAAAGGCTGGAGATCAAAGAAAGATATTACGAAAAATCTTAGGCCCCAAATTCCGTAACAACCAATTACTCCACATCAGTAATGAAACTCTTTACCAAAAAACTGAAACACTATCGGACACAATAAGAAAAAGGAGAATTGATTTTTATGGGCATATCCTCCGAATAGACAAAAATAGACTAACCAAAAAAATATTTGACTACTTTCACAATAAAAGAGCCAAACCACTTTGGTTTAGAGAAACAGAGAAAGACATAACAGAACTACAAATCACTGACACTATGCTCATGGACAAAACAGCCAAAACAATAACCAAGGACAAGAAACAACGATTCCAAAACTCTGACTGAGGGGCCTAGTGCTGAAGGTGGCTTTGACTGCCATCATGTTCCAGATGGTGAAAGTGATGGTCTGGAAACTGAATCACCTGAGCAACTTCCACCAAGCCAATTGCTGAGGATGATGAGAGCCCAAAACATAGGGCTAAAGACTCAGCAAAAGAGGATCGTTGATCAAAAGGTGGTAGAGTTGGGGAAGACTCAGGTGCTAGTGACCTATGAGGAGTCGCTAAAGATGATTGGAGGAAGTGGGATATAAGATGTCTGGGCCTCTCTAGAATTGTCTTCAGAGTGATTCTACTCCTAAAAAGGATGACAGTAGTTCAAGCCAACCTCCATCACATTAAGGTGGCAGGCAACTGCTGTCTTATAGAGGTTACTTGAGCAGGGTGAAGCCAACGTTGCTTTGGTACAAGAACCTTAGGTGATGGGAGGTAGGATAGCAGAACTGACTATAAGTAGAGGTAAGTTGATTTATAACAGATTGGCCACTAGGCCTAGGATTTGCATAGTTGTTAGGAATAATATTGAGATACTCATATTGTCTTCTTTATGTTCCAGGAACAAGGGTTGTACTGACCTCTGTATACTTCCCACACAAGGATATGGACAGCTTCCTGCCTATCAGCTTTGTTGGATCACAGGCACATCATGTATCTTGTGATAGCTAACAGATCAGTGAACACCTATATATATATATATAGCCTGTAAATAGTATTCAACTAAAATATTATGAAGAACTAATATTTACCGTCTCCAGAAAATTAGAAGATAACTGATTTCTTTCCAGTTCTTGAATCATTTTATCTTTTCCTAATATTTCTTCATGTTTATCATGAAGCTGTTTTTGCAAGTCCTGAATCTGTAAAGAAATTTCATTTTTATTAATTTAACCCTTTGGCTAATGGCCTGCCCAAGACTTAACCTGAGGCAAATAATCAGCAATTATTAAATAACATTTGTTATTAAATAACAACTACTGGGTTATTTTAGATGAATAGTACTTAAGTAGCTATATATTTAAAACACATTTACTAGTTATTATTTTAAAAAATTGAATAAATTTGAAACATCACTCTTACTGCAGATATTGTTGTAATATTTATTGGTATAGTGTTTTTTTTGTTTCAATCAAATTTTAATGTAAAAAGATTGTTTTTAATTTCTGAATAAAGAAATTAATTTAAAAACTTTAACTACTACAAACCACTTTATTTTATTTAATATCCTAATTTGACTCATACAATTATACTCTCTTGTAAATACTGAACATTTTTATATAGCATAACATTTAAACATGATCATCAACACCAAACACAAGCACACCACAATTCCAGCCATATGAACTATCTCGTAAACAAAACTCGAAGAACAATATTACATTACAGCTATTATATAATTTCATTTCAGTAACTTAGAAAAATATGAAAGTGACAGAAAAGTGAACTAAATAAGATAAGTTAATTGAGAAATGTAGATTTAGATGCTATGAGGCATGTCGGAAAGTAAGTACCGTTTTGTTCTACTGCCATTGTATCGCTATCAATGGGGTTCCGCTCATGCGTGCTCATCTCTTTGTTCAGACATAATTATGTCTCTCTGTTTAACAGCTGACACAATTATGGCTGGATAATGTGTGTTTACATTCGTTAGTGTTTGTTCAAAGTGTTTTAAAAAATTTCTGATCCCGCTGACAGTGAAAAGCGTTCTGTAATATGGTTTTTGAACGCCAGGAATATGAAGTCTGCTGAAATTCATCGCCAACTTGTAGAGATTTATAGTGAAAAAGTAATGAGTGATGGAATGGACATAGAACGCTTAGTCAGGGCATTGACAACAGGGGATCAATGACAACATACGTCCCAATTCTGCTGGTGTCTCAAAACCTTATTGAAGAAGGATGGGAGCAGTTAGATCATCTGCCGTACAGCCCCGATCTCACTCCTGATTTTCACTTGTACCTAAACCTGAAGTGTGATTTTGGACGACACTTTGACAACAATGCCAATGCAAAATACAGTGTATGGCAATGGCAGTGGCGGCATCTTTCTATGAAAAGAGCCACGAAGGGGGTGCAGACTAACTGCACCTATTGAGAAGATTTAGATGTCCCTTGCGGTACCCGAGTCCAACTTACACTTACACTTACAACACACTTACGACTTTTAACACTTTACACTCACACTTACATTTAGGGAGGCAATAATAGCCTCAATGTGCTTTTCGCCTTAAAATAACAACAACAAAAAAACTCTATGAAAAGGGTATTAAAAAGTTGGTTCTTTGCTACGATACATGTCTGAACAATGGTAGCAACTATGTAGAAAAATAGTTTAAGGAATGCTCTTTCATGTAAAAATTAATTTTGTTTTGAAAAAAATTGTTTTTTTCACAATGGTACTTACTTTATGACATGCCTCGCATCTGCTGGATTTACTTTCAAGTATTACTGATTAGTGTAGTAATGATAGATCGTTGTGCCACATTACTCATTAGTAAATTACAATAGATCGTTACATAGCAGCCAAAGGTAAAGTATGAAAACTTTAGCCACAGCATAATTAAATAACACTATTTGCTTATACTGTATATGTTATTTTATTTTTTGTTTTGCGCAATGTTTACACTTTATTACCAGTTAGACTAATGAGAACTTCAGCATTAACAGTAAAGGTAAAGCAACAGGAATAACTGCTTCTTGAAATAATGATCCTGAGGTACACAGTTCAGAGACGTAGCAGACTGACCGATCTGCTTTCAAGAAAAATAAGCACAGTAACAGCATTGTACAAACTTTCTCATGAAAAAAATAATCGGTGTATAAAATAAATATAAAAATTAATATTGCCAAAAATGTAGAATATAATCAAATGTGGTTTTCACTCTCAATGGTGGAAATACTTTTAAAAATTACATATAACTTTTTTTTTACTCAAAATTTTTAGGATAAAACATTTATTTTATAATACAGTAGAATTCCGCTTATCCGACCTGCCGTTTAATCTGACCTAGCCTCAAAGAACAATATTTTAAAATATTTATAGTGAAACTGAATGTACAATGCCCATGCACCACTTTCATGTCAGGCCTTTATGTCTACATGTCACTTACACGCCCAACCGATGACCTACATTCTCTTCAAAAGAAAGAGGAGTTCGGCCACCCTTGTACCTGCTCTGTTCGTTCATTTCCATCTTTTAGTATCAATTCAGATTTGAGGAAGAGTTGACGTTTAGAATACATTCTGCTTGTGCGTTTTGTAATGTTTGACATATTTTTTTTTAATAACTGTGAGAATAAAATCTGTCTAAAAATAACAGATGAGATTGCGAGATGTAGCAGCGAGAAAACGTCAAACAGTTGGTAAACAAAAAAACAATTACAAACTTTTTCCGTCAAGTTTAATGATTTGACACACTGCTCTTTATTACAGTAGTGAGAATCTGTGAGCTGTTTTATGTTTCAATACAATACAGTTAGTAGTAATATATGTAATTCAAAGCTTTTTAATGTAATAAATTCAATTAAATACTTGTAAACGTTTTTAATGATTTTCCGTGTAATTCGACTCCCACTAATTCGACCAGGCCGCGTCCAGTTTAGGTCGGATTAGCGAGACTCTACTGTATATATATATATATATATATATATATATATATATATATATATATATAATATTCCAAGTAAAGGTACATCAAAATATATTAATAAACTGTATTGCTATTATTCATTAAAGCAATGTGCTCTTTATTCAGACTGTGAACATTACCAAGTGTACCTACAACTTGTGTGTTATCATGTGAATGTTGCCGCCTTTCTAATTCTTGTAGTTTATTTAAAATGTCCATAAGTTCATCTTCTTTCGTAGTCAGTTTCCTCTGTAATTCAGTTATCTGCAAATAAAATATTATTAGCTGTAATAACAATTTTGAATGAATAATTGTTTTTTGAAATTTTTGACATTTTTTAACTTTTGTTTCCTCTTTACTCGTATTAAAAAAAAATGTTGGTATAGATTAAGGATATTACACCTCATATATTAGATAGGTATTTCCTTACACTTAACAAGCCGTAATAAACAAATAAGACTTGTAATAAGCAATACGATAATAAAGTATAAACATATTATTATTAAAAACCTGCTCTTAATTATTTCTGTTACATATCAAACAGAAAAAGTTTTACTACTTTGAAAAATTTCATTGCATCTTCTCCAGCTTGAGTCAGACGTTAATCACAAAAAAAAAAAAAAATTGAACACAAATTACATAAAACAAACAAATATTATTTACCCATGCATAACGATCACAATGAGCCGACTTAAATGACAAAGTTATTTTCAAATAGTTGGTTTTGTTCAATGGAGTCCATACAATTCTTTTCATAGGGGGGTCAAGGTCAAGGAGTTTTAAGGACAAAGTTTTGAGTTCCTTCTCTGTAAAACTTTTTTAAATGATATATTGCTCTCAACGACAATATACAGTACGGCCGGGTGGCCACCAAATGGCAGCGGAGAGAAGTAAGCATTCAAAAGCAAACCTATTGTTTTAATTTACGTGCAGCCATTGAAAGAGAAATGCCACTTTTTTTTGTGTTTAACGTCTGACTATTGTGTACACTTGGGCTAATGCAGATGATGGGATAATTTATAGCGTATGAAAATGCCAAGCCTTTGCCGGGAATTGAACCCGGGTCCTCAGGGTGAAATGTAAGTATGGCCTTCGAAATTGAAGCGGAATTAAGTGGCATTAAGGAATGTCACTTAACTCCGCTTCAATTTCGAAGGCCATACTTACATTAAAGGCAACAGGTTTGGTTTTGAATGCTTAGTTCACTCTGCTCAGTGAAACTCCGCTCCGCATTTGGTGACCGTCTGGCCTAATGGTGCAGTTTTACTGTCATTCAATAAGAAATAAAAACGAACACACACAAAACATTACGCATCCATTGAAACTACCTAAGAACAACTTCCTCATAATAAAATTAAACGTGACAGAAGCTTAAAATATTTTAAAAAATATTTTTTTAAACAAGAAAACAGCAGTCAAGCATAAACCAAAAAGAGTATAAATAAATTAAAAAGTTATACTGTACAGTTTAAATAAATCATGGCATGAAGCTGTCTTGTTGACGTAATGAAAGTGCATTTCCAAATATTCGTATAAACAGATTCTTTCATTGCTTCACGTTAATAAAAATCTTTATTTGTACGATCTGTAAATCTATAAAAAGAGATGTTTAAAATGAGCCTACATGACAGATAATTAGTGAAACATCGGAGTGGTATTCTAACACAAAACAAATTTTACTTTACTACAAAATAGAAAGAAGCGAATTTTCTTCTTGCAGTATGTTCCGCCATCAGTTGCCTAATGAAAGAATAAATATTCAGTTAATTTTATTCTGTAATACAGTGTTCACATGATATTAAACATTAATATTTGGGGCTGCACGAAAAGAAGCAATATTAAAATTATTCAAACGTTTCAAAATAAAGTACCGAGAGGCATTGTTAATGCCCCATGATACATATGCAATGACGATCTTCATAAGGATTTACAAATTGCTACAGTTCGTGAAGAGGTTCGGCAATTTGCTAGGAACCATGAAGTAAGACTGCATAAGCACCATAACATCGAGATGCTACAAGTTCTCGACAATTCGGTTCAAGTTCGGCGGTTGGACAGGATAAAACCGTTTGATTTGTACTAAGACAAGATTGATGCAACTGTCACAAGATCAAGTGATTTTTGGATTTTGGAGTGCGTCATAGGATGTGCAACCAACTAACGCTTTCATTTCATAGATATATTGATACATGGACTAATGTTCAGTTTCAATTGTAATGAAGTAAAAAAAAAAAAATTAAACTCAGGTTTTTCACTAACTCTAGACCAGGTAATTGCATTTCTCTGTACTACCAAGCACTTTTTCACTGCTTTGCATATTTTCTATCATTTTTTTGGTTGTTATTTTAAGGTGAAGAGCATATTGAGGCTATTACTGCATCTCTAAATGTAAGTGTGAGTGTAAAGTGTTAAAGTTGTAAGTGTAAGTTAGACTCGGATACCATGAGGGGCGACTAAATCCTCTCACCACGAGAGACATCTAAATCCTTTCAATAGGTGCAGCTAGTCTGCACCCCTCCTGCGTGGGATATTTTCTATCAAAAATCTATAAATATATTCTATTCTAATAAAGTATATACTACTATGTGTTTTCTTGTTCTGTTCACGAATATTTTGATAACATTTCTACAATGTTGAAACATTTTTTTTTATTTTTATCTAGCGGGTTTTTGCATTAGAAATGAAACAAAACACAAATAATTAAATGTAAAATTTCAAAAGTATAACCTTTAGAAAAATACATTTTTTTAACATCCATATTTTATGATGCCATTAGATTAATAAGGACCGAGGGATCAGCGTCAATGGTAAGGATAATGCAACGGGAGTAACTGCAAAAAAAATTGTATTTTTTAAATAGAGTAGAGTTCACAGAATTTTCAACATAGGAGTTTTTCAACACAGAGTTTTCCTGATTTATAGAAAAAGGTTAAATACAATATTCATTTTCACAAAAATATTGTTGCACCTCAGAAAGCACTCGTGTTTCCCACACTAAACAGTTATTTTTCGTTAAATATTCACAATTGATTCAAATATTCATATATTATGTTAATATAAAATACAAATAACAAAGAATAAAAATCAAAACAAAGTAAAATTACGAAATAGTTTATACATAAATATATACATCTGAATAAATATCTACAGAACTGTTCAAGTACATTCTTATAATTTTAAACAGTACAAAAACAATTACTTAATTTGCAACAATATGGACGCCTTGCACTTACTTCTGCCTTGTCTACCATAGCTTTAGTTAATTCCTCTTTAAGTCGGCCAACTTCATTGTGATAATAATCTCTTTCAGTGATAAACTTTTCAAGCTTGCGATTAGGTGAACGCATTTCAGCAGTCTGGAAAAAATGTGCAATGGTTTTAATAAAAATTCAATTTTTTATAAAAGACAATAAGTAAAATTAAAACAACTTTTTTATATCCTATCATTAAAAAAAAGTACAACGTTATCTTGAAAAATGGAAAATTAAAACAACTTTTTTATATCCTATCATTAAAAAAAAGTACAACGTTATCTTGAAAAATGGAAAATTAAAACAACTTTTTTATATCCTATCATTAAAAAAAAGTACAACGTTATCTTGAAAAATGGAAAATTAAAACAACTTTTTTATATCCTATCATTAAAAAAAAGTAGAACGTTATCTTGAGAAATGGAAAATTAAAACAACTTTTTTATATCCTATCATTAAAAAAAGTACAACGTTATCTTGAGAAATGGAAAATTAAAACAACTTTTTTATATCCTATCATTAAAAAAAGTACAACGTTATCTTGAGAAATGGAAAATTAAAACAACTTTTTTATATCCTATCATTAAAAAAAGTACAACGTTATCTTGAGAAATGGAAAATTAAAACAACTTTTTTATATCCTATCATTAAAAAAGTACAACGTTATCTTGAGAAATGGAAAATTAAAACAACTTTTTTATATACTATCATTAAAAAAAAGTACAATGTTATCTTGAGAAATGGAAAATTAAAACAACTTTTTTATATCCTATCATTAAAAAAAGTACAACGTTATCTTGAGAAATGGAAAATTAAAACAACTTTTTTATATCCTATCATTAAAAAAAAGTAGAACGTTATCTTGAGAAATGGAAAATTAAAACAACTTTTTTATATCCTATCATTAAAAAAAGTACAATGTTATCTTGAGAAATGGAAAATTAAAACAACTTTTTTATATCCTATCATTAAAAAAAGTACAACGTTATCTTGAGAAATGGAAAATTAAAACAACTTTTTTATATCCTATCATTAAAAAAAAGTAGAACGTTAATCTTGAGAAATGGAAAATTAAAACAACTTTTTATATCCTATCATTAAAAAAAAGTACAATGTTATCTTGAGAAATGGAAAATTAAAACAACTTTTTTATATCCTATCATTAAAAAAAGTACAACGTTATCTTGAGAAATGGAAAATTAAAACAACTTTTTTATATACTATCATTAAAAAAAGTACGTTATCTTGAGAAATGGAAAATTAAAACAACTTTTTTATATCCTATCATTAAAAAAAAGAACGTTATCTTGAGAAATGGAAAATTAAAACAACTTTTTTATATACTATCATTAAAAAAAAGTAGAACGTTAATCTTGAGAAATGGAAAATTAAAACAACTTTTTATATACTATCATTAAAAAAAAGTACAACGTTATCTTGAGAAATGGAAAATTAAAATAACTTTTTTATATCCTATCATTAAAAAAAAGTAGAACGTTATCTTGAGAAATGGAAAATTAAAACAACTTTTTTATATACTATCATTAAAAAAAGTACAATGTTATCTTGAGAAATGGAAAATTAAAACAACTTTTTTATATCCTATCATTAAAAAAAGTACAACGTTATCTTGAGAAATGGAAAATTAAAACAACTTTTTTATATACTATCATTAAAAAAAGTACAATGTTATCTTGAGAAATGGAAAATTAAAACAACTTTTTTATATACTATCATTAAAAAAAGTACAACGTTATCTTGAGAAATGGAAAATTAAAACAACTTTTTTATATACTATCATTAAAAAAAGTACAACGTTATCTTGAGAAATGGAAAATTAAAACAACTTTTTTATATACTATCATTAAAAAAAGTACAACGTTATCTTGAGAAATGGAAAATTAAAACAACTTTTTTATATACTATCATTAAATAAAAGTACAACGTTATCTTGAGAAAAGGAAAATTAAAACAACTTTTTTATATACTATCATTAAAAAAAAGTACAACGTTATCTTGAGAAATGGAAAATTAAAACAACTTTTTTATATACTATCATTAAAAAAAAGTACAATGTTATCTTGAGAAATGGAAAATTAAAACAACTTTTTTATATACTATCATTAAAAAAAGTACAACGTTATCTTGAGAAATGGAAAATTAAAACAACTTTTTTATATACTATCATTAAAAAAAAGTACAATGTTATCTTGAGAAATGGAAAATTAAAACAACTTTTTTATATCCTATCATTAAAAAAAAGTACATTATCTTGAGAAATGGAAAATTAAAAACTAAATAATGATATGAAGGCATGTTGTCAGTTCATAAACTGACAACAACATTAAAAACACAACAGCAAAATAGTATACAAAATAAATCCAAAAATAAGATAACTACACTACAAAAGACGCTAGGCAAACTCATCTAACACTGGTATCAATTGCTTTACACATTTGATGCAACGTATATATACTGACAGTACATAAGAGTCTAGAGTTTTTATCGTTGGAGGTGACTCTAAACCTAAATGAAATACTTTACCTCATTGGATGAGTCAGGAGCATTACACAGCTGGTCTTTAAGTCTAGAGAACTCCTTATGGTAATAGTCACGCTCTGCTTGTACCCTCTCTAAGAGAAGCCACTGAGAGTCTCCAGTTCCGGGCACTGTTCCCTGGACATATTAACCCTTTTAATACCATGGACTTTTTATCTAATATTTTTTACTTTTGGACAAATTTTAAGCTAAATGAACATATTTCATGAAAATTATATTTTTAAGTGTACACACACACCATGCACCACCATAGCAACAAAACTCTTAGTCACGTATGCAATTTACAATTCACCAGTCCCTGTAAGCATCCACCTGAACTGACCACTGTTTATTTCAGTTAGATCTCGCCTCTGCCTCTACCATAGACAGGCAAGTTGTACAGAAAAATCAATGGCTGATGCAGGGTTGGAACCCGCTCACGCCCAACACAATACTAGCCAGGTATAGAGCCTTACACTGCTTGTCTTTTTTGACCATTGTTTGACCAAATTGATTCATTTAAAAAGTCTCACAAGTCATTTTATTATATTGATATTGTTCATTTGTTATTTATTTTTGTAAAAAAACACTGTCAAAACTAAAGAATTCTGGGATTAGATTTAAATAATATACATTAACATTTTTAGTTCAAAGAACAGACCTCAACAGTACATTGTCATGTACCTTCCACTGGTTTAACCAATGCACTGTATTACAAATAATTACTTTTTGTTTTACTTTCAAGCCTGGACACAAATGTTTGTGCAAATTGTATTAGATTGTCTTCTCTCTCTCTCTCTCTCTCTCTCTCCCTCTCTCTGCCCCTCCCCCTGATAACCATTCTAATTATTTTTAGGACAAAATACTTTTACAAATTCGAATTAAAGAAATTTTCATAAAACGTTGAGTTATAGAGATTTTGAGTCACTTCAAAAAAAGACATCTGAACCTGAAATCCTCAATTATTTTATTCTGATGACCTAGACAAAAGTTGCTTACTCAAACTTCTCGATACGTGAATTTTTTTAAATCCACTTCAGGTTTGAATTATCGATGTCCTACTAAATTAAGTTTTTTCAACATTGTGTTCAGTATAATGATCTGCCTTCCCTAGCTTCGTCAATTCAAATATGGCAAAATGATTCAAATTATGCATCACATTCAATAAAAGAGGGACACATACCTTGAGAAATAGAAAACTCAATGACGATACTACATATGGCAGAAAAAAGAAGATGTATGAACATTTTAGAGAACTTGGAAATTTTTAAATCTAAATTAAAGGGAGAAAACATAATAAATGAAGATATCGTCGCAAGCGGATATTACGTTTAAAAATCTGAAAATTTAAAAAAATTAACAGGAGAAAAAAAATTAACCATTCAAGAGGAAGTTTGAAAGGAACCAATCAGAAGCGAGCGAAAACGTATGATTTTGAAGAGCCAATCAGAAGCGAGCATATCAGGTTTAATATACACATGTTGAATAGAGGAGGGATACGAGGTGGAGATAGAAAATTATAAATAGGACGGGTTATAATATTGGCGACCAGTATAGATATAGTTTTTGAAGATGGAGGTTCTAAAAAACGCGTCAACGAAAGTAGAATAGACGAAGTTAGGGAAGGCAGATCATTATACTGAACACAGTGATAATAATCCTAGCAGAAAAGAAGAATATAAAAAGTTTTTCAACATTAATTATTGAAATGATAATTTGTTTGTTGTTTTTAGACTATTTTTTGAATAGATCAAGTTATAATAAAATTTCTGTTTAAATTTAATTAAAAACAATTATTCCTTAATGGTTCCTTTATTTTGAGACTTCCTTAAAAAATACCCATTAATACCAGTCTAAATCTTATTATCATATCAACTTAGTATAATTAATTAATTAAATTAGTTCTTTCACTTTACTTACAGATACAATAAATTTTCTTTGTTGTAACATTCCTCACCTGGTTTCCTGGAGCCGAACCATTTTGACAGGTGGCTTTATGTTCAGCCTGTTTTCTGGTTAATTCTTCAATCTGAGACTGAAACTGTTGCCTTTCTTTTATCAGCTGTTCTTTCCAGTTCGGAGATGGTGATCTTGTCGCTTGTCGGCTGGGGCTTGAAGGGCTCTGTGAAGAATTTGTAGTTTCTGATCGTTGTGGATTCTGTGTTTTCGATTTGGACATAATTTTATCTGGTGGAGGCTTTTTACTGACAGTAGATTTGGGTGGCGGAGCTTTTGTTGGAGCATCTGCACTTTTGGTGGTTACCGCTTTTCTTGAATCATGTTTTTCTTTTCCTCCAACTGCCAATAAAATTATGTACTCAAGATTGAAAAATGACAAAAAAAACCCTGTTTTTACTTACTTATTAGTTAACAATAAACGATATGTTTTATAATAATAATTGTTTAAAATATTTCTTCATTTGACAAATTTAAAAATCTGAACTGGTTTCAATTTAAAATGTGTTTTCAAACAAAACAAATTAGGAACAACACAGTGGACACTGTACGGGATCAAGGCATTGTTGGATATCAAATATTATACATCACCGAGAATAGTATTAAAAACAATTCTGTGTGTTTTTTTAAAATTGATTTTGTATACATAAGTATTATTTTATGTCTCTAATTGGACTGCGCAGTAAAATGCAATGTTGCTTTGTAAAAGATCAAGATGTTAATAATTTTGTCAACATCACCTTAACACAAACCAATATCAACCTGGTGTACCAATCAATATCAAACCTCGTGTAAATCGGTTCACTTTTTAAATTTCTTCCACCATCTTGAATTTTACAAATCTAACTTCAGATTCATGATAAATGATCCTAAAACCCCCCCTAAACATTCTAGCAACAATGTTAGCTACCAATAGATCACTATCTTGACTGCTAAAGGGTTAATATTTATTTATATACATTACATAAAGAAAACTAAGAAAAAACAAAAAAAATAATTAAGAGATGACTTAATTATATGTTACTTTAACTCGATTTTCACTCGGATAGTTCTGTTACAAAGAGATTTGTAACAAATGTACTGCATCTGAAAAATTAAAACTATGCCATGAATTTTGGTTTACTTGACTCCCCCTCCACAGGGAACCAGATTTGCATAAACCTACTAATAATACAACATTACTGATATTTAATAACATGTATTATTAGCAAATATACTTTTAAATTGTAATGTATAGTGATTAACGTTAAAGTTCAGCATTGACAAAAACAATCACATAACCATCATTCTATTCTTACGACTTGATTAATCACATAGCCCAAAGCATAAAATGATTACAACTTTCTCTAGGTTAACCTCATTCGACATACCATATTTTACGGACTATAAAATACTACAGACTATAAGACGCACCTTAATTTTTAAACATTTTTTTAAAAAATACCTTTTTTCCATGTTTATTATTACATTGTGAATCTAGTGTTAGGATTACGGGTTCCTTCGAATAATTTTCTATCGGTGGTTCATTATAAAAATTACCTTTAATTATTTGCTATGTTCTACCTTACAAATATTGTGAGTGGCAACCCCAAGAATGAACACTACTGTCTTATGTAAAATAAAACGTTCCCCAAAATATATATTTATCCTTTTAAACCAAAATAATAAAAGGGGGAAGAAGTGTACGCTAAATAATCGTCTACTTACTTTTATCGCCGATTTGCCACTTCTCGGCACCGCCCAGTTGGAACAGAAAAGCCACACAGTCTTCACAGAAAAGTCACCCGGAGTAAACTGACTTTCCGGCACCGCCGGAATCGACTGTCCATGCCCTACCTCTTCCCCATGCTTTTGTTTCAACTGCTGTTCTACATACAGTGTTGCTTATTGCAACAGGCAGTACATCAGCAGTTTCGTAATTTCGCCTATGTTTTTTTTTGTCAATAGTGTTCATTCTTTGGCTGTGACCTCAATATCATATTCAAAACCAGCAACCAAAAACTAATATTTTTTCTAAATCCTAACACTAGAATAAAAAACCCTTAGTTTATTACTTTTTTCCATTACAAAACTAGCTACTAACAAAAATATTGTACTGTTATCAATAACACGAATCACTTTCAATTCAACTTCACTGGCACCATAGACTGCAATGACACTTCGTAGGCTAGACAGTGTTATGGGTTTGTGATGATGGAGCAGGAGAGAGACACCAAGCTTGTGAATCCTCACTCATCGCATCGGTGCACTGCTGCCAGTTGAATCCAATGTTGCCAGGTAAAAAAATAGGTTTCCCACGGCATCGAATATATGGACATTTTTAAGACTGGCGGGAATTTTAAATCAAACACTTGACATTTTTATTTTAGTTTTCAGTATAAGACGCATTTGAATTTTATAGGCAATTTTTCAAAGAAAAAAGTGTTCTTATAGTCCATAAAATACAGTATTCATTAATTGTGATACTCTATTATTGTGAGAGAATAGAGTATCTCTCTATTCTCTATATATAACAATAGATATAGAACAGATCTATATCTATTCCATATATATAATATACAAATCTATTCTATATAATAGATATAGAATTGTGAGTATAGATACTATATCTATTATATTCATTAATATACTCTAATATTTAATATAATAGATATAGTTTGATCAGAACTATCCCTTCCTCTAACAGTAAATAATAATAATAATAATAAATATGGTTTGAGTATAGGTATAGTTTTTGAAGATGGAGGTTCTCCGAAACGCGTCAACGAAAGTAGAATTGACGAAGCTAGAGAAGACAGATCATTATACTGAACATAGTGATAATAATCCTAGCAGAAAAGAAGAAGAATATAAAAAGAAACAAGATTTAATCGTCACAGTGATTTCATGACTAATTTTGGCATTAGAAATCTATGTCTATAATGACTAATAGAATTAAAAACTAACTTGTGAAGTTTAAAAGAATAACCTACCAGGAATGGTTTTGGTTTGAGGACGGAACCTAGCTACTGGTTGACACTGAACCTTTGCTGGTCCTGCGGCAAGTCTTTCTTCCATTTCTGCCAACTGTGATTTCTGCAAGGCATTTGATCTCTTCATCCTTTCAATCTCCAACATAAGGTCATGTTCTAGAAATAATACAATTGTGGTCTGAAGTTTTGTATGAATTTGGCATAAAAAATAAATCTTTTGTGACCGTTTTTCATTTCGAAAGTATTTAAAAATAATATTTGGTTATAATAAAATGAAGAATTGTTCTAAAATCGTTTTGTTCGCTTTTATTTTATTTATTTATTAATTTTGTTGTTGTTGTTATTTTAAGGCGAAAAGCACATTGAGGCTATTATCGCCTCCCTAAATGTAAGTGTGAGTGTGAAGTCATAAGTATAATGTTGTAAATGTGTGTGTTAGACTTGTGTGTTAGACTCACGTAACGCGAAGGACGTCTAAATCTTCTCAATAGGTGCAGCTAGTCTGAACCCCCTGCGGGGTGCTCACTTTTACACGATGAGAAATATACATAATATTTCAGCAAACTGAGTCAGTAAACTACTACTTCATTAGTATAGCAACAGCAGAGTAATTAATCGTAATTATATTTTCTTCTTTTTATTACATTACACCACTACACTTAATTTGTAACTAAATGTGTAACATTTGCAGTCTACAAAATTGTAAAAGTTGTGGTAACTGATCATCAAATAATGAATTTTCAAGATATTTTACTTAAAAGTTTTTACTTACTGAAAAATGTCTTAAAAAAATTAATTTATGATAGTAACGCATTAAAAACTAATTTAAGTGTTAAAGTTTAAAAACTATTAATACAAATTATATATATATATATATATATATATATATACTTTTATTGTAAGGCGAAAAACACATTGAGGCTATTCTTTCTTTTCTTTTTTTTTCCGGCGAAAAACCGTTAAGGTTATCATCGCCGAGGCGATATTAACAATATTAATAAAATAAAATTTAGGAATATCACAAAATAAAAAATAACAGTAATTTAAACCAATATACAATAACAACTATAAATACTATTCCTAAAACTAGTTAAAAATCAAATATAACAACAAATAAATAAATAAATAAAATTAAAAAATTAAGGAAAACAAAGCAAACAATAACAAATTCAGATAAATAAATAGCCACAAATATACAACTTGTTGCAGGGCTGTAAAGAGACCCTGCAATATTATTTTAAGTTACGTTTTATTTAACAACTTCAGACAATGAAAGAAATTCAGAGTCCGGTCAATGGCCGAGACACTATCTCCCAACGTCCTCTGCATACTATTCCCCAGACCCATTGAGGCTATTATCGCCTCACTAAATGTAAGTGTGAGTGTTAAGTGTTAAAGCCGTAAGTGTGGTGTTGTAAGTGTAAGTGTGTGTTAGACTCGGGTACCGTGAGGGGCGTCTAAATCCTCTCAATAGGTGCAGCTAGTCTGCAACCCCCTGCGGGGCATACAAATTATAAATAAATCATACAATATATGTGATTAAAAAAAAAAGAATATTTATTTATTTATTTGTATTTCACTAAAATTTTTAACACAGGTGGACAGAAGATCGGACAATAAGTTGAAGACATATTTCAAACTTTCTGTTTAGATTTTTAAATTAAATACTTAGACGAAAATTATACTGGTTTGTATAGAACATTCACGGTGAAAACATTTGAATTAAACGGGCAACACTGTAAGGGTATATTACTACTGTTAAGTGTTCTAATAACCTCTTAAGATTACCAATAGTGTTTAGCTGACTTATCCTTTCACTCAAATTCTTCTTTTCTTCATCTGCTTGTTCTAACCTTGTACTTAAATCAGTCTTTTCTTTCAACAATGCCTGGTACTTAGCATGTAAGGTTTCTGCACAGTGTTCTAATTGGTCGATTTGTATTTGTCGACAATCTAGTTTTTCCTGAAAACGAATAATTTTTTATCGATACTGTAGATTGAACAGTTAAAACACATTAATAATCGATATATCACTGAAAGAGTATGGAAACTTATTTGCTGAGAAAGAATATTAAAAATGTATGCGGTTGGAAATTCAATAACAATGTAAAAAAAATTAGACAAAGAAATTGCTAAGCTTTACATTAATTTTTTTTTTTGTATTTTAAGACGAAAAGCACATTATTGCTATTATCGCCTCCCTAAATATATATATATTTTTTGGTGTTTAACGTCTGACTATTGTGCACACTTGGGCTAATGCAGACGATGGGATGATTTTATAGCGTATGAAAATGCCAAGCCCTCGCCAGGAATCGAACCCGGGTCCTCGGGGTGAATGCCTAGTACGCTATCAACTAGGCCACCGAGGTGGCTCCCCTTTATATAAGTGTGAGTGTAAAGTGTTAAAGTCGTAAGTGTAGTGTTTTAAATGTAAGTGTGTGTTAGACTCGGGTGCCACGAGGGATGTCTAAATCCTCTCAATAGGTGCAGCTAGTCTGCACCCACCTGTGGGGACTTTATATTAATAAGTTTACAATTGTTAATAAGCAGACATGAGAAAATTCATTGTAATTCAAGAGCTACAGAAACACAGTAAAACAAAAAAAAATGTTATAACTCAATATCCACAGTTTGTCAGTTACTGATGACGACAAGGGATCGATCAGCATTAACAGTTAGGGTTAAACTACGAGGCGTGTCCAGAAAGTAAATACTGTTTTGGAAACAACAGTAAATAATTTTTGTTAAAAAAAATATTTTCACATGAAAGAGGAAGCTACTTTTTTACATAGTTTCCACCAAAGTTCAGATTCTTGTTCAAACGGTCGACCAGTTTATTCAGTCTTTCCTCAAAGAACCATTCCAACGAATGATGACAGCCATAGCCGCACAGAGCATTTCATATCGCTGTCAGTTTCAAAACGCTTACCACCAAACTCACACTTTATATGGAAGAACAGGTAGTCAAACGACACCAGGTCTGGGTTGTATGATCCTCAAAAGAATTGTCAAATAAGAGCTGAAGTGTCACCAGCAGCATGGGGCCGAGTATTGTAACGAAGCAACACAATTCCTTGGCTGACCATCCATTCCTCTCCTTTTGTTTTGAATTGCACACCAAAAATTTTTTTAAATCTTACAAGACAGTACTGCATTTATAATTTGACCTCTGGGAAGGGATTCGACAAACAGAACCGCTTTTCTGTCCCAGAACATGGTACACATATTTTTGTGGGCTGTTTCTGGATTGTCTCTACTCCACTGACTGCAGTTTTGATTCCGTGGTGATATGACAAACCCACGTTTTGACAACAGTCACATTTGGTTTAAAAAGTCCACTCCCTCATCACCGTTATCAAGTAACGTCAAAGCACTACCACTTCGCTGAGATTTGTGAACATCATTAAGCATTTTTGGAACCCAGTTTTGTGATAACCTAAGCGATCTGAAATAATCTCATTCAAAAGAGATCATGAAACTTACAAAAATCCATCAGGACGCCAATGCGTCTCTTAGTGAATCCATCAGGAATCCATGCGTCTCTTAGTGAAGTCTCAGTTCTTAAGAATTTTCTCATCAACTTTCCGTAGCAAATCATAGCACGGAGGTGTCTCATTGTCCTTCATTAATTGTCCTAACACACTTTCTCACCATTCCAACACTGACTGTATTTTTACCGTAAACATCTTAAATTTGACTAAATATGTTTTTTAATGTTCCTTGCATTCAAAAAGTGAATAACAGAACAAATCTCAGTCAGCAGGTTCATGAATTGTCTTAAACATTTGAAACACACAGAAAACTGGAAAAACCCCGCAGGGGTGCAGACTAGCTGCACCTATTGGAGGATTTAGACGTCTCTTGCGGCACCTGAGTCTAACATACACTTACGACTTTAACACTTTACTTTCACACTTACATTTAGGGAGGCAATAATAGCCTCAATGTGCTTTTCACTTTAAAAAAAAAAAGAAGAAAACTGGAAAAACACTTTACAAATAACCATAATTCTATCAATGTAGACTAGCGTGCATGCATGGGAGCGCCAATAGCAACATTGCGGTGGTAGAAGAACAAAACTGTACTTCCTGAACACGCCTTGTAAAAGGCAGTAACTGGGTCTTGAACCCTCAACCATAAGCACAGTTTATGGAAGCAATAGCCACATCGACCATCGAGCCCTAACATATACAGTTACAATCAAATGATACTCGTACATAACTATATACTAACAGAAGGAGCGGATATAAAAATTAAAGATAATTCATACAAATAATGTAAAGTAGATCAATTTTTTTTTGTTTAACGTCCGACTATTGTGCACACTTGGGCTAATGCAGACGATGGGATGATTTATAGCGTATGAAAATGCCAAGCCCTCGCCGGCAATCGAACCCGGGTCCTCAGGGTGAAAGCCTAGTACGCTATCCACTAGGCCACCGAGGCGGCTCAAGTAGATCAATAAGACCATCAGATGATATTAGGAGTCCATTGATCCAAAGGAAAAAATCCGAAGAATTGAATATTGAGAATATCAATAAAAAATACTGAAAAAGTATTGTGTTTTTTTAATGAAATAGTACTTACCTGAAGTTTACAAAGCTTCTTCGAACTTTCAGCACAACAACAAATCTTTCCTTCTTCATCTCTTCCCTGAATGTCTTTTTCTAGTCTTTGGTTTCTCTTCGCTAAGTTTACAGCTCGACGCATTGCTTCATGTCGCAACTCCTGGCACTCTATAATTTAAGTTATGTACAGTAAACACTATTTTATCTGAATCATATTTATCAAAAATTATTGTTCGTTAAAAAAACAAAATACATTTTTAATTTTATAAAACATTTTAAGTTTGCTAATATTGATTTTCTTCTTTTTTTTTGTATTCTTATGATATTTAACCATAGCTTTTGACTTGGCCATTCCGATCTGAGAGGAACATAACTTGCGCATAAATTTCGGCTTGTCAAAGAAATGACTGCAGCCAGTACCACACTGGCTATCCAAACCCAGAAGACATATACTCAAATTCAAAGGGTTAAACTATATTAATACCTAGGAATACGATAAGTCAAGTGGAAGTAGGGGTCCACTTATATATATATTTTTATTATATATATATATATATATCTTACAAAATATGATAAGATAAACAGAGTCAAGCACTTCAAATATCTGGGAGAAATTCTTGAACCCACGGCTGGCGAGAAGGCTGCGCAAAAGGTTCGGCTACTGAGAATGAAGAGGGCTCTTGGTATAACGCGTGATATCTACAATAAGAGATGTATGTCGACACACACAAAAATCAGACACTACAACACAGTCATAAAACCGGAGGTATTATATGCAAGTGAGACGCAAGCACTCCACACAAAAGCTACCATGGAGGGTATTTTGAAGGAAGAACGCAAAATCTTGAGGAAGATCCTTGGCCCGAGATTAACAGAAGATGGATACAGGTTGCACTCCCGGAAGACCACAGAGAAGATATCAAACCTGGCAGCAGATATCAGAAGAAGGAGGCTTCGGTTCTATGGACACATCAGTAGACTCCCAACAACGAGACTTGCCAACAGAATCCTTAAGTATATACAAGGTGTCAAATCAACAATGTCGTGGATCGCACAAGTCAGAATAGACCTACATGACGCAGGAATAGACTCAACAGATGTTGAAGATAGACACGCATACAGGAGAAAGATGCTCGGTTGGAAGGTCCCAGAGAATGAAATCCCAAAGAGAGCAGGGGTAAAATGGACGGAGGAACGGAGGAGGATCCATGGGGACAGGATGAGGGAGGTGTGGAGGATTAGAAGGAACAAGACATGAGTCGGAGTGCTTTGCGTGATCCAACAGGGTCTATGCGCAGATAATAATAATAATAATAATATATATATATATATATATCTTCCAG
Organism: Callitettix versicolor; assembly: GCA_022606455.1. Classification (NCBI taxonomy): domain Eukaryota; kingdom Metazoa; phylum Arthropoda; class Insecta; order Hemiptera; family Cercopidae; genus Callitettix; species Callitettix versicolor. The sequence goes on from CM040185.1 coordinate 8,946,767, forward strand.
TGAGACTAATGAAAGTTTATAATAATAACTAATGCATGGAAGCAGTCCCAAACATGAGACCTTGAGGTGTGTAGTTCAGACGAAGCAGACTGATTGGTATCTTACCACCTCGACCAACATGTATTTTAACATTTATTTTTTAGTGCTATTCAAGCAACTAACCAATTTCTATGTTCTCTACATGCACACAAATAACCTATACAAAAAAAAACGTAGATGGTGAACATATACAAAAAAGTTAATTTACATTTACCTACCAATCTTGTCAGACAAAAATGCATTACATATTCTTATACTACTGATTTCATATCACTAGATTATTCTTAGTCCTATACTACTGTAGTTTACCTTCAAGTTGATCCTCCAACAATTGTGTTTTTGTCAAAAGTCTGTAGTCCACTGGAACTGCTTGATTTGGGCAACAATGACAGTCTTTACTCACAGCTGGCAAAGGCCTGCCACCTTCTAGCAGCTGTGTGAGTCTCAGTATCTCTTTATCCCTCGCATCCAGCTAAGCATAACAATAAAAACCTTACACCTTTGCACAGTGAAACATAGGCTAAATACAAACTTGAAATGAAAATATATCTTGTGTTTAAACTTCATTTTAATAAACAGATAATATTTTAATAATACTTGCTATGATACGCAACAGTATTCTAGGCCAAAGTAATGGCCATTAATCACTGTGTAGGGAGAATTTGAAACGGGCCTTCGAGAAGACTTGTATTCATATTTACGTTAATTTTTTTTCCGGCGAAAAACCGATGGGAATAGTCAGGCAGCAATCAAAGCACTTGTGAGTCCTATATATATATATATATATATATTTTAATGTCCGACTATTGTGCACACTTGGGCTAATGCAGACGATGGGATGATTTATAGCGTATGAAAATGCCAAGCCCTGGCTGGGAATCGAACCCGGGTCCTCGGCGTGAAAGCCCAGTACGCTATCAACTTGGCCACCAAGTATAATTCGGTCCAAGACGGTCTGGAAGTGTCAAGAGAACTTCAATGCTTTGTCACTGGGAAACCAGGTTATTCTTCACTGGATTCCGAAGCATAAGAGGGTAGAGGGTAAAGATGAGGCAAACCAACTGCCTCTCGGGTTTATCATACCTGAGCCGGCTTTAGGGATCTCTTTACCATTGGCTGGATCTTGTATCAATAGATGGATGAACAAGCAACACCAGGTATGTAGGGATAATGGGTTTCTTGGAGGATTTAGAGGGGCTGTAGACATCTTAGGCAGAGAACAACTCAGTAAAATAATAGGACGTTATGATCTGAGGGTACACATAACCAGGTTAGGTATGTACCATGGAAATACCACGTGTAAGTTATGCAGGAAAGAACAGTAAACTTACTGTTACTGTTACTGTTACTTACTGTTACTGCAGGACACATTACTGATGATTATGAGACTCTTGCTAGCAGGAGGCTAAGGGTTTTTGGTTTTCAGGACCCTAGGGATCTCCAGCATGATCTGTGCATTGTTGGAACTATACTTAGGGCACCAATCTGCTTAACTAGTACTTAAGAGGTTTAGTTGCGCAATAGGTCAATCGATCGCATTGCTTACAGTTGTATGTATAATACTTTTCTCTAGTTTTTAATATAAACTAATCTAATACATACTTGCTGTACCTTTGATCTTACCTGACTAATTGTGAAGCAGCCTTGAGCATAATTAACAATTCAAACACAAATTGTGTTATTGAGATAATTTGTAGGCAATTACGAGGGTCATTGAAATAGCAAAAACTGTTTGTTTCTCTATACAATATTATTTAAGATAAAGAAACAAAACTTAAATTACAACACATTTGATACCTAAGTTATTTTTCTACATAAGTCACCATACAAACTTAAATATTAGGTTGTAGCAGCTTTTCTATGCCTTCTGTATACTCATTTGCCAACTAGTTGTTGCAAGAAATACCTAAACCATTGGCCAAGAATAAATGCAACAAAATAATTCAAGAATGTTTTATAACATAGGCTGAGAGAACATAAGTCAAGAAATATCTTAGACATAAGTCGAGAACAAGCACAGCAGTAAGTCAAGAAATCTTTAGAACATAGGCCGAGAGAACAACTATCAGTCAAGAAAAGACCGATCGAGAACAACAATTATCAGTCAGTCGATAGAAAAACTATCAGTCAAGAAGTAAGTCATAGAGAGAACGATTATCAGTCAAGAAATGTCTAGAACATGGCCGACAGAACAACTATCAGTTAAGATGTCTAGAAGGCCGATAGAACGATTATCAGTCAAGAAATGTCTAGACCATGGACCGATAGAGAACAACTATCAGTCAAGAAATGTCTAGACCATAGGCAGATAGAACGATTATCAGTCAAGAAATGTCTAGACCATAGGCTGATAGAAAAACTATCAGTCAAGAAATGTCTAGACCATAGGCCGATAGAACGATTATCAGTCAAGAAATGTCTAGACCATAGACTGATAGAACGATTATCAGTCAAGAAATGTCTAGACCATAGGCCGACAGAACTATCAGTCAAGAAATGTCTAGACCATATGCAGATAGAACAATTATCAGTCAAGAAATGTCCAGACCATAGGCTAATAGAACAACTATCAGTCAAGAAATGTCTAGACCATAGGTCAACAGAACAACTATCAGTCAAGAAATGTCTAGACCATACGCCAATAGAACAACTATCGGTCAAGAAATGTCCAGACCATTTCTGCAGAACAACTATCAGTCAAGAAATGTCTAGACCATACGCCAATAGAACAACTATCAGTTAAGAAAGGACAAGGCTATTAGGCACGATCAAATGCAGCAATAAGTCAGGAAATCTCTAGGACTTACGCTTAAAAAACAACTATTGATGAGAAAGGCAAAGACCATAAGTGAAGAACAACTGGCTGGGGTTAAAAATATATTACACAAGGATTGTTTATAAAATATTACATAACACTAGTGGCTTGAATGAAGATATTCTACAATTTGATATTTAACTGATGTTCCATTAATTTGGTAACTTTTTTGCTGCAATTTTGGACTACATAGATTTTTAATTTTTAAAATTCCAAAACTGGTTTTAATTAAGTTGGGCATGAAATTTTAATTACATTTCTCTTTATCCAACCCTTCCTTTATCAAAAAAGATATGATACTTATATCACCCTGTAAACGTATCAAAAGAGATATGATTAAAAACAACAAACTTACTTTATTTTTGTACGAAGCTATGATGTCACTAAACTCCATTTTTTCTTCATGGAATATTTTTATTTTGTCTGAGAGGTGATCAAGTCTTTGTTGCAGTGAAGTTGTTTCATCGAACAACCTATCAGTGTCCAAGGTAGGAACAGCAGAACCCCTTTCGGACAATTTTGAAGTACGCTTATTATTGGTCACTATAAATCAGACATTAAAACATATTTATTATTACATACCATTAACAAATTTATTAAATACTACTAATAAATGTAAAAACTGTCACCATTATAATGGATTTAAAAAAATTAAAACTCATTTTTAATCATTGGAAATTTTTTTCCAATCATTGTTTTATTTTCATTTTTAACGGTACACTACTATCTTACTTTTTTCCTCTATTATACTTTAAACGATTTTTTTTTAGAGAACTTCCTCTACCCAGTCTTCCATATTTCTTTCTCTTACTTGCTATTTTATCATGTTTTTATTCAGTCACTATGGGTTTTGCCCGGATGGAATTTTGCAATCGATTTTAAAATAACTTTCCGACGAGCTAGAGGTTTGAAATTTTGTATACAGCTCTAAACTCGATGACAATAAAATAATATTGGCTTATTTATAAATATTGAACTGTGCCAAGGGCACTAGTACTGAAATTGTTTGGCCATTATTTCGGCATGATCAAATGTATAATATCGACATTCCGTCTGTTTTCTTGCTATAGGTAGTAATGCTGTCGTTGTTTAGTATAAGCCAGGATGGCCGAGTGGTCCAAAATGCCAGCTTTAAGTTGGGAGTGTGGGTTCGAACCCAACACCTGACCAATATTTTTTTTTATAGCATATTGGCAAGTTTAATAGAAACGTAATTTGCTTTTGTTGCAAAGCCTGTATTTTTTACAAAACTTATATGTTTTAAAAAGTATTTAAAGTTGCATTGACTTGTGAAGGATTTGGCAGTACGCTAATGTTCTAATTTTACCTTTGGAAATTCAGAGTTTACAGTAAATAAAAAAAATAAATGATAACAACATTCTGTTTTTTTTTATTTGGTATTTTAAAAATAATTAACAAGACTAAAAAGTAAAAAATAATTATATAAATTTAAAAAACTCTTTTTAAAAATCACATTTTTAAAATGGACTAAAAAGTATAAAATAAATTCTTATAAATCCATCAATCTATCGAGATTTATAAACCTACACAGATTCATAATCACACACAGATTGTCTTAAAAATTTGTGACAGTGAATTTTTATAGATATTAAAATACTTGTACAATTAAAAACAAAAAACATGGGGTGCTTATAAGCTGACAGATAGTAGTATTTATCTAATTTCATGCGCCCCACGTTTTTTGTTTTTAATTGTACAAGTATTTCAATAGTATAAGTATTTCAATTCCCTGTCACAAATTTTTAAGACAATCTGTGTGTGATTATGAATCTGTATAGGTTTATAAATCTCGATAGATTGATGGATTTATAAAAATTTATTTTATACTTTTTAGTCCACTTTAAAAATGTGATTTTGGATAAGAAACTTACTTGCTACTTTTCTTATTATCCAACATTTTTGTTATCCGATCTATAATCAGTCCTATTTAGGTCGAATAATTATAACGTAATGATACATAGATTTTAGTTGTTGTTTTTGTGAATATAAGAAAACAAAAAAAGAAATAGCCAATAATAATACTGTAGATAAGAAAACTTTACACTACCACAAGTTTTAGCAGATTTAGTAGTTCCTTTCAATTGTGAAAGTGCAGCTGTTTTTTCAACTAATTCCTGTTGCAAATCTCCAATCCTAGCGAAATGTTGAGAACAGAGAAACTGTTGATGCTGTTTCTCATTTTCAAGTGCTCGAATTTGTTTCTTCAAAACTAAAAGAAAGCAAACTGCAATCAATTTCTTCTACACATATGTTTTTCTGTTTTTTTAAAAAATATCGCATTGTCTAAACCTAAATTTACAACAAAAATAATGCCTAACACACATCTTTATTTTTAAAAATAAAGGATAAAAATACAAAACTTTGTTTCTACAGCTTGCTGTTTATTACCACCTTTCTGTTTAACGTGAATTACCAAATATCAGTAACAAAATTTTACTGTATAGGGACAGAAGTTAAATTTTTGAAATATTTTTTTTTTCTTAACATCCATACGTTATGCAAGTTAGACTAATGAGGATGAGGTATTAGTGTTCACAATAAGGATAAAGCAACGGTAGTAACTATCACTAGAACTAATAACCTTGGTGTGCAGTTTAGGCATTTCAGCAGACTGACCAGTGAATTAACCATATAGATCACCGAGTCTTTTGAAATAACTTGCATAAAGTTATTAATAGTAAAAATGGAATTAAAAAGGAAAGAAGTACATGAGTTCTTAAAAGAATCTCATGTGTATTAAAATATCTCCTAAAGATAAGATGATCCCAGATCCAATCTCAGGCCTCCTAGTCAAGTCGTACAGTAATGCCACTTAATACCACTTTCTGCTATACTCGTTTCATCATGATGCTCATTTTATTTCACCCAATACTTATAGATTTTTATTAATAAGGCACCATTATTATATTCAAAAATATAAACTCACGTCTTTGGCTTTCTTCGGCTTCTTCTCTTTCTCGCAACAATTGTGCGTGTAATTTGTTATTCTCTTGAACTAGCTGAGCATTACTCTGTCGATACGGCTCTATTCCAAGTTGCAATTCGCTAACTGTCTACACAACAAAATAAAATACCAGCACTATACTTATTTTCCTATTTAAACAGTTGTAATATTATCGTGTTACATACTTTTCATTTTTAAACTTAACAAAACACTAAATGTCTTCGTGTGCGAGTTTCAAATCGTTGTTTAAATCCTGCTTTCAATTTTTGAACAAAATGTTTTCCGTAAGTCTCTATTGTACATTTTTAACGGGCTAACAAATTTAACACACAGTAGAAAAGTGGACACTAAGTAAAATTAGGTACAATGACAGACACGGGAATTGGAGTGGCCATTCTGAGAACAGATAACTAAGAAATATCGTGGAAGTTATTGCCCTACAAAAACCAAACACCCATCAAAGGCTTGTTTGTGTTAATTCAGCAGCTTGTACTCTCTGCAGCACAGCACAATGTTATTTCTATATTTACAAATCTGCTAGAAATAATTTAACAAAATAAAAACCCTTACAATATGTTCAGCCCTTTATCTTAAACCTAAACTGGTATGCGGGACATTTTTTATTCTGTGAATGTAGACCGTTGCCCGATAGGACTGTTCGACCATTAGCCCAGGACTGTTGCCCAGGTCGACCATTAGCCGGACTAACTGAAATTGTTTTTAGATTCTTCCCACAAAAAAATTAATGAACAAAGTACTATAAAATAAAGAAACTTTTATCTTTTGTTTATAGGTAAGAGAACTGGACATTAGAAAGCCTATATTATTATGATGACGGGAGACATACATTTAAGTTTTTTGATATTCTTTATTTATTAAAACAAAAATTGTTCTATTATTTTTATTATTTAACTGAAATGTTATAACGTTTTCCAATGAATAGTAATTCCAATATTTCTGTGATTTTTTTTTAAAGATAGGCTGTAAGTTTTGCAATAACTTCAAAAGCTGTTAAAAACTATCTGACCTTGAATATTTCCGCTCAAAGAAGTGATACTACTTTTTTTACTGTCTTCAGTAGACTTTCTACAGTGGAAGGAGACATCATAATATTCAGCTTTAATTTTGTCTCCACCTTGAAGTGTGACAAAACAATTCCATGCTGAAAGGCACTGTGTTACATGTTAGTCAGTACGAAAAATTTTTCTCAAGATGACTGGATGAGTGAAGAGATGTTGCATCATATTTTCTTTAACGCTTGGTGATTCTCAAAGTGAAACTAACTGTAAGATTCAGCAAGTATTCAGAGATGATGCTATGGAGGTTACACAAATTAAGAAGGGGTTCAACCGAACAAAAAATTGCTGCACATCAGTGGAGAGAAAACAGCGTTCATAGATTGTAGCTGTTGTTAATACTGGACAATTTGGTACTGGATAATACACGAGATTGCCAAAGAGACTGATAATACACCAGATCAGTAAAAATCCTACACATGTAGTTTTGCATAGAGGCCATGACAGAGACGATAAGGAAGAGAATACTGCAATTTTTTGGACATACGTACAGGATGAATGATTCAAGACTAGCGAAAAGGATACTCAAGTACCTATGAGATAAAAAGTCAACAACTAGTTGAATTCAAGAGGTAAGGAAAGATTTAGAAAGAAATAATATAAAAGAAGAAGAAACACTGAACAGAGAGATTTTTAGAAAGAGGATATTGAGTATGGAGGGATTCCGAGGAAGATTGTGGAGGAAGCCTGGTGTGAAGTGGTCCGAAGACAGAAAGAGGTTGCATAGTGAAAGGATGAGGGAATATTGGACGGAGCAGAAGAGAAAGCAGCTAAGTGTGAAGAATTAAATTGCCACGTAGTCCCTAGCAGGCCTCATCGAAAGAAGAACAAGTTTTGCATGATGATTTGAACATGCACAGAGCGGTACCTAAGTTGCTGTTGGTGGAACAGAAAGAACTGTCTTGAAATTGCACAGAACTTGCTGAACACTGTCAACTGATACTAAGCTTTTGACACTGTGATTACTGGAAGTGAATCCTGGGTGTAAGGTTGTGGAAACAAAAGGACATTCTTTAAAATGCAGAACATGATGACAAAGATGCATGCTATTTCAAAAGAAGTCTTCCAGGAGCGTTTTTGGCAGTTGAGAGATCGGTGGGCTGTATGTATGGGCATAAGGGATCTCCTTTGAAGAGGATTAGGGTTCCCACATCGTCAAGTAAGCATTATATGACCAAGCTCGGATACTTTTAGACAGGCCTTGTATATTTTACAGTATTTTGTAACAATAGTAGAATGAAATTGAAAATCCCACAAACAAAAGGCCTACATTATTATATCACAAGTGTGAGTCCAGACCAATATAATAAATTGCAATGTAATATATTATAAATAGGTCTATACAGAAAACAATATTCCAATGTCAAAATTACAATATTAATATACTATCCCAAGCAAATAAAAAAAATTAAATAAAGTTTAAACCATAATTAACTGTTGCTACAAGCAACTGACTACCTGACTTATTGGAAATATATTTTTTTAAAAATTACTGCATTTAATGACACCACCACATAAAATAATACAGTGTATAAATATATTGGTAGACAATCCCAGACAAATATCATATTTACTTTCATATGTTTAATACAATTTGAAATATTAGTTTATGCAGATCTTCACACTGATTACAACAGTCAAATTTTACGTTCAAGAAAAGTGCACCACAATAAAGATTTTCTTTTACAAATTTTAAATACGTTTTGAAACAGATGCACAACCCAAAAAACAAGATCTAGGTATCAGGATCAGTACATATTTCAACTTCTGGGACTAACTGTTTCTTATTTTTCCATAGAAAATTTTGTATAAGTGAATTTATAAATGTTTTCAAATTAGATCAATGTACATTTAAAAAAATTAAAAAAGCAAAATAAAACAATTGAAATTTTACAAAAAATTTGGCACTGATGAAATCTTAAGATAGGCTATAATACTCACTTCTAAATTTAGAACATGATTGGATAAAATAAAATTTTTAATTTTGAAACACCATATATGTTGATAAGCTGTAAATACAAATAAATAGGTTTTTAGAAATTTTGAAAAATAATACACTAGTAGATCTTTAGAATAAGAAAAATGTTAACCAATAAAATTTGACCTAATTAACTAGAAGATACACCAAATAAAATTAACACTAAATTTGCAAGAAGTATAAATCACTTTAATAAATAATGTAATAGTTAATAATTACACGAATTAATGTGTATTAAAATAATTTATTTTATTAGTCAAAGCTGATATCAGTTAACCAAATAACTTTTAAAATGTGTTCAGACCACATGATTTTTAACTAAAATCACATGGTCTACTTCCTATCTTAGGCCCATATAATAAAAAAGTAAATTTCTTAATATTTCATTAAATTTTTTTTATGTGTGTACTAATATATAATAGCCTAGGCATACAAATTAACATTATATTAGGTTATTATTGTGATGAAAATATACATTAAAACATACAAGACATGTGAGTTAAAGCTAGTTAAAGGTAGTGAGTTAAAACAAATCATTTAAAAAAAAATTAATTAAAAAGTAAAATGTTAATTTTTTTAGAGTGAAGTTATTGTTGTATAGATAAATACTTATTTTGATTTCAGTCATTGATTTTTTTTCATCACTGAACAGTTATTCATGTTAACTTTCATATTGTTTACATTACGTTTGCAGTTATATATATATATATATATATATATATATGACACTTAATACAAATCTATGTCATACAGTACTTTTTTAATATTGATTTTTAAACATTCTGAGTTAAATAGGCTACACTATACAAAATATTTTATGAAAACAGCTGTTTTTACTGATTATTTGTTTACTTTGAAAACAATGGCCTCCATAATACAGAAAATCATGCAAAAACATTCTCACAACCAATTAAATTATATAAATTAGGCCTTTTAACATCAAAAATAGTTTTTTGTTCTGAACCTTTAATCAAAATATGTATACCAAAATTTTGAGAAAAAATCTTATTAACTTTGAGATATTAATTCATTTTTTAGGTTTTCGCCAATACTTCTCAAAACAATTCTTTTAGGCACTGACTAATTTAATACTGTTTAAATACAGTGCCCGAAGTTAAATTTGATCAAACTGTTATAATTAATTTAAAAAACGTTCAATTTTTTTTATTGAATTTTTTTTCAGTCATAAAACTACAGGCCTAACAAAGAATATTTGCACAATCTTGTACATATTTTTTAATTCCTTCAGAAATTTATTTCGAGTGTCTTATTGTACCCAAATTTTTTTTAGTGATAAAATAAGTAGAAATTAAAAAAAAGAACACAGCATGCTCTCTACTGACCTACTCAGGAACTATCTTAACTAAACATTTAACATAGGGAAATTAATGGTTTCAGTGATGGCCATCTCCAATGGTTTCATGATACTCTAAATGTGGACTGTATACTCAAATTTAGATGAAAATAGTGCCACACAAACCAAAAACATTCTTAAAAAAATGAAACTAAAGATATGTCACAGCAAATAAACAGATTATTAATTCTTTTTCATATATTTAATGTGGCCATTCTACTTTAAATTCAAATCAACCTACAAACCTAGATATTTTATTATCTATTTTTTCTATTATTTGACTTTAACAGTCATTCAAATTTCTATTACAACCAATTTTACAATATTTTATCAAAATAATGAAAGAAAAATTTTCTTACATGCAAGTAAAGATAAGATATTTCATCTCAAGTTTCATTACCATGCAATTATTGAGAAACCGCCAAATAATAACTTTACATATCCAAATGCAGTTGTTCCAATTTTACCTACTTTATATTTATAGAACAAATGTGTGTAATAAGTGAAGGAAACAATGTTGTTTTTAAAATTACCTTCCATAAATTATTAATGTAAATCGGAAATAAGGTGCTAGAAAGCACAGAGTCCTGGGATATAATAATGTAGATCTACTTAATTAATTTTGTTTCACTTATTACTTCACTGATTTAGTTTGTTGAAATTTTTATTATTTCAACAACATCTCTGACTCCAGCCTCAAATATTCAGCATGTTCACCACACTTGCAAACACGTTTGGGCAAAAGAAATGAAGATGCCATAGAAACAGAAATTGTAGAACTGCATCTGGGATTTGCAACCAGCCATTTGCAACCACAAGCATGCATATGCTTTAATACACTATAAGGATTGAAATTAAATTATTTTAAATGCGTGCTCATTCAGCTTGAGACTTGCTACAGTATCACATCTTGCAATCGTATCTGGTTGTACTCTGTATTTAAAATGGAATCTGAAATGTTCATTACTACTGTTCCAGAAAGAAGACCAATCGGATGCAGTTTTACATTTACACAACAGGATATTGTAGAATGAAAGTGCAAGTTAATTGGGAATGGGACAATTTTTTCCATATTTGAAAGCATATGTATTTAAATACTTTTCGCATTTAAAATTACAAATTTTAACGCACCATTTCCGAATCCCTAATGTGACTGCACTACTACTCAACATAGCATATAATACATACAACACCCCAATAGCTTGGAGCTTGCAAAAAGCCTGTTGACATAACATAAATGATCATAACCTATAGAACAGATGAATAATGTAATCATCAGAGATAAGAGATTGGTCAAGGGCTGCAAATCCAAACAAACAATTGTAGCCTTTATTAGTGATATACATTGTGTACCGCATTGTATACAACATCACTATAAAAAGTTCTGTTTGGAAAATATAGGCTAAAACTAAAAAAACAATAATGACAATGTAAGAACCAATTTGAATCACTGTCAGGTAATATTTTTTTAATTTTTTTAACCGTACTCATACTTAAGTAATGATTCTGTATGTATAGTTAAAATTTTAACAAAATCTATGAAATTTATTTTGGAAACTGAGTGTCTTGGATTGCCAATAAGTAAGTGTTGTCAATGGGCCAAATCAAAATGTTTAAAGTTACCTCAACGACTAATATGTACATCACATGGTTACATGTTTATAAGAAAGCAAATGTGGTTTGCTGTAAGGTTTTTTTTTCATTTTTGCTGTAAGCCATCGAATAGGATTTTTAGAGATATACAGTAGTAAAAAATATGTATTTCACGTAAAATTATTGATTTTTAAAATGACATTGTGTTACACACCATTTACTAAGCTTTGTTGTTTTTTCTCATAAATTAAAATTTCATTAACACTTTTGAACTTATTCATTCTGTACTTATTTGTATTAGTCCTTCAGTTTATTATACATGGAACTCCCACCCAATGTTAAAATCAGGAACCCAGAATGAAAGGTTAAATGTACATAATTCCAAAACCCGACATCAGAGCTCTCTGAACTCATTTTTCTACTACCTGCCCATCTTTGAGTCTATAAATTGTTGCAGTGACATGAATTTATCTTACACTCGATTAAGATGTCTAATTAATAATATCATTAGTTAATTCATACATTAACAAATACGGTAACCTAACTGTAGTCTCAAAAGTTATCCTAAAAGTACATGGTTCATTTCCTTTCTGATAGATAGCATTTTCCACTTTCAGTCACACAATTTCCTAAGCAATTAGATCTCTATATATTACAGACTCAATGGTATTACTTAATACAGTTAAAAACAACTTTTTTAAAAATAAAATGAATAGATTATAAAAAAAGAAAAATTTAATTATAAATACATTGATTTAAAAACTTAAATAAAATGGGCTAAATATATTTTATTTAGTACTTTTATACATAACATAAATAAGAAAAAACACAATAATTACAAAAATATATATATCCTTTGAACAAATGTACTGGACAATCCTCCACCACTGAATTATTTTTTCTTCTAAATACCTGTAAACTTTCTTCCGCTAAGGTTTTGTAGTGATGAAGTTTTGATGTAAAAAATTCAAGATCATCCAAAAGTTTTTTTACCAAAAACAGAGAATGCACTGAAAGGGGCTGTTGATAACCCAGTTCATCTAGTTGGAGCCGTAATTTTCTGTACAGATCTTCAGTTTTGCCCATTTTAAATACCTACACAAATAAATCCTTGAAAACGAAATACGTAATAATTAATTAATATTAGGTTAATAAACTGTTAAAACATATTTAATACAGAGGAAGGTAAATCTCATTATAATAGTCATATATATTAAGACAAGTGTTTCAGCTTTTATGTCAAGAAAAATCTAACCAGAAGTTCTCGTCATTTAGAAAATTTGACAAATAAAATGTTATCATGTAGCCTGTATTTATAATGCATACAATAGAGCTGCATTAAGACAAGGAGTGAATCATATCACAACTTAACTATTGGATTTATAAAATATGAAATGAAATTACAATTTTTTTTTAACGAAAAAAGCGCATTGAGTCTATTATCGTCTCCCTAAAGGTAAGTGTGAGTGTAAAGTGTTAAAGTTGTAATTGTAGTGTTGTAAGTATAAGTGTGTTAAACTCGGGTACTGCGAGGGACATCTAAATCCTCTCAATAGGTGCATTCTATTATATAGGTGCGGGGTGAAATTATTATATTGTCATGTAGTGGCGTAGGAGTATATATCTTCTCTTTTAAAGCTGGATAAAGGGAAAATTGCAATTAAGAAAAATACCTAACACATTTTTTTAGTAAGAATGTTGTTTGTTAATGCATGCTATAAGAGTAGCTCAGTGCTGTTTTTTTTCCTTCTCTGATTGGCCGATCTTTTTCATGTTCCGGTCATGGTATTGGAGGGATTCTACTGTACTTAATGTCTTTAAGTATAATATAATTAACAGAAATATATTTACTGGTTTATATTCTGCAATATTTAGTGCATTAATTATAAACAATTATCAATGAACTGTGCACTTTTCATTCTAACTGATCTATATACTGTTTAGGATATGCTTTTGTTTTTTTGTGAGTTCTGCTTTAATTGATTAATAAGTAAAAGAAAAAAAGCAAAGTTGAGTCTTGTGTAATATGCATTTTTAATCTAAGTTATGTTTAAATTTAGGTTTTGATTAAAAAAGAAACATGGAGAGTTCCTGGATTCTTCTTCAACTTGGAGGCCCACCCAAAACCACCAGTAGTTTGTTTATTCTGTGGGATAGCCCCCCATAACAAAAGTATATCTATTGCCACTGCTTTAAAGAATCAAAATCATATCATATCCTTAACTGATATTTACTGATATATATTTAAAAACAAATTTACGTAAAATTCAATGTAAGTAATAATTCTTGTAAGTATAACATTAATTATTAAGTAATATTTTTTTATTTATACACATCAATTACTAAATAATCTCTCAACATTAATTACTAAGTAATCTTTTTTTATATATACACATTTTTTTAGACACATTTTCATATTTATTTAATTATAAAAACACATCATGGGGCACAATCACAGAACAAACAAATGCAACTTATTTGGCATAATAATATAATGAGTATGTATAAAACATAGTATTTACACGGATTTTGATATACTTAATTTTCAACATTATTTTCATTAGTTACATCATCATTATTATCAATTTCATCGATATTTGAGTTGTTTGCATTATTATTACTAATTCTGGATTATACTTTCATAGTTCACATATACACTAATACAAATATTACATGTGTACTGCATTCTCGGACTCTCGGCAGTCTCAGCGTTTCGCAGCTCACAGTTGTATTGAACTGATATGACTCACTGTATACAGATTTAGCGTGACACGAGTTCAATGCTTTTTACCCACCCAAAAAGTGTTAATAGCGCCTAAAGAAGTTTTCACTTAAAAAAAAAAACATTTTTGACAGCTCAATAACAGTCCACTTTTTTTTTAATTTGTGATATTTTTATTTTGTATCACCTACTTTCCAGCATCAGAAGTTGTTGTTATTTTAAGGCGAAAAGCAAATTTAGGCTATTATCGCCTCCCTAAATGTAAGTATGAGTGTAAAGTGTTAAAGTCATAAGTGTAGTGTTGTAAGTGTAAGTGTGTGTTACTCAGGTACCGCGAGGGACGTCTAAATCCTCTCAATAGGTGCATCTAGTCTGCACTTCCCTGCAGGGTCCAGCATCAGAAGATTAAATTTTTCCATGTTATTGTTTTTCTGATTTCTTAAACATGTTATTCTGTCATTAATAAGCAAAATGAATAATGTTAAGTATTTCAAAATTGAAACATTTTCTGGTGATAAGTCTAAATAGTAAGCAATTAACAATTTCAGTAAGTCTAGTTTCACATGTTAACTGTATATTATATGTACTAGCTTACAGCTCTCTGGCAGTACTTGCAACTGAACTCCGAACATCAAACATCTAAACGTTCTCAAAATATACTGTTGTTTGGACACTTAAAATATGAAAATTTAAGTTGATTTGGTACGTATTACTTTTAATTTTACTGGTAGGGCCATGCCCAAGAGACCTTATGAGCATGTTGCGACTTGCTAAGTTGCATCTGTTTTTGAGTCCATCGAAAAATATCATCACTGTTTAAATCAGAAGAATGATTCAGTAGGCCCTAATTTAAGAAACTGTCAGAAATTTTTAGTCACACTGTTCTAGAGTAATGCTGTAGGATGCACATAATATACACACATTACTCAATCAGCAGGTTTAGGTTTGAAAGGTATTTTTTTAATCAAAAACTGTTTTATATACTAACCTTTAAGGCAACCAAAGTGTTAAAATAAATAGATTTGTTGATCAATAATAGAGTAAGTTAGGCCTTAATCTAAAATCATTATTTATGCGTCATAAAATACTTGAAGGACTGCATCACACAATAATACATTATAGGTAATTGAACATAAATACAGAAGACCCTAGAATTGAAACATTAAATTTTGCATAGTACTTTTCCAACTAAAAAATTGCTACACCATTTTTTTACAAAACTTTTTGTGCTTACTTCTACTCAGAAAAAATAGTGCCAGTACATTCAGGAAAAAATATGGAAAAATTTCTATGGTCATGCAATCCAGGATTGTTACAGAAAAACAGAACTCTAGGTTATATGTTCATATAAATATTATCTACTAAGTGTATGCTTCATAACTTAATTTTCGGTAGCTTAGTAAAATTACTTGTAAATTTCATTTTTATAGTGTTGAATGTAATGAACTTTTTTATACATTTGAATTTATTGCTATATAAAATACCTGATTATAAAAAGTTGTAGTTATGAAAAACACAATAGTTTCTGTCAGTGACAATAACGGTTTTCAGCCAATTCAAAAATTCTTAACTACATTGATGTTTGAAACACACCTAAATGGCCATTAATATTGGTTTTAGTCGTTAGTACAAACACTACTTTTAACACCTCTTTTACACGCACTAAATTTTAAATACCTCCAAACATGCAATTCCCGCGATAAACAAAAATAATTTCAATTTATATTTTTAATTTGTGTACAGTTGTTAGTACCAGCTGATTTTGCCAGATCCATGTGCCAATTATATCGCAGGTTACACTTCATAAAGCTGTGAGGCAAAGGTACAAGGTTGATCATAGACAAACTACCAATTTTACGTAGTACATACAAAATATTTTTTTTTTGCGGCGAAAAACCGTTAAGGTTATCATCGCCGTCACGAAAAATGAAGGTATAAAAAAAAGGAATTAACAAAATTTACTTATATATATAAAAATAAAACTACAACAAACTATAATAGTAAAAATAAATTAAACAAAATTTAAAATAAAAGGTATAACTATATCAATAATAAATACTTAAGAACTAAATAACAATGAATAATGAATAAAATTTAATAACAATTCGAAAAAGTATACATAAACATAACATAAATAAAGTTTTGTAGATAAAATAAATAAATAAAATAACACAAGAAATAACAAATATACAAATTAAATTTTATTTAAAACATTCAGACGATGAATGAAGTCTAGAACCCGGTCAACGGCCGAGGCACTATCTCCCAACATCGTCTGCAAACAGTTGCTCAGACCACACATAACACGCACATTTTGGAAACCATCACAATCGAGCAATATATGTTTTATTGTGATGGTTTCCCTACAGAACTCGCATTCAGGTGGGTCCCCGCGTTCCATCAGAAATCCATGCGTTAACATGGAGTGACCAATGCGAAGGCGGGTGATCACCACCTCTTCTCTACGAATTGCACGTATTGACGACCCCCAAGGACGAACAGTATTTTTAACTACCCTCAATTTGTTACTGCTTGTAGCTGCCCATTCATTTTCCCACTGCAGAAGAATTAAATGTTTTATGTGACAAAGGAAGTCAGACAAGATTACACGTTGAGTGCATGGCGGCAGAAAGGTAGCTTCCTTTGACGCATTATCCGCTACAGTGTTTCCAAATATTCAACAGTGGCCAGGAATCCAGATAAATTATAATCTTGCACCTCGTAGTTCAAGTCTATGGACAGAACACAGAACATCTTGAACCAGAGGGTTTACCGAATACATATCCTGGATTGCCTGGAGTGCACTTTTTGAATCGTAACAAACTACGTAACGCAAACTATCGAATTCAATAGTGTTAAGATGGCAAAGAGTTCGGCTGTAAAGACACTACAAATTGAGGGTAATCCATACCTATACGTTTCGTCCAGTGAGTAAAATGCACACCCAACATTGTTATTCATTTTAGAACCATCTGTGAAAATAAGTTTAGCAGATGGATATGAATTAGTCAGTCGAGAAAACTCACGTTGATACACAATGTTAGGAGTGCTGTCTTTCAGATATGTACACAAGGAGAAATCAAAGGTCGGCATATTGATTATCCATGGAGGGACAAGACAAAAGGACCTTTCAAACATCAACAACATCAAACAAACACGAGTTGTTCTAATGCCAACAGGGGCGTGTGGTCGGGATTCATAATGTTGGTGCAAATGTTTATGGAAAACGGTATTATAAGCAGGATACCATGGTTTACATAATATATTATATACGTAACTTAATTGTAACTGCTGTCTCCGACGAGAGAGTGATGGTTCGCCAGCATCGGCGAGAATACTTACGACGGGACTTGAACGGAAAGCACCAGAAACAAGACGGATTGCAGAGTTATGGACGGGATCTAGTTTCTTTAAAATCGATGGTCTAGCAGATGAATATACAATGCTGCCATAATCAATTCGCGAACGAATTACGGCACGGTAAAACATCAGCATACAGGTCCTATCAGCGCCCCATCGAGACCAGAAGTCCGAAGCTGTATACCATCAAGATGTAACGACGGAGCGTGGATCTGTCGACGGCGACTGAAAACAATACACTGAGTTTTAGCAGCGGAGAATTTATAGCCAGTAGTTCTTGTACAGGTCTGCAACCTATTTATTACCAGCTGTAGGGTTCTTTCAGCTGTTGCCATATTTATGGTGCTTACGTAAATAGCAAAATCGTCCACAAAGAGAGAACATCTGACAGAGGACCGTACACTAGACGTTATGCTATTGATTGCAATAGCAAACAGAGTAACACTAAGTACACTCCCCTGTGGAACACCATTCTCTAAGTAGAAGCGATCTGATAGCGTACTACCAAGACGCACCCTAAAATACCTATTACTGAGGAAGTTTTTGATAAAATATAGAATCCTGCCTTGTATACCCCATGATTTTAATGTGTTCAAAATTCCCCTTCTCCAAGCCATGTCGTAAGCCTTCTCTAGGTCAAAAAACAGCTACTAGTGTTTGACGCAAGAGAAAGGCATTTTGTATATCAGATTCTAAAGATACTAATTGATCCACAGAATATCGTCCTTGCCTAAAGCTGCACTGGTCTTTGCAAAGTAAATTGTTGGTTTCCAAATACCAAACAAGGCGACGATTTACCATTTTTTCTACCAGCTTGCAAAGAACGCTGGTAAGAGAAATCGGACGATAGCTACTTGCATCAGTTTTATCTTTACCTGGCTTAAGAATAGGAATTATTATTGCTTCCAACCAAGCGTCAGGGAATATATGTTCATCGAATATACGATTGTATATCTCGAGGAAGGCAAGCCTACCTGACGTTGGAAGGTTTTTGATCATGGAAGATACGAGGTTGTCAGGACCGGGAGCTGTGTCCTTCGTTGAAGACAGTGCAGATTCCAGCTCATGCAGAGTAAACAGGCTATTAAGAGACGAGTCGTCAGAATTACCGATGGTGAACGGCAATGGTTCCATTGCACTTTTGTATTTACGAAAGGCATCGTTATACGCCGTAGAATAAGAATAGCTAGCAAAAGATGATCCTAATAAATTTACAATATCGGAACACTGAGAAACTAACTCTCCATTCGGCTGTTTAAGACCCATCAACTCCGTGGATGGAACACGGCCAGATATAGAGCGCAGTTTCTTCCAGACGACAGATGTTGGCGTTATTCTACATATTGTTCCGATATATTGCGACCAAGATTCCTTTCTACATTGTCTAAAAATTCTTCGAGCTTTAGCTCTAAGAATTTTGTACTGCTCAAGATTTTCATCTGTCGGGCTTTTGTTGAATCTCCGTAGTGCTTTTCGGCGTAGACGCAAAGCCTCGTTACAGTCCTCGTTCCACCAAGGAACAGATGGACGAGGTGGGTATGCGGATGTTTTAGGGATAACATCCTCGGCTACATTTAAAATGGTATTGGTGAATTTCTTAACCACTGTGTTAATGCAGTTCACTTCAATGTCTGGAGGTACAAATCTTTTTGTAAATTCTTCCCAATTTGCCTTTTTAAGGATCCAACGCGGCAGGCGTCGTTGCACATGAGGGAAAGTACAAAATGAAATATTAATGGGATTATGATCACTGCCATACAGATCTGGTAACACCGACCATTCAAACTTTGTTGCCAAAACTGGACTACAAAATGACAAATCGACAACTGTCCATCCGCCAGTAGATGCTGATAAATGAGTCGGGGAACCGTCATTTAGAAGACACAAATCTAAGTTTGACCGTATTCCTTCGATTCGTAATCCCCTTGAGTTACAAGATAAGGAACCCCATGAAGTATGGTGAGCGTTAAAAGCACCTGTCAATAAAATCGGTTGTGGCAACTGAGATATTAAATCATATACTTCATGATGTTGGAAATTGTAACTAGGCGGCAAGTAAAGGCAACAGACGGTAACTTTGAATGGAACGGTAATCTGAACGGCAACAGCTTGTAAAGGAGTTATTATATTGATAGATATGGACTGAACAGAGTTGTGGACCAATATGGCTACGCCACCTCTGGCTCTTTCCTCAGTGAAGAAATCTGCTCTGAAAATAGAATAACCCCTAAAATTGAAGGTGTGGGATTCATGTAAGTGCGTCTCTTGGAGACACATTATTAGAGGGGACGAATCTCGTACAAGAACTTTGACATCTTCGATATGGCTTCTTATCCCATTTATATTCCACTGTATTACACTGTTGTTAATAGAAAATGCAGACATTGAAATATAACAAATTAATATAGCATCGGGTTCTGTTCGTTTCCGTCATGTAGCACTTTAGATTTATCAGAGTCTATCGACATCGAATCACTACTGTGATTCAAATCGGACTCTGTAGATACATTTGTTTTGGCAGAAGTCGCTTTTGATACGGCTTCAGTTTTAGTTTTTTTATCTTGCTTAGAGGTATTTTTAACCAATTTTTTATCCGCATCCTTAGACCCAACTACTGGTGGGTATGTATTAGATTTTTTTAAAAAGTAAGCTAGTCCAGGAGAAACAGACTTTACTGTCGGTTTTACCACTTGTGACTTAGTTCGGACCATCATTTTTGAAGCAGATGGAACTGCTTCAGGAAGAGTAGGTTTTGAAGATTTAGTCACAAGTGACTTTGGAATTTGATTTTTAGAGATATTCGACTGATTTTCTTTTGAAGAGATAGACAAGGACTGATCAGATGTACTGGAAGCAGGAGTGGTAACAGTTGAAATTACGGATAACAGCTGAGCTACTTGCTCAGTCAGTGCTTTAACAGTTTTAGTCAGTTCATTGCAATTTCTACATGAGGTCTTGCTACTAGACGCGACCGAGGCAAAAGCCTTACCCTCAATTATTCTTGAACTTTTGAATATTTTTTTAGCTTCTGAAAATGAAACTTTATCCCTTGCCATGATAGTCAAAACTGCTTTCTCGTCCTTATACTTCGGACAGCTAAAGGAACGAGCTGGATGATCGCCACCACAATTGGAACACTTTGGGTCATCCATGCAATTGTCACTACCATGCCGATTCGAACCACAATTACCACATATTTCGGGCTTTCTGCATGTAGAACTCACGTGTCCAAACCCCTGACACTTAAAGCATCTTCTCGGGTTTGGAACGTATGCTCGAACAGAAAGCCTTTGATATCCGGCAAATATATATTCCGGGATTGTGGGTTTACCAAAAGTCAGAATGAGGGAAGCAGTTGGTACTTTTTTCCATTTTCATTTCGCAGAATGCGATAAACATCCGTAACTGACTCTGATGCCAACTCAGACTTTATCTCCTCAAGGTCTAGGTGGAGGAGATCTCTGCACGTTACCACTCCTTTAGCAAAATTCAAGGTTCTGTGGTGCTCCACAGAAACCTTGATCCGATCAAAAAAGTAGGACATCTTTAGGAGCGACAAGCAGAGCTTGTCGCTACTAGTTTGAACTAACAGCGTGCCATTTTGTAGCTTCCTAATAGACGCTACAGGACCTACCCTTCCAACGATAGCCTTGTTTATGAGGAAGGGAGACACCTTCGATAGGTCGGACCCTTCCTCAGAATTTCTGAAAACTAAAAATCTAGGAGAAGAGAGCTGAACGACTGCAGCACCCATCTCCTTTTCTTCGATTTCCATACTCCCACTGCTACTCTCAGACCTGTTCGATGTAGTCGAACGAGGCCTCTTCAACACATTTTCGGTGTTTTGTTTTTTTTTGTTCCATACTTAATTTGCCGAGCGATTCATGAATGATGATTTTTCGAACAACTGGCACAGGGTGCACCCAAACGACCACCAGCGGCCCAGGATACTCGAACTAAAGCGAGAAACCCAAATAAATTGGGGGGGGGACCTTAATATTTTTAACATTAATATTAATATTTTTAATATTAATATTAATACCTTTAATATTAATATTTTTCTGTATCCTGGAGCCGAAATACATGTCTGTCAGCACTCCAGAATATCTTAGGAAGGGGTTCTGGTACAAAGTTACGGTTCCCCAAACCCAAGTACCACTGGCAGCCGCCCTCTATGTATTCACAGAATGCAACCATTTGTTTCGATAGATCCAGCTATGGGCTCCGACACCCATAACTCAACATTCATGTGCTTTCCAAGCACCTACAGGCTGCTTGGTTCCAGAACCTGTTCCATCAGAGGTCCTCGGCAGTGCTAGGCACACATCAGATTCCACATACTTGGCCCCGCCAAAGGAAACCAAGCAGAATCACCACTCCCAGACGTAACGGAACAAGCACAGCAAATTCCTAAATGTACGTGTGAGTGTGAAGTGTTTCCATCGTAAGTGTAGTAAGTGTTACAGCAGTAAGTGTAAGTGTGTGTTAGACTCGGGTGCCGCGAGGTTCGTCTAGGTCCTCTCACTAGGTGCAGCTAGTCTGCACCCCCCTGCGGGTGTGTATGTGTTTGTGTGTGAGAGAGTGCATGTGTATGTGTGTGTTGTGTGTATGTAGAGTAAAGGAGTGAGAGTAGAATGAGCTAGAGGTATGGTGGGGTCGCTAAGCCCATCAGCTGCTCACTTCAGCTGCCTCCGCCGGCACATACAAAATAAATAAACATAAATGTAATAATACTTGACATTATTAATTTTTATTGATTTGTAATTTTAATAATATCTTTCTATGTTGTAAGCATGAATTACGTCAGAAAAACATTGTTATGTGTATTAACAAAATTTTAATTTAAAGGATTTTAATATGCACTGTAACACAATACAACAAAGGATAAGAAAGGACTAATAGATATCATTATTTTATTATTTTTCCGTAATGCCCATACTTTATGCCAGTTAGAGTATTGAAGATGACGGACGGCTGGACAGGGTTAAGCTTAAGCAGTAACTACAAATTCTGAACCCATGACCCTGTGATGTGCTGTTCAGTGATGTAGCAGACTGATTTATGTCTTAGCCAGTCACATTGACCATCTACCCTACAATTTTTTGTATATTAAATCATTAATTAATTTCACTGCTATAAAATTTAAGATTAATTAATCTCTAATAACAATTAATTAATTAATAAAGATTAATAATTAGTATTATTTCTACATTATAACTAATAACAATTTTTTGCAAAGTTTTGTGTTTAATATGCATTTTCTAGTTGTCATAATTTTTACATTATGGTTTTAAAATGTCACAATAATGTAATACGTAATTTAATAATTACATTATTATAAAATATTGCATTTTTAGATTTTGGAAATTTTGAAACAAATATGAGATTTTTGAATCTCATTTAAGTTCTTATTACTGTATTTTTTATTTGACCACTGAGTCACCAGATGTAAAATCTCCTATGTGACCAACCCTTATGTGTAAAAACCTCCAATATGTATTGCGATATTCAATTAATGGTACTTGGATATTATATTCCACCTCCAACTGAACATTTTTAACTTTAAAAACAGGTTCAAAACCCATTAAGAACTATTTAAAAATTGAAAAGTAAAATAAGGCACTGCAGCAAAACTCCTGCTGAGCTCATATGCTACAGGAATAAAATACACCATTAGAGAATATTTTTAGTTACAGAAGCAAAATCCATTATCATAATGTAGAATGCATATTTCATATTACAGCTGCAAAAGTCCCTAAATTCTGTTTCATGAGTGTTGCGTCTTGATCTATCTGTTAGTTGAAATTTCATTATATTTTTGTAGTAAGTATAAGTTTATACTTATATAAGTTTATTTCTCATACTCAAATAATTCAATGTATACCAGTTTGGAAAATATAATCAACTACCTAAAAACAGCTTAATTTATCAAAATTGCTAAATAAGATTTAATCAAAAATTTGTAATTTTATAAAGATTTATAACTTGAAACAGTTCACCAATTTTAAATTTAAAACATTGTGATTCACCTGTAAATAGAAGCAAATGCAAAACAAACAAGACTGCAGTCTTAAAATTTTCATTAATTATTTCTTTAATTTAAAATTTGCTACTGTGACTTCAGATATGATTTTTCATAGTTAACCACAATTTGAACAAAATCTAATGGAACAATTTTAAGAAATTAGACCTGTTTTTCAAATTTAAAGGTTATACTCATTTAATGGCTGCTAAAATCTCCCTATAGTGGTGCTGATAACACAATATTTTTGCAGCTTGAAGCAGCAACAGAGCTAGAGCAATGCAGTCAAGGACTTATTGTATGAAGACAATAGCTCTTCGCAAATGTTCACTGCAGAGTTATTCACTATTATTCTGGACACTTTCAACACCTCACATAACCTTCTCTATGCTAAATATTTACATTGTTTTTTGAAAAAACAGTGCTTGTAACTATTAAATGTTTTTTAATTTTTGGGGCAGGACACTTGAAACCAATAATTTTAGGATATAAAATTTAAAAAAAAAACATTGTAAATCTGTAATTTTTTACTAAGCTCTTAAAATACTCTCAAATTTCATAACTTTGGAATATTTCATTTTAAAAAAACCGTTAAACCTTTTTGCAATTAACATTGCTCAAGCACCCATAATAAGCCGTCGAGGATTACACGCGCCAACTAATGGGTTGACTTAAAAGACAACTAATGAAGAGTGGTGAAGAGGGGGGCAGTGTGTAATCAGTAAAACCTGAGCTCGTCTCTACCTCTTCCTGCAGCCAGCGTCCTGACAGGCATACAAAATGAGGAATTACCTTATACCACCAACCATTGACTGTAATACTGGTTCAAGTTGAAGAACAGATTCAAAATTACAGTCAGTGCTAAACCATAGAACCTTAAAACTATATTAATAACTAGTAATAAATCTAAACATGTATTAATATTAAACCAGATTAAATAGAAATTTGTAGAAAGTGCTGGCTGAGACAGACAAAACTTTAATTAAAAGCATGGAGCAGCTATAGCTCTTTTATTGCCTTTAGCCTCCCAGAAGCTCATCTAGAAATTTGATTTTTTTAAATAAAGGATCAAATATATATATTTTTGATATATGAAACATATATATATATATATATTATTATTATTATTATTATTATCTGCATATAGACCCTGTTGGATCATGCAAAGCACTCCAACTCATGTCTTGCTCCTTCTAATCCTCCACACCTCCCTCATCCTGTCCCCATGGATCCTCTTCCGCTCCTCCGTCCATTTTACCCCTGCTGTCTTTGAGATGTCATTCTCTGGGACCTTCCAACCGAGCATCTTTCTCCTGTATGCGTTCCTATCTTCAACGTCTGTTGAGTCTATTTCTGCATCATGTAGGTCTATTCTGACTTGTGCGATCCATGACGTTGTTGATTTCACACCTTGTATATACTTAAGGATTCTGTTGGCAAGTCTCGTTGTTGGGAGTCTACTGATGTGTCCATAGAACCGAAGCCTCCTTCTTCTGATATCTGCTGCCAGGTTTGATATCTTCTCTGTGGTCTTCCGAGAGTGCAACCTGTATCCATCTTCTGTTAATCTCGGGCCAAGGATCTTCTATATATATATATGTTATAGTCTAGTTATAATACTGGTTATATATATATATATATATGTGTGTGTGTGTGTGTGTTTATGTTTTGTGTTTGTATGTGTGTGTGTGTACATGTGAAAGAATGTGAAAGATAGATAGGATCTGCATATTCCTGCAGGTTTAACAACTAACTTGTTTTAGTAATTCTACCTATGTTATAATTAAGTGATACTGTCAAGTAAATTTTGTATAAAACCACTTGATATTACACTGACTTTCTTTGGCCTAATGTTATGAAATAAAAATAGTTAAATGAATTTACAAAAATTCTAAATTTGTAAATTTATAATGACGACGGCACACCTGGTGGTTCAGATAACTGCCACAGTAAGTACTGGGATATTGAGTCCTGTTAGATAATTTAATAAATAAACCAAATAAAAATAAAACATACACTGCTGTCACTGCATGCGTGACAACCTTATAAATTTGAAATAACTGAACTATTGCAATTAACGAAACTGTTAAATTTCATAATTTAGAATATTGAACTTAAAAAACCACTTAAATTTCATAATTTTGGAATATTACACTTAACAGATTGGTTAAATCTTGCAATTTTGAGATACTGCCCTTAATAAAACAATTAAAATTTATAATTTTGGAACATTGTACTTCAAATAACATTATATTTCATAATTTTGAGATATTGCTCTTAAGAACACTGTTAGATATCAATGTTTTTTTGAAAAAAACTAATAAAATTGTCAAATCTCATAATGTTGGTAAATGAGAGTTAACAGTATCATCAAATTAAACTGTTAAATTTTATAATTTTCTATAAACTAATATATGTTGGAGGTCCCTGTATGGGGGTGCAAACTAGCTGCACCTATTGAGAGGTTATAGACGTTCCTCATGGTACCCGAGTTGCTACCTCAGTGGCCTAGTTGATAGCGTACTGGGCTTTTACCCCGAGGACCCAGGTTCGGTTCCCGGCCAGGGCTTGGCATTTTCATACGCTATAAATCATCTCATCGTCTGCATTAGCCCAAGTGTGCACAATAGTCGGATGTTAAACGCAAAAAAAAATCTAACAAACACTTACACTTATGACTTTAACACTTTACTCTCACACTTACATTTAGGAAGACGATAATAGCCTCAATATGCTTTTTGCCTTGAAATAACAACAAAAAAATGTGTTGGAGGTATGATACAAGAGTCAAATTCTCATTCTCGAGTTTTCGTTCTAAACTCGCTTGTCATAATGGTTAACTTATAATTATTCGTAAATAAAGTAACAATTAGTGCAAAGACAACACTTGTAACAGGTACAGTACAGTCAAGAAAAAAATAACACAATTATAAGTTAAATAAGGCATAAATTGTTTTAATCAAATTGTCATGTATTAGTTACATAAAAGTTTTGTACATTATCCTATAAGGTATAACAACTTTTCACAATTATGTTTGTTGATTTGAATATTTTTAAATTAAGAGTCTGCCATAATATTAGTTTAAATGTTTGAAATAATTTATAATGAATTGTTTCATCAGAGGAAATATAATATGATGACATAAGCTTAACTGAATGAAGCCATAAACACTCCATTGTTGCCTTTATGTGAATAAGTAGACACTGAGATCTGAAAGCAAAAATAATAAATCCATTGGTTCCACAGCCTTTAGGATACACAAGATGAAAGTATAAATCCTAAAACTAAAAATTTCTCTTTAATGATTTAGTTGTCTTGAAAGCATTACTCAAAGTTTTACGTTGCAAAACAGATTTTGTTATGATTTAGTTGCTTAACTCAAAGCTTTGTCCTAAGCTCTTACTTACTGTTTTTTTATGTTTTAGTTGTTTAACTCAAAAGGCTATTTTGAAATATTTAATGCTAACAATATTTTGTAGGCCTACCTTTGAACCAGTTGTTCTAACTTTACCAATGCAAAATTTCAGTACTTCATGTAGTTGTTTTGACGACCTCAGTGAAGCTGAGATTCTGTAACTTGTGCAGTATTTTTGTCCAATCCTGAATATGGATTTGCCCGTTAATGGATATTATAATAAACAGCTTGATTTATAATAAAATTGTTGATAATCAGTAAATATGCACTGTACTTGCTTTTTTTTGTCAAAATTATTTTCTGTAGCAATAACTTAATTTTTTAATACTTATCTTTATAGTGCAAACACATAAAATGTATTATAATATACAATTTTTTAACACTTTTCAATTGTCAATAAAGCATAAAATAAAATTACCTTAATACTTTATTCCTCTTCTTCTTCCTCTTCTTCCTCTTCCTCCTCCTCATCTTCTTTAGCTTCTCCTCCTTCTTCTTTCTTCTCCTCTTCTTTACCCTCTTCTTTTTCTCCTTCTTCTCCTTCACCTTCTTCTTCCTCTTCATCTTCCTCTTCATCCTCCTCTTCTCCCTCTTCCTTTTCTTCCTCTTCTTCTCCCTCTTCCTTTTCTTCATCTTCAGCTTCTTCACCTTCTAACGGTTGAGTAGCGGTTTCTTCTTCCGGTGGTTTGTTGTCTTCTTCGCCTTCAGGTGTGTCAGGATCATCCTTCCTCTTACCAGGTCGCTCGCCAAACCACTTGGGTAACTTAGCTGCGCATTCATACTCAGATCAATCAGTAAAGAAATAATTGTCAATCAGTGAAAGAAAATGAAAAAATTGTGATTTTTAAACAGAAAAATAAATAGATAAAGTAATAATTTAACAGAGAAAAGAATCAACAAGTTTTGTTATTACAGTTTAGACTAGCGGTTCCCAAACTTTTTTGTCTTGAAACACACCTTCAGCCTGAAATCTACAATTACAGTAAAATAATTATAAAATAATAATACAATTGCAGCGAAAATTAAAAAAAATTACTCATTAACACTGTATAAAAGATGCATCAATATTTTAGGTTAGTTTTTAGGTTTTTTAAAAAATGAACTAGGACATTTTATACAAAAAATATGTTTTCTTTACTTGCTGTGTGGTTGAGGGAAGATTACACCCTCACATCTACTTTATGGGTATGCCACAGGGTTATATTTTCCCTACCTTTAATTAATTAATAAAATTGATTATGAAAAACTGTACTCACTGCTCATAGTGTATAATTTTGAAAACAACATTATTCACTAGAATTAAAAAATTGTATACATCTTTTAGCTGACAGTTTCATAATAATTTCAAGCTGCTGTCAAAGTAAGAAATAATTTTAAAATTGTTTTCAAAACTAGAAATTAATTTTTCGATGTTTTTCTCCAGGTATTTTGATTAATTGAATCCAGTATTTCAAAGTGATAAGATTTTTAATTATTTATTCTTGTTATAAATGTTATCTAGTTTGTAAGTCATGTTAAGTTTTATCGTCCTTTTCGTCCATTTTTTTCCTTAGTAGTTGTGTTTAGACGATAATAGCCTTAATGTGCTTTTTGAATAATAAAAAAAAAAAAAAAATCAAAGTGATAATTTTTAATGAATTTCATATACTGTTTTATATAAAACTAGAAGTAGAGTAATACCATTGACTGCAGAGATGAAAAGGATATAAAATATTGTATTAAAATATAAGAACTGCACTACCATTAAAAAAGTCACTGACATAAAAATTGACGAACTTATGAAGGTAGCAATCATTTTTAAAACAATACAGGACATGATATATTATATATAAAAGGTTAACAAGTATTCATTCACGGATGGAAAAATGTTAATTAAATTAAAACCTGCTGTAAATTTGTTCGACATAATTGTTTTTAAAAGAGACATTGTTCATCTGTTCAGCTGTTCTTGGTCCAAGTCTAAAGTCGAACTAACCAGACTTAGACTTCAAGTTCAAGACTTCAACTTCAATTTTGCTCCAAGTTGGATTTCAACTTGGAATAAGAACGACCTTGAAGATGCCAGACACAATTCTGGCGAAATGTTGGAACAACTGTGTCGAACAGATGTACAATGGTTTTTAATGCATATTACAATCTGTTACAACCAAGCTAAAGTAAACAATAATTATTAATCATTGTTTGGCATGCTGAAGTTCTACATTGTATGATTTTTCTTGTACTTACTCCTATGCCTGTTACAGAACACATCATACTTGGCATACCAAAGTCTCTCGTAGTAGTCTTCCCAGTAGGTCTCCCATCCCTAAACATTAAGTCAAATCTAAGTTAGCTAGTGCTATTGAAAAACATCAAAATTGTTAATGCAATTAATTATAATTTCAAATATTATTAAAATTTCAGGAAGAAAAATGCTGTATAAAAGAGCATTGCACTTAAAGGAAAACATTTTATTTAATTTTAAAAAAATCTGCAGAAAATGTATTACTACATTACATTAAAACATAAGTTTTGTAACAAAATAATTGAAATAAATATACAAGGTACACTGTAACACGATTGAAAAATAATGAAAGACAAATTCAATTAACCAATAAATGATAAACAATATATTTTTGGGGGGGGGGGGTTAGGCTCACTCTGGAGCACATTCAGTCATTAGTGAGGTCTCATCTTCTTAGCGCTTTGTTCCTCCCAATACCTTTTCAGCCTTTGTGATCTCCTTTTCCTAAGTTCTTCTGAGATTGTTACGCCCTTTTGGTCGCTGCTTTTCTAAAGTTGAGTTTCATTTCCTTGTCCTTGAATATGGTTTTCTCCTCTCCATTCCTCAACTGTTTCTCGGTTATCCCTAGGTCTTCCAGGTCTAAATTATTAATGAACACACATTAATATCTGTTCCATTAAAACAGATATTAATGGATAATATCTACTTGAGCCAATTATTTTTTATCTCTCTGCTCAACTGGTAGTTCAGTAATTTCTTGGTGAGTAAATTCTTCTAGGAGTCTGATCAGGTGTCCGCATAATGCCAGGCGTGTCTTTCTGAATACGTCGATAAGATGTTCAGTCTCCTTGTACACCAGTGCTCCAGGAAGCAGCCTGTGGTTCCCGTTCACTATGTGTTTCTTGTTGATGATCGTTCTTAGTATTCTTCTTTCCACTCTCTGGAGTTCCTCTGTCCTGTTCCGGCTTCTCAGGTTAAAGAGTGTTTCTGCCGCATATACCACTGCTGGCCTCGTCACTGTGTTGTAATGTCTTATCTTTGACTTTATGGATAACGATTATATAATTAATTTATTATACCATTTTTACATAGAACGTTGTATGTTATTTTATCCAAAGTACATTTTGATTAACACTAAATAACTTTTGTTATGAATACGGCTTGTCCTTCATCCATGTATTTTTGACATATATCAGAGTATTTCCGTAATTTCCGTTTTCAAAAAGTATCAACATACTGGTAATACTATACATGACAAGGCTTATGTACAACATTGTTATCCTTTCATTTCTTTGTCAAAATTCATTCCATTTATTTTAATAGTCTACAATGTAGAGTTAGGTAATGTTATTGTCTACACGAGTTAACTGTTTTTATTTTTCCGAACGGGAAGGACAAGTGTAGAATGAAGAAAGAAAACAGGTAATAATGTTAATATATAAAAGATAAACACAAGGATAGCCTAACTATAAGTGTAGAGGTATATGAAAGGAACAGATTAACAGATTAGGATGAGAATGACAATAGCTTATATATAAAAAAGTTGTATGTAATTTGAGGCTTAAAGATTTTTTGTTCATTTTTTGTTAATGGTGTTATAGTGCACTTTGTATACATTATTTAATGAAAATAAAATGTTTCATAACAATTGAAAGCCAATATTTAATAGTTATTGGTCCTCCTTTGGTTGAAGAAGTTAACAAGAGAGAATGCCCCCCATCGCTTCTTCGACAACTGGCCATCTCCACAATAGAAGAAAGATACCCCTCCGACCAATGGTTGAGAATCTACACAGATGGATCCAAGTATGAGGACGGAAGCACCGGAGCGGGAGTGTACACACCCCATTTCTCCCTCCACTACCCGGTTGGGCTGAACAGGTCGAATATTGAGATGGAGGCCATATCTAAGGCTCTTCTCCTTCTGCTGAACACTTCGCATAAACACCAAAACTGTGTAATACTGACAGATTCCAAGGCAGCAGTGCAGGCCCTATCATCATCTTGCAACAATCTTAAAAAAATACATCAAATGTTACAAACGCTTCAAAAATTAGGCAGAAATGTAGTGTTCCAATGGATCCCTTCTCATGTAGGTGTGCCAGGAAATGAGGCTGCAGATGAGCTGGCAAAGAAAGGTTCACTTCTACCCCAACACAAACATTTGCCCAATCCAAATAAGGCAAAAGCCATGCTCAAAAGTACAATGAAGAAACAGCAGATGGAAAAAATGAAGAGCATAGCAAAAGGCAAACACTGGGTAAATATAGACGAGGAATGGGACGGACTGAAGGAAAAACCAAGGAGACAGTTAGTGGCACAGTTCCGTCTTGACACGGGTCATGACTGCCTCGTCACCCATTTGAAGCACATTGGAGCCTACTCCTCTGAAATGTGCCCTCTGTGCCAAGAGATGAACTCAAATATGAACAAGGAACGCCTGCTGACATGCCCTGGATTGAATGCTGATTCGAGACGACAGAAGAGCTTCACTCGGCTGTATTGGGAGGCAAGGAGGCTGATGGACTGGAGTTTGGGCTAGCCATAGGAAACAACAACAACAATAATTTAATAGTTATTGTTAAACAGTTTTTTCATGATCCAGAGTTACATTATAACATGTGAATGCATATTATACATTATAATGTATGAAACTTACACCTTCAAAGAGTTGTTTCTTGTCATCATAGGACCTAGTATCCACACGGCGTTCATATTTGGAAGCGATTTGGAGTTTAGGCTGTTGACACATAAATAATTACTATGATTATTGGTAATTCTTAACACCATGCAACAAAGTTATTGTAAATATATTCGTTACAGAATAGACTTGATCAGTAAGTTACTTAATAGAAACAGATTTACATGCTTTACAAAAAAAAAAAAAATAAATATTTTTACTGTTTTGATTATAAATTACTGTATCACAAACTCTGGATATTGACTGACAGTATTTCTGAAAACATTTGATTTGATTCGAACAGTTTGGTTCATAAATCACCGGCCATTAGTTTTAATTTTGATAAATTTCATTCAGAAACTTGAGGTTTTAGAAAAAAAAATGGTTGAAACGATTTCTTATTTTTAAAATTATTGTACTTAGTGCCAAAATACTTAGTGCCAACCCTTTCATATTTTGTTTTAATATTTGAGTGAGATATTGAAATATCTGCATTGCTGAAATAAATTTAGGTGAGTGTAAGAAAAAACTAAAGTTTAGGTTTTTTCAAAGTGTAGTGGCGGTGGAATTATAAAATTCAAACCCTCACCATAACCTGGAAAGGTGTAATAGCTTAGAGATTTATTAACTTAGAGATTCGTTTTCCTTTGACAGTACCGTGTTATAAGTTAGAGATCGACCTGTGTAATAAGATAGAGGTTCCGTACTGTGTATTAACATAGACTACAGTTCCGTCAAGTGTGTTGCACCGTGTGTATATGTTGCCGACGCCGCTGCTTGCAGGCGCTTCAGTATCTTTTATCTAACAAGTAGAATTCGCTTAGTTAAAGAAAGAAATTATTAAAATATAAAGTTCATTTGGATAGGTTTTGTTCTTAAAGGCTTATTTGCAAAGCTGTAAATGTATACTAATTTACATATGTAGTAGTAATAGTAATAGAAATAATATAAAAATATTGTTTGAAGGCTGCTTTATTCAAACAATATCCGAATTGAATTAAGAAAACAGCCTTAAATTAATGAATTCATATAAACTTTACGTTGTTTTTTTTTCGATAAAACACCAATATTTCTATTTTTCTATACAGATAATTGTCAAAAATAAGCATTTAGTTATGTTGTTGACCATAGTATTGACAATATATTCAACTGTAAACTGTAAAGTTACACAAGGTGCAACACACTTGACGGAACTGTAGTCTAAGTTAATACACAGTACGGAACCTCTATCTTATTACACAGGTCGATCTCTAACTTATAACACGGTACCGTCGAAGGAAAAACGATTCTCTAAGTTAATAAATCTCTAAGCTATTACACATCCCCCATAACACTATAATTTGAAAAAAATTAAGCAAGTTTTTGTTTGTTCCTAAATTGATTCAAGCAAACAGAATTAAAATTTCTCAAATATTACAAAACATTGAAGAGGAGCGGAAGTGAAATACTTATTCTGTTTGATATTTTGTTCAGTGTGGTTTGATTTCAATTTATGCCATTTTTCTTGTTTTACAGAAACTTTTAAAATTAGGTATTACAAGTTTGCACTTCAATTTCAGATTTTTGAGCAACTCCAAACTTTAGTTGTTTACCTCTCTCATCTAAACTGATATTGGGAGCACATTTAAAATCTCAAATATTTAAAAAAAAAAAACAGAGTGGGTGTTAGCCATCTGTATGCGTACTGTATGTACAAAGTAACCCATTATAAAAGCTCCAATAAAACTAAGCCTAAAATTTGTGCATTTATAAAGATATAATAATATACGAATTGATTTGTCATTCATAACAAATTAATTGACAAATAAAACATTATTTCATTTCACTAAATTTCCTCTACTAATTTAGTGAAATTAATGAAACATGGTATCAGATGGTATTTTCATGGTAAACATGGTATCAGATGGTATTTTCATGGTAAACATGGTATCAGATGGTATTTTCATGGTAAACATGGAATCAGATGGTATTTTCATGGTAAACATGGTATCAGATGGTATTTTCATGGTAAACATGGTACCAGATGGTATTTTCATGGTAAACATGGTATCAGATGGTATTTTCATGGTAAACATGGTATCAGATGGTATTTTCATGGTAAACATGGTACCAGATGGTATTTTCATGGTAAACATGGTATCAGATGGTATTTTCATGGTAAACATGGTATCAGATGGTATTTTCATGGTAAACATGGTATCAGATGGTATTTTCATGGTAAACATGGTATCAGATGGTATTTTCATGGTAAACATGGAATCAGATGGTATTTTCATGGTAAACATGGTATCAGATGGTATTTTCATGGTAAACATGGAATCAGATGGTATTTTCTTGGTAAACATGGTATCAGATGGTATTTTCATGGTAAACATGGTATCAGATGGTATTTTCATGGTAAACATGGAATCAGATGGTATTTTCATGGTAAACATGGTATCAGATGGTATTTTCATGGTAAACATGGAATCAGATGGTATTTTCATGGTAAACATGGTATCAGATGGTATTTTCATGGTAAACATGGTATCAGATGGTATTTTCATGGTAAACATGGAATCAGATGGTATTTTCATGGTAAACATGGAATCAGATAGTATTTTCATGGTAAACATGGTATCAGATGGTATTTTCATGGTAAACATGGAATACAATGGTATTTTCATGGTAAACATGGTATCAGATGGTATTTTCATGGTAAACATGGTATCAGATGGTATTTTCATGGTAAACATGGTATCAGATGGTATTTTCATGGTAAACATGGAATCAGATGGTATTTTCATGGTAAACATGGAATCAGATGGTATTTTCATGGTAAACATGGAATCAGATGGTATTTTCATGGTAAACATGGTATCAGATGGTATTTTCATGGTAAACATGGAATACAATGGTATTTTCATGGTAAACATAGTATCAGATGGTATTTTCATGGTAAACATGGAATCAGATGGTATTTTCATGGTAAACATGGTATCAGATGGTATTTTCATGGTAAACATGGAATCAGATGCTATTTTCATGGTAAACATGGAATCAGATGGTATTTTCATGGTAAACATGGAATCAGATAGTATTTTCATGGTAAACATGGTATCAGATGGTATTTTCATGGTAAACATGGAATACAATGGTATTTTCATGGTAAACATGGTATCAGATGGTATTTTCATGGTAAACATGGTATCAGATGGTATTTTCATGGTAAACATGGTATCAGATGGTATTTTCATGGTAAACATGGAATACAATTGTATTTTCATGGTAAACATGGTATCAGATGGTATTTTCATGGTAAACATGGAATCAGATGGTATTTTCATGGTAAACATGGAATCAGATAGTATTTTCATGGTAAACATGGTATCAGATGGTATTTTCATGGTAAACATGGAATAAGATGGTATTTTCATGGTAAACACGGTATCAGATGGTATTTTCATGGTAAACATGGAATCAGATGGTATTTTCATGGTAAACATGGTATCAGATGGTATTTTCATGGTAAACATGGAATCAGATGGTATTTTCATGGTAAACACGGTATCAGATGGTATTTTCATGGTAAACATGGTATCAGATGGTATTTTCATGGTAAACATGGAATCAGATAGTATTTTCATGGTAAACATGGAATCAGATGGTATTTTCATGGTAAACATGGTATCAGATGGTATTTTCATGGTAAACATGGTATTAAATGGTATTTTCATGGTAAACATGGAATCAGATGGTATTTTCATGGTAAACATGGAATCAGATGGTATTTTCATGGTAAACATGGTATCAGATGGTATTTTCATGGTAAACATGGAATCAGATGGTATTTTCATGGTAAACATGGTATCAGATGGTATTTTCATGGTAAACATGGTATCAGATGGTATTTTCATGGTAAACATGGTATCAGATGGTATTTTCATGGTAAACATGGTATCAGATGGTATTTTCATGGTAAACATGGAATCAGATGTTTCATCTGTTCTGAAAATAAAATTACTGTATAAATGTACATTTACTTAAAACCATGTAAATTCTGAGTTAGTTTCAGCTTGTATCTTTAAACCAAAAACGATGTGGGAATGATGAAATAGGAAGATGGTATTCTTAAAACTCATCGAATTTCCTAAAGTACTATTATGCATTTCTAGAAAAATGGACTAAAAGCATAAAAATGAAAGTTCGCTGAAAGTAAAAAAGTTAAAACATGCATTTCTTATATATGTCTTATACAGATGTTTTATTTTTCTTCCATTTATTATAATTTCAATACCTATTAGCAAAAATGGGCAGTTATTGGGTTCTCACTGATGTGTTTATGTCGTTATTAGGTTATGTCTAGTGAAACTCTATCCATTTGCCTAAACGAAAACTTAATTCTGTTATTGAACCAAAAATAAAAATCATGTTTTGTGTTTGTGTGTGTGTGTGTGTGTGTGTGTGTGTGTGTGTGTGTGTGTGTGTGTGTGTGTGTGTGTGTGTGTGTGTGTGTGTGTGTGTGTGTGTGTGTGTGTGTGTGTGTGTGTGTGTGTGTGTGTGTGTGTGTGTGTGTGTGTGTGTGTGTGTTTATGTTTTGTATTTGTATGTTTGTGTGTGTGTGTGTTTGTTTGTATTTATGTTTGTGTAAGAAGTGATATATTATTTTCTCTTCATTTTTTATTTTAATGCGACAATTTGTTCGAAAACGCAACAAATTAACACAGCTAGTTTTAAACAACATAACCTAAAACTTATTATATCTATCAGCTGTTAAATGAAATCAGCTGATCGTTACAAATTAATATAAAACAACTGATCTTTTATTATAACTACCAATATAAATTTGTGCACTGGCATCATGGGACGCACAAAATCCATCTCAACCAGCCTAAAAACATGATACAAGCTAAAAATTCCATTCTTATTATATATTTTACTTGAGTTTAAAAAAATAGTATATATTCATTTAACAAAGAAAATAAACAAACAGAACATTAAAATATTTTAGAATAAGAACATGATTATATTTTAGAGTAAAAATATGATTATAAAATATTAAAATTCTAAAATATAATTAACTCTTTCCTGCCTATCGTTAGGCCTATTTTTTGTTAGACTTTTACATAATGAAAAAATCTATTAAATGTATTATAAAAATTAAATAAACAAAACAATCAAAAACCAAATTAATTTTTTGCTACTTACTGGATATCTCCCTGTTAACGCTCTGAAAAAATAAGAAAAAAATATTAAAAATTTGATCCTTGCAAAAATTACATTTATGAAACTATAGGCTATTATAAGAAATTGAAAAGTAAAACAATTTTAAAGTTTTGAAAATAGTTATTAGGCCTACCATTGATATAGCATACATTGACTATATTCTTTTTCGTACTACATTTTCTGTAATTATTGTGATTAGTTTCTAATCTTCTCGTAACAAGATAAGCTCAAGTGATTAGATTATATTAGATTAGATTATATTCTAGAGGAAGGGATTTGTTCAACCCCAAGCACTGCGACCAACTGACCTATTGTGCAACTTACCTCTTAAAATACCTAGTTCAGCGGATTGGTGCCCCTAATAAGTTCCAACAACCCACTGACTAGCTCACTCTGCTGAAGATCCCTAGGGTCCTGGAAACCAAAAACCCCTAGCCTCCTACTAGCAAGAGCCTCACAATCATAAATTATATGACGTGCAGTTTCCTCCTCCTTCCTGCACAATCTACACACGGTTTCTCCGTGGTCTACACCTATACTGTTCATGTGCACCCTCAGAACACAGTGCCCTGTTATGAGCCCCATGATCCTCCTGAGTTGTGCTCTGCCCAAGACATCTGCTGCCCCTGTAATTCCTCCAGAAGGAACTTTGCTTAAGAGACGTTTACTATGGGAATGCCCATGAAGGTTGTCCCATCTTACCTGGTGTTGACATGTAATCCATCCATTAATAGCGGACCTGGATAATGGATAATAGAAAACCACCATAACAAGGGCCATATCGGTATAACCTATGAGTATAATATAAAATTTGAACAGAGTGAAGACTGGTCTTCAGTTCCTCTAAAGGAACAAGGGAATAAATCAATAGTAATTGTTCAGAAAAACAGATCATAATTATATAGCTGTTATAGAAAACAACACAGCTGTTTTTTTTTTAAGTTTATGTGAATTAGCTGGTAGTAATGAACATTGTTAACGATTTGCAAGAATGTTACTCTTCAATTTAAAATATAGATTTTCTTCTAAAAATTGTAAAACTCTTCTTAGGAGGAGACTCAAAAATTGTCGAAGTAGCGATTTTTATTGTTTAAAAAAAAAAATCAGTAATGAAATAGCCTCTACGAAAGATGTTTTACGTGAAATAATAGTTATTATTTCACGTAACACATAGTCTGTATTACTTATCATTGGACTGCACAAATAATACACAAATATAAATTCTACACAAAACCATATCTTATTCGGTAATTTCAAATAAAATTAATGGGGGAACAAATGACCTTGAAACGAGCGTTTTGTGTGCGCGCGTGTGTGTGTGTGTGTGTGTGTGTGTGTGTGTGTGTGTGTGTGTGTGTGTGTGTGTGTGTGTGTGTGTGTGTGTGTATGTATGTGTGTGTGTGTGTGTGTGTGTGTGTGTGTGTGTGTGTGTGTGTGTGTGTGTGTGTGTGTGTGTGTGTTTGTTTGTTTTAGTATGTTCACGTTCGCAATTTCGATCCGATTCAATTCAAACATGACGCGAAAATCGATTTCGGTAATAGAATGAAGTTCACACTCAGCCAAATCCGTTCAGCAGTTTCAAAATGGCGGCCATCTTAAATCTTACAATTTTTTGAAAACTTAATTCCACCATCGTAAACAGCGTTTTAAAACTGTATGACTTAGCAATTTAAATTTCGACAGTGGATAGGGTCGTCTTTGTATTTTCAGTTCGATTTGAATGTTTATTATGCCGATTTGATTCAAAGTAGGCATAGAAATTAATTTCACTAATACCTTCAACAATTTCGTTTTTCGCCAAAATATTTAAAAGAAATTTTAAGTTTTTTATCTTACGCATTTTTTTCAAAAATCAGTGCTAACATCATCATAAATAAGCATTTTAAATTTTCAATTTTTTTTAAATTAAGGAAATTAATTTTACAGCTGTGTTTAATTTTTTTAAAATTTTCAATGCATTTGAAAGTTAATATATAAAAATTTTAATACTTATTATTACTTTGATATTAGATTTTCGAAAAAGGTTATGATAAAAGAATAATTTAGTAAATTTACTTCCATCAGCGAGACAGCTGCGTGCCGCTATTATTTCTGCTTTAGATAACAAAATGTAGGTCTACTTATATACTTACTCAGGGTCCAAACCCCTCTTCATGGCTTTGTGTCTCAACTGCTGTCTTTGCCTTTCTTTTAGTTCTTTGAGCTGCAAAAGAAATTAGCATTCATTGAAATCTTCTACTGAGACATTTTTAAATACGTAACATTTTGAAATAAATTTAGTATTATAGGTCAGCCGCTTAGATAACGGCCTGCTAAGAACACCAGTGGGACAGAGAGAGAAAATGTGCGAGAGATATATCGAGTTCCCATTCTCTTAAAACAGCTCTCTCCATTTTTAAACACGAAATAATTTGAAATAAATTTAGTATTATAGGTCAACCGCTTAGATAACGGTCTGCTAAGAACACTAGTGGGACAGAGAGAGAAAATGTGCGAGAGAGATGTCGAGTTCCCATTCTTTTACCACACTCACTCCATTTTTAAACACGTAATAATTTGAAATAAATTTAGTATTATAGGTCAGCCGCTTAGAAAACGGCCTGCTAAGAGCACCAGTGAGGCAGAGAGAGAAAATTAGCGAGTGAAAAGTCGAGTTCCCACTCTTTCATCACAGCTTCCTCCTTTTTCAGCTGAGTAGTAACATTTTGTAGATAATGTTGGAAGGAGCTACAGTCCAACTGGACTGTTGGAAGGAGCTGTAGGGGAATTCTCCTACATGCGCGAGAAACCTTACTAAGTGGCTGGACTATAGTACAGTATTTCTGTTGGTAATGGACAGTTAATTCATTGTAACCTAGCCAAATCTGCTAACCTTGTTAAGTGTTATTCCAGTAAATTCAATGTAAGTGTTCTTTTTTCCAGAAAAATAGGACGTATTCCTTTATTTCTGGATGGAAATATCCCTTCTTTTGCCATTTTTCATTTTGTAGCCTGATATTCATTTCACTGATATTTTTGCCCGCACAATTACAAAAATTAACTTGTAAATTACGATATATTTAAAGATTCATATTTTAAGGGCGGCAATAATTGTAAAATTGCAATACTATTTTTATACACAACCGTGTTAGATGAAGTAATAATTTTTCTATAAAGTTTCTATTGTTTGTTTTATTATTATTAATTACATGCATTTAATTTTCATACAAAACCGTGTTAGGTTCTTAAAATATTGTTTTAAATAAAACGTTCCTATTGTTTTCATTACTTATTAATTACACATATTTAATTAAACGTTTTTGAGTTGAAAAACATGATTAGATTGCTACTTTTGTGCAGTAGTATATGAGGCTGACTTTTTTCAATCAACTTCCCACAGTTTCCGCAATTTTATATTTTGTATTATTAATTTTGGGCATGTAATAAAGCTACGTTCAGTATAATGATCTGCCTTCTCTAGCTTCGTCAATTCTACTTTCGTTGACACGTTTCGGATAACCTACATCTTCAAAAACTATATCTATACTGGTCACCAATATTATGGCCTGTCCTATTTATAATTTTCCATCTCCACCTCGTACCCTACTAATTTTGGGAATGTAATAAAGCTATGTTCAGTATAATGATTTGCCTTCTCTAGCTTAGTCAATTCTACTTTCGTTGACGCGTTTCGGAGAACCTACATCTTCAAAAACTATATCTATACTGGTCACCAGTATTATGGCCTGTCCTATTTATAATTTTCCATCTCCACCTAGTACCCCTCCTGTATTCAACACGTGTAGGCTACATTAAACCTGACGTGCTCGCTTCTGATT
>CM040185.1:8993032-9043032 GCA_022606455.1 Callitettix versicolor
GACATTAAAAAGTTTTATATTTGTGTTCTGTTAGTTGTTGAAAGTAGCGTTTTTATTATCTTTAAATTCCTAATTATGCGTACTTTTATTTTAAAAATATCTTTGGGAAAATGCCAGTGCGTGTATAGTGTACAATGTTGTGGGATCCCAACAGTTGTGGGATTTTTGATGTGAGTGTAAATCAGCAGATGTGCCTTTCTTCGGAAGGAAAGTAAAAATGGTGGTCCCGTATAGTGTGTTATCACAGGTTAAAGAACCAGATGCAGAGATAAAACCACAGCAGAAAATTTGTCAGTTCACAAGTGGCATTTTTTTTTTTTTTTTTTTTTTTTTTGTGTTTAACGTCCTACTATTGTGCACACTTGGGCTAATGCAGACGGTGG
Organism: Callitettix versicolor; assembly: GCA_022606455.1. Lineage (NCBI taxonomy): Eukaryota > Metazoa > Arthropoda > Insecta > Hemiptera > Cercopidae > Callitettix > Callitettix versicolor. Next base: position 8,993,416 of record CM040185.1, read on the forward strand.
GATGATTTAAAGCGTATGAAAATGCCAAGCCCTCGCCGGGAATCGAACCCGGATCCTCGGGGTGAAAGCCTAGTACGCTATCCACTAGGCCACCGAGGCGGCTAACATTGGCAAAATACACCGGTCAGTGAGAACTGGTGTAAAACAAAGTGCACAAACGTACGTAAGGACAAAATTTCACGTATATACAAAGTTGAGATAGGGATAACGTGCGGGAGGCCCTTAGGGGCCTCAGAGGCCTCTTGACCCTTTTCCACAATACTCACCTTGAAGCTGAACATATAATTCCATTTAAGGGAAGTAAAGTAGGGTCTTTTAAATTTTATTTCTTTTGTCTCGGGAGGGGCGTTCGCCCCTCCGCCCACCCCCCCATTTAGTCCGTCCTTGCAGTAAGATATATATTGCTCGACTGTGATGGTTTCCAAAATATGCAGCGTATGTGTGGTTTGGAACATAGTTTACAGACGATGTTAAGAGTACAGTCTCGGACTCTAAAATGCGTTCATCGTCTGATTTTATAAAAATAAAATATTTATGTTGTAGAGCCTATATACAGCCTTGCAACTATTAATTTATTGTATTTATTTATTTATTAATGGTCTGAATTGTTTTCATTGTTTACTTACATTTTTTTATCTGTTTTGTACAAAATATATTTCTTCTCTTTAATTATGTACTATTTATTTCTATAATATACGATCCAAAATCAATATTTTTTCAGTGCAAAATCGTATACCCCTTTTTTACATTGTCTACCCACTTTCAATCTCGTTAGAGGATGAGTTTTGGTAAATGGTGAAAAATATATTTCATTAATTATATTTAACAGTGACTATGTTACGTTTTAAGAAGGTCAGGCGAAAACATATTTTTCCAATAAAAATTGTTGAACCTCATTTTTACCTCTTTAGGGGTTGAATACTGGAAAATCGTTTTTCAATGCATCCCTACATATGGTGGTAACTCTGAAAATTTCAAATATTTAGCTATTATAGTCTCGGCTGTACGTTGATTATTAAATTTGGACTGAGTAGGTAGTTTAATGGCGTCAAAATCAAATTTTTGCAAAATCCTTTCTTATTGCACCTTGACATTGTTGTAAGAAAATACCTTGAAAATTTCAAGTCTCTAGCTATAACAGTATTGGCTGTACGTTGTTTATTAAATTTGGACTGGGTAAGTAGTTTAATGGCGTAAAAATCAAATTTTTGCAAAATCCTTTCTTAATGCACCTTGACATTGTTGTAAGAAAATACCTTGAAAATTTTAAGTCTCTAGCTATAATAGTATTGGCTGTACGTTGTTTATTAAATTTGGACTGGGTAAGTAGTTTAATGGCTTAAAATCAAATTTTTGCAAAATCCTTTCTTAATGCACCTTGACATTGTTGTAAGAAAATACCTTGAAAATTTCAAGTCTCTAGCTATAATAGTATTGGCTGTACGTTGTTTATTAAATTTGGACTGGGTAAGTAGTTTAATGGCGTAAAAAAAATTTTTTGCAAAATCCTTTCTTAATGCACCTTGACATTGTCGTAAGAAAATACCTTGAAAATTTCAAGTCTCTAGCTATAATAGTATTGGCTGTACGTTGTTTATTAAATTTGGACTGGGTAAGTAGTTTAATGGCGTAAAAATCAAATTTTTGTAAAATCCTTTCTTAATGCACCTTGACATTGTTGTAAGAAAATACCTTGAAAATTTTAAGTCTCTAGCTATAATAGTATTGGCTGTACGTTGTTTATTAAATTTGGACTGGGTAAGTAGTTTAATGGCGTCAAAATCAAATTTTGCAAAATCCTTTCTTAATGCACCCTGAAATTGTTGTAAGAAAATACCTTGAAAATTTCAAGTCTCTAGCTGTAATAGAGACTTTTACAGCCAATAGGCTGTACGTTGTTTATTAAATTTGGACTGGGTAAGTAGTTTAATGGCGTCAAAATCAAATTTTGCAAAATCCTTTCTTAATGCACCTTGACATTGTTGTAAGAAAATACCTTGAAAATTTTAAGTCTCTAGCTATAATAGTATTGGCTGTACGTTGTTTATTAAATTTGGATAGTGTGGTAACTTAAATATACCCTGAAAATTTCAAGTCGCTAGCTAAAATAGTTGTGCATTGATTATGATAATTCAGTCAGTTAGTCAGTCAGGACTTCTTTTATATATTAAGATGATTTATTGTCTTAGGAAAATGTTTCTAGTTATTATTTTATTTAATGTTATTATTTATTTCTGTATTGTCTCTAATTCCATTTTTTTGTTTTTCCTTTAAAAATTCCATTAGCCTTGAATGTTTTTCGCCGAAAAGTACTGACAAAAGGAGGTGATAAAACTACCTTCAAAGCGTTCATCATAACTTGACGCTTTCTTTCCGCTTCTTCGAGACGCTTTCTCTTTTCTTCTTGTTCCTTTTGTTTTTTCTCCTCAACTTCGCGTTGCCGTTGTATTTCTTCTTGTTTCTTTTTCTCAGCCATTCGTTTTTCTTCATCTTCACGTTCGACCTGTAAACATCGATTATCACTAATTTCACAACGAAATATTGAGAACATATGATCATTTATGGACTATTAATATTTTTATTTAATATATTTTCTCGACTGATATTGTCAGATATTTAATGCTGCAGATCGTCCTTCGTAAAATGCCTATTTTATTTTAGAAATAATTTATCAGTGTGTCAACAAATTAAAGAACAGATAAGACGAATGTTTATTAAACAACAAATTTAATTAGGATTATGACCTATTCTTCCCGACAGTGGTCTATCCACTCACCTCGTAAAGGCTACCGCGGTTTCGAAACTATAGTTTCATCTTCAGGCCGTTATACAAAATGTTAAATCCCTCTGTCGAGGTCGTCACAAAGTCAAACAAAACATTAAAACACACATCACAAACACTGAGCACAATTACACGTTTAAAATATTCATCATGCAATTCGGCTTGGCCAAGCTACACACGCGACTCGTACGTCGTGGCAGTCCGGTTCTTTGAGATTTACAAGAGCAAAAAAACAGACCCCCCACAACATCCTCAATGAAAAACTTTAATTTAAATCAAATTTAATATATGACATGGCACTAAGGATAAGTGATTTGAGTAACAAAAACCAACAGACGCACCGTAACTGATAACAACGACGGGCGCGCTACTAATGATGGAGACTCCGCAGTCCGGAATGTAACGACGTACGAGTCGCGTGTGTAGCTTGGCCAAGCCGAATTTCATGGTGAATATTTTAAACGTGTAATTGTGCTCAGTGTTTGTGATGTATGTTTTAATGTTTTGTTTGACTTTGTGACGACCACGACAGAGCGATTTAACATTTTGTATAACGGCCTGAAGATGAACCGATAGAGTTTCGAAACCGCTGTAGCCTTTACGAGGTGAGTGGATAGACCACTGACGGGAAGAATAAATCATAATATTACTTAAATATGTAGTCCGGTGCTATGTTACAATAATGAAACAAATGTAATGTCAATGATTTTATAATTAAAACTAACAATGTTAAATTATATTCTCAAAAGAGTTTTTTTAATTTTTTTTTTAACTTCCGACTATTGTGCACACCTGGGCTAATGCAGACGATGGGATGATTTATAGCGTTTGAAAATGCCAAGCCCTCGCCGGGAATCGAACCCGGGTCTTCCGAGTGAAAGCCTAGTACGCTATCCACTAGGCCACCGAGGCGGCTACAAAAGAGTTTTAAAAGTGGCGTATTTGACTATCAGCAACTTAAGTTAATAGAGAAAAACAGGATTCCTGCAACATTTATTGATTTTGGTTTAGTTTAATATTTAATTGGGTAACTCTTTACAGGGTACCGGGGGCATAAGGGCGTTGAGGGTAATGAGGAGGCAGACCGACCGGCTGGACTGGGATCTGCATCTGAGTTCATCGGACCTGAACCGGCTTAAGGGATCTCTCTGTCTTTGGCCAGGTCTGTTATTAAGTGGATTAATAACCAACACCAGGCAAGATGGGATAACCTTCATGGGCATTCCCGAGTAAGCGCCTCTTAAGCATGATTCCATAATGAGGGCTTAAAGGAACAGCAGACGTCTTGGGCAGAGCACAACTTGGGAAAATCATGGAGCTTATTACTGGGCACTGTGATCTGAGGGTGCGCAGGAACAGGATATGTAGCATGGTGAAACCGTGTGTAGGTTGTACAGGAAAGAGAAGACTGCAGGACACATAATCATTGATTGTGAAACTCTTGCTGGTAGGAGGCTAGGGGTTTTGGTTTCCAGGACCCTAGGATCTTCAACAGAATGAGCTAGTCAGTGGATTGTTGGGACTTATCCTGCTAAACTAATACTCAAGAGGTTTAATTGCACAATAGATCTGTTGATCGCAGTGCCTGCGGTTGAATTATCCATTCCTCTAGTTTGAATCTAATCTAGTCTAATGTTAGTTTAGTATTTCCATTTGTATAATTACAATTTGTATAAATTACAATTTACATTTTATGAAATTAATAATTGTAACAAAGTAACTATGAATTAATCATTCATAATTGTAATAAAGATACATGATATGCAACAATTTATGGAACTTTTAATTGTTACGAAACAGACATATTAAACTAATTAAAATATTTGTGATTATAAAAATGGGAGAGCCGCATCGTACTAGGCTTTTACCCCGAGGACCCGGGTTCGATTCCCGGCCAGGACTTGGCATTTTCACACGCTATAAATCATCCCATCGTCTGCATTAGCCCAAGTGTGCACAATAGTCGGACGTTAAACAAACAAACAAACAAAATGGGAACACATTGTTCTTTGTGGCATTCATAAATTATAACAAAAATGACATTTGCATAAAAGGTTTATGGCATAAGTTGGACACATTTTTATAAGATTTAAACTTTGAATCCGTCAATATTCCTGTGAGACACGAAATAAAAGAATGAAGCTTGTTTTAGATAGAAATCTTTTGACAAATACAATTATATTAACAAAAGGGATACAGCATGAACAAAAAGGGTTTATATCATTCATAACTGTAACAAATGGAAAATAACATGCACATTATAGCGTTTATAATTAATTGTAACAAGAAAATATATTACCAATTATGGCATTTGTAATTATAACAAACAGGATATGCTATTGTTTATGGAATTCAAAAGAGCACATTTTTTTAAGGGTTATACTTCGAATTTAACAACTTCATTTTGAGACCGTTGTAAAAAAAATCAAACTTTCTTTAAATGAAATACGAATACCAGGAAAAACAAACTTGAATTGGCCTTCCAATTGACGAAAGAAACATACAATAAGAACATGTTTCATGGGGGTCCAAAATTAAACATTATAAAACAGTGATCAAGCCGGAAGCACTGTACGCAGCAGAAACATTAACCATGAATCGCATAGGCCAGATAGAAAAGCTTGAAATAACGGAAAGGAAAATCTTAAGAAAAATTATAGGAATAAAATTTCAGGATAATAAGGTAGTATATATAAGAAATGAAGCTCTCTACAAGAAAATTGAAAAACTATCAGATACTATGAGAAAAAGGAGAATAAATTTTTACGGCCATCTTCTTAGAATGAACTCCAATAGATTGACGAAACAGGTGTTTGATTTTTTCCATAATCGTAAAACAAAACCGAACTGGTTTAAAGAAATTGAAAAAGACCTAATAGAATTAAAAATTACAGAAAATTCACTGCTTGACCAAACTGCTAAGATAAGTACCAAGGACGAAAGAATAAGATTCCAAGATAAAACCAAAATAAGACCTAAACCTGTCATTTCGGAAGATGAGAGGAAAAGAAGATCGGAAAGAATGAAGAGCTACTGGGAACAAAGAAAAGTACAGCGCGCAAGAAATGATTGATTCAGCGTACCCCAAAGAGGGTGAAACGAAAAGAAGAAGAAATACGAATATTGTGCTAACAAAAGGGACAAAATATGCTATGCTTCACAATATTCATAATAGTAACAAAGAAAACAGTATATGGCATTTAAAACTGTAACAAAAACCTTATCTTTTATTATTGCAGTGTTTATGTAGACAATGTAATAAACAGTTTATGAAAATTGTAATTGTAACTAAGTGGATATTTGCTAAGATTATAACATTCATAAGAATTACAAAAAAACTGTTTATGATATTTCTAATTGTAAAAAAGTGCATATATTTTATTTATTATGACATTCGTAATAATAATATATCACGAAATTCTTTTTATATTCTTCTTCTTTTCTGCTAGGATTATTGTCACTATGTTCAATATAATGACCTTCATAGCATAAATATAATTTTTGAAGATGGAGGTTCTCCGAAACGCGTCAACGAAAGAATTGACGAGCTATGGAAGGCAGATCATTATACTGAACATAGTGAAATATATCACGTTTTATGAAATTTTTAATTGCAACTAAGAAGATATGCTGTGGCTTATAGCATTTATAATTGTAACAAAGAAGATTGTGACATTATAATTGTCCTACTGCTTATGGGATGTATTACAATAAAACGGTCATTTTAATGTGCGCTTTATGAAATTTGTGATTGTAAGTAAGAAAGTACATGTTATGATTTATGAAATTCATAGAAATACTTCATTATTGACTTAAATTTTGAACCTACCAACTTTATTTTAGGAATACAAACTAAAAAAAATCATTTTTTTAAAAATATGAAAGTGGATGTGGAAATTCATTGAGAAAACAGAATTTAACAATTTATTTGAAAGTCATTTAGTTTTTGGTCCACAGAGAATTTCAAAACACTGTCAAAATCTCTTGTAATACCTCACTAACGCTGCCATAAAAATATTCAATATATTCGTGTATTTATTTCTTATATTTGTGTACTTATATATAATAAATAAAATTAATTTTTGCATTATATATTGAACTATATGAAAATGTACTTATAAGGTTGAAAATGCTGTAGACAGATGATTAGAATTCTAAGGATCACAGGTTTTGTAACACGTGTTTAAAAATATAGTGTGTGTTAGATTCAGAAATTATTTTAAACTTGATTTCTGAATTAACGTTCAGATTAAAAATTTTACCGTATTTATTTTGTGTTTCATTTCTGCTACTTTTCTTTCATTAACTATATCGATTCCTTTATTTTTGCTTAGTTTTGAAAGTTTTAATTCAGAAATTAATTAATTTTTTAACCATGCCATTATTTATTTTATTTTAATATTATTTATAATTAATATTTAATAAATATGAATTCCTTATTACGCCTTTGTGTTATATGTTATTCTTTATTAATAATGTTTTAAAAAATGTTTATGAATAAGTTACCTCGGGGCAGTAAAGAAAAAAAACTTTGTTTTTAACACTTTAAGGGAAACATTATTTTGTTTATTGTTATTTTTATATATTTAAAGGATTAAGATGTTCAATAAGTAGAGAATGTTTTAAAGTAACATTTTTATTGAGAATTAAACAACAGATTAACATTACATTGTTCATAAAACGTTAATATTTTCATAAACTACGTGATGGCTTGAATATTAATTAATTCCAATTAAAGTTAACTAACAAACATAGTATTTTTTTCGTTATATCAAAATCATATATAACTAAAAACAAAAGCTTTCGTGCCAATATTCATAACCTCAAAAGTAGTGCCGAAAATATTTTTTTGTTAAACACGTTTAGAAAGTTTTAAGCGTAAAATAAATTTATTCGTTTCTAAAATAGATATTGTAGTATGATTTACGTCAAATGTACGTTAACTTAAATCAGTCAAATTTATGTTATTAAATATATTTAGTTGTTAAGTTGACTTCCTTTGTCCAAATATTATGTAGGCTTAGATGAAGTTTTATTAAAAATAAAGCTGTTATTGAAGTTTAATTACAACATTATTTAATGTCACTTCATTTCAATATTTTGTTTCATTGATAATGTTTTGTCAATGCTTTCAATTACCCTAAACTACATAAAAAATAATATTTTTTCTACAGAATAAAATTATGAAATAATGCAATGATTGTGTAAAAATTTACAAATACTATATTTTTATGTCTACATTATAAAAAGTAAAACAGTTATGCATGAATGGAAAATAATTATGATTGAAATGTACGTTTTAAAAATACAAGTTGTTTATAAATGTAGTAGAAAGTAGAAATGATGTTTGTCGAACAAGAAACAATGAATGAAAAACATTTCCTTATAAATAATTCAGTTCTGTTAGTACATTGCAAAACCAACTTTATAAAAAAACAGACCTATCTACTTTTATGTACACTAATATGCTTTAATAAAAGCTTTCGGTATACAAATATAATGTTAGGTTAGAATTACAATGCTAGATACTACATCTTAAAAACCACAAAATTTTTTAGGCCTGCAGTAAGACAAGCATTACTGTTTAGCCTATGGCCTATAGTAGGTCTGTTTGTGTTAATTTATGTTTTAACTTTGCATGCGTTAACAATAATCTACATGCCTGACATTTATATTCTTCATTACGTTATTGTAGTAAAGAAATTGCAAGTTTAATAAAAAAATTCAATATAGTTTTTAGCCTTAGTTTACGAATCTAAAATTTTTTCAAAGACTATTTAGGAAAATTCTATAAAGAACTAATTTTCGCAATAGCCTAGATTTGCGTGACCAGTAATATCAGAAATTTGAATTTATTTTCTTTGAAAATATACAGTTTCTTAATAAAAATCGTGAAAATGGTTTTAGACACTCAAAAATTGATACCTAATTGCTTTTTTTAAAAAAAAAAACATTTTTCTATACTGACCAATGTTTAATATTGCTTTAATTCAACCAAAAAAATTAATAACCATGCTTTATTAAAATTACATTATTTTAAACACATTTCACTTTTCTAAAAGGTAATTATTGTAAAAACTAATGTTTTATTAAGTTTTTTTTATAACAGCAATGGCAAACATTGGCGACCGTTATAAAAGTTTTTGTCCTTTTTTTCAATAATTTCTTCTTAAATATATTAGTAAGCTTTTAAATATAACGCTAATTTAAGAAAAACTTAGGCTAACCTAACCTGACATGGTTTTGTCTGGGATGTAATAGTTTTTAAATTAAAAACTAGTTCATGTATTAAATGAACAAATACTCCATAATGATGGTTACGCTTATCGATTATTCGTAAATCAAATATATATAAAAGTGGCAGTCGCATGACTGCCGACAGAAGTGACTACTACTTATCACGGGTTATGGCTATATATTTTACACCACAAAATAAAATTTATAGTCAATTTTCAAAATCATGAGTACGTTCATTTCAGTTTAATATATTTCTAAATACAATATTATATGATTTTATGGTTTTTTTTCCGACATAGATTTTTGCTACTCGACGCTAGAATAGGCTATAACTGACCACGGGAGAAGCACGGAGTCCCAAATGTATTCCTGCTACTCTTAATATCTGACTCTGTGACTTATTAATTGTCATTGTAAATGCCAACTTCAATGGAAACTGCAATATTTTAATTTGGAAAGGCAGGTTGTTTTGGCATTATAAGATTGTTTCAATTAAAATCATTGCAAATGTAAGCTTATAAACAATAATTTTATAATAAATAATAACAGGGATTCATATTTTTAGAACGGGAATACATCTGTGTCCATCTCAGGTACCTAAACCATGTTCATTTAAATTTCATCTCAATCGGTCCAGTAGTTAATGTGTGATTGAATAACAAACAAAAACACACACATAAATTTTCAAATTTTAAATATTATATTAAGAAGTATAAAATATTATTAAAACGTCACTGTTGTAGCCTACAGTTAAATATATCACAAAACTGAATATGGGTAAGTAGTTGCACTGGCGGTTAGTATAATGGCATTTAAATAATTATTATTCACACCTACAAATATATAATAAACGTATAAAACGTCACTGTTAAACAGTTAACACTTGACACAAAACTAAATAATTAATTTGGACTGGGTAAGTTATATAATGGCGTGAACATACAAGTTTTCACTATATATATATATATATATATATATATATATATATATATACATATATAAGAGCGTGATGCGTGACGGCAAACTGAATTTTTTCCCGTGCAAAACATACATCCATACCCCGCCATAAGAAGTATTCACTTCAATATATATATATATAATAAATCAACTGACTGCATCTAAAGAATTTGTCTGTTTCTTCTAAAACAAGGAAAAAACGTTGTTGAACTATATAAAACAAACTTACAGTTAACTTTATGAGATATTTATAACTTTTGATAAACGATAAAGTTAACTTTTTATATAAGTGCTTTTATTTCCAATGTCTCTACATAATTTTTATTGTAATGAAATAATTCTTTTGTTTGCACTGCGTAGCATAATTATCCCTTTTGTTTTTTAGTTTTTAAGTGTTAGTTTATAAGTTTTAGCTCCCGATATAATGCCTCTCTCTTTCGAGACACATTGTATCTCCTAGGAGTGATGTATTTATAGCTAAATAAATTGAATTGAATTGAACATATCATAAAAATATATTTTTAATGTATATAATAGAATTGTTTTTAGTATGAAATAACAGTAGCCTTAAAAGTGCTAAACTGTAATAAACTGTAATAAAAGTAGGAAGCGATTACGATGAAATGTAATGCTAGTAACATTTACATTACAGTAAATATACAGAATTTTTTCAATTCATTTTACTCATTGACTTACTCTCGTAATATTCTTTTTTTTTAATAACGAATTCTATTTTACAGTAATTTCGAAAACTCTGTACCCTTTCTATCCCCTATTAATGCTGTTAATTCAACCGGCACTGATTCTACATTTTCTGGTTCTTGTGTTTTGTTTTGTACCTTGCGCTTTGCTTGTTTTTCTTTCAGAGTTTTCAACTCTTCCTCTTCTTTGGTACGTTGTTTCCTCCATTCTGCGATGTACTCTTTCAGCTGTTCATCTAGAGCTGAAGAGCTGAACTTCTATTCTAAAAATAAGAAACAAAACGTTAATAGCAGTAAAGTTAGTTACAGGGTGGCGATTTCTATTTTGAACCAACGAGCGTAAAGTTAGTAAACGATTTCTGCTTGAATCGACGAAAATTTAAAATCAGATTAGGCCTACATTTTTTTGACGTTTTACGTTTTTACTGTACTAAAGTTAGGTTAATAAAAAATAAGAATCAACTGGCAGTTAATACCAGTTTACGACTTAGTTATAATATACAGGGTGAGTCTAAAATTCCCCTATTGTAATTTTCTTACATTTTCCAGATATATTATCTCTTTCCAACTACCGCGGATTGTTGGTTAATGAAACGTAATCACGCTAGAACATTTCATTCAAACTCAGCATGAAACGCATTAAGCGCTGGAATATTTGATTTAAACTAAGCTTGAAACGTAATCAGCGTTAGAACATTTCATTCAAACTCAGCATGAAACGCATTAAGCGCTGGAATATTTTATTTAAACTTAAGCGTGAAACGTAATCAGCGTTAGAACATTTCATTCAAACTCAGCATGAAACGTATTAAGCGCTGGAATATTTGATTTAAACTAAGCGTGAAACGTAATCAGCGTTAGAACATTTCATTCAAACTCAGCATGAAACGCATTAAGCGCTGGAATATTTGATTTAAACTAAGCGTGAAACGTAATCAGCGTTAGAACATTTCATTCAAACTCAGCATGAAACGCATTAAGTGCTGGAATATTTGATTTAAACTAAGCGTGAAACGTAATCAGCGTTAGAACATTTCATTCAAACTCAGCATGAAACGTATTAAGAGCTAGAATATTTGATTTAAACTAAGCGTTAAACGTAATCAGCGTTAGAACATTTCATTCAAACTCAGCATGAAACGCATTAAGCGCTGGAATATTTGATTTAAACTAAGCGTGAAACGTAATCAGCGTTAGAACATTTCATTCAAACTCAGCATGAAACGCATTAAGTGCTGGAATATTTGATTTAAACTAAGCGTGAAACGTAATCAGCTTTAGAACATTTCATTCAAACTCAGCATGAAACGTATTAAGAGCTAAAATATTTGATTTAAACTAAGAGTTAAACGTAATCAGCGTTAGAACATTTCATTCAAACTCAGCATGAAACGCATTAAGCGCTGGAATATTTGATTTAAACTAAGCGTGAAACGTAATCAGCGTTAGAACATTTCATTCAAACTCAGCATGAAACGCAATAAGCGCTGGAATATTTGATTTAAACTAAGCGTGAAACGTAATCAGCGTTAGAACATTTCATTCAAACTCAGCATGAAACGCATTAAGCGCTGGAATATTTGATTTAAACTAAGCGTGAAACGTAATCAGCGTTAGAACATTTCATTCAAACTCAGCATGAAACGCATTAAGCGCTAGAATATTTGATTTAAACTAAGCGTGAAACGTAATCAGCGTTAGAACATTTCATTCAAACTCAGCATGAAACGTATTAAGCGCTAGAATATTTGATTTAAACTAAGCGTTAAACGTAATCAGCGCTCAAATATTTGATTCGAACTTAGCACCCTGCAGGGGGTGTAGACTAGCAGCACCTATTGAGAGGGTTTAGACGTCCCTCGCGGTACCCGAGTCTAACACAAACTTACACTTACAACACTACACTTACGACTCTAACACTTTACACTCACTTTTACATTTAGGGAGGCGATAATAGCCTCAACGTGCTTAAAATACAAAAAAAAGTTGGTTAATCAGTTTTTGATATTAAAAAAGCGTTTGCGGTCTCTGAACGATTTCGGGACAATTTTTTACGCTGAACTCTTTATTAAAAAAATGTAGTTTTTTTTCATTAGAAAAAGAGTCACTGACCCAGCCTTCATAGTACAACCCAGTCCGGGACCTTGAAATGATTTCCGATCATTCTAGCAATCGCAATTTCGGGTTCGATTTCTTGGCACAAAATCGATTATCGTAATACCTTAGATAACTTAGTTGCCCGGCAGAATTCGATAAACAGTTTTAAAATGGCGACCGTTTCGAATCTTAACGAAATCATAACTTTCTTATCTAATACGATTATGCAAAGCGATCTCTGAAAGACACCCTGAACACAATACTCCCTTTATATAAAAAACTGTAGATTTTAGTAAACTTTCATTGGAAAAAGAGCTACTGGTATCATGGTAAAACCCAGTCCCGGGACCTTGAAGTGATTTCCGATCATTCTAGCATTCGCAATTTCGGGTTCGATTTCTTGGCACAAAATCGATTTTCGTAATACCTTAGATAACTTAGTTGCCCGGCAGAATTCGATCAACAGTTTCAAAATGGCGGCCGTTTAGAATCTTAACGAAATCATAACTTTCTTATCTTATACGATTATGCAAAGATATTTCTGAATGATTCTGGGTCAAGTTTTTACCCTGAACACAATGCTCTCTTTATATAAAAAACTGTAGATTTTAGCAAACTTTCATTGGAAAAAGAGCTACTGGTATCATGGTACAACCCAGTCCCGAGACCTTGAAATGATTTCCGATCAATTTTGGTTCGATTTCTTGGCACAAAATCGATTTTTCTAATAGGTTAAATAACTTAGTTACCCAGAAAAATTCGATCAACAGTTTTAAAATGGCGGCCGTTTAGAATCTTAACGAAATCATAACTATTGCAAATCTGATTTCACCGTCGTATCAGCGTTAGCATGTTTTAACAAGTCAATTAAAACGTAGAGGTTAGGAACGGCACTCATTTTATCCCGGGTCTGAATCTCACCAAGACGACAGCTCCATTAGCTTAATTTTCCCTACTACCCCCCAAATACCGAAACTAACGATATTTTCAAAACTAATGAAGATTTTTTTAACTGTTTGCGGTAGTCTCTTTAACACCGAAATCAGAAAATCTCTGATATGGTCTTAATACCATATTAAAATTTAAATAAAAAACATATCCAAGATGGAGGCCGAAATACACCAAGATTGTGTAAAAATTGAACGTAATGCTCAACAGTGATTAGCGCGGCTGTTCTAAAACCAGTCCGATAAAAACGCACTACAAATAATAAGAAGGGCATTTAAAAGTGACTTTGCTCCGATCTCCAAGATCATATCTTCGTCAAGTAAAATATTATTTTTGTTCAAAATTTTTAACCCATTTTCAATTTTATTATGGGTTACTTCAGCTGTTCATCTGGAGCTGAACTTCTATTCTGAAACCAACAATAGCGTAAAGTTAGTCACGATTTCTGCTTGATTCGACGAAAATTTAAAAACAGATCAGGCCTACATTTTTTTGAGGTTTTACGTTTTTACTGTACTAAAGTTACGTTAATAAAAAGAAAAAAATTAATTTTTATACAGAAGACTATTTTATACAGGGTGTGCAATAATTACGTTTATGTAATTTTAATTTCAACCAACAACAAAAATGTGACAAAAAAATTTCTTCACGTTCAAACATTATTTTTAAAATATCTTAAACACCAAATCAAAGTTGTTTTAATCGATATCGTAAAACGATTATTTAAGTTTCGATTAAGTTTTCGAATAGCCTTTAAAAATTAACAAATATCGGAGTTATACTTTTGGTCAAATCTAGTACGAATGCTGCAGTTAATTACCCACTATAAATTTTCAACTCTTACTCGAATCAATATATTTGATCGAAATTTTAGTAAAATCTGATAAGACGATTTTGAGAAATTTGGACGATTTTCCAAGACATCCTAACCGTAATATTTGGGTTGTTTAAGAACTAATTTAAAATTTGGGGTACGTTTCCAATTGTCGCGGTCAACTGGTTTACCATCGAACCATCCCTTCGCCAAGTGAAATATTATTTTCGTTCAAAACTTTTACCACTTTTTCAATTTTATCATTACTATTTTATACAGTGTGTGCAGTAATTACGTTTAATGTAATTTTAATTGTAACCAACAGCAAAAAAGTGACACAAATTTAAAATATTATTTTTAAAATCTCTTAAACACAAAATCAAAGTTGTTTTGATCGATATCGCAAAATGACTGTAAATTTCGATTAGGTTTTCGAGAGCTTTTAAAAATTAACGAATATCCGAGTTATTTTGATCAAATCAGTAAAAATGCAACAGTAAATTTTCAACAATTTTTTAATCGTATTTGATCGAAATTTTAGTAAAATCTGATAAGACGATTTTGAGAAATTTGCACAATTTTCCAGACTTTCTAACCGGTTGTTTAGGGAGTATAATTATTATAAATTTTGGAATATATTTCTAATAGGTCAAAATATTACTTTCTGGTTTACCGTCGACCTTCGAAAGGTCACTTTTCCATTCGCTAATGTTCAGTTCCGCAGGGTGGTGCAGACTAGCTGCACCTATGGAAATAATTTAGACCTCCTAGTCTAACACACACTTACACTTACAACACTACACTTACGACTTTAACATTTTATACTCACACTTACATTTATTTTCGCCTTAAAATAAAAAAAAAAGCTAATGTTCGGCTACTCGTTATTATTTGAATATTCTATTTAATACAAGTATGAAAATCATAATTAAATGTCAATTAAAACTAATTATTGCAAAACTAAGTAATCTAACCTAAACTAAACGGGAACTCTCTAACCCTCATATAGAGGCCTGACATACGAAGTATTGTGTACAAACGTATTTTAACTGTACAACTGATTTCCAAAATTCAACCGCTATGTTCACGAACATCTCAAATTGTCACTGACCAAAAGGGCGATTCAACATCACCATAAAATTTTATCAAAACTTGCAGAACCGATTTTGAGAAAATCGTATTTTCGGAAATTACAAAAAAAAACTCATAAAAAGATCTTGAAATAATATTTTTTTGAGAAATTGGTAAGTTTTGGTGACCAACACAGAAACAAGCGTGCGCACAGAGTAAAACCACAATCAACTTAAAAACGGAATCAAAATTTTATATTTTTCACGATTCCAACACATTTCGTACCAGGACATTAACACTAAAAGTAAGACAATTGGCGTAAAACACTGCAACTTTCTTTCTGAACAAAATTCCAAACACTACAACCGACCAATCGAATTTCACTTCATCACTGAATATCGTTTCTTACGTGAAAACTTCGCGTACATTTTCCTCAACTCACACAATACCATAATATTATCTAAAAATTATAACACAAAAATTCAGTCTGATTTACTGACTAGGTCTCCCATGTTCGGGGTCCCGTGGATCCTTTCTTCTTCCTCTTATCAGACCTTGTTGAGATGCACAAACACAAAAACTACATCTGGACCCTGGTCCTTGCTTTACTCTGCTATAAGTAACCGCATTGTAATTCCATTCGGGTTAGTGATTGATGACAAGCCAATTAGATGCCGATAATGATTGGCAACCAACCAAAGTCTCTGTAGGTAGATAACATTGGTAGTTTTAATTAGATTACCCTAAACTAATGACCTTTCTTTCCGTCGTTGGTCAGTCTGCTAATGACAGGCTACTAGCCGTATCGAAGAAATATGACTGAACTACGATCGTGTCGGTGGTGATCATGAAGGCAGTGGTTGTTCGAGGCACCTGGAGCGCCACAGTAAGCAAAGTTTACATGTTTTATTGTTTTTCTGAATACCACAGATTTTTTCCAGTTAATAGAGATTCGTTTTTTAATAGATAGTAGGCCTGATTGAATTTAAGATCTATGGAAAGTTAAGATGACTTTTTTTTGAAAGATATTTAAAATGTCCTTTACAAAAATACGTTTTAAAACAAATCATAGTGGAAAAAATTACGATTTATTTGACTGTACAACCAACACGCAAATCTAAGACGTGTTGCTGTAAATATTTACAGTGTATGTATGTGTGTATGTGTGTATAGGCGCGCGCGTGTGTGTGTGTGTGTGTATGTATGTGTGTATGTATGTATGTGTGTGTATATGCGTGTGTGTGTGTGTGTGTGTGTGTGTGTGTGTGTGTGTGTGTGTGTGTGTGTGTGTGTGTGTGTGTGTGTGTGTGTGTGTGTGTGTGTGTGTGTGTGTGTGTGTGTGTGTGTGTGTGTGTGTGTGTGTGTATGTATGTATTTGTGTATGTATGTATGTGTGTGTGTGTGTGTGTGTGTGTGTGTGTGTGTGTGTGTGTGTGTGTGTGTGTGTGTGTGTGTGTGTGTGTGTGTGTGTGTGTGTGTGTGTCTGCATGTGTGTGTGTGTGTGTGTGTGTGTGTGTGTGTGTGTGTGTATATATGTATATATATGTATATATATATATATATATATATGTATATATATATATATATGTATGTGTGTGTGTGTGTGTGTATGTGTTGTATGTGTATGTGTTGTATGTGTATGTGTGGTGGTGTATGCATGTGTGTGTGTATACGTACGCGTGTGTGTGTATGTATGTGTGGTGTGTGTGTATTATTTGATTGTATATTACCATTTTATTTTGTATTGCTAGTGCGAAATTCCTTCTTAATAGCAATAGTGTTATCAATCCCAGTTCTGCTCTCTTACGTATATTTGCATTACCAGGTATACGAAAAGTCAACGCCATCGGTTTATACGTTTAAACAAAACTGCGTACATTCGTCATCGTTAAATCAAATGGCACCATTTTGAAATGGAATACGACTTATACATACATCGTTCGGATTTTACAAGGTAGGACTCGATGGTTGATGTGACTAAAGCACCGGTCAGTCTGCTGCGCCTCTGAACTCTGCATCTTAGGGTTTTTAGCTCTAGCCGCAGTTACTCCCTGCGGTAAACGCTGATCCCTCGTAGTCCTCATTAGTCATAAGTAAAAAAAGGTTAAGCCTACCTTTGTACCTAATTTCAAAACAATCAATGCATTTGTTTAAAACTGCGTAACAAACACACTAACCAAATGCCTAACGGTCAAGTTAAAATGTTTTAATTTTTACGTTAAAAAAATCTTAAACTAAAATACAGTAAAATCTTTTTATGTATTGCGAATCTTTTTATGACGGAAATCTCTCTATAAAGGCAAAATGTTTTGGTCCCTTCCTATTCCTGTAATAAAAATATATACTGAAACTCACTCTCTCTCTCTCTCTCTCTCTCTCTCTCTCTCTCTCTCTCTCTCTCTCTCTCTCTCTCTCTCTCTCTCTGTCTCTCTAGCCAAGGAATCTCTCTATAGCGGTGTAACACGTGCACGCTTCCTACTCTTCTATCCTGTTTCTCCTCAATATGCCAAAACGTCATCCAAGTGTTTTGTGACTCGCTTCGCTCGGACAATTATTTGATTGACGGCCTCGAAGAAGGAGTTTTTAATTATGACCACGACTGTTGAGCAGTGAACACTAAGATCCAAATAAAAATAGAGTATTGAGTACATTTAGACGGAAAGTTAAACATCTCTTATGGTGTCGTAGTAAAATATATTATAGTGACACTCGCTCACGCAAATGTTGCTTATTAATTTATTACTTCTTTTTAACCTCTTAGAGAACAGTTTTTTTGAAGTGTATGTGTGTATGTATGTGTGTGTGTGTATGTGTGTGTGTGTGTGTGTGTGTGTGTGTGTGTGTGTGTGTATGTGTTTATGGGTGCGCGCGTGTGTGTATGTATGTGTGAGTGTGTGTATGTGTGTGTATGTCTGTGTGTATAGGTGTGTGTATGTATGTATGTATGTATGTGAGTGTGTATATGCGCGCGTGTGTGTGTGTGTGCGTGTGTGTGTGTGTGTATGTATGTGTGAGTGTGTGTATATGTGTGTGTTGTGTGTACATGTATGTAGTTGTGTATGTGTGTGTGTGTGTGTGTGTGTGTGTGTGTGTGTGTGTGTGTGTGTATATATGCGCATCTTATGGCGGGGTATGGATGTATGTTTTGCACGGGAAAAAATTCAGTTTGCCGTCACGCGTCACGCTCTTATATATATATTTTGGTTTTAAAATGTATTTTTGAAATGAAAACTTGTATTTTCGCGCCATTATATTACTTACCCAGTCCAACTGAATTATTTAGTATTCAGTTTTGTGATATGTGTTAACTGTAGGCTACAACAGTGACGTTTTAATAATATTTTATACTTCTTAATATAATATTTTAAATTTGAAAATTTATGTGTGTGTTTTTGTTTGTTATTCAATCACTCATAAACTACTGGACCGATTGAAATGAAATTTAAAATGAACATGGTTTAGGTACCTGAGATGGACATAGATGTATTCCCGTTTTAAAAATCTGAATCTCTATTATTTATTATAAAATTATTGTTTATAAGCTTACATTTGCAATGATTTTAATTGAAACAATCTTATAATTCCAAACAACCTGCCTTTCCAAATTAAAATATTGCAGTTTCCATTGAAGTTGGCATTTACAATGACAATAAGTCACAGGGTCATATATTAAGAGTAGCAGGAATACATTTGGGACTCCCTGCTTCTCCCATGGTCAGTTACAGCCTATTCAAGTGTCGAGTAGCAAAAATCTATGTCTTAGCAAAAAAACCATAAAATCATATGATATTGTATTTAGAAATATATTAAACTGAAATGAACGTATTGATGATTTTGAAAATCGATTATAAATTTGATTTTATAGTGTAAAATATATAGCCATAACCCGTGATAAGAAGCTGTCATGCGACTGCCACCTTTTTTACATAATTGAAAATTAGTTTTTATTTTAAAAGTAACTTTATTAATAATAAAATAACGCAAAAAAATATTAAAAGTTATACGTTAAATATTTGCTGAAATTTATAATAAAAAAATAAAATGTCCGAATATGTGTGTTCTGAACCCATCATTAGAATTGTTTATATTGCCGCCTCGGTGGCCTAGTGGATAGCGTACTATACTTTCACCTCGAGGACCCGGGTTCGATTCCCGATGAGGGCTTTTTCATACGCTATAAATCATCCCATCGTCTGCATTAGCCCAAGTGTGCACAATAGTCGGACGTTAAACACAAAAAAAAACTGTTTATAACATCTGTTCAATGCTTATTTTGCAGTGTTACCAACTCTACAGATACAAATGTACACACTACTTATTGGTACATGTGTGGAATTTTATTTTTCATTTATAATGCTTACAGTTAATGGCTGCAATTGTGTATTACTGCAAGAAGAGGTTAAGGATAATAAAAAGCGAATGATGTTTTCTTTTTCGACGTTATTTCTTTCAAATTATGCAGTAAAATATCCTTTAATTCAGGTCATTATGAAATTTTAATTTAAACTGAAAACTACAAAACAATATTCATTATTAAAATGTAAGCATTTCGTACACCGCTTTGCCAATCTCTTCAAAAAACGTTTATGTCGGTAAAATCTCTCTACAGCAGCATTGAAAGGAACGTTCGTTTTCTCCGCTACAGAGAGAGCTGAACTAAAACGTGTACAAAATGTGTTTTTGTTTGTAAAACGTGTTATACACTATTTTTAATTTGAATTATTAAGTGCAAAGTGTATTGAAATAAAACTATACGACGAACAGTCTTTGAAAAGCAATATTTATTGGGGCGAAGCCCCCTCTATCCCCGACTCTATTCCATTACATGCTACTCTTCCCACAGTTTTAAGCTCAATGAAATTTGAAATATATATTCTTCTAGATCTCAGGGGTGCATACTTCGACTTTTGTCAAAAAATTTTGAAAAAAACCGAGTTATTGATGAAAAAGCCTCCCATTTGTTTTGTGTGTGTAAGACAGAGACAGTAACATGTCATTTGAAATATATATACTTCTAGGTCTCAGGGGTGCATACTTCGAATTTTGTCAAAAAATTTTGAAAAACAACCGAGTTATTGACGAAAAAACCTCCCATTTGTTTTGTGTGTGTAAGACAGAGACAGTAATATGTCATTTGAAATATATATTCTTCTAGGTCTCAGGGGTGCATACTTCGAATTTTGTCAAAAAATTTTGAAAAACAACCGAGTTATTGACGAAAAAGCCTCCCATTTGTTTTGTGTGTGTAAGACAGAGACAGTAACTGTTTGCTAGACGAAGATAACGTCCATCGCCGCTGCGGTATACGTCACTACTTACGTACGCGAGCAAACTCATCAAAATTACCTGAAACAATGAGTCAGGTAGGAGGGGTTCGGGCTCAGGTTTGGGTTTGGCGAAGTGATAAGTCAGTAGTTTTCCGGTTGCGGGTCGTGAACATGCCACGTCCAAGAGGCAGAGGTAGAACTTCAATCGGTCGCTTGACGATAGATCGGGGAAACTATCGAAATCGATTCGCAAATATAAACAATGATAATCAACCTGGGAGTGTTAATTTTCAAAATAACACGCAGTTCAGACATTTGCAAATTGATTTCGAGAATGCTTTGCAAAACCTACAGTTATTTGAGTGCAATAATTGTTCTAGAGTTTTGATTAAAAACAAAGTATTTATTGTGTGCTCACAGTGTAAAAAAAATCGAAGCAAATACACATCGGCCAATAATATAAATCCTGGAGTTATTCCAAGTGAACTCGAAAATTTAACTTTTATTGAGCAGTTACTTATTGCGAGAGTGCAGAGCCTGTGATGCGCGTATACAGAGTCAAAACGCGCGGAATGCCGGGACAGTTTGCATATAAAGGCAATATAATTAATATTGGTCAAAATATCGATGAAGTAGTACGATTATTGCCCCGAACTGCATCGAATTTGGATGTGCTTATTGTAAGAAGAGATGGTGTGGATCAACATAGGGATTTTCGCGTCAGGCGACAGAAAATAATTGATGCACATTACCGAATGTTTAATTATTCATTTGTGTAAAAAAATTATTCTTATACTTTTTATTATTCATAATCATAATAAATCATTGCTTCGCCCCATTTGTCCCGGGGGGATTCCTAGTTAAATAATACTGTACGAATAAAATACTGTAATTGTGAGAAAAAGGCAATATTTTGCCGAAACTACCGCAGAACCACTTCGTTATATTAGGCCTTCTTAATTTTTAATTTTTCAATATCGTACTAACCTTCATAACCTTCATGGTTATAAGATGGGACAACCTTCATGGGCATTCCCATAGTAAACATCTCTTAAGCAAAGTTCCTTCTGGAGGAATCAAAGGGGCAGCAGATGTCCTGGGCAGAGCACAACTCAGGAGGATCATGGAGCTCATGTCAACTTGGCCTTTGAGGGTAGAGATCGTGTGTTGGAAAAACCAGAAGACATAGTATGGTGTACATATGGCTCCAAGACAAAGTCAGGCACTGGTGCTGGGGTGTGTGGTCTGAGACCGGGGTTAAAGAAAGTAATTACCCTGGGACAGCATACAACAGTATTTCAGGCTGAAGTGATGGCCATTAATGACTGTGTTCGGGAGAACTTGGATCGGGGCTTCAAGAAGGCACGTATTCATATTCATACCGACAGGCAGCAATAAAAGCACTTGCGGGACCTATAATACAGTCCAAGCTGGTCTGGGTGTGTTGGAAGAACCTTGACGTTCTGTCCCGGGATAACCGGGTAACTCTTCACTGGGTTCCGGGGCATAGGGGAGTTGAGGGTAATGAGGAGGCAGACCGACTGCCTGGACTTGGATCTGCATCTGAGCTTATCGGACCTGAGCCGGCTTTAGGGATTTCTCTATCGTTGGCCTAGTCCGCTATTAATGGGTGGATTACATGTCAACACCAGGTAAGATGGGACACCTTCATGGGCATTCCCATAGTAAACGTCTCTTAAGCAAAGTTCCTTCTGGAGGAATCACAAGGGCAGCAGATGTCCTGGGCAGAGCACAACTCAGGAGGATCATGGGGCTCATAACAGGGCACTGTGGTCTGAGGGTGCACATGAACTGGATAGGTGTATACCACGGAGAAACCGTATGTAGATTGTGCAGGAAGGAGGAGGAAACTGCAGGTCACATAATTCATGATCGTGAGGCTCTTGCTAGTAGGAGGCTAGGGGTTTTTGGTTTCCAAGACCCTAGGGATCTTCAGCAGAATGAACTAGTCAGTGGGTTGTTGGAACTTATTATAGGCACCAATCTGCTGAACTAGGTATGTTAAGAGGTATGTTGCACAATAGGTCAATCGATCGCAGTGCCTGTTGAATTATGCCTTCCTCTAGTAATAATCTTAATCTTAACAGAAAAGCCTAAATTAAAGTTTCGGGAAACATATATTTGCTTCACACCTTCCTCTAACGTAAATAAGCCGCCTCGGTGGCCTACTTGATAGCGTACTGGGCTTTCACCGCGAGGACCCGAGTTCGATTTCCGGCCAAGGCTTGGCATTTTCATACGCTATAAATCATCCCATCATCTGTATTAGCCCAAGTGTGCACAATAGTCGGACGTTAAACACAAAAAAATTCTCTAACCTAAAACTCTAACCGTTTAGACGTCATTACACTGTATTGTAAGTATAAAAAAATAATGCCCTACTTGTAAAATGTACTAGTCACAAAACACTCGAATGAAGTGTTGGTATATTGAGAAATAGTATAGAAGAGTAGGAAGTGTGCTAGTAGGTAATGCCGCTATAGAGAGATTACTAAAATTTTGTTTACCTCAATAGAGAGAGTTTCAATATATTCACTATAGGAAAGGGAAAGGACCCAATACATTTTGCCGTTACAGAGAGAATTCCGTTATAAAGAGATTCGCAATAGAGAGATTTTAGTTTATTAAGATTAAAGATATGTACGGATGTGATTCGTTTTAAATGAAACATAAAGTTCTTACTAACCTTACAATTTCTCTAGCTTTTATTAAATTAAATTATACAAAACAACTGATCCACCATACAATATTCACTTTGTATTTTTTTTTATTAGTAAAATATGGTGCGACAAGGTAACAACAATAAAACCACAATTATTTAAAAAATAAATAAAATGGTTGATCAACAATGTTAACAAAATAAACACATGAAACTTTATATCAACGAGATACAATCAAGTGAACGCCAAACATTTATCTTTGTACACCAGGTGATCGTTCTTTCAAATAATTGTCTGGATACACGGACAAATAGGTTAGGATTGCGGGCGGAGGAATTTTCAGCACACTAATTTTACAATATGGTGGTCATAAAATTTTAATCCAACAAAACATAAGGTGTTACATGAAGCTTTCGTACATGAAGAGATCGTCCTAAAAAATTCATCAACATTTACACACTTGTTATAAGTTCGAAGCACTCGTTAATTTTGAAAAAAATTGAATCCATCGGAGCACAAGCACCACTGGTTGTTTCTAAAAAAATATTTTGATGACATGTTCGATCTCTGGTAAGCACCTGGTACATCGGTGCCGCGAAGTAACATTTGAAGTCCATTTCCAAGTTCAAAGGCGCTTCTTTAAGATAATAGTGGTGTTAATTTATTCGTAGATACAGACGTCGTGCCTGGAACACAATAAAACAAGTTAGCCCGATGTCAACCTCGTACGACAATGAACCCTGACCTCCGCCAGAATAAATTAATTTCAACGGACTGTGAACACCGAAATTACCGTTTCGTGCTGTTTTTAACGCTGATAACGATTAATCAGATTTACAAAAAACATTTTAAAAAGTTTGTATACATTCAGATTGCAATGGCCATTCAGAAAATGATACTGAGACAAGGATCGGTGCTCATTTTAAGCTTCCGGGTCTGGATACTGCCATGATGACAGCTATAATATTTTCAATGGAAATTTGTTAAGTTCTAATATGAACAAAAAACACTGATACATGTAGGAGAACAGGAGGGTGGGCTCATCAAAACAGCTGATTTAGCACGAAACTGTTCCTTCGATAATAGGCCCTACTATTTCAACTCGGGTTATCATTGTTTGCGATCAATGTAAATTTAATAACTAATAACAAACAAATCGTTATTGCACTTTAATTGTTAATATTGAAACATTTATTTATTTAATAATGTTTATTGAAAAATTTATTCTCGCGCAGGTAGGAGAATTCCCCTCCAGCTCCCCCTCCAACAGTCCCAATCTGAGACCCAAAACTGTTACTACTCAGCGTTAGCGAAGGAAAAGGAGAATTGTGTGAGTGAGGACTCGACCTTACTCTCGCACATTTTCTCCATCTGTCCCACTGGTGTTCTTTTTTAGCAGGCCGTTTTCTAAATTAATTCTACCAACAGCCTTATTTTGCATAGATTGAACAGCTGTAAATAAAGGGTTTTCTAAACAATTCTACTAGTTCATTAGAAATTAAATATTATAGAGTTTTGTTTTAGTGTATCATATAGAGAAGTTATTTTAAATTATCTTTTTAAACGTTTAAAATATTAATTCTATTACATTAATTTCAATGTGGAATTTTTTACAGTATTTTAAAAAATGTACCAGCAAATTACTTAAAGTTTCGTAGAAACTATGGTTTGCTGGTACTAATTATTTGTATTACTATAGATATTCTTGAAAATGATTACTTATATTTTTTTTAAATTATTTTTTTCACTTTAATTTTGTAAACCAGTTCATCTACAGTAGAACTTTGAATATTATTAATTATTTTTTTAAATTTCGGTAACTTTAACGCTTACCTCGAAGTTTATTCTTCCTCTTCCTCTTCTTCTTCTTCTTCCTCCTCCTCTTCCTCCTCTTCTTCTTCAACTTCCTCCTCCTCTACTTCTTCTTCTTCTTCTATTTCGATAGGTGCAGGTTCTTCTTGTGCCTTGGTTTCTTCCTCGCCTTCAGGTGTTTCAGGATCGCCTTGCTTCTTGCCAGGACGTTCGCCAAACCACTTGGGCAACTTGGCTGTACGCGTATAATCAACAGTTAGTTTAACTTGAAAATATTAGTCGATAAAAATCAATTGAAAATAATTTAAGTACGGAAAAAAATATTTTAAAAATTTAATACATCACAATAAAAAAAATATTCTGAATATCCAAAGCAGTATAAACAATAACAGAATTATTAATTTAAATATTAATTCTGATTGACTAACACGGTAAGACATGAAACTAATACGGTAATATTAAGATGATAATGAGTAATGTACTTTCAGAATATCAATATTCCTGTATTTCAGTAAGTTTTGCCTAAAATTAAAAACGTTCTTATCGTAAAATTCAAGCTGTAAGGAAATTGAAAAATTATGAATGCAGTTATGTTAATTTTTTTTTAATTATATAATTCAGTAAAATCAAATTTGAAAACAATATTTTGAAAGACTGTTAAGTATTAGAAAGACAGTTGATGGTTAATTTTAAAGGCCTTTTTTTCTCGAATTTGAGGAAAAATTGTATATTTTTCTTAGTTGAGCCTTACGAAAGGACTAAAAAGGAGTAAAGATAAATGAATGGTAATGATCAGCTGTTTTCAATATGCAATAATTATTTTGAATAACAGCTGTTTTAATAGTAGCGTTTTCAATAACAGCTGATTTATATTTTGTTTACAATATTTAAATTACATAACAGCTGATTAATAACAGAATTATAAATGATTAAATTTTAATACTGGTTTATATATATATATATATATATATATATATATATATATATATATTTCGCTGATTTGGTCAATGAAGTGAGTAGGGCCTTCTCATAATTTATGAAATTTTGGTAACTACTTGAATTAATGAAAACAGCTGACTTTGTCGTTTGAACTTTTTTAATGTACGAGGGTTGTTCGTAAAGTAAGGTTCCCAAGGCGCTAAAGTCGCTACGAACGCCGTTACGAGGGATCCGGTGACCTTGGCTTGCAGCTTGGTTCCCGCTCTCCCATTCCCCGCTCCGCGAGCTGTCTGTGACGCTCACTTTTGGCTTAGCAGCCGTTAATAATGGAGTTACCACTTATGTCTTCCGCCAGGTGCGAATTACGTTTTTGTGTGCAAAAAACACTTTGTCGGTGGACATTCATATCTAACTGTGTGAAGACTACGGATAAAAATTTATGAGCATACAACACGTGCGCAAATGGTGCAGAGAATTCAAATACAGACGTTCATGATGAACAGCGTTCCGGACGGCCATCTGTTTCGGACGAAACGATTGCGAAAGTGGAAGAAGCAATGCTGAACGATCGAAGGTTGACTGTTCGGGAGCTCTCCGAGATGATCCCTGCTGTCAGCAAGACCTGCATTGGTAATATTTTGACAGACCATTTAGGTATAGCAAGGTTTGTGCAAAATGGGTCCCAAGCAGACCACAAACGGCAACGGATTGATACGGTCCGCAAATTTCTTCACGCCTACGAAACCGATGGCAAGAAATTCTTGGACTCCATTGTCACTGGGGACGAGACCTGGGTACACTATACGATATCGGAAACGAAAGAACAATCACGTCATTGGAAACATCCAGAGTCGCCGAAACCGCGGAAGTTCAAACAAACACTATCTGCCGGCAAAGTCATGGCGAGCGTGTTTTGGGACAGGAAGGGGTTATTGTTGTGCGAATTCATGGATACCGGCACAACAATCAATGCTGATCGTTACTGTGAGACGTTAAGGAACCTTAGCAGCGCGATTCAAAACAAGAGGAGAGGCATGCTCACGAAGGGAGTTTGTTTCCATCAAGACAACGCTCGTCCGCACACCGCCCGTGTAACAACCGATCTCATCAACCAATTTGGATGGGATTCAGTCACACATCCGTCCTACAGCCCGGACTTAGCCCCAAGTGACTACCATCTCTTCCTTAATTTGAAGAAACACGTAGGTGGGACGCATTTCAATACCGGAGAGGAGCTGAAAGAAAACGTTTTAAGCTACCTTCGCGGCGCGGCGGGAGAGTTTTTCGACTCAGGCATACAAAAGATGTTTCACCGTATGCAAAAATACATCGACCTCAACGGAGATTATGTCGAAAAATAGAAAAAAGTGTAAGCTTTCCAAAAATATATTATTCAATGCAAATAAACATGTTTTTCATTGTGAACAAATATTGGGAACCTTATTTTATGGACAACCCTCGAATTTCGGGCAGGCCATAGCTTCACAACGTTTACATATTCTGAACCACATTTTTTTAATAAGTCACATATGTCCTCCAAAGCTTCCAGCAAGCCAGGCTCCTCACACAAGCATCTTCTTCTTTTCACATAATACATCACATTGTTTAGCAAATTGTCTTTTGTAATGAAAAATATTGTAAAAAGTACACATCATTATGGTCTCGATCATATTTTGAGCTTTAAATGTTAAGCTATTTGTACAGCAAGAAGCATCAAAAAAGGAAAATAATCTAAACAAAATAACAGTGATTACAAAACTTATATGTAAAGATATTGCGTAGAATATAGTGAATTGTTTTTACATACAATACATTAAATGTTATTTTTTTGTGTATAGATTTGTTAAGAAGAACAATTATTTTAAAAAGAAAAATAATCTAAACAAAATAACAGTGATTAAAAAATTAATATGTAAAGATATTGCGTAGAATATAGTGAATTGTTTTTACATACAATACGTTAAATGTTATTTTTTTGTGTATAGATTTGTTAAGAAGAACAATTATTTTAAAAAGAAAAATAATCTAAACAAAATAACAGTGATTAAAAAATTAATATGTAAAGATATTGCGTAGAATATAGTGAATTGTTTTTACATACAATACATTAAATGTTATTCTTTTGTGTAGATTTGCTAAAAAGAACAATTATTAAAAAAAAATAATCTAAACAAAATAACAGTGATTAAAAAATTAATATGTAAAGATATTGCGTAGAATGTAGTGAACTGTTTTTACATACAATACGTTAAATGTTATTTTTTTGTGTAGATTCGTTAAAAAGAACGATTATTTTTTTAAAAATAAGAAATTAAATTTTATCGTTTACTACGACATTTTGTTAATGAGACATAACTGAGTTTAAGGGATTTTAAGTTAATGGTATAGTTAGTAATTTACAAAAGTTTAATAAAGAAAATGTCAAAGATTAGTGTCTGTGATTGAAAAGTGCTCTTTTTTCAAGATTCAGTTTCAACATGTGTTAGGTTATATCAGTATGTATAACATATAGAAATGACAGTATTTTTACATTAAAAATAAAGTAAACGAAAATGTCACAACTTATAGCAACAAAACACCATTTTATTGAGTTAAAGTTAAAATTATTTCACTGATGTGAAATAACAGCACTTCTCATTAACGTTAAAAATAACGTCACTCTATTTGACATTAAAAATGACACTACTGCCGTTACAAATAGCATTACTGACGTTAAATAAATAGTGCTTCAATAACGTTAAAAATAATGTCAATTCGTTACCGTTAAAAATAACATTAATTTACTGACGTTAAAATAGCATTACAGACGTTAAATAAATAGTGCTTCAATAACGTTAAAAATAATGTCAATTCGTTACCGTTAAAAATAACATTAATTCACTGACGTTAAAATAGCATTACTGACGTTAAATAAATAGTGCTTCAATAACGTTAAAAATAATGTCAATTCGTTACCGTTAAAAATAACATTAATTCACTGACGTTAAAATAGCATTACTGACGTTAAATAAATAGTGCTTCAATAACGTTAAAAATAATGTCAATTCGTTACCGTTAAAAATAACATTAATTCACTGACGTTAAAATAGCATTACTGACGTTAAATAAATAGTGCTTCAATAACGTTAAAAATAATGTCAATTCGTTACCGTTAAAAATAACATTAATTTACTGACGTTAAAATAACATTACTGACGTTAAATAAATAGTGCTTCAATAACGTTAAAAATAATGTCAATTCGTTACCGTTAAAAATAACATTAATTCACTGACGTTAAAATAGTATTATTGACGTAAAAATAACGTCCCTTCACTCTGATATTTAATATAACTTCAACAACGTTAAAAATAACGTCCATTAGTTACCGTTAAAAAAGTACCGTATATAATTACTGTCCTTTAAATAAAGTCACTTCACTGCGACGTAAAAATATCGTTATCACCGTTAAAAATAACGTACATTGATTGCTGTTAAAAATAATGCAACTTCAGTGCCTTTGAAAATAACGTCATTTCACTGTGATATATAAAATATCTTTACCAACGTTAAAAGTAAATATTCGTTGCTGTTAAAAATAACGTACAGTTAAAATATAATTATTTTACTTCACTGTGACGTTAAAAATATTGTTATAGCCGTTAAAAATAACGTTGCTGTTAAAAATAATTTAACGCCAATTCCGTTGAAAATAACTTCATTGACGTCTAAAAGAGTTTTATTGACGTTAAAAATAACGTCAATTTACTGATGTTAAAACTATCGTCAGAAGAAACTCGTTCTACAAATAAATTAACAAATATTGTTTATATTTTTTGTAACACATTCAAGTGAAAACGAAAGAAGTATTTCCTGTTGTTTAACCAGGTTGAATTGAAGATTTTTATTTTTTTAACTGTGTCAAATTAATTGCAGTGATAAATTGTTTAAGAATTATATTTGGATTTTTTAAAACAGAAGTATACGATATTTTTTTAATTAGATTTATCGTGATTCGTGATTATAAAAGATATTAAATTTATTATTAGTATAATTAATTAACTTTTATTATTGATTATGTTAATTAATTATTAATTATTTGTTGATGATGTTAATAATTAATTTATTATTATTAATGATGATCATTTTTTAAAGAAAATATTCAAACTTTAATTGTAACATATTTATATATACATATATTATTATTTTTTTAAATGTTAGACAATGTCTGTGTTTGTTGTTAGCAGCAGTGTTTGTTTCGTGTTTGTACAACTTACACTTAACACGGCCACCAAACTGGTCACTCCTTTCGGTCCATTGTTTTTCTATGGTTTCCTTGGTCAGCTCCAAGTAGCCCTACAGGGCAGGCGAATTACACACACACGCTCAAAATATTAATTAAAAAAAAACAAATTCTATTCTAAAAATATAGTTTGGTTAGTGCAGGTAGAACACTGAAAACAAAAATATCTAAATCAATTCTAATAAAAAAGTAGCTAAATATTTACACAGGTTCAACAAAAACATCTGACTTTTAAAGGTTTACAAGGTATTTACTTTCCAATCGGTGTTCCTTCGACACTTTGTTGTACTGTATTCTTAGTGTTTTTTGTTGATTGTGTCTTTTGTTTCTGTTCTTGTACGGAGAAATTAAAAAAGTACTCAAAAATAATTAAAGTTCCCTCATTAACAAAGCAATAGATCTAAATATTTAAATCAGCTGTTTTACTGTTCAATTATATTTTTCTTTCAATTTCAATATGTTCTCAATGATGATTTTTACAGAGTAAAAAATTTTAAAGTTTACATAAAAGAAGTTTTTAAATCTTTAAATTATTATTTTCAACTTTCAGTAAAAAATGTTAAATTGATTTTGTTACAAGAAATTATATATTTAAGTCTAAAATTAAAAGTATTTTGTTCGTCAAGAACTTTAAAATGTTTTGTTTAATTCGGAAATAATTTTTTTACTATTATTATTAATATTAAATAACCTAAATTTTATTAATTATATATTTAAATTAACCATTAAATTATAAATTTTCATTTACTTAAAATTAACATTAATAAAAGTTCTTTATGACTTGAACGTTGTCAATGGTTAATTAAATATATTTTAAAAAATTACCATAAACTTTATTCAAAATTTATGAGGAATTTGGCTTCTATAATTAATTATTTGAAACATTTACTATTTAGGTTTAATTTTACGTCGATTTTCATTAAAAACACATTAATTTTGCTATCGTGTTTATACACTGTAATAATTAATTATAATTTATATTTTACAACGCATTGTGATACAGTATAAGTATTGTGTTCTGTATTCCAACGAATCTACATCTACATGTATCAATATAACCAGCTATATACAAAGGGTAGCACTAAAGGGTCATGCTACACTCGTTCTAAAACACCCTTTTTGTCGTTACTTACTCTTGTTTCTTTTTGAAAAACTTTCATATTTAGAAGTCCAAACTTTTTCGTGGCTTTCTAAGATCAAAGTATCCCAGCCCTGCGTCAATACAGTCAACACAATATTAATGTTAATCAACAAGAGATAATTGTACAAACTTGGCACAAACATTGGTACTGAAAAAGTAATGCACTGGCTACTGGTAAAAACAGGCAAGAGTTATCAAATAGTTTAAATATTAAGATAAAATCATACCGTATTAAATATAAATAAAATAGAAAAATTAATTTTTAAAATTACTTAAAATTTATTTAAGAGATAATATTTTGCACTATAACAATGTGTCATTACACGTACACATAATGAAGGTAAATAATTTTAATAATGAAAGTAATAATAAAATAATCAAGTAAATAAATAAATATTGAAGGTATGATTATTGCGGAAATATAAACAATTTCCTATGTACATTTTACAATTTTTTAAAATTTTCTTAATCGCTGACGCATTTCCGCTTTTGAGTTACCGCATTAACTGTCTACCGTAGACGATAGCCTAAGTGACGCAACTTAAGATAAATAAACAGTCATGAATTTCCACCAATCAATCAACGTTACATTACGAAATGCGACGTTACACAAAGACGTGGCAATTAGATTCTTGGTAATTGAATAAAAAGAAAATTAAAATTGCCGTCCGGCAGATAAGAACGTTGCCAGCCGGCAGATAAGTGCGACCGGAATTACTACTGCTGATAACGGCACAACTCAGCTGCCGTCCTACTGAAATTCACGACTAAACTGTATGCTGTTATTATAGTGGGCTAATATTCCCCTTCACTGAGGACCAGATACAATTTGGATAGCGCATTGTTATCATTTCCTCTTTTTGATACTCCATTTTGAAATATATATTGTATTCTGTTTATTTTGTATGCACAAATACGGCCTCACTAAGTATTTAAACGTATAAAGAAGTGGTAAAAATAAGATATTGATGCATCGATCTTTTTAACTTTTTATTCGTTACTGATGCATACATTTTATTTTTTTAAAATATTGTTTTAACATTTCATTTCCGATATATCGCCATTTTTTTCTTAATCCTTTCAGTGACGTTATTACCGAATTCTAATTTACATAAAAATTGCGAAAACGGTTCATTTATTTCATTTTGATTGTAGATCATTTGGTATAGCTCACGTCTACAAAAAAAAATCAGTTTTATATGCTCAAACAGATGGTTAATTACATTCAATTCGTTTGATTTAATAATCAGCTGGTTTTTTATTTGACGTTTTAACCGATCAGCTGTTTTTCTATTGTTAGCAAACGGGCCTAATAAGTTACGCTAGTAAAAATATAGTAGTAAATTCAATTCGTTTGATTTAATAATCAGCTGATTTTTTATTAGACGTTTTAACCGATCAGCTGTTTTTCTATTGTTGTTAGCAAACGGGCCTAATGAGATATGCTAGTAAAAATATAGTAGTAAATTCAATTCGTTTGATTTAATAATCAGCTGATTTTTTATTAGACGTTTTAACCGATCAGCTGTTTTTCTATTGTTGTTAGCAAACGGGCCTAATGAGATACGCTAGTAAAAATATAGTAGTAAATTCAATTCGTTTGATTTAATAATCAGCTGATTTTTTATTTGACGTTTTAACCGATCAGCTGTTTTTCTATTGTTGTTAGCAAACGGGCCTAATGAGATACGCTAGTAAAAATATAGTAGTAAGTCTTACGGTTATTATTTTTAAAGCTATACTTCCCTACCTCAAGTAACCTATATCTGAAAACCACAATTGCTTTTGTGAAAAGATTATTATTGTCCTAATAATTCACTGATTTTCGTGGTACTTTTATAATAATTTAAAATTTATCGAATAAGAAATTCTTGCAAAACTATATCTATTGAACACTTACGCCTTCAAACAATTTCTTCTTGTCGTCATAGGATCTGGTGTCCACACGCCGTTCATATTTGGAGGCGACTTGTATTTTAGGCTGTTGGAAAGGAAATACTGATTAATACGTGTATTGTTTTAAATTTTGTTTTTTCGCTTAACGTCCATACTTCACGCCAGTTAGACTAATGAGGAAGCAGTGTTAACGGTAAGGGAAAAGCAACGGGAGCAACTGCGGCACGAACTAAGAACCTTTAGGTGCGCAGTTCAGTGACGCAGTAAACTGACCGGTGCTTTGACCACATCGACCACCGAGCCCAAAGTTGTTTGTTGGTTATTTACTTAAATAAATAAGTTTTGTAAATAATTAAAAATAAAAAAGGTGTGCACATCATTATACTGAATTTGGAAACGTTATAAAAATTAATAAAAAATATTATGAAAGTAAACAGACGGCCACGACTACTTACTGGGTATTTTCCGGTCAAGGCCCTGAAACAAACAAAATGTAAAATATTAAACGTTAATAGAACATGGTCTAATTAAAAAAAAATTCTAGATTCGTTTACAAATTAAAAAACGAAAAACCTGGTTTTGAGAAAATTTAAATAGAGTTAGACATGCTGTTGTTGTTGTGTGTTAGTATTTTCGTTTTCCAATTCAAATAGTCTTTTTAAACATGAATTTAAAATAATGTATTTTTTCAAACTTAAAATATCTGTTTTTTAAATAATATTTACTTATAATTAATGTATTTTAATTATATAATTGTTTGTTTTTACTTGTAAAAGTTCAAATGTATTGAACATGTGTTCAATACATGTTGAACATGTGTTCTACTTAGTTTATTTAAAACAAAAAATAGTAAGTATTTAAGCAGGCCTAACCAAGAATAGTAAGAACAAAAATACTTACTCAGGGTCTAATCCCTTCTTCAAAGCTTTATGCCTGAGCTGCTGCTTTTGCCTTTCCTTTAATTCTTTAAGCTGTAATAATAATAAATAACAATTTATTTAAGTGTAAAATAATAAAAAACAATAATTAATCATAAAAATGCATCGATTTTATACAATATTCTTACTAAATCTAATCTTCCCTATATGAAAAACCGTTGACGTATTTATATATATGTCTCAAGGAATAATAGACAAATAATTATATACTAGGGAGCTATGAGAAATTTCGCACAGCCTTCTGAATAAGAGTAGTCGTTGGGGTGAGGGCGGTAGTTGGAAGGAAGGGAAAACATGTTTAAAAAATAAATCGAAAAACGATCGGTTTGAAATAATAATCACAAATTTATGAGTCAATGTACTATATACATTTCAATACAGATAATTGTTTTTTTAATTTAAATTTTTACAGGGCATTACAATACCTCGTTGTAAACGATATTTGATGTAAGAATGTAATCTTCTTGTACTTTTTGTATATCACACGCACTGTTTTTACAGAAAAATATTTGTGATTTCTCCTTCCATTGGTTATACGGACATCATAAAATATAAAGTACAATAAAAATGTCAAAATACAGTTAGAGGTTATCAAGCATGCCTTTTCAATTGACCAGAAGACAGTTACCTATTAAAATTGCGTTTGCTATCACTATAAACAAGTCGCAGGGACAAACACTTCAAAGAACAGGATTGTATTTACCAAATGCCGTCTTTACTCACGGACAATTGCCTTTTAAAGGGTAACTAAATCAACTAACATGAAATGAAACACTTATTCAAAAGGCTGTGTTTAGTTAAATTTTCATAGTGCTAAATGTTAGAATTTTGAAACAAACGAACATTTACATTTTTTATTTATATGGATTACGAATATTTAAAAAGTTATTATAAAAAATAACGAGGCAATTGTATTGTTTGTTATTATTACAATAACAACTGTCATAAGGTGCTAATAACATCTTTACTTGAAAGTCACTTTCTGAACAAACGAAAAACGTGATTTTTTTCACATATACAAATTTTAGTCCGAAAATGTGTTACAATCCGTTTTTGATTTTCAAATTTTTAAAACTTTTCTGCACCATTATTTTGCTGGTAGGTATTTACATCTTTCCCCCGAAAAATTTTCACATTGATTTCCCTCTGTCCAGAGTCCTTCTCTCGGTATAGCTGATTATAATCGTACGTTTAAATAATTACAGTTATCATAACCAGTAAGTAATACTGACAGCATTGCAGTCAGAAGACAGAGCCACATAGTTTAGTTTATAAAATAAAATATTGTTTTCTTACTTAACGAAATTGTTTTTTAACTTCCTCTTAAAAAATAAATTAATAATTCCTAAAACAATATTGAATATTAAAGCTTACGTCATAATCTTGACGTTTCTGTCTCTCTTCAAGATCGTATTTTTCTGTTTCCAACTTGACAATGGCTTCCCATAATTCCGTAGCTTTAGCCTTAAGTTTAGCAGCGTCTAGACCTTCAATATTCAAAGGCTTGATTCTGAAACTCAATGAGATTTTCTTCTCCTCTTCCAACTGTTCTTTGGTCTTGTTCCTTTCAATTTGAGCATTTGACAAGTTTGATAGCTGAAATAAAACATTATATTCAATATTTTCTTTACAATTTCAAGTGCAATGTCGTCTAGAATAAAAACAATTTTGTAGTTTATAAATGACATATACTCTCCCCTAATTAGGGAGAAAAATTATAATTATTTAGCAATAGGCCTATTCTAATATGGATTATTAAAAACAAAATAAAACATTTTATCTAGCAGGTATATTGAACATAGGCCTATTATATTAAGACTTATTAAAAACAAAATAAAACATTTTATCTAGCAGGTATATTGAACATAGGCCTATTATATTATGACTTATTAAAAACAAAATAAAACATTTTGTCAAGCAGGTATATTGAACATAGGCCTATTATATTATGACTTATTAAAAACAAAGTAAAACATTTTGTCAAGCAGGTATATTAAACATAGGCCTATTATATTATGACTTACTAAAAACAAAGTCAAACATGTCAAGCAGTTACGTTGAACATAGGCCTATTATATTATGAATTATTAAAAACAAAGTCAAACATTTAGTCAAGAAGGTATATTGAACATAGACCTATTACATGACTTATCAAAATCAAAGTCAAATATTTTGTCAAGCAGGTAGGCTATATCGAAATTAGGCCTATTATATTATGACTTTCTAAAAACAAAGTCAAAACATTTTATCAAGCAGGCATGTCGAAAATAGGCCAATCATATTATGACTTAGCAAAAACAAAGTTAACATTTTATCAAGCAGGTATATTGAACATAGGCCTATTATATTATGACTTATTAAAAACAAAGTAAAACATTTTATCAAGCAGGCATGTCGAAAATAGGCCAATCATATTATGACTTAGCAAAAACAAAGTTAACATTTTATCAAGCAGGTATATTGAACATAGGCCTATTATATTATGACTTATTAAAAACAAAGTAAAACATTTTGTCAAGCAGGTATATTGAACATAGTCCTATTATATTAAGACTTATTAAAAACAAAGTAAAAACAAATGTCAAGCAGGTATATTAAACATAGGCCTATTATATTATGACTTATTAAAAACAAATTAAAACATTTTATCAAGCAGGCATGTCGAAAATAGGCCAATCATATTATGACTTAGCAAAAACAAAGTTAACATTTTATCAAGCAGGTATATTGAACATAGGCCTATTATATTATGACTTATTAAAAACAAAGTAAAACATTTTATCAAGCAGGCATGTCGAAAATAGGCCAATCATATTATGACTTAGCAAAAACAAAGTTAACATTTTATCAAGCAGGTATATTGAACATAGGCCTATTATATTATGACTTATTAAAAACAAAGTAAAACATTTTGTCAAGCAGGTATATTGAACATAGTCCTATTATATTAAGACTTATTAAAAACAAAGTAAAAACAAATGTCAAGCAGGTATATTAAACATAGGCCTATTATATTATGACTTATTAAAAACAAATTAAAACATTTTGTCAAGCAGGTATATTGAACATAAGCCTATTACATTAAGACTTATTAAAAACAAAGTAAAACATTTTGTCAAGCAGGTATATTGAACATAGGCCTATTATATTATGACTTACTAAAAACAAAGTCAAACATTTAGTCAAGTAGGTACTTTGAACATAGACCTATTACATGACTTATCAAAATCAAAGTCAAATATTTTGTCAAGCAGGTAGGCTATATCGAAATTAGGCAAATTATATTATGACTTACTAAAAACAAAATCAAAACATTTTATCAAGCAGGCATGTCGAAAATAGGCCAATCATATTATGACTTAGCAAAAACAAAGTTAACATTTTGTCAAGCAGGTATGTCGAACATATGCTTATTATATTACGACTTACTAAAAACAAAGTCAAAATATTTTATCAAGCAGGCATGTCGAACATCGGCCTATTATATTATGACTAACTAAAAACAAAGTTAACGTTTTGTCAAGCAGGCATGTTGAATAATCCGGACATTTTACATTATTAATTGCAATAATATGCATTATTAATGCAATAATGGTAATAAATAGAACCATTGTTTATGTTTTACTTAATAACAGAAGCGTAATACTCCCTAAACACTACAGCCTTGCTAGACCTTTTTGTAAACTTTTAAACTCTAGTTAATCCAGCTTAAGTCTATGTCCGTGAGTTCTAGAACTTGCATCACTGTTTTCAACTTTTATAGCAGCTCCTATTAGGCATGAGGAGATATTTATTTAATCAAACATATTTATTTAGATTTGAAATGTGTCTCGTTTGTTGTGCGTGAACATCTTATATTAAGAATGTTTCTGTTACGTTTGACAAAATGTTTTAACAATGCAAAACTGACAAATATTTCCATAATCAAATGTAATCACTTACATCGGTAGCCTTCTTGCTGATAGTGAAGTTAGGACTCTTGTTCTTGGCTGTCTGGTCCTGTGGGCAAAACAAATTGAAATAATTAAAGAAAAGTTCGAGTTTGAGTTTGTTAAATACTTTGACTATTTACGCAATAATCACAAATACCTTAAGTGCAGACATCATGGACTGCCTCTTCTTTTCTGCTTCCTCCAGGCGGCGTCTCTTCTCCTCGATATCCCTTTGTTTCTTCTCTTCAACCTCACGCTGCCGTTGTAATTCTTCTTGCTTTTTCCTCTCGGCCATCTTCCTTTCTTCATCAGCCCGTTCAACCTGAGAATGACAGTAACAGCTGTAAGTTTAAAACATACTAGTTTTCGTAGCTCAATATCTGGTACGAAATTTAAAACGAAAAGGTTAGGTGCAGTTGAGATTAAACGTGGGGTGGAAAGGCAACGCAAGATTTTTAACTAAGAGGACTAAGAATAACTGTTAGTGGAACAGATGGAATTTAAGATCTGAATACAAAGAGATGTAGCAGATGTTGGATTCTCGGAGAAAAGTGTTCCAGCGAGATATGTTCCACATCATCAAAAGGAACCTAAATGGTTTTGTATAATTTATAATTGTTCTCCAACAGGAACTTAGAGGACGTTCCAGAACGTACTGGAATGAAGGAGTTGGAAAAGCATTGAAGAGTGTATGCTCTGGACTGGATTAGATGGTAATATGATTCGTGTAGATTAGTTAGACTGAGTTAGGCTATGTTAGATCAGATTATGTAATGTTAGATTAGGTTAGGGCGGGATGGACCAGGTTAGGTTAAGCCAAGTTACGTTATATTAGGTTAAATGTAGGGGATGCGGTTAGGTTAGGTTATGTTAGGTCTGGTTAGACCAGGTTAGGTTAGGTTAAGCCGTTACGTTATATTAAATTAACTGTCGGTGATGCGGTTAGGTTAGATTATGTTAGGTCTGGTTAGACCAGGTTAGGTTAGGTTAAGCCGTTACGTTATATTAAATTAACTGTCGGTGATGCGGTTAGGTTAGGTTAAGTTAGGTCTGGTTAGACCAGGTTAGGTCAGGTTAAGCCAAGTTACGTTATATTAAATTAACTGTTGGTGATGCGGTTACGTTAGGTTAAGATAAGGTCTGGTTAGACCAGGTTAGGTTAGATTAAGCCAAGTTACGTTATATTTAATTAACTATTGTTGATGCGGTTAGGTTAGGTTAAGATAAGGTCTGGTTAGACCAGGTTAGGTCAGGTTAAGCCAAGTTACGTTATATTAAATTAACTGTTGGTGATGCGGTTAGGTTAGGTTAAGATAAGGTCTGGTTAGACCAGGTTAGGTCAGGTGAAGCCAAGTTACGTTATATTAAATTAACTGTCGGTGATGCGGTTAGGTTAGGTTAAGTTAGGACTGGTTAGACCAGGTTAGGTCAGGTTGAGCCAACTTACGTTATATTAAATTAACTGTGTGGTGATGCGGTTAGGTTAGGTTAAGATAAGGACTGGTTAGACCAGGTTAGGTCAGGTTAAGCCAAGTTACGTTATATTAAATTAACTGTCGGTGATGCGGTTAGGTTAGGTTAAGTTGGACTGGTTAGACCAGGTTAGGTTAGTTTAAGCCAAGTTACGTTATATTAAATTAACTGTTGGTGACGCGGTTAGGTTAGGTTAAGATAAGGTCTGGTTAGACCAGGTTAGGTTAGATTAAGCCAAGTTACGTTATATTTAATTAACTGTTGGTGATGCGGTTAGGTTAGGTTAAGATAAGGTCTGGTTAGACCAGGTTAGGTCAGGTTAAGCCAAGTTACGTTATATTAAATTAACTGTCGGTGATGCGGTTAGGTTAGGTTAAGTTAGGACTGGTTAGACCAGGTTAGGTCAGGTTAAGCCAAGTTACGTTATATTAAATTAACTTTTGGTGATGCGATTAGGTTAGGTTAAGATAAGGTCTGGTTAGACCAGGTTAGGTTAGGTTAAGCCAACTTACGTTATATTAAATTAACTGTTGGTGATGCGGTTAGGTTAGGTTAAGATAAGGTCTGGTTAGACCAGGTTAGGTTAGGTTAAGCCAAGTTTCGTTATATTAAATTAACTGTTGTTGATGCGGTTAGGTTAGGTTAAGTTAGGTCTGGTTAGACCAGGTTAGGTCAGGTTAAGCCAAGTTACGTTATATTGAATTAACTGTTGGTGATGCGGTTAGGTTAGGTTAAGATAAGGTCTGGTTAGACCAGGTTAGGTCAGGTTAAGCCAAGTTACGTTATATTAGGTTGTGTTCGGGATGCGGTTAGGTTAGGTGTGGTTATGCCAGGTTAGGTTAGGTTAAGTCCAGTTACGTTATTTTAAATTAACTATTGGGGTGCGGTAAGGTTAGGTTATGCAAGACTAGGTTGAATCAATTAAAGTTAGGTTAAGTGTGGGGGTGCAGTGACATTTATAACAAACCTAGTATATACGATATTAAATTATTGTCTTTTTAATACCTTTTGCCAAATTAAGTGGATAATATAAAGAAAAAGTTACGCATTAATAATTCCAGAAAGTTTAAGGTTTATAAAACTTATAAACATTATTTTTTCTGTTTTAGTAATAAAAGTTGGATTTTTTAGTTTTTCGTTATTGTAAGTGTAATTTTTAAAAAAGCATTTGACAAATTTATTAATAGTTTTAATTTTTGAAAAAAGTTTAAATGTGTGATTTTTGTTTTGTACCTTGCGCTTAGCCTGCTTCTCTTTGAGCCTTTTCAACTCTTCCTCTTCTTTTCCTCTTTGTTTTCGCCATTCAGCGATGTATTCTTTTAGTTGTTCGTCTAACGCAGAGGTCTTAGCTTCTTGACGCTAACAGATCAACAATAATTTATTTTCAAAAACGAATGAAAAAATAAATATTAAATTCGTATTTTGAATAATTTTGTTGTACTTTATGCTAGTACGTGTATGTTTTTTAACTCACTTTGATAAATTCAGGATCGCCTTGAGGTGCTGCATCTCCTCCCCTAAAATATATATTGCACACACATTACAAATTACATAACCTCAAAAAAAATAGCATTCTTAAAATTGGAAAAGTAATTTTTTTATAAGAAAAATATTGTACATTGAAAATACTGCACGGCATTATAATTTATGCGTACGCAGGAGATGTTTGGATCAATCTATAGAAAATTGAAAAATTTTACAGTACGTTTCAGATTATAACGTAATAAATATTTGCATAAAATGTAAAAAATAATTCGGAAAGCGATAACCGTGATCAGAGAAAAGAGACAAAATAATGACGATAAAGTAAAATAAAATATAACAAAAATACAATTTATAAATTTAATTCAAAATTTGTTACGACAAAAATCTCTGTAATATCAATATAAAAATGCATATTTAAAAAAATTATAAACTTCCTTTATAACGCAACAATAAATAATTACATTTTCATTACCAACTTATAACTGAAAACAATAAAAATTAATGAAAATCAAAAACCATGCAGAACTGAAACGATGGAAGCATGTATGCGTTACAATACATCAGCTGTCAGTGAATATTGAAATGTTGACTATACCAAGGTGTTGTGATGCCGGTGATTCTTTTAATCAAAACTGTCTGAGCGTGAT
The DNA here is from genome assembly GCA_022606455.1 of Callitettix versicolor. Classification (NCBI taxonomy): domain Eukaryota; kingdom Metazoa; phylum Arthropoda; class Insecta; order Hemiptera; family Cercopidae; genus Callitettix; species Callitettix versicolor. The sequence goes on from CM040185.1 coordinate 9,035,514, forward strand.
AAATTATATATTTAATGTATGCACAACTTGGGAGCAGGCATTTTGTAAATGTAGGATCTTTTTTGTTAACCACCAGCGTAAATAAAACTTTCCAGGTAAGAAAGAATCTGTGTTTAAATTAAACGAGCATAAATATACTCTTGAAGAAAATTAAATTTCACAGGTTTTTTTTAAACAACGACCTCCAGTTCTTTTAAAAGAACTACTAAATATCTTTTTGGAAAAAGATATTTACTTATGATTAAGAGAATTGCGGCGAAAATAATCCAAAAAACCGTAGAAACTTAGGCTTAACCTAAAAATGTTCGAGACCGTTTCACAGTTTGTAAAAATATATAAAATTAGATTTGCCTAATGCAATCATGTTTTCTGCCAAACCAAATTCTTATATAACATCGTTTGAACCATCTTTCAATCGAGTCTATGACGAATTAAAAAACACTTTTGCTGAACATCGAAAACGCAAGAAATACACAAAAATCGTATGCATCTCGGCCAAAAAAGCAGTAATATCTGAAGAAAACCTAAAGCAGATTCCTACCAACAGATCTCGCTGTATGTTCTTCAAATTTTTTCCTCAAATTTAACCCGGTAACCGTAATATTTACGAAAAATGTTACTGCGCCATTTTTTTATTGGAAAATTTTTGTTCTTTTTTCATGAAGCGGTCAAAATTATTATTGGTTTTGCCGTTCGGCCAGTGTTACAAGAAATAACCAGCAACTCTTTAAGTTAATATACTCTTATAAAGTTATATACTCTTATTGCCATCTTGAAAAGGAAATTATTTGGAACAAATCTTACGCATACAGCTTTCGGGCTTTATACGAGGTACTTTCGAACCAAAATTCAAAATAATCGGCGTTTGTTCTAAACAGCGTACACTCGTCATCGTCAAATCAGAGGCCGCCATCTTGAAACAGAAGAAAATGGAGAAATTTGAGAAAATCCATACGTTATTTTGGGTTTTACATACGGTACTTTCGTATCAAATTTCAAAACAATCTGTCAAAGATTTTATTTAAAATTGCGTACACCCGAAATTGTTAAAACTGAGGCCGCCATCTTTAAACGGAAGTAAGTAGGGGAAAATGTTACATATACGTCATTTGGGCTTTACACAAGCTATCTTCGTACCGAATTTCAAAACAATCGTTCATTGCGTTTGGCCAAAACTTCGTACAATCATCATCGTTAAATCAGAGGCCGCCATCGTTAAACGGAAGTAAGTAGGGGAAAATGTTACATAAACATCATTTACAAGCTATCTTCGTACCGAATTTAAAAACAATCGTTCATTGCGTTTGGCCAAAACTTCGTAAATCGTCATCGTTAAATCAGTGGCCGCCATCTTTAAACGGAAGTAAGTAAAGGAAAATGTTATATATACGTCATTTGGGCTTTACACAAGCTATCTTCGTACCGAATTTCAAAACAATCAGTCATTGCGTTTAGCCAAAACTACGTATATCGTCATCGTTAAATCAGTGGCCGCCATCTTTAAACGGAAGTAAGTAAAGGAAAATGTTATATATACGTCATTTGGGCTTTACACAAGCTATCTTCGTACCGAATTTCAAAACAATCAGTCATTGCGTTTAGCCAAAACTACGTATATCGTCATCGTTAAATCAGTGGCCGCCATCTTTAAACGGAAGTAAGTAAAGGAAAATGTTACATATACGTCATTTGGGCTTTACACAAGCTATCTTCGTACCGAATTTCAAAACAATCGTTCATTGCGTTTGGCCAAAACTTCGTAAATCGTCATCGTTAAATCAGTGGCCGCCATCTTTAAACGGAAGTAAGTAAAGGAAAATGTTATATATACGTCATTTGGGCTTTACACAAGCTATCTTCGTACCGAATTTCAAAACAATCAGTCATTGCGTTTAGCCAAAACTACGTATATCGTCATCGTTAAATCAGTGGCCGCCATCTTTAAACGGAAGTAAGAAGGGGAAATGTTACACATATGTCACTTTGGCTTTACACAAGTTATCTTCGTACCGAATTTCAAAACAATCAGTCATTGCGTTTAGCCAAAACTACGTATATCGTCATCGTTAAATCAGTGGCCGCCATCTTTAAACGGAAGTAAGTAAAGGAAAATGTTACATATACGTCATTTGGGCTTTACACAAGCTATCTTCGTACCGAATTTCAAAACAATCGTTCATTGCGTTTGGCCAAAACTTCGTAAATCGTCATCGTTAAATCAGTGGCCGCCATCTTTAAACGGAAGTAAGAAGGGGAAATGTTATATATACGTCATTTGGACTTTACACAAGCTATCTTCGTACCGAATTTCAAAACAATCGTTCATTGCGTTTGGCCAAAACTTCTTACAATCGTCATCGTTAAATCAGAGGCCGCCATCTTTAAACGGAAGTTAGTAGGAACAATTTTACTTATACGTCATTTGGGCTTTACACAAGCTATCTTCGTACCGAATTTCAAAGCAATCGTTCATTGCGTTTGGCCAAAACTTCTTACAATCGTCATCGTTAAATCAGAGGCCGCCATCTTTAAACGGAAGTTAGTAGGAACAATTTTACTTATACGTCATTTGGGCTTTACACAAGCTATCTTCGTACCGAATTTCAAAGCAATCGTTCATTGCGTTTGGCCAAAACGTCGTAAATCGTCATCGTTAAATCAGTGGCCGCCATTTTTAAACGGAAGTAAGTAAGGGAAAATGTTACATATACGTCATTTGGGCTTTACACAAGCTATCTTCTTACCGAATTTCAAAACAATCGTTCATTGCGTTTGGCCAAAACTTCGTAAATCGTCATCGTTAAATCAGAGGCCGCCATCTTTAAATGGAAGTAAATAGGGGAAATGTTACATATATGTCATTTGGACTTTACACAAGATATATTTGTACCGAATTTCAAAGCAATCGGTCATTGCGTTTGGCCAAAACTACATACATTCGTTATCGTTAAAACAGAGGCCGCCATCTTTAAACGGAAGTGAGTAGGGGAAAATGTTACACATATGCCGTTTGGGCTTTGAAATTGGATATGCAGATACCTTGTGCGAAGCCCAAGTGGCGTATTTGTAAGATGTTTCTTCATTTACTTCTTTTTCAAGATGGCGGTCTCTGATTTAACGATGACAATTGTACGTAGTTTTGGCCAAACGAATTTGTCGATCGTTTTCAAACTTAACATGTGTAAAGCCCGAAAAACGTATTTGTGAAATTTTTTCCAACTCACTTCCGTTTCAAGATGGCGGGCTTGATCCAACATTGAGTGTGAAGTAGCTGGTTATTTCCTGTAATAATGGCGGAACGGCAAAACCTATCGTAACTTTTACCGGTTCGTTGAGAAAGAGCACGAAATTTCTAATTAAGTTGTTCCAGTTACGTTTTTCGTAAATATTAGGGCTACGGCTACCGATTAAATTGGCGGGAAAAGTTAGGAACGCTGCAGCGGCTCTTTGTATTATTTAAGAGTACACGCGACGTCTATTGTTCTTTGAATTAGTTAAGTTAGGTCCGGCGATGGACAATTTAGCTGAAAATGTTGAAAAAGGAGTGTTCAATACCTAGTGTACAATCATATTTACTTTAAGCTAGAACGGGACCTGCGGGAGCAATTCTACAGGATTATGAAATCATACCTTTGTGAGAGACATTTTCGGGTTAGATATGAATACGACTACTCACAAATTAAAACAATCAATGCAGGAGTACCCCAGGGAAGTGTACTTGGGCCTGTACTGTACCTCCTGTATACTCGAGACATGCCACAGTGGCGACCATTGCGGATGACAGCAATATTAACAGTGGGTGACAATATTTTGGAAGCAACAGAGAAACTACAGAATGCTACTAACACGATAAGTCGATGGACGGAAAAATGGAGTATTAAGCTCAATGAAACAAAATCTATACACATCAATTTTACCAATAGAAAGTATGAACCAGTACCGGTAGTATTAAATGAAAAACAAGTAACACATGCAAACAGTGCAAAATATCTCGGGATGACACTGGATACAAAACTCCGCTGGAAAGAGCATGTAAAAAAGAAAAAAGAACTGAATCTCAAATTAAGTAAAATGTATTGGCTCATTGGAAGGAATTCCGAATTGTCAATAAGCAACAAACTGCTACTGTACAAACAAGTGTTACGGCCAGTATAGTGACATAATACAAGTCTTCCAGAATAAAATATTGAGGACGATTGTCAACGCTCCGTGGTATGTCAGTAATGACAACCTACATAAAGACCTAGGCATTGAACTTGTTGCAGAAATAATCAAGAAGCTCTCCGTTAAGCATCGTCGACGGTTAGAGCAGCATAAGAATAAGGAGATCGTACAATTGCTGTACCAACCAATTGGAGTGACAACCTAACAACAAGAAGGATGAAAAGGACCAAGCCAGTGGACCTCTCAAGCCAGTATACACATTGGGCAACATTACATATGAAGATAGAATTACTAGATGGGGCATACCTCAGTTGTAATAATGTAAAAAAAAATATTTACTTAATATTAAAAAGAATATGAAAGCTATGGAATCTAGGAGAAATAAAGTTGAATTAGCCTTCCAACTTACCAAGGGCACATACAACAAGAAGTCCGTCTCCTAGAATACAAAGATAAGACATTATCATACGGTAATTAAACCAGAAGCCTTATATGCAGCTGAAACATTATCTCTAACAACCCATGGCCCACTTGAAAGGATGGTGATCAAAGAAAGAAAGATATTACGAAAAATCTTAGGCCCCAAATTGCGTAACAACCAATTACTCCACATCAGTAATGAAACTCTTTACCAAAAAACTGAAACACTATCAGACACAATAAGAAAAAGAAGAATTGATTTTTATGGGCACATCCTCCGAATGGACAAAAATAGACTAACCAAAAAAAAAGAGAAACAGAGAAAGACATAACAGAACTACAAATCACTGACACTATGCTCATGGGCAGAACAGCAAAAACAATAACCAAGGACAAGAAGCAACGGTTCCAAGGCAAAGTCAAATCCAAGCGAACGATCCAAATCTCTGACGAAGAAATAAAAGCAAGATCACAACGAAAGAAGCAATACTGGGCTACGAGGAAGGCACAGAACATTAAAAAGTGATTGATTTAGTGTACCCCAAAGTTGGGTGAAACAAATAAAGAAGAAAAAGAATACGTTTCATTGCTGTGTGTTCGGCTTCAGTGTAAATGTTTAAGAATAAATAATGATTCAATGAGAACATTTTAATTATATAGCAACTCATGACGACAATGTGTATTATTCGATTTTGCGTAGCAGAAAGCTGAAAAATATTTCAAAAGACAAACATTTAGAAAACCACATACACTAAAATTATATTTTATTATTAACTTAAGCTTTCAAAATTTAAACTGTGATTAATTAATTGTGTACAGTAAACGAAATATTAAGTTAAAAACGTCAATGAATATTTAGTTTGTTATTGATGAATTGCTAAAACTTTCAGCGTAAATTTAAAAAATTTTAAACCTTAACGTACACAATGATAAATGATATTAAGGGCGAGAATGCCTTACAAATTTCATAAACGCAATCTCACAGCATGAAAGATGAGTATTTACAAAAATGGTTAACATTGACAATCTGTTAAAGCCAATCCGTGTGTAGCCAAATAACATTTAACAGCAGATAACAAAACCGTGCTTTAAGAGTTTCCGTTATGCGTTAACGATAAACACACAAAAAGTATTACCGGCATCGTGAAAAAATATTATTTTAAACGGGCAAAACACAAAAAAAAATTAGTTCTTTCGCAAAAACTGAAAAAATCTATTGAAAAAGGGTTGCTATGGAAACCATGGTGAACTCACTTCAAGGATGGTGTACCACCACCTCTAAAAAAGAAAACACCAACATTAGTAACCTAAGTATAAGCGTTAAATCACAGAACCAAATTTATGGTATATTCAAAACTGTTCAGTTATTCTGTTTTTAGATCTGTGTTTTATATGCTTAACAAATTAATTCTACTACTGTTTAATAATCTACTGAAAGCATTAAGACTAGAGCCGAAAATTAACTACGTACAAATTCAAAATTTATCCACAATTCTACAGGCTAACAAAGGAAATTACATTTACTTTCCACCAAATGTAGGCTAATTTGTTTCATTGATATCTGGGATTCCTGTCGGCCATATTGAATCTAACCTATAAGGCTAATATTAATTACATTAATCAGCTGTTTCTTCCACCAAATGTAGGCTAATTTGTTTCATTGATATCTGGGGTTCCTATCGGCCATATTGAATCTAACCTATAAGGCTAATATTAATTACATTAATCAGCTGTTTCTTCCACCAAATGTAAGCTAATTTGTTTCATTCATATCTGGGGTTCCTATCGGCCATATGGAATCTAACCTATAAGGCTAATATTAATTACATTAATCAGCTGTTTCTTCCACCAAATGTAAGCTAATTTGTTTCATTGATATCTGGGGTTCCTATCGGCCATATTGAATCTAACCTATAAGGCTAATATTAATTACATTAATCAGCTGTTTCTTCCACCAAATGTAAGCTAATTTGTTTCATTCATATCTGGGGTTCCTATCGGCCATATTGAATCTAACCTATAAGACGATTAATTACATTAATCAGCTGTTTCTTCCACCAAATGTAGGCTAATTTGTTTCATTGATATCTGGGGTTCCTATCGGCCATATTGAATCTAACCTATAAGGCTAATATTAATTACATTAATCAGCTGTTTCTTCCACCAAATGTAAGCTAATTTGTTTCATTCATATCTGGGGTTCCTATCGGCCATATTGAATCTAACCTATAAGGCTAATATTAATTACATTAATCAGCTGTTTCTTCCACCAAATGTAGGCTAATTTGTTTCATTGATATCTGGGATTCCTGTCGGCCATATTGAATCTAACCTATAAGGCTAATATTAATTACATTAATCAGCTGTTTCTTCCACCAAATGTAAGCTAATTTGTTTCATTGATATCTGGGATTCCTGTCGGCCATATTGAATCTAACCTATAAGGCTATTACATTAATCAGCTGTTTCTTCCACCAAATGTAAGCTAATTTGTTTCATTGATATCTGGGATTCCTGTCGGCCATATTGAATCTAACCTATAAGGCTATTACATTAATCAGCTGTTTCTTCCACCAAATGTAAGCTAATTTGTTTCATTGATATCTGGGATTCCTGTCGGCCATATTGAATCTAACCTATAAGGCTATTACATTAATCAGCTGTTTCTTCCACCAAATGTAAGCTAATTTGTTTCATTGATATCTGGGATTCCTGTCGGCCATATTGAATCTAACCTATAAGGCTATTACATTAATCAGCTGTTTCTTCCACCAAATGTAAGCTAATTTGTTTCATTGATATCTGGGATTCCTGTCGGCCATATTGAATCTAACCTATAAGGCTATTACATTAATCAGCTGTTTCTTCCACCAAATGTAAGCTAATTTGTTTCATTGATATCTGGGATTCCTGTCGGCCATATTGAATCTAACCT
>CM040185.1:9048032-9060532 GCA_022606455.1 Callitettix versicolor
GGCAATTTATTTTATTTTAATATTTAATCTTTGTTTTACGAAATTAATATGACGAAAACCGATTTTGTTCTATCTGTGTCTATAGGCAGCAAAAGTGATGTTTGGTATGTTTTATAAAATATTTAAATGTAGACAAAAAAAAGCAGAAATTGAAAAAATTCAGTATTTTTCAAAACCAGAGTTCATGTAAAAAGCTATAATCCTTTTTTGTAACTCTAAATTAATTTTTTGTAGAAAGTTGTTATATATAAAACTACACTTCGATTTTCTTTTGTATTGTTAACCTCAAAAATTTCAACGTAATATCGAAAATGATATTACACAATCGAGTGTCACATGTAAGCCTACGATCTGAACAGCTGTTTACAAACAGCTGTTTACAGTTAACACACAACTGCACAGCTGTCTTGAAGACTGTTATAAGACTGGCCTTCGACTGTTAACTGGTGTGGAAACAAAAAACATTGTTTTCTGAAACGTCAATCAACGTTCCCCATGACTTACGTCTTCCTTTCAGGCTCGGCCTGTGGCCTATTCCATGTCAGCGGCGAATCGAATCAAAGGAAGAAAACAGAAAAAAACATCGTCAAAAATACAATCAACGAAAGAAAAACAGTGTAAGATTTTAATAACTAACTATACATGTGAAGTTAATTGAGGAGTTAAGAGTAACAGAGAATGAAAATTAGAATGAAATAAAGTATCAAGAATTAGATGAAAGTCGAGTAAGTGTGAGAGTTATTGAATATTTCGTACTTTCAAATTGGTTATTTTTTTAAATCTAATAATGTACGCGTGTATTCAGTAAAATAACGTTATTTTTATTGATATAAAAACTAGTACAAAATGATTAAAGTATTATAATTAATAACATTTTTAATAGGCTATTTTAATTTTGTAAATTTTAAATTAATTCTCCTTTGAAAATATCAGAAAAAATTATAAAGTTAGCTTTGAGAGTACAGTTACAAGGATAAATTAAAATGAATATTTTTACAAAAACTAAAGAAAATTGGATAGGCTAAAAAAGTGTTTAACCTCAAAAACGTTATATACAGTAAAGAGCTACGAAGAGGAAATAATATTAGTTGGAATTAAGAACAAAAATAATGAAAGATAAATTAAGAATGATAATGGTGAGTACAGGATATTAAGGAAAAAAATATAGTGTATACAATCAATAATAAAAAATATTTTTAGGTCACTATTTTATAAATCAATACATTAAAGTACAAAATAAAACAGTCAAATTATTATTTTCTTAAAATCATTTCGTATACTTCAAAATAAATAAATTTTCCACTAAAACATTACTAGAAGAACGTTTGCAAAAATATTTTAAACACACAAAAAAACGCAATAGGTACAAAATTATACTAAATAATGAAATGGCTTTTTAATTCAGCAGATACAAACTTTGTAATTGCAAATTTCAATGATTAACTAATGAACTATTTATGTTTGTTTAAAGCTGCTGCCGTAAAAAAAATAATGGCAATTTCATTAACAAATTTAACAATAAAACAAATGTTTATCCAAAGTTGTACTTATCAAGTTCTCATGTTTACAAGGCAGTCTGTACACAAACTGCCTTGTATTACTCTTATTATTGAAATCAGAAAGTTATTTTATATAAAATTGTACTTACGTCTCCTCTTCGGATTCCCTAAACAAAAAAAATACAAATTTTCAATTTTATTGCCACAATAGTTTTGATTCGTTTGTTAATAATGTACACTCTAACTTAATACTAACAATCGCCTAAATTAAAATAGATATATTTTAACAATATTCTAAAACGTAATTTTAATTAAATTGTAATTCTTGTTACTAATTTAGTTTATGTTATATAAAATACAAAAATTAAAAAAAAAAAATACTTATAGATTTTCTCTGACTGGATTAACCTTAAGGAATAACTGCGTCAGTTTCAGTTAAATCCATATTAATGTTTTTGTGATTTAAATAAATTAATCTAACTTCAGTTCTGTAAGTTATTTTTAAACGTTTTCACTGAATTCAGTAAATTTCATTTTAATGTGCTAATAAGTTTAGTAAACATCTACTGAATGTATCCTATGAGTTTATGAAACTTCACTTTCAATTATCTACAGAATTCAATAAACTTTCTTTTATGTGAGCTCAGTAAACTTCATTTTAATGTATCTACTACGTTCAGTAAATATTATTTAATATATCTACTGAATTTACTACACTTTAATGTGTTTACAGAGTTCAATAAAATTCTCTTTAAATGTACACTGAGTTCAATAAACTTTATTTTAATGTATCTACTGAGTTAAATAAACTTCACTTTAACGTATCTACAGTTTTCAGTAAATTTCCTCTTGTTTCTCTACTGATTTCATTAAACTTCATTTTAATGATGCTACTGAATTTATTAAATATTAATTTAATATATGTAACGAGTTTAAGAAACTTTACTTGAATGTATGTATCTACAGAGTTCACTAAACTTCACTTTAATAATCTACTAAGTTCAATAAACTTCACTTTAATATATCTACTAAGTTCAACAAACTTCACTTTAATAATCTACTAAGTTTATTAAACTTCACTTTAATATATCTACTAAGTTCAATAAACTTCACTTTAATATATCTACTAAGTTCAATAAACTTCACTTTAATAATCTACTAACTTCAATAAACTTCACTTTAATATATCTACTAAGTTAACTAAACTACACTTAGTATATTTTACTGGTTTATCAAAAATTTATAATTTTTGTAATAAAATTATACAAGAAATTTTTTAAAACAGTTTGAAGCAGCAAAAATGTTATTGACGAATTTCTGTTATTTGTATCAGATTTGCCAAGGTAACAAATTTGTGACTGTATCATTGAAAATAATATAGTAAAAATTTATAGCGTCCTTCGGATAGTTAATTCCAAAAATAAAAGAATATAAGTTATAACGATACACATTAAATTGTGTTTGTGTGTGTGGGGTGCGTGTTTGTACACGTAATTGTGCAATGCCGTCAAATGAAATACGAGGTGTGTTCAGAAAGTAACGAGAATTTTTAAATTTCGCGGGCTTGGAGAGTCCGATTGTCAAACATTTTTTTATTATGTTGGTATACATGCCCTTGAAGTATGATAAAACTTTCAGCTGTTTTCATTGTTGACTTGGTCTTTGACAGCCATTAAGGTTAGACGTGTTTTTATGAGATCGGCGATTTTCGTTTGTTAAAAAAAAAAATGGATCAAAGAATTTGTATCAAATTTTGCGTAAAAAATAGAATAAAGTGTAACAAAGTGTGTGAAATGTTAACAAAGGTCTATGGTGAGTCTGCTGTGAGTAAAGCAAGAGTTTACGAGTGGTATAAGCGTTTCCAAGAAGACCGTGAAGACGTTGAAGATGACGAACGCCCTGGACGCCCCAGCACATCAACAACCGATGAAAACATGGAAAAAATGAACAAAATGGTTATGAAAAATCGCCAAATCACAATTAGAGAGGTCGTTGATGATGTTGGCATATCGATTGGATCATGTCATGATATTGTTTCCAGTGTTTTGTGTATGAAACACGTAGCAGCAAAATTCGTTCCAAAATTGTTGAATTTTGAACAAAAACAGCGGCGAATGGAAGTTGCTCAGGAGTCACTAAATGAAGTCAACAACGATGCAGAATTACTGAAACGTATTATAACAGGTGACGAAACATGGGTTTACGGATATGATGTCGAAACTAATGCTCAATAATCCCAGTGGAGGCATTGTGGTTCGCCAAGACCGAAAAAGGTTCGACAAGTGCGGTCGAACGTGAAGGTTATGCTCACTATGTTCTTCGATATTAATGGCATAGTTCATCATGAATTCCTGCCACCAGGTGAAACGGTCAATAAGGTCCTACCTACAAGTTCAACGCCATTTGCGTGAAGCAATCCGAAAAAAACGCCCGAATCTGTGGAAAAACAATTCATTGCTTTTGCACCACGATAATGCACCAGCTCACACTTCATTGCTTGTTCGTGAATTTTTGGCCAAAAACAGTACTGTAACGATGTGCCAGCCTCTGTATTCGCCAGACATGGATCCGTGTGACTATTTCCTATTTCCAAAAATAAAGAGAACCTTAAAGGGCCGTCGTTTTACAGCCGTAGATGACATTAAAAGCGCATCGCTGAAAGAACTAAAGGCTATCTCAAAGATCGAGTTTGAGAAGTGTTTCGAGAATTGGAAGAAGCGCCTGGCACAAGTGCATAATCTCCAATGGGGACTATTTTGAAGGCGACATCATAAATATTTTGTTCAAAAAATTAAAATTCTTGTTACTTTCTGAATACTCCTCGTATTAGTGCGCCAAATGTTAAACAAAATTTGAAAAATCAAACATTTGAGAACAACAAATACGCAAAAGAAACAATAAAGTAGAATTAACCGAAGATGAACCATTTCATTTCGGCTTAGTTTACCGGCTTTCGTAAAACATTTTTTGATAAATTATTAGACTACGAGACAGTTAATAGGAGAATATAATATTGTAAAATATTTAAAACTGAAGTACTTACGAGTATTCCTCGTCAGACATGACTGTTGCTTGAGGTTAAAGGAAAGGGCTGAAACAGAAAAATTACGGCAATATTAACTAACACTATAAATAATAATATTATTTGTAATATATTGAATGTGCTTTACGTTAAGGTCTTATAAGTTATTATTAGCTGTTAATTATTTAATTATAAACTGTTAATTCGATAACTCTTTGGAATTATGTTCAGTATAATGATCTGCCTTCCCTAGCTTCGTCCATTCTACTTTTGTTGACGCGTTTCGGAGAACTTCATCTTCAAAAACGATGGAGGTTCTCCTAAACGAGTCAACGAAAGTAGAATTGACGAAGCTAGGGAAGGCAGATCATTATACTGAACATAGTGACAATAATTCTAGCAGAAAAGAAGAAGAATATACAAATAATTTATATTTGCCAATGTTTAATTGGCTGCTTCACTTAACAAATGCGAGCTTCTGTTTAAAGTACGAAGAAACGAACTGATCGGGCCTACTACGAATAAAAACAATTACAGTAATTTATTATTGTAATAAATTTAATTTTAATTAAAACGCGTTCGGTAATTACTAGGGTTGTCCGTAAAGTAAGGTTCCCAAGGCGCTAAAGTCGCTACGAACGCCGTTACGAGGGATCCGGTGACCTTGGCTTGCAGCTTCGTTCCCGCTCTCCTATTCCTCGCTCCGCGAGCTGTCTCCGACGCTCAGTCTTGGCTTGGCAGCCGTTAATAATGGAGTTATCACTTATGTCTTCCGCCAGGTGCGAATTACGCTCTGTGATTCGTTTTTGTGTGCAAAAAACACTTTGTCGGTGGACATTCATATCCAACTGTGTGAAGACTGTGGACAAAAATGTATGAGCATACAACACGTGCGCAAATGGTGCAGAGAATTCAAATACAGACTTTCATGATGAACAGCGTTCCGGACGCCATCTGTTTCGGACAAAACGATTGCGAAAGTGGAAGAAGCAATGCTGAACGATCGAAGGTTGACTGTTCGGGAGCTCTCCGAGATGATCCCTGATGTCAGCAAAACCTGCATTGTTATTTTGGCAGGCCATTTAGATACAGTAAGGTTTGTGCAAAGTGAGTCCCAAGACAGATGCTGCCCGTGAATTTCTTTAGGCCTACGAAACCGATGGCGAGAAATTCTGGGACTCCATTGTCAATGGGGACGAGACCTGGGTACACTATACGACACCGGAAACAAAAGAGCAATCACGTCAGTGGAAACATCCAGAGTAGCCAAAGCCGCGTAAGTTGCAGGCAAAGTCATGGCGAGTGTGTTTTGGGACAGGAAGGGGTTATTGTTGTGCGAATTCATGGATACCGGCACAACAATCAATGCTGATCGTTACTGTGAGACGTTAAGGAACCTTCCCAGAGCTATTCAAAACAAGAGGAGAAGAATGCTCAAGAAGGGAGTTTGTTTCCATCAAGACAACGCTCGTCCGCACACCGCCCGTGTAACAACCGATCTCATCAACCAATTTGGATGGGATACTGTCACACATCCGCCCTACAGCCCGGACTTAGCCCCAAATGACTACCATTTCTTCTCTAATTTGAAGAAACTCTTAGGTGAGGCACATTTCAGTACCGGAGAGGAGCTTAAAGAAGTTTTAAGCTACCTTCGCGGCGCGGCGGGAGAGTTTCCCGACTCAGGAATACAAAAGACGGTTCACCGTATGCAAAAATGCATCGATCTCTACGGCGTTATGTCGAAAAATAGAAAAAAGTGTAAGATTTCCAAAAATTCTTTGCAAACAAACACATTTTTCATTGTGAACAAATATCAGGAACCTTATTTTACGGACAACCCTCGTACATTGCATTAATTTAGACAACAATATGTATTTCTTTCAGATTAAACACATAAAATGTAGACTAATAACAATATTGAAATTGTCACCGGCAGAAATTGATTATGGAGGGAGAATTCCAAGTATGTATATAGTTCTGCAAACAAAAATATGTATTTAAATTGTAAAGTAAATATCACTTATGAAAAAAATGAAAGAATTTAAAAAACCTCTGTAGAAATTGTTACATTTTCACTTTAAAATGACGAGAGCTGCGTTAATCAAAACAATAACAAAAAATGTTTACGTAGACCGACGTGAAAACGTGAACTAACTGGCTGGACTGGGCATGTAGTATAATGGTGTCCTCTCTTTATTTGTTTCACCCAACTTTGGGGTACACCAAATCAATCACTTCTCAATGTGCCGTGCCTTCCTCGTAGCCCAGTATTGCTTCATTCGTTGTGATCTTGCTTTTCTTTCTTCGTCAGAGATTTGGATCGTTCGCTTGGATTTGACTTTGCCTTGGAACCGTTGCTTCTTGTCCTTGGTTATTGTTTTGGCTGTTCTGTCCATGAGCATAGTGTCAGTGATCTGCAGTTCTGTTATGTCTTTCTCCGTTTCTCTAAACCAAAGTGGTTTGGCTCTTCTACTGCGAAAGTAGTCAAATATTTTTTTGGTTAGTCTATTTTTGTCCATTCGGAGGATGTGCCCATAAAAATCAATTCTCCTTTTTCTTATTGTGTCTGATAGTGTTTCAGTTTTTTGGTAAAGAGTTTCATTACTGATGTGGAGTAATTGGTTGTTACGGAATTTGGGGCCTAAGATTTTTCGTAATATCTTTCTTTCTTTGATCTTCAGCCTTTCAAGTGAGCCCTGGGTTGTGAGAGATAATGTCTCAGCTGCATATAAGGCTTCTGGTTTAATTACAGTATGATAATGCCTTATCTTTGTATTCGAGGAGAGGGACTTCTTGTTGTATGTGTCCTTGGTAAGTTAGAAGGCTAATTCAACTTTATTTCTCCTAGATTCCATAGCTTTATGTATCCATAGCTTCATAGATTCCATAGATTCCTAGATTCCATAATGGTGTTCTTCTTCTCTTCGTTTCACCCTCTTTGGGGTACGCTGAACTAATCATTTCTTGCGCGCTGCACTTTTCTTTGTTCCCAATAGCTCTTCATTCTTTCTGATCTTCTTTTCCTCTCCTCTTCTGAAATGATAGCTTTAGGTTTTATTTTCGTTTTATCTTGGAATCTTATTCTTTCGTCTTTGGTAATGGTGTTCATTATAAATTAAAATTTTTATTCGTGCACGTATTTATATACAATATGAAACATATATTTAACTGTAAACGCTCTGAACAATTTCGTATTTGATGGGCCGTGTACGTACTATAATGGCGTTAATTAAGATTAAACAAACATTATTAATCAAATCATTTATATACATGATTGAAAACAAGTAAATAATAAATGTACATTCATAATGCATATTTGTCGCCATATTGTACTGGCGTGATAGGAGCGAATTTTCAGAAAGTTACATTATTTAAATACTTCAAGAATTCTTACAAAATTAAATCATGATTTTTTTTGTAAAGTAAAAAATTTTTTAGCGAGGCTAATACTTTTTGTATGAGGAAAAAGTAGAAACTCACGATAACACGCATGACATATAAAAAA
Source organism: Callitettix versicolor (assembly GCA_022606455.1). Taxonomy (NCBI): domain Eukaryota; kingdom Metazoa; phylum Arthropoda; class Insecta; order Hemiptera; family Cercopidae; genus Callitettix; species Callitettix versicolor. Next base: position 9,056,062 of record CM040185.1, read on the forward strand.
GGGGTCACTGCCACATTTGCAGATGACACTGCTATAATGGCCTCCAATAATGATCCTCAGACAGCTTATCAAACATTGCAGAATAGTTTGAAACTAGTTCAACTTTGGATGGAAAAATGGCGTATAAAAGTTAATGAAGCTAAATTTCAACATATAACCTTCACAATAAGGAAGCATAATTGTTCAGCAGTATCCCTAAATAAACTGATACCGCAGACCTCAGAAGTGAAGTACCTGGGAATTCATTTGGACAGACGTCTGAATTGGCAGAAACATATTTTTACTAAGCGTAAACAACTTTGTATTAAACTCAGAAATATGTACTGGCCGATTGGGCACAAATCCAAACTTTCAACCAATAACAAAATATTACTATATAAGGCAATACTGAAACCAATATGGACGTATGGGATAGAACTATGGGGTTCTGCTTGCAAATCAAATATTGCAATTTTACAACGCTTCCAATCTAAGATACTACGTTTAATCTTAACAGCTCCAAAAATAATCCTCAAGCAACTCAATATTCCGACCATCACAGAAGAAATTGAAACTTATAGCAATAGTTACCGACATCGAATGTTTTGACTGAAAATTTAATGACGAGATCGACAACACGAAGACTCAAGAGGAGAATACCTAGCAACCTGCCTGACAATTAACAGCTGACCTAACAGATAAACATTATGTAGCAAAATTATTTATATAATCTCATTATTTGTATGTATCAATGGGTACATGCTTTCATGTCGTTATTTTAGCCATACAATTTACTTAGTGTCCTGCAGACAGATTGTAAATATTAATAATAATAATTTAAAAAAATAATGCATATTTAACTGTAAACGATTTGAGTTGAGATTGGTCGGGTATAATGGCTTTAATTATACATTTAAAATTTTTATTGAAGCGAAGCTTTTTGAATATGAAAAAAATCTACCGAACGAAATAATGTAACGTAAATATGACACGAACGAGCAAACGAATTTCGTCTCTATGTTTTTTTTCGATAACAGTACACGCGTATTATACGAAAACGTTGTGTTGCTTTGGTTTCGGTATTTTTCCTTAATTGAAAAACACGTGTAAATTGTAACCCTTTATAATACATTAATTGTTGTTGATATTGTTAGTTTTTAACGACATAACCTGAAACTTATAGCCTATCAGCTGTTCAATGAAATCAGCTGATCGTTACTAATTAATATAAAACAGCTGGTCTTTTACTACAACTACAGTAAATAATATCTAAGCTAGGTTCACGTATTTATTTAAAATAAAGTAAGATATTTAACGCCCGGAGTTCTAGATTTTACTTCAAATAACAAATAATGTTTATTACAAAAACAAAACTATGCAATTTGTAAGTTTTGTACTGAAATCTACATTCCGTATAAAACCATGTTAAATTAGCTTCTTTTTACGTTTTTTAGAAACATCTTTATCGAAAGACTAAGGAAAGAGTTCAGTTTAAAAAAATCCTAAAACAGTTAACTTAACATAAAATTGATTGTCACTTAATGATAATATTTTATTGTTCATTATGTAATTATAGTAAAACGTGGTCAGTAGAATTAAAATAAAATATTCAACGATAAACAAACATTAATTTTATATTTTGTAACAAATAATGTTTATGTACCATGAAATTTAAGTTTTTTAAAACATCGCGCATCAATATTTAAGATTTTATTTTGTCAAATTTGTTCAACATTTTATCGAGAAAAACGTATTTTGTAGAAGAAAATTATCAGCTATCAACGGTCAAGCTATTTCAGATATTTCCCGTCGAAAATTGAATTAAACAATAAATAATTTACCAAGAGGGCGATGTCTTTTTTCAACTATACAGTTCAACATTTTGTTTGTGTGTTTGTTACGCAGTTTTACCCAAAGGCACGGCCGATTGTTTTGAAATTTGTTAGGCTCGTATCTTGTATATAAAGCTTGAACGACGTATGTATACGATTTTATTCACTTCCGTTTCAAAATGGCGGCCTTTGGCTGGATGGTTCATCCATTCAGAATTTCAATCTTCTAAGGAACCTGCTTGTTTGTTACTGTACTATAAGTACAATTGAACAACGTTCAGCATTTAGTGTGCGTGCGTGTGTGTGTGTGCGCGCGCTCGCGTGTCTGTTAAGCAATTTCTGCCAAACGTCAGTACAGATTGTTTTAAAATTCGGTACGAAAGTACCTTGTACTAAGTCCGAACTATGTATGTGTAAGTTTTTCCACACACGTCAGTTTCAAGATGGCGGTCTTTGAATATGAAGAACCGATTACGGTTGTAGTTGCTGGCTATTTTCTACAACACTTGCTGAACTAAAGTCGCATCACAATTCTGACTGATAGAAAAAGATCATAAAATTTTTAATAAATTGGTCCCGTACTATTTGCGTAAACATTACAGATATGTGTTAAAATGTCGGAAAATTTTGCAGGAGCGAGTCGGTGCGCCGTTAATGGCTTAATGCAAATATTAAGTTATTTCTTTAGTGTGTAGCGTAATGGATTTTTTTAAAGTTTACCCTATTTTGTAGTTTATTTAAGTTAGTTTTTTTTTGCAAACTTGTACATAATTAAACTAGCATCTCATTTTTGATATGAATGTTGAATGAAGTCCAGTTCCTCTGGTAAAAATGCTTTCATTTATAATACAATGCATTGGTTATACCTTGTAATTACACTACAAACTATTAATTAAGTATATACTGCGAAGTGTATCACAATTATAGGGACAGTCATTATTTGTTAACTATAATTTGTTAACAATTATAATTATAATTTGTTAACTATCATTTGTTAACAATCATAATTTGTTAACTATGATTTGTTAACAATCATAATTAGTTAACTATCATTTGTTAATAATTAAAATTTCTTATTTATCATTTGTTAAAAATCACAATTTGTTAACAATCATAATTTGTGATCTATTATTTGTTAATAATTAAAATTTCTTATTTATCATTTGTTAACAATCACAATTTGTAAACTATGATTTGTTAATAATAATAATTTGTTAACTATTATTTGTTAGCTATCATTTGTTAATAATTAAAATTTCTTATTTATCATTTGTTAACAACCACAATTTGTTAACAATCATAATTTGTGAACTATTATTTGTTAACAATCATAATTTGTTAACTATTATTTGTTAACTATCATTTTTAACTATCATTGTTAACTATCATTTGTTAATAATTAAAATTTCTTACCTATCATTTGTTAACAATCACAATTTGTAAACTATGATTTGTTAAGAATCATAACTTGTAAACTATGATTTGTTAACAATCATAATTTGTAAACTATGATTTGTTAACAATCATAATTTGTTAACTATCATTTATTAATAATTACAATTTCTTATTTATCATTTGTTAACAATCATAATTTGTAAACTACGATTTGTTAACAATCACAATTTGTAAACTATGATTTGTTAACAATCATAATTTGTGAACTATTATTTGTTAACAATCATAATTTGTAAACTACGATTTGTTAACAATCACAATTTGTAAACTATGATTTGTTAACAATCATAATTTGTGAACTATTATTTGTTAACAATCATAATTTGTGAACTATTATTTGTTAACAATCATAATTTGTTAACTATCATTTGTTAACAATTATAATTTGTTAACTATCATTTGTTAATAATTACAAATTCTTATCTATCATTTGTTAACAATCACAATTTGTAAACTATGATTTGTTAATAATAATAATTTGTTAACTATGATTTGTAAACAATTACAATTTCGTAACTATCATTGGTTAACGATAATAATTTCTTAACTATAATTTGTTAGCTATAATTTGTTAGCTATAATTTGTTAACGATCATAATTTGTTAGCTATCATTTGTTAAGAATCATAATTTGTTAATTAACTTCAATTATTAAATTTATTTCGAATCTTGTTGAAGTAAAATGGAAACTTTATTTCGCTTTCATTACCGTTAAGTTTTAATTTTAATTTTATTCTTTACAAAAAATACAGGAGCTGCAAAATGATCAACACTATTTGAACCATGCATACAAAAGTAAGTGATAAAGTACTGCTATAAAAGTATGTTTTGTCTAGGCGGATTAACGTTTCAAAACAATGTTTTTTGTAAACTAAGTTCACCTAAAATCCCTAAATGTAGAGGGCGTGGCTAGAGGGAATACGAAGTAGAGAAGGAGCTATTTTTATCGCGCTTTGCGTCAAACCATTTGTTTACCAATACCGAACGGAACCATTTAATTACGTGTTTCGTTTTTTAAATATAAGAATTATTCAGAAAGATCATGAATAATAGATTTGAGTTGGTTGGTGTGTCTTTTGGTTTTCAGGTTCCTTCAACCCAAAAAAGCTTTTATTTAAAAGTCTGTCCGTCGCCTCCGTGTACACTGTTAGAGGCTGTCATAATTCACGGATTTTGATGAAATTAGGTACGTTTGCCATAGATATC
>CM040185.1:9063032-9068032 GCA_022606455.1 Callitettix versicolor
TGAGTGAGTAACTACGTGCCGTGGTTCCTCTCTCTGTCGTGCCGAAGCTCGAGTTATTTGTCCCTAAGATGTAAAGATGGCAACTCCCAGATTTAGGCCAAGCGGCTTGCATCCGGGCTATTTTATTTTCATATACAAGTTGCGTTCTATTCATAGAATCCCAAGAACGGCGAATTTGTGTTTACACGAGGCAGCCTTTGTCCTCGTTTATGTTACACAACTTTTAAAATTCTATTTTAGAAAATTGACGAGATTTAAATTAAAAAATACATAACTATATAGTTAATTAACTAGTTTTAATTACATATTTTGCTAAAACTGACGTGATGTTTAGACCTATGCAAAGTGTGTCAATTAGACGACGTTTTTTGTCAAATGTATTATATTTGACTGAAAGTCCGTCAATTATATTGTTTCAGTAAAATATAAACATTTGTTGTTACGTCCCTGAAATATCCTGTTTTGAAATTACCAACAGTAAATAACGGAATTGACGATAAACCTCCAAACCAGATTTTTTAGAAATCGTTTTGTTGTAATACTAAATTATTCGATGTTGTTACAGTCGATTATCAGGAAATGATAGTCTTTGTAAAATGTTTGTCGATTATGCCTTAATAATCGAACTGGAAAATATTTTGCCAATTTGTTTCACTATAACAAAGTGAATTGAATCGATTGAAATTACCGACAGAAAAAGCGAAAACAGTACTCGTTGAAGGCAGGATTCGATGTTAATACAATCGATTTTGAAAAATTTTGATGATTTTATGAAAAAAATGACTTTATAAATAAAAAAATCAGTCCCGAGATGAGGGTAAAACACGCCTGGGTACAAAATGTCAATAGTTTAGTAATAGCAATGTGAACAGGACAAAACTAGAAGCAAAAATCGATATATCGATTTTTTACATTCACAATACAGTTTGTTAAATTTTTATTCATCAAATCTTGTCAAAACGGAAATGGTTTTAAAAATTTATGTAATTCTTATTGTTCTATAGCACTTTTCAGGTTTTAAAGTTCACACTAATTTGTCAGCAAAAAATGGTTGTTACAATTTGACGTTGTAGGGCTCAATTAGTACTCTTCCAGCCCAATAGAGCCGAACTGGAAAATATTCTGCCAATTTGTTTCACTATAACAAAAGTGAATTGAATCGATTGAAATTACCGACAGAAAAAACGGAAACAGCACCCGTTAAAGTCAGGATTCGATGTTAATACAATCGATTTTGAAAAATTTTGATGATTTTATGAAAAAAATTACTTTATAAATAAAAAAAATCAGTCCCGAGATGAGGGTAAAACACGCCTAGGTACAAAATGTCAATAGTTTAGGACAAAACTAGAAGCAAAAATAGATATATCGATTTTTACATTCACAATACAGTTTGTTAAATGCTTATTCATAGAATCTTGTCAAAACGGGAATGGTTATAAAAATTTATGTAATTCTTATTGTTTTATAGCACTTTTCATGTTCACACTAATTTTTCAGCAAAAAATGGTTGTTACTCAGTTAGTACTCGTCAGGCCCACCAGAGCGCGCGCGTTTCCAAACGTCAGTAGGACATCGAATTGTCAAAACATTCGCAACTAATACAGGCCTAAACCTAAGCGAAGTGATTAGAAATTAAATAATTTTTTTCAAAATGAAATTGTCTTAATCTAAATTTTGTGTTTTGTGTGTGTGTTTAGTGGACATGTTAAAACAAAATGTATTACTCCAAAAACGCTTTTACGTACAACACTTAAAACACAGCACAATTAACTTATATCCACTGTATAAATCCATCCAGCACTTACACTAATATAATATATGGCAAGTCACTTGACAACGTATCCGCACAAGCGTCGAACCCAGCTTGCGTTGAAGCTACCGATGGAATGTGGAGTCCGCAGAGACTAGGGCGGCTCTGCCTGCGTGGCACTCGGTCCAGCTCTGCCCCTCCTCGTTCCCCACCCCGTAGTTTCGGATTTCATTTTTTTTTAGTCTAATAATACGTTAACCGATAATATTACTATTTAATAAATGTCTCGCGTCCAAACCTGAAGCGCGGCGTTACGGGGCTGTGGGCAGTTGATTGGACGAATTTTTACATTATTTTTCAATACATTTATCACCGCATTTGCCTGATATAACATGTATCCAAATTTGGATATGTGTTAGTAACAAACTCATATGTTTATGCCAAGGGACATAAGTTTATGCAAAAAAATTCCCAGTTCTTGCGATAGGCTATATAGAACACAACAATCTAAATGTAACTAACCATAAGGTCACACGTTACTTTCTGTTTTTTGGTGTATTTTTCTTTGAAGATTTTCGATTTTTTTCACGTAAACCCAGCTTTTCTTCAGCCATCTTGGTGTACAGTGTGTCCCACGAAGAGGTTTACTCACCTGACCCTCCATTATTTCCTCATTCCTTCATTGATCATTTTGAAATTATACTTTTTAAAGAAGGTACCCATAGTGAGAAGTGGGTCTGTATGTGATGAGTGTGTGAGAGTGTGTGTGTGTGTATGTATACGTGTGTGTGATGTATGTGATGCGTGCGTGCGCGTGTGTGTGAGTGTGTGCTGTATGTGATGTGTGTGTGTGTGTGTGTGTGTGTGTATGTGAGTGTGTGTATACGTGTGTGTGATGTATATGATGCGTGCGTGTGTGTGTGTGAGTGTGTGCTGTATGTGATGAGTGTGTGAGTGTGTGTGTGTGTGTTCATGTAGAAACAAAAATGGCGGCCAAAATAAATAAATTCTATCCCTTTTTTAAAAATCTCACTGTACTGCAGTGTTAAATCAGATCGTTGAACAGCTGTTAATTCTTTAAAAAGGTAGACTGAAATCTTCATTGCTATATAATTAAATTTTTAAAAAATAACAAAATCAATTGTATGCTTTATTTTGGCCGCCATTTTGTTTCTAAAAACAGCCAGATGCAATTATCACATACTGGTACCTTCGTTAAAGTACGTATAGTTTCAAAATGACCAATGGAGGATGAAATGCGTAACCTCTTCGTGGGACAAGTTAACTAAAATTTTATTGTTTTGGTTAAGTAAATAGTTTCTGCTGTATCCCGCGTAGAATTCCGTCATTTGTAACCAATATTCGAAGTAAAGATTTTCTATTTGTTTTTAAAAATAAAAAAAAATTAATTAAAATCAATTAGCCGCCTCGGTGGCCTAGTTGATAGCGTACTAGGCTTTCACCCCGAGGACCCGGGTTCGATTCCCGGCGAGGGCTTGGCATTTTCATACGCTGTAAATCATTCCATCGTCTGCATTAGCCCAAGTGTGCACAATAGTCGGACGTTAAACACCAAAAAAAAAAAAAAATTAAAAAATCAATTTTAAGGTCTTGGAACTGCTTTAATCCTCTAAAATGTTTAATGAAAACCAATCAAAATATTTAATCAACCATTAATATTATTCAGAAGGCAGATGTTTTACCCATATAAAACTATAATCCTCAGAAAATTAGAAAAATCTTCAGTTCCAATTGACCGGGCAAAGCAATGTCTGGTTCAATTCGATCATTCGGCTTTTGGTTTGCATGTTTGTTACTCAGTTTTGGCCTTACCGATTGATCGATTATTTTTTTTAAACCACCTCGGTGGCCTAGTGGATAGCGTACTGGGCTTTCCCCCCGAGGACCCGGGTTCGATTCCCTGCGAGGGCTTGGCATTTTCATACGCTATAAATTATCCCATCGTCTGCGTTAGCCCAAGTGTGCACAACAGTCGGACGTTAAACACAAAAAAAAAGATTATTTTTAAAATTCGGCAAAAAGGTACTTTGTATAAAGCCCACACGACATGTTTGTAACACATTTTTAGTACGCCTCGGTGGCCTAGAATTAGCGTACTGGGCTTTCACCCCGAGGACCCGGGTTCGATTCCCGGCCAGGGCTTGGCATTTTCACAAGCTATAAATTATCCCATCGTCTGCATTAGTCCAAGTGCGCACAATAGTCGGACGTTAAACGCCAAAAAAAGTGTAAGACGCCATTTACTTCTGTTTGAAGATGGCTGCCTCTGAGTTAACGATAACGAATGTACGAAGTTTTGGCCAAACGAGTTTGTGTAATTTTCCCCCGTTTACTTCCGTTTCAAGATGGCCGGCTCTGATTTAACCATGAATGCGTAGTTGCTGGTTATTTGCTATAATACTGGCTGAACAGCAAGACCTATCTTAATTTTGACCGCTTTAAAGTGTGGAACTACTTTGATCCTCTAAATTGTATAATAAAAACCAATAGAAATATTTAATCAAACGGCAATATTATTCAGGCGGGAGATATTTTACCTACCACCCTCAGAAAATTACAAATATTGACCGATCAAAGCAAGGTTTCAACTAGACCATTCGTCTTTTGGTTAGTGACGCAGTTTTGGCAGTAACATTGGATCAATTGTTTTGAAATTTGGTACGAAGGTGGTATGTGGTGTGTGTGTGTGTGTCTGTGTCTGTATACGTGTGTGTGTGTGTGTCTGTATACGTGTGTGTGATGTATGTGATGCGTGCGTGTGTGTGTGTGTGCTGTACGTGATGCGTGCGTGCGTGTGTGTGTGTGAGTGTGTGCTGTGTGTGTGTGTCTGTATACGTGTGTGTGATGTATGAGATGCGTGCGTGTGTGTGTGTGTGTCTGTATAAGTGTGTGTGATGTATGTGATGCGTGCGTGCGTGTGTGTGTGAGTGTGTGCTGTGTGTGTGTGTGTCTGTATACGTGTGTGTGATGTATGTGATGCGCGTGCGTGCGTGTGTGTGTGTGAGTGTGTGCTGTGTGTGTGTGTGTGTGTGTGTGTGTGTGTGTGTGTGTGTGTGTGTGTGTGTGTGTGTGTGTGTGTGTGTGAGGGTGTGTATACGTGTGCGTAATGTATGAGATGCGTGTGTGTGTGTGCTATATGTAATGAGTGTGTGTGTGTGTGTATATACGTGTGTGTGATGTATGTGATGCGTGCGTGCGTGCGTGTGTGTGTGTGAGTGTGTGCTGT
>CM040185.1:9073032-9075532 GCA_022606455.1 Callitettix versicolor
ACATAAAATGTAATTCGTTTGTCCCCCATTTCAAATCTTTATGGGTGGTATTTTGGAAAAACTGTGTACACTTCGAAAGCTTAAGTTGAACTTGTGTATTAAATTCCAGCTCTCTAGGTCTTTTGCATCTGAAGATACAGAGATAAAATTTAGTTCGTTTGTACCACATTTGAAATCTTTATGGGTGGTATTTTAGAAAACTTTGTACACTTCCTAAGCTAAAGATAAACATGGTATTAAATTCCAGCTCTCTAGGACTTTTGCATCTGAAGATACGAAGATAAAATGTAGTTCATTTGTACCCTATTTGAACCCTTTACGGGAGGAATTTCTTAAAGCCGTTTCTTAACAGGTACCTAGAAACCAATAACATCTACAATACCAAATTTCAACTTTATAATTATGAAGATTATGTGATGAGTGAGTAAGTGAGTTAGTTTATCCATAGAATACAGAAATGTTGTCAAACCTTTTCTGTTACAAAAGATAAACCAATGTACCGACTTTCATCTCTCTACGTCATTTGGATTTGAAGATACGGAGATGAAATATAAAGTTAGTTTTTATCCTATTTTAACCCTTTACGGTTGAAAGTTCGGGGAGAACTTCCAGATATTTGGATTTTGTTTATAAAGATATAACGACAAATAGTATTTTCACGATAGAAGCCATACAAACTGTATAACCTTCCACTTTTACTCACTCCTTTCGTCAAAATTTAAAACTCAAAATCAATCGCTACACGCTTCATGGATTACTTTGACATCCGCCCCTAAGAAATTTTTTTTTAACGTCCGACTATTGTGCACACTTGGGCTAATGCAGACGATGGGATGATTTATAGCGTATGAAAATGCCAAGCCCTGGCCGGGAATCGAACCCGGGTCTTCGGGGTGAAAGCCTAGTACGCTGTCAACAAGGCCACAGAGGCGGCTTCTGAACATGTTTTAAACAATACTTTATGTACAAATAAAACTGAACTTCTAAAGCTAGACTGAGTTAACATTCTATATTTTAACACCTTTTTATTTGGGTCTTGCCAACCAAGGTTTCACTCGTTAAATCGTTATCAGCAGAAATTAAAACACTGTTAAAACAATTTACTAATGTTTCGCAGTTTCTTTGCAAAAGAAAATTTTGTGACGACACTCTACAAGGAAATGTTTCGCACCATCAGATTAAGATAAGAGATTTTGCTGTACAACATAACCTCTTCAACTACTTTTTGAGAAATCCTTGTTCCAGTAAACATAATGGACAGTGTTGTTTTAGCTGTATTTATGATTTGGCAGGTTTTTTTGTTATTTTAAGGCGAAAATCACATTGGGGCTATTATCGCCTGCCTAAATGTAAGTGTGAGTGTAAAGTGTTGAAGTCGTACGTGCAGTTTTTTTTTTTTTTTTTTTTTTGGTGTTTAACGTCCGACTATTGTGCACACTTGGGCTAATGCAGACGATGGGATGATTTATAGCGTATGAAAATGCCAAGCCCTGGCCGGGAATCGAACCCGGGTCCTCGGCGTTTCAACTAGACCACCGCCCAGCACGCTATCAACTAGACCACCGAGGCAGCCGTACGTGTAGTGTTGTAAGTGTGTGTTAAACTCGGGTACCACAAGGGACGTCTAAATCCTCTCAATAGGTGCAGCTAGTCTTCACCCCCCTGCGAGCGTCATTTGGCAGTTATAAGCTTGTTTGGATACTCATATTGATCCATAATTTGTGTACGTGGGTAGATTAGTAAGAATGGGTTAACAAATAGATTTATAGATTTATAAACCTATCTTAACCTACAATACCTAAATAGGTTTATATTTATAAACCTAGATTTAAGCATGACTGATTTAAGATGCTTATATCAGTTATATAAGAACGTATGTAAGCAGTTCTCATAGACGTAAGGGATGTTCAATGTGTGTGTGTGTGTGTGTGTGTGTGTGTGTGTGTGTGTGTGTGTGTGTGTGTGTGTGTGTGTGTGTGTGTGTGTGTGTGTGTTTGTGTGTGTGTGTGTGTTTGTGTGTGTGTGTTTGTGTGTGTGTTTGTGTTTGTGTATGTGTGTGTGTTTGTGTGTGTAATAATATCACTTCTGTATTGACTGTTAGACAATGAAGTAATTTGTAAGTGACGTTTGAAGAATTGTTTGACAATGTACAAAATAGTTAATTATGTTCAACACAGTTACATTGTCCCAACTCCGCTGTTGAACGATGCCTATGGTAGACTACAATAAAACCGTCTCAGTAACCAAAGTAGCCTGACCCCTCCTCCCCTCAGCGCCTCCTACAACCCATTTTAAGATCTACTAGCGCTCCTTGACATCATCAACGCGGTTGCCAACATTCGAGACAAGTGTTTTGAAATAATTTATTGAACTGTTTTTGTGCTTACAATGAATAGTTGTAAGATCATTTCAATTTTATATTGTATTTAAATCTTCTAGAATAGGTTTCATATAACGATAATGTTTAGGTGGATATCATTTGTGTGTGCGTGTGTATGCA
>CM040185.1:9085532-9095532 GCA_022606455.1 Callitettix versicolor
AAGGTGGACTGGCTGAACGCCTACTCTTCTACAGCGTTGGCTCTCCTTTCTCGATCCTCAGCCCTCAACCTCTTCATGACCACTGCAGCGAATCCTGCAATGGCCCTTCAGTTGGCCTCTGACGCCATCGTAGTCGTAACCAGACTTTCCGGTGCAATCCTGCCTCGCAGATATGTTTGCAGCCTCATCCTTTCCTCGTCGAATCTCCGACACCGGAAAAACACATGCTCCGCATCTTCCTTCACTGCTGGAAGGCAGAGGGGACAAGCCGAGTCTGTTTCCAGCCTGAAACGGAACAAGTAAGCCCGGAAGCAACCGTGCCCAGTGAGAATCTGTGTGAGATAGAAATCCACCTCCCCATGATCCCTGTTGCACCAATCCTGGATGTTACCTATGAGTTGGTATGTCCATCGTCTATTTGTTGATTCGTCCCACTGTCGCTGCCATGTCTTAAGGGTCCGATTTCGCTCCTGTGGGTGGGTGTGGGTGTTTGTATGTGTGTATATGTATGTGTGTATGTGTGTGTGTCAAAAAATCGATATAAGTGTGTCTCATCTGTGGGAAAATTGGTTTTAATTTAAAAAATCTTCTTTTAACACGGACCATGTGATTATAAATCAATTCTGTTCAATCAGCTGATCCTTAACTATTCTTATGCTTAATCAGCTGGTACAATAATCCGACGTATTAATAAACTTTCTTAATATTGCATTCAAAGTATTAAATGAGATTTACTTGTTATATAATAAGTTATGAATAATATTTAAAGTATGTAGTATTAAACTGTGTAATGAAATGAAAACAAGTTATTGACATAACCTATATTTCGATTACACAACACTTTTCCACGTCAATGCCTTTAATTCTTTTTACATAATTATGTAATATTTTTAAAATAATATTTTCGAACTAGAAAAACCAATTTCAGTTTTTTCGTTCTGGGAAAATTGGTTTTAATTAGAAAAGACTGGCCACAAGAGTATTTACGTAAATATACAATGTAAAATGTCAACAAAGAAGATATGTCACCAAGATGTTTGGACATCATTAACAAACAACCGCAATTAAAATATATACTTTAGTCAGACTGAAGACCAATAATAAAACACTGTCTCATTGTTGCTTAGAGGTTAAAATAGAATTGACAGGTTTAAAAATATATTTAGCTGTCAAAACAGCAACTGGCAACAATTTTGTTTACAGGATACCGAGTTGCCTGCATGATTACGTCGACGTTATCTATAGGAAGTGAAATATATAATAATAAAAAGTCCATTTAAGAATTAAATAAAAAGGTTAATTTTTTATTTAACTGCGGCCATTAAATAAAATTTTATTTAAATTTATGGCAGTCATAAATTAAATGTTTATTTAATTAAATGTTTTTATTTTTTTTTTTATAAAAAGGTTTATTTTTATTTAAGGCTGCCTTCTTTTTGTAAGAAGTAAACTCCGAATTTATCAAACTAAGCACACTATCATTCAAACTTTTGATCCGATTTTTTTCAAAAGCGGTACAAAAGTCGATTTTGGTAATTTTTTGGTTAGTTATCCGGTAAAATTCGTTTATTAGTTTAAAATTTTCCGCCATTTTAAATTTAAAAAATCATAAATTTTAATATCTTACACATTTTTTATTATCTTGTTTCATGGTCGTAATCTATTAGCATTAATCAGATTTTTGTATCTTAAGGCGAAAAGCACATTTAGGGTATTATCGCCTCCCTAAATGTAAGTGTGAGTGCAAAGTGTTAAAGTCGTAAGTGTAGTGTTGAAAGTGTAAGTGTAAGTGTGTCTTAGACTCGGGTACCGCGAGGGATTGGGGGGATTGGAACCCGATCCGGCTTGAGGGATCGCTCTGTTTTCCGTAGGGTCTACTAACAAGGGTGTATAAACAAGCAACACCAGGCAAGATAGGATAACCTTAATGGGCAGTCACATAGGTTTTTTAAGAAAGGTTCTTCTTAAAGGACAGAAAGAGGAAGCAGATACCTTGGGCAGAGTGCCAATCAGGAAAACCACGAACTCATTACAGGGCAATGTGATCTCAGGGTACACATGAACCACGGAGAAACCGTGCAAGAAAGAGGAGGACACTAGAGACCACATAATTTATGATTGGCAGGCAAGATAGGATAACCTTAATGGGCATTCACATTAGTTTTTAAGAAAGGTCCTTCTTAAAGGACAGAGACAGGGAGCAGATACCTTGGGCAGAGTACCAATCAGGAAAACCACGAACTCATTACAGGACATTGTGATCTCAGGGTACACATGAACCACGGAGAAACCGTGCAAGAAAGCGGAGGAAACTACAGGCTACATAATTTATGATTGGCAGGCAAGATAAGATAACCTTAATGGGCAGTCACATAGGTTTTTTAAGAAAGGTTCTTCTTAAAGGACAGAGACAGGGAGCAGATACCTTGGGCAGAGTGCCAATCAGGAAAACCACGAACTCATTACAGGACAATGTGATCTCAGGGTACACATGAACCACGGAGAAACCGTGCAAGAAAGCGGAGGAAACTAGAGGCCACATAATTTATGATTGGCAGGCAAGATAGGATAACCTTAGTGGGCAGTGTAATAGGTTTTTTTAAGAAAGGTCCTTCTTAAAGGACAGAGAGAGGGAGCAGATACCTTGGGCAGAGTGCCAATCAGGAAAACCACGAACTCATTACAGGACAATGTGATATCAGGGTACACATGAACCACGGAGAAACCGTGCAAGAAAGCAGAGGAAACTAGAGGCCACATAATTTATGATTGGCAGGCAAGATAGGATAACCTTAGTGGGCAGTCACATAGGTTTTTTAAGAAAGGTTCTTCTTAAAGGACAGAGACAGGGAGCAGATACCTTGGGCAGAGTGCCAATCAGGACAACCACGAACTCATTACAGGACAATGTAATCTCAGGGTACACATGAACTACGGAGAAATCGTGCAAGAAAGCGGAGGAAACTAGAGGCCACATAATTTATGACTGTGAGATCCTTGCTTACAGTCGGTTAAGAGGTTTACAGGACCCAAAAGACTTCCAGAAGGATGAAGTCGGTGGTTGTTTGAACTTACTAAGGGCACCAATCTGTTGAACAGTACTTAAGAAGTTTGGTTGCACAATATGCCCATAGATCGCAGTGCTGGCGTTTTTTATAAACCCTTCCTCTAGTATGTTAATCTAATCTAATCCCTACAATGGACAATAAAATTGTACTCAATTACATTATAAGTATCTGTTTTAATTCAATTGTTTTGAAATTGAAACGATCATCTGTTTAATAATTATTTAAGCCTGCAAGAGTGAAAGGTATAAAAGAATAGGAGCAGGGAAATTAATTTTTTTGCCACCATTTTGTTTGTATAAACACCAGTGTGTTGAATTTTTCGTAAAACAATTTTTAGCAACTTTATTAAAAAGGTGTGTAAAGTTTTAAAAGAATCGGCTAAAAAATAAGTGATTATGAACAATTTAAATCGTTGGGGATTTTTATATTTTTTCTCGATATTTATGGAACATTTATTTTCTTGGAGTATCTCTAGATTTTGAGTTATAAAACATGGAAAGTAGGTTCGTTACGTAACCAAAACACAAGAAAATATTTTTACAAAGTAACTTGGCCACTATATCGAATTTTTCTCAGTCTGTCCCGTCAACCGTAAATGTGAAACAAATAATAACATACACGTAGATGTAGGCTACTTAGGTTTATTTCAAATTCTAACCCTGCCCTTGAACATAACGTTCTTCGCTCCTGTAGCACCAAATATTTCCTTTATTGGCTCATTTTGAAGCTGTGATCTTCTCTTTGGCAAAAAATCAACTTTTAACATTCCTTATTCATGCCAAACATTCCTTTTCACAGACAATAGAATACACGTATACGCTAATGACTATTCCCTGTTGTAATTTAAGAATTTCTGTTTATTAGTAATTTGAAATTGCAACAATAAATTATCAAACTGTATTAACCTTGAGTAAAAATTTGGTTTTTAATAATAATAGTATATTGGTGGACTCCGCTTTGTTGAAATTTGGAGTGTAAGTTTTATATATAATGCGATTATTAAGAGTTTTTTTAATATACGGAGCTGAGACGTGGAGAGTTAAAGAAAAAAACCAAGAAAAGGACAGAGGCTGTAGAAATGGATGCGTTGAGAAGATCTGCTGGGATATCGAGAGTCCAAAGAATAAGAAACGAGGTAATTTGTCAACAGATGGGAATAGAGAACACGATTATAAAAGATATTGAAAAGCTTGAAATAACGGAAAGGAAAATCTTAAGAAAAATTATAGGAACAAAATTTCAGGATAATAAGGTAGTATATATATAAGAAATGAGACTCTCTATAAGAAAATTGAAAAACTGTCAGATACTATGAGAAAAAGGAGAATAAATTTTTACGGCCATCTTCTTAGAATGAACTCCAATAGATTGACGAAACAGGTGTTTGATTTTTTCCATAAACAAAACCGAACTGGTTTAAAGAAATTGAAAAAGACCTAATAGAATTAAAAATTACAGAAAATTCACTGCTTGAACAAACTGCTAAGATAAGTACCAAGGACGAAAGAATAAGATTCCAAGATAAAACCAAAATAAAACCTAAAGCTATCATTTCAGAAGAGGAGAGGAAAAGAAGATCGGAAAGAATGAAGAGCTACTGGGAACAAAGAAAAGTACAGCGCGCAAGAAACGATTGATTCAGCGTACCCCAAAGAGGGTGAAACGAAAAGAAGAAGAAAGAAAGGATATTGAGAGGAGTCAGTTAATTTGGTACGGTCATGTCCAACGGATGAGCCAAGCGCGACTGCCGAAACAAGCAATGGAGTGGGTGCCGACCTTAAAAGGGCAAGAGGAAGGATGGAAGGAATCAGTAAAGCTACGAGTGATCGAAATTTACAAATCGGATAAAGGGAAGATCGGAAAGAGTGGAATCTAGGCATCGGACAACGTCTGCACGTTTTAACCGATATTATTATTAGTTTTAGGTATGGTCATAAGGCCTGTGTTATTAGTTTTAGGTATGGTCATAAGGCCTGTGTTATTAGTTTTAGGTACGGTCATAAGGCCTGTGTTATTAGTTTTAGGTAAGGTCATAAGGCCTGTGTTATTAGTTTTAGGTAAGGTCATAAGGCCTGTGTTATTAGTTTTAGGTAAGGTCATAAGGCCTGTGTTATTAGTTTTAGGTAAGGTCATAAGGCCTGTGTTATTAGTTTTAGGTAAGGTCATAAGGCCTGTGTTATTAGTTTTAGGTAAGGTCATAAGGCCTGTGTTATTAGTTTTAGGTAAGGTCATAAGGCCTGTGTTATTAGTTTTAGGTAAGGTCATAAGGCCTGTGTTATTAGTTTTAGGTAAGGTCATAAGGCCTGTGTTATTAGTTTTAGGTAAGGTCATAAGGCCTGTGTTATTAGTTTTAGGTAAGGTCATAAGGCCTGTGTTATTAGTTTTAGGTACGGTCATAAGGCCTGTGTTATTAGTTTTAGGTACGGTCATAAGGCCTGTGTTATTAGTTTTAGATAAGATCATAAGGCCTGTGTTATTAGTTTTAGGTACGGTCATAGGGCCTGTGTTATTAGTTTTAGGTACGGTCATAAGGCCTGTGTTATTAGTTTTAGGTAAGGTCATAAGGCCTGTGTTATTAGTTTTAGGTACGGTCATAAGGCCTGTGTTATTAGTTTTAGGTAAGGTCATAAGGCCTGTGTTATTAGTTTTAGGTACGGTCATAAGGCCTGTGTTATTAGTTTTAGGTACGGTCATAAGGCCTGTGTTATTAGTTTTAGGTACGGTCATAAGGCCTGTGTTATTAGTTTTAGGTAAGGTCATAAGGCCTGTGTTATTAGTTTTAGGTACGGTCATAAGGCCTGTGTTATTAGTTTTAGGTAAGGTCATAAGGCCTGTGTTATTAGTTTTTCTAATGAAAATTACTTTACCAATGATTACATCCTCTAAGATCGTATTTTTGAACCCGAAAATTCCAAAACTACGTTACAATTGCTTGAGCCGTTTAAGAGATGAAACACTTTTATGAATATGCAGATTGATTGTTTTTAATTAGTTGAACAATATTACATACATTGACAATCAATCGTTGAATGAACGAATCGTTGTCCGTTTCAATGCGATCGTTCGACATTTGGTTTGTATCTCAACAGAGATTTTTACTGTAAAACAAGTTATTTTTTATAAACTTAATTGGTTTTCCTATAAAAATAATAATAAGAGAGATACAGTAAGACACTGTAATTAATTGGAGTTGTCAAACTTTGTTTTACCAGTGTTTAAAATGAATTCTTAACAATACATGTTTAGAAATGTTAAAAATTATGAAATCTGTAAATAGTTTGTATACATTTAACTTTGGAGGCGATGTAAGCACACACCCTGTATTGTTAATAGGCCATGTTCGCGTTATAATTAGAACACTAACCTAATGCACTCATTGGTGCACCACTCTGCTTCAGTAGGCTATATGTATACAGAGAGGCGTAAAGAATGCACGTAAACAATCTTTAAATTACGTCTGCATTTATTAAAATACCCTGTCATCGCCACAGTCCATTAAACTGAGTCTTAATAAATAAATAAATAAATATATATATATATATATATATATATATATATATATCAGTGTCATTACTGATGTTTAAATTAATAATACACGCCATTACAGTACATACCCAGACCAGTCATTTCTATATTATTTAGCCGCTTCGGTGGCCTAGTTAATAGCATACTGGGCTTTCACCCCGAGGACCCGGGTTCGATTCCCGGCCAGAGTTTGGCATTTTCATACGCTATAAATCATCCCATCGTCTGCATTAGCCCAAGTGTGCACAATAGTCGGACGTTAAACACCAAAAAAATCTATATTGTTTTAGCGTTTAGGCCTACAGTTGAATATACTGTCGATATTTGATATATTCACTTTTTTTTATTATTGCATATAGGTAAGTTTCATACTAAATATTTAAATGAATAATACACGCCATTATACAATTAACGTTTGAATAATAAATAATTAAGTTGGACTGGGTAAGTAGTATGATGGCGTTTAAAATAATGTAAACATTTATTATTCACACCTACCAATATATAATAAATGTATAAAACATCACTTATAGAATTAACACTTGAATGCTAAATAATTAAGTTGGACTGCGTAAGTAGTATGATGGTTTAAAATAATAATAAAAACATGGTTCATATGACCAAAAGTCCATTAGGCCAAAATATTAGTATATAATTTGGTTGAATAAACTTTTGGTTATTTGATCTTTTGGTCATATGATCTCGCCTCTTGAAAAGACGGTTCATATGACCAAAAGTCCATTAGGCCAAAATATTAGTATAGAATTTGGTTGAATGAACTTTTAGTTGTTTGATCTTTTGGTCATGACCCATCGCGCCTCTTAAAAAGACGGTTCATATGACCAAAAGTTCATTGGGCCTAAATATTAGTATAGAATTTGGTTGAATGAACGTTTTGTTGTTTGATCTTTTGGTCATATGATCTCGCCTCTTAAAAACACGGTTCATATGTCCAAAAGTTCATTGGGCCAAAATATTAGTATAGAATTTGGTTGAATGAACGTTTGGTTGTTTGATCTTTTGGTCATATGATCTCGCCTCTTAAAAACACGGTTCATATGACCAAAAGTTCATTGGGCCAAAATATTAGTATAGAATTTGGTTGAATGAACGTTTGGTTGTTTGATCTTTTGGTCATATGATCTCGCCTCTTAAAAACACGGTTCATATGTCCAAAAGTTCATTGGGCCAAAATATTAGTATAGAATTTGGTTGAATGAACTTTTGGTTGTTTGATCTTTTGGTCATGACCCATCGCGCCTCTTAAAAAGACGGTTCATATGACCAAAAGTTCATTGGGCCAAAATATTAGTATATAATTTAGTTGAATGAACTTTTGGTTGTTTGATCTTTTTGTCATATGATCTCGCCTCTTAAAAACACGGTTCATATGACCAAAAGTTCATTGGGCCAAAATATTAGTATAGAATTTGGTTGAATGAACGTTTGGTTGTTTGATCTTTTGGTCATATGATCTCGCCTCTTAAAAACACGGTTCATATGACCAAAAGTTCATTGGGCCAAAATATTAGTATAGAATTTGGTTGAATGAACGTTTGGTTGTTTGATCTTTTGTTCATGACCCATCGCGCCTCTTAAAAAGACGGTTCATATGACCAAAAGTTCATTGGGCCAAAATATTAGTATAGAATTTGGTTGAATGAACGTTTTATTGTTTGATCTTTTGGTCATGACCCATCGCGCCTCTTAAAAAGACGGCTCATATGACCAAAAGTTCATTGGGCAAAATATTAGTATAGAATTTGGTTGAATGAACGTTTGGTTGTTTGATCTTTTGGTCATATGATCTCGCCTTTTAAAAACACGGTTCATATGTCCAAAAGTTCATTGGGCCAAAATATTAGTATAGAATTTGGTTGAATGAACTTTTGGTTGTTTGATCTTTTGGACATATGATCTCGCCTCTTAAAAACACGGTTCATATGTTCAAAGTTCATTGGGCCAAAATATTAGTATAGAGTTTGGTTGAATGAACTTTTGGTTGTTTGATCTTTTGGTCGTATGACCCCATCGCTTATAATCCCCTTTCTACTAAGTAAGATGTTTGGAGGCTAAATATGTTTGCCAGTTTGTGGTAATAAATCTTTGTATTGTGTAATTAGAGAGATGCTATTTATCTTAGAACAAACTAAGAATTATTTTGGCAAGCAAACAGCTGGCTCATCCTGTTTCCAAAAAGTGATATGAGGCTTACACTTTCCACTACAAACTGTTATACTAGCCTATGCTGTGATCTATGTTAGTAGCAATTAGCACATTTATTTGGCTGTGAATTCAGACACACACACACACACACACACACACACACACACACACACACACACACACACACACACACACACACACACACACACACACACACACACACACACACACAAACGAAATGATGAGCAGCGGTACAGTCATACAATGGCAATTACAGAGGAGCGAAATCGGACCCTGGGTAAATGGCAGCGACAGTGGGACGAATCAACAAATGGACGATGGACACACCAACTCATAGGTAACATCCAGGATTGGTGCAACCGGGAGCATGGAGAGATGGATTTCCATCTCACACATATTCTCACTGGGCACGGTTGCTTCCGAGCTTACTTGTTCCGTTTCAGGCTGGAAACAAACAAGGCTTGTCCCCTCTGTCTTCCAGCAGTGGAGGAAGATGCGGAGCATGTGTTTTTCCGCTGTCGGAGATTCGACGAGAAAAGGATGAGGCTGCAAACATATCTGCGAGGCAGAATTGCACCGGAAAGTCTGGTTGCGACAATGGGCCCTTCAGAGTTTTTGACCAAAAATTCACGAACAAGCAATGAAGCTGGTGCATTATCGTGGTGCAAAAGCCATGAATTGTTTTTCCACAGATCCGGGCGTTTTTTTCGGATTGCTTCACGCAAACGGCGTTGAATTTGTAGTTAGTTCTCCTTATTGACCGTTTCACCTGGTGGCAGGAATTCATGATGCACTATGCCATTAATATCGAAGAACACAGTGAGCATAACCTTCACGTTCGAC
Organism: Callitettix versicolor; assembly: GCA_022606455.1. Lineage (NCBI taxonomy): Eukaryota > Metazoa > Arthropoda > Insecta > Hemiptera > Cercopidae > Callitettix > Callitettix versicolor. The sequence continues at coordinate 9,095,156 of CM040185.1, forward strand.
CGCACTTGTCGAGCCTTTTTCGGTCTTGGCGAGCCAGAATGCCTCCACTGGGATGATTGAGCCTTAGTTTCGACGTCATATCCGTAAACCCATGTTTCGTCACCTGTTATAATACGTTTCAGTAATTCTGCATCGTCGTTGACTTCATTTAGTGACTCCTGAGCAACTTCCATTTGCCGCTGTTTTTTTCAAAATTCAACAATTTTGGAACGATTTTTGCTGCCACGCGTTTCATACACAAAAGATTGGAAACAATGTCATGCCATGATCCAATCGATATGCCAACATGGTCAGCGACCTCTCTAATTGTGATTCGGCTATTGTTCATAACCATTTCTTTCACTTTTCCACGTTTTCATCGGTTGTTAATGTGCTGG
>CM040185.1:9100532-9123032 GCA_022606455.1 Callitettix versicolor
AGTTAACAATAATAAATCTTAAAACGACAGTAACATATAACAAAAAGCAACAGAATATTCACAATTAATTGTATGGCTGAAAATTGGCATTACAATAAAAATAAATTAAAGTAAATAAATAAAATTAATAATAAAACTAAATAACCTTTAATAACAGGCATTAAGGTAAATTGTTTGGCTTTTGCTGATGGCATGGCCTTACTAGCTGAGACATTGGAAGAAGCTAAGGAACAGACTCTTGAACTCCAGAAGCAAGCGTTAAAAATGGGTCTCAAAGTTTCATTTGAAAAGACTAAAATATTGACAAACATACAAAAACCACCAAAAAAGCTTCAAGTGGGAGAACAATACATTGAGATAGTGAAAGAATTCAAATATCTTGGGGGATGGATCAGCTGGAACGCCCTAGAGGAAAAAAGCTATGGAATCTAGGAGAAATAAAGTTGAATTAGCCTTCCAACTTACCAAGGACACATACAACAAGAAGTCCCTCTCCTGGAATACAAAGATAAGGCATTATCATACGGTAATTAAACCAGAAGCCTTATATGCAGCTGAAACATTATCTCTCACAACCCAGGGCCCACTTGAAAGGCTGGAGATCAAAGAAAGAAAGATATTACGAAAAATCTTAGCCCCCAAATTCCGTAACAACCAATTACTCCACATCAGTAATGAAACTCTACCAAAAAACTGAAACACTATCAGACACAATAAGAAAAAGGAGAATTGATTTTTATGGGCACATCCTCCGAATGGACAAAAATAGACTAACAAAAAAAAATATTTGACAACTTTCACAGTAGAAGAGCCAAACCACTTTGGTTTAGAGAAACAGAGAAAGACATAACAGAACTACAAATCACTGACACTATGCTCATGGACAGAACAGCCAAAACAATAACCAAGGACAAGAAGCAACGGTTCCGAGGCAAAGTCAAGTCCAAGCGAACAATCCAAATCTCTGACGAAGAAAGAAAAGCAAGATCACAACGAATAAAGCAATACTGGGCTACGAGGAAGGCACAGAACATTGAGTAGTGATTGATTTGGTGTACCCCAAAGTTGGGTGAAACAAATAAAGAGAGAAGAGAGAGAAAACTAAATAACATGAAAAACAAAGCAAACAATAACAAATTAAAATAAATAACTAAATATATACAACTTTTTGCAGGGCTGTAAAGAGGTCCTGCAACAATATTTTAATTAAATTTTATTAAACAAATCCAGATGATGAAGGTATTTCAGAGTCCGGTCAATAGCCGAGGCACTATCTCCCAACATCGTCTGAACACAGTTTTCCAAACCACATATATGTCCCGTATTTTCGAAGCCAGCACAGTCTAGCAATAAATGTCTTACCGTGATGGTTTTCCTACCCCACATTGAGGCGGGTCCCCGCATTCCATCAGAAATCCATGCGTTAACATGGAAAGGCAGGTAACCACAACCTCTTCTCTACGACTGTCACGTATTGAAGACCCCCTAGGATGAAGAGTACTTTTAATTACCCTCAATGTGTTACTGCTTGTAGCTGCCCATTCATTTTCCCACTGTAGAAGAATTAAATGTTTTACGTGACAAAGAAAGTCAGACAAAATTACACGTTGAGTGCATGGCGGCAGAAAAGTTGCTTCCTTTGCCGCATTATCCGCTGCAGTGTTTTCAAATATTCCACAGTGACCAGGAATCCAGATAAATGATAATCTAGCACTCGTAGTTCAAGTCTATGGACAGAGCACAGAATATCTTGAACAAGAGGGTTTACCGAATACATATCCTGGATTGCCTGGAGTGAACTTTTTGAATCGGAACAAATTAGGTAATGCAAACAACCGAATTCAAAAGTGTTCATAGCCTTTAAGATGGCAAAGAGTTCGGCTGTAAATACACTACAAATTGAAGATAATCCATACTTATATATTTTGTCCATTGGGTAAAACGCACATACATTATAATTCATCTTAGAACCATCTGTAAAAGTAAATTTAGCAGATGGATATGAATTAATCAGTTGAAACACAATGTTAGGAATGTTGTCTTTCATGTATCTACACAAGGAGAAATCAAAGGTCAGCATACTAACTATCCATGGAGGAACAAGACAAAAGGACCTTTCAAACATTGGGGGTAGTTCACTACGCACTTCTTCAAAAACACAAGACGTTCTAATGCCAACAGGGGCTGTAACATGCGGTCAGGAGTCATAATGTTGGAGCAACTGATTTTGGCAAAATGATGCTAAGGATCCATGTACAGTGGTACCTTCGATATACGAGTGCCCTAATATACGAATGTTTTGAGATACGAGCCGCCGAGCTAGCGATATTTTGCTTTGAGATGAGAGCAAGATTTGAGATATGAGGAATCGCACACTACAAGAGGGGCGCATGTTCGTGTCGTGTGCAGCATCTAACAGTTTGCCCCACCTCAGACTAGATCTCAGTCTGTGTGCGCATGTTCTGGAAGGACCACTTTAATATCGTGATATGCCTAAGAATTATTGATCAGGCCTGGCTGGGTGTTACAACGAGGACCTTAACCTCTGCATGGAAGAATCTGTGGCCTGAGGCTGTAGCTGAAAGGGCCTTCGAAGGATTGGAACCCGAAGTGTCTGTGGTAGAGGAGATTGTTTCTCTAGGAAAATCCATGGGTCTGGAGGTGGATGAGAGAGATTTGAACGAACTCGTCGAGGAACAGTCTCAGGAGCTGACAACCGAGCAGTTACACAATCTACATGCGCAGCAGCTAGATCGGTGGTTCAACGAAAAATTAGTTTTGAAGAGGAGCCAGAGATGGAGGAGGTTATCTCTACAAGAGACATAAAGATCTTGGGAATGTGGAAGAAAGTTGTAGTTTGTGGATAAAAATCACCCCGAAAAAGTTACAACTGGTCATGCATCGGAGTAGTTTAACGAAACTTCCATAACTCATTTCCGCAATATCCTAAAAGAGAGGAAGAAACAAACCTCCTTGGACAGTTTTTTTAAACGATCTGCAGGTGAAAATGAGCAAAGCGTGACGAAAAAGCGAAGACCAGTGACAAAAATTAAGCGCTTCCGTAAGCATTTCACTTTTTCTTTTATTATGTTCTTATAGAATATGTATTTTTTATTTATAAATAAATGTTTCTTCTTGTAAATAAATTTTTCTTATTCAAAAACACTTAACAAAAACAACTGAGGTGGTGTTTTGGGAGCTGGAACGGATTAATGGCATTTCAATTAATTTCAATGGGGAAAATTGCTTTGAGATACGAGCAATTTGACATACAAGCAAGGTTACGGAACGAATTAAACTCGTATGTCGAGGTACCACTGTATTTGGCTTTGCCAAATGTAACCAAGTATTATCACCACCAGACATAACAGAACAAGAACAGTAAATCCCTAAATGTAGATGTGAGTGTAAAGTGTTAATCGTATAAATGTGGTGTTGTAAGTGTAAGTGTATGTTAGACTCGGGTACCGCGAGGGACGTCTAAACCCTCTCAATAGGTGCAGCTGATCTGCACCCCCCTGCGGGGCTGATTTCATTAACAGCTGATAGGCTATAATAATTTTCAGGTTATGTCGTTAAAAACTAGCTATGTTAATTTGTTACGTTTTCGAAGAAATTTTCGTAATTAAAATAAAACTGAAAAGAAAACATGATTTATTTTCATTGCGTTTCTGTCATGTTTTTTTGTGACAGGTACAAATTAATTCTAGTAAAACGTAAAAGAAATATGCTGTTCATTATAAAACTTTAAAAATCCAACCAACTGATCTGATTGTTTTGAAGTGGCATTTTTTTAAAAATTAGTAATCTGCGCTTAATTACTTTATTATTTTAATTTTTGTTCCAGAAGTCTGCAAGAACATTCCAACAGAGTTGGTTATTGACTCACAATATTCAAAGCAAGGAGGAGAACTAATCAACAACTTAGGTTTTTATATTTACAATCACTTTGTCATTTAAAAAAATGAATTTGTCAATATTGTGATGTACCTATCATGCTAGTAAAAGTAAATTGTTAGAATTTTTTTAATTTATCAATAAAAAGTTTTAAAAGTTCAAAATGCGTTACAAATTAATTTTATTACCATTGTTATGAAAACTGACTGCATTTTAGACAAAACAATAAAGTTTGAGTAACTATAAATTTTGCAATATACTTTCAATTTGTTTAGTTGCCTTGCTAATGTGATTAAGGCTAATTAACAAAAACTCTAACATTATTGCATATGAACATTTCAAAATGCAGAAACCAAACTTGATACAAATATTTATTTTGGTAAAACATAATACCTTGGACTACATTGTTTCACAACAAAATGCTAGCCGCTGAGATCTAGTTAGTATTTTCAATTAAATCTGATCATTTATTAAACAGCGATTATAAAGTCAAAATCAGATTTACAGAAAAGTGTAATGCAAAAACAGAGTTCTGGAATTTTCTGTACCAGATGGACGGATTTGGCTGGGTATCAAACGTCCGAGCTATTACGAAAATAAATTTTTGCGCCACATTTGAATCAAATCAGATCTTAACTTGGTGCTAAACACACACACACACACACACACACACACACACACACACACACACACACACACACACACACACACACACACACACACACTGATACACACACACACACAGACACGCACACGCATGCACGCACGCGCACACACACACACACACACAGTATATACAATTTAAGACACCCAAAAAAGAAATTTGAGTGAGGTCATGATTGGTGCTCCTAGCACATCAGTTTCGGGTCTTGAACGTTTCTCCATTTCAATGTAAATTCACTAGAAAATGTTTGAACTGATTAAAAAATATTCAATTAATATAAATCGTGTAATAATAAGAAAAAGTGTAATCAGATTCTCATAATTTTTATTTTACAATAGTTACAAAACCGTAAGAGTGATAATGTTCAATTGTTGTAAATTGTATAAAATGTTTTTTCACTATAATTTTTGTTACCACCATGAAACTGTAAGACTCATAAACAATGGTTCAATTGTTATAGATTTTCATTATAATTTTACTTTTACCATAGTTTGAAAATGTAAGACTGAGAAAAGTTTCAAATATAATTTTGTAACATGTTTACTGAAAATATTTTTTATTCACTCAAGCGTAAGACGACAACCTCAAGATTAAATAAATAAAAAAAACAAGTTGATAAAGGTATAGGTCTATTAATTGTTATTGTTTATTAGCACGCAGGATCAACAGGAGCTGCTTGTAATGTGAGTTATAACCTCAAATATATTTAAAAAGACAATACTTCCTGTCGCACTCAATTATTTCTCTGACATACCTCGTTCAGAAACTAACAACTAAAAACTGATAAATCAACCTCGTAATTCACCTTTTTATCATTTTGTCAAAAATAAAAATGTTGACAAATTTTTTATGTCAATTTAAGGGAGCTGATGTTACTCCCTTAAGCTGAATGGTCACCGAATGCGGAGCGGAGAAAAATAAAGATGGATGGAAGAACGAGTTTGTATTTTTTAAATCTAAATATTTAGGCCTACCATAATGGATTCTAACAACTACAATGTTTAAGAACTGTAACATAGGTAAAGAGAAATAATAAGTGTATAAATGTGGTCAGTTTCAAAATGTGGTGTGAAGCGGAGTCAGTTTCAAAATGTGGTGTAGAAGCGGAGTCAGTTTCAAAATGTGGTGTAGAAGCGGAGTCAGTTTCAAAATGTGGTGTAGAAGCGGAGTCAGTTTCATTTTTTTTTTTTTTGTGTTTAACGTCTGACTATTGTACACACTTGGGCTAATGCAGACGGTGGGATGATTTATAGCGTATGAAAATGCCAAGCCCTCGCCGGGAATCGAACCCGGATCCTCGGGGTGAAAGCCTAGTATGCTATCCACTAGACTACCGAGGCAGCTGGAGTCAGTTTCAAAATGTGGTGTAGAAGCGGAGTCAGTTTCAAAATGTGTTGTAGAAGCGGAGTCAGTTTCAAAACCGAAACAGACAGAGTCGAAGCTACACGGAACAAGGTAAAGCGATGCTGCTTAGCTTCGTTATACTTTCAGTGGCCATATTTACTTTAAAAACAATATATTTGGTTTTGAATGTTTAGTCCACTCCACTCAGCACAATTGCACTTCCCATTGGTGGCCACCGGCCATACTTGAACAGAGTGGCAACGACTGATTGGCTTTGCAGTAACATGAAAAATGGTGTGTGTATCTTATCTAATCATAAAGTGAAATTAGGTATGCCTGCAGATGTACACCAAGCCCTGCACCCATAGCTTTCTTTGTCTCACCAGTAAAAATTACGTCTGAATTTTGTTGACTATCGAACATTTTGTTTATATGAATAAGTACATTTTGGCATTAAAGTACATATATACAGTACAGTACATCATAACTTGCTTATATATGATATTGTACTGTACATAGCACAATGCAAAGGTAATAACATAATACTCCAGACATTTTGCTTTGAAGCACTGTATTTTCGAAACCAATCACAATAACTGACTAAAATTATATTTTAAAGTTGTATATTAACATTAAATTTTAAATCAAACCACATAGCTCACTAATCACCAATTTTATTTACACTATGGTTTTACAAGGAATTTTTATTTTATCATGGAATTCATTTAACTATTATACAAAATAAATTGCACACTATAATTTAAATTTAGCGTTATATTAAAAAATAAAATTCAATTTGTTGTCCTAACTTTGATCATGACTTAACATATATGGTCAAGGTTTTTTCATGTATATTTAATTTTAGAACAAATATAGAAAAGAAAAAATGGTGACGATCAATTAGAATGCTAGTGATGGTCCATACGTGCGATGCCATGATATTTATACCAGAACACTGACAGATATAGATCCAATAGTCTCTGTATAACAGTTTTAATCTTATGAATAACCTCCGTATTTTTCCTGAAAACAAAAAACAAAAAAAGTCATTATTCAATTACTGTTAATTTTATTAAAGATTAATACCATATACTCTAAGTAGGTTTTCATACATACAGCTGAACAGGTTAGGTTACAATCACTATTTTATGCAAAATCTAGATACTTTAACCCTTTGAGCTCAATGGATAAAAATTAATTAAAATTTTTTTTTATTATTACTTTGCATTTTCAAATATTTTAAGCTTAATGAACATATCTGATGTAAATATATTGCATCAAATATTGCAGCGTTGCAGCTGCACAAACGCATGCATGCAAGACAGTCGGTACTCAATATTGCTTGTTCCATCGACGTACAATCTTATCAGAAAAGGTTGATGCATTTGATGTATTGAAAGTATTATATCCTTGGAAAATGGTATCAAAGAAGCCCGACTAAAAAAAGTTTAACAAAGTGCAGCAACTGTTATACATTAATAACAAAAATTGTTTACACTTAGAACTTGTCTTATTACATTTTTCAGGAAACGTGTGTGTAAATGAATACTAAATAGTACAAACATTACTAGGATATGTTTACATTATATGTTCATTACATTTTATAATATAAACACCAAAATTAGACATTAAAAAACAGTAGTATTACCGGATACGGTGGGGAAACATTATCGGATCCGACAGTTAAATATGGAGGAGGAAAATTAGAGATAACCGAAAGGAAAATTATTAGAAACTGTATAGGGAAATGGAACATTCAAGAGGGAAGGTACCAGAACGAAGAAGTATATTAGAAGACAGAACCATTAACGGACGTCATCAGAAAGAGGAGGATATCTTTCTTAAGGCATATCCTGAAATTGAAAGACACAAGACTTCTGAAAAAACTAACAGAATTTTACTTGCAGAGGAAAACCCAACTCAAGTTGTTAAAACCGGCTATAGACGACATTAAGGAACTGGGTATTGAATGAAGAGGGTTGGAGAAGGAATCCGAAATTTTCAGGCTATGAAAGAGCATAAAACAAGATTCAGAAGAACAGATATCAACAGAAAAAAGATGGTGATGTCCGAAGCCGAGAGGAAAATAGATCTGACCTTATGAAGAACTACCGCGCGGAATTAAGAGCAAAAAGAGCAGCCAATAAGAGAACTTAAAATGGTCCCCTGAGGCCATGCAAGGAGGAAGAAGAAGAAAGACAGTACTAGTGACAACACAAAGAAAAACAGCAGATAGCAAGTGTATCAGAACAAACTGTTGCCAGCTGTTGCACGGGTATTTCACTGATATTTTTAACAAATATAGTGTGGTAATTTTATTACATATTTTAATTTCCTCATGCTCTTACAGTTGAATATTAAACACTTTTATACCTGTATTGACGACATAACGCCGTTAGCAAGAGAACTAAGCTTGCCTGCGACTTTGGTCACGCCTTGCCTCACGCTTTCTTTAACGTCTTCTAAGTCTGGCGTTTGCAAGTTGCTGCCGTATCCTCCCGCATTAGATTCGCCTCGACCAAAATATTCCGCTGAAGATATACTCGATGAGCCTTCAAATCTGGATAAGTTTGACTTTCTTTCAGACTGAAATAAAAACATAAACGTGATTTGATTTCCTAAAATCTTTCTAACCTAACCTAAACTTTGGAAAGTCTGAATGTATTTTTTTTTTTTTTTTTGCCACAACGTAAATGAATATGGCACTATTTTAAAATTAAAATACTATTAAAACCATTTATATATATATATATATATATATATATATATATTTATATATTTATTTATTTATTTATAAAAAAATAATAAACGGCAGATATGGCCAGCCATTTTTAAAATACAGTATTTTCTAAACATGGGTGACAAATTGCTACTAAAAATATTGTTGCAGTTTTAAATTCAGTGTTGTCACCCTCATTCCCACAAGGATTAATATTTATAATGATTCACTTTATGCTGGTAATGCGGAGTTTACTAACATGCCAGTAGCTGTTTTCATGTTGCCAATAACTGGCAAGCACATTAATGTAGCGAGTACACACGCACATACATAAAGTCAGTACGGTTTTCAGTTTTTTAAAGCACAAAGTCTAAATGATACATATAAAGCAGCCCATAGACGTTCAATGTTATTGTGCAATGTGGGTTGCGCAATATTTTGACGGCGGCACCTTGACGGTCAAAATTATTGTACAATATTTTGGTTTGTGCAAAAAATTTTACCATATGGAGGCGATATTGAAGGTTGTGCAATATACAAGCTCAGATGTACAACCACATTGTGCAAACAGTCCCTGCCTGACTTTCATGAAAGTCAACATGTTGAGTGAAAGTGAGTTGTTTTGTGTGCAAATTGCTGCGGGCGCAAGTGCGAAAAAATAAAAGGAAAAGGGCTTGAAGAAAGGTAGAAAATGGGGCCAAACAGTGGTTTATTGATAGGGCCGAAAAATTACTCAATAAACTGAGAGTAATTGAACCAAATGATTTCCGCAACTTTTTACGGATGGGCGCAGAACTATTTGATGAATTCCTCGCTTTGGTTATTCCTGAAATCGGTAAAAGGAACCCTTTTGCATCATGCGCGATGCAATTCCTGCAAGTCAAAGGTTATCCATAACCCTACGATATCTCGCAACTGAGAATAGTTTTGAAGACCTAAAATTTTTAACTGCTGTTTCACCTCAGTCAACAGGTCACATTGTTATGGAAACGTGTACTGCTCTGATCAACTGCCTCAAGGAATACATGATTTTGTAGTACTAGGCCTGGACACTACAAGATACGGGATACTGCGCAATGTTGCCAACAGATGGCACAAAATTTTCCCATTTGCACAATATATTTTCAAGATTTTGAAAATCACACAATATATTGCACAACATTTCATTATTACCCACACACGATCAATTATATTGCACAAACCAAAATACTGCGCAATAATATTGAACTTCAACAACTACTTCCTGCACGTCTACACTACGAACATTACGATAATGACACTGTGTTAGACAAATATTCCACATTTTCATTCTTACTATATAACAGACAAACTTGGCAATTACAACTTGGCAAATCTTTTTAGAAGCTCTTGCTTTCATAGTTTTCTTAACTTTTTTCAGCCACAACTACACACTGATAAAACTTCATGATTTGTTAATACATTGGCATAAATTAATCATTACCGTCCATTCTAAAATGCAGAGGGAAAGCACCAGCGTTTTAGTAAACCAAACATTTGTTTTACTGGCACTGCCAGTGACTGGCTTCATAGGCTTACTAGTCACTAGCAAGATATTTACACCTTGCCAGTCACTGACAAGCTCAACTAGCATGGTGTAAAGTTAACAGTGAAGTACTGTTAGCATTACAAGCCATAATAAACATTGGTGTTTTAGCTAATGCAGTTGAAAAACTAACTTCGAATAAATACCTGCATGAAAGTGGTAAGTATTACCAAAACTAGAAAATAAGGAAATCTATAGTTGTAAACATACAAGCTTATATATACTCAGAATATGAAATATAAGGAAAGTAGTAGCAACGATCATAGGGCACGGCTATTTTATGAAACATGCGCAGTATGGGTATGTAACTCTGTGTAGGAAATGCGAACTGCAGGAGAGACTGCAGAACATTTGCTCCTGAATTGCAAGTTTTTGGAGAAAGAAAACAGAACGTTAGAAATAATAAAAACAGTGACCATTCTACAGGAGGATCTCCTGGATTTTTCAGAGTAACTTCTAAGCCCAGTACATCATCATAAGCGCAATATGCCCATAAGGCTGTTATGTAAAAGGATATGGACCACTCCCCTGATTATATTAATACATAAGAAGACCAATGAAATGACATTTAATAAAACATTAAAAAATTAAGATTATATTTACCATAACAGAATCGGAAGAAAAGTCATTAAAATACTGATCAGAAGAGATTGCCTTTGCAGAACCAAATTTCTTCTGGGCTTCATTGCCTGCTGAAGACGGAGATTTCTTATCCTCGACATTTGACTTTGGTTGTCGCCTTTCCGGCTCTCCCCAATCCTTTCCTTTCTTGACTCCGCTAGAGCTCTTGTCCATATCGCCCCAAGAACTACTCTTATCCGCCCATACTGAGCTACTCTTGCTCGAGTCTTCCCAACCAGAACCAGACTTACTCGGCGTATCCGACCATATGGAAGAACCTTTACTCTTACTTGATAAATCACTGGAACAGTATAAGTGATCACGTTTTCCGTCAAATATTGAGGCATCAAAACTCAATTCTGTGGGAGTTCTGCTGCCTTTATACCTATGACAGAGATAAGAACTAAGTGTATCTTAGAATAACCGGTTTTCATATTATAGATCAAAACACGTCAAAATAACAAAACTTGAAATAAATATATTTTAATAATGTACCGATTTCTACGGATAACAGAACAGACATTAAATAAGGTTAAATAACATTGAATAAGATCATACCTAATTTATTTTTATTTACTTTTATAAAATGATAAATTACAAAATGCATTCTTCATAAATGTTTAGTTAGTATTATTGCAAGATCTCTTAGATTTTTATAGCCTATTATGTAAGAGTTTAACTAAAACTTTTGTGTAAAAATATTTACTATAAAACAAAAGAAAGGTGTAAGGAACTTACATTGAAAAACCAGGTACACCGGAAAAACTATCAAAAAAATCGTCAAAACCACCATCGCTGTCTCTGTCTCTATCAAACACCGACTTGGATCCAGAACTGCTTTTTAAAGGACTTTCTTGTTCTATTGTCTTCATGTCACTGAGAGCAGAATGGGAAATCCCTCTGGAAAGAATACACAATAACATTATATACCTTATTGTAAACAACTTGAGTTTTCGATGCCTTTAAATCAGAGATTAACTTGTAAACAACTTGAGTTTTTGATGCCTTTAAATCAGAGATTAACTTGTAAACAACTTGAGTTTTTGATGCTTTTAAATCAGAGATTAACTTGTAAACAACTTGAGTTTTTGATGCCTTTAAATCAGAGATTAACTTGTAAACAACTTGAGTTTTTGATGCCTTTAAATCAGAGATTAACTTGTAAACAACTTGAGTTTTTGATGCCTTTAAATCAGAGATTAACTTGTACACAACTAGAGTTTTTGATGCTTTTAAATCAGAGATTAACTAAATGCTGACAATGGCTCAATGAATAGCCTCGTTCTAACAGTGGCACTTGTATGGTGATATTGGTGCCATGGAATATTGTGACACTTGCTGCCATGTGCAAGTCAAGTGACATTTTTTACTCTGGATAGAATAGACTTGTTAATGAAAATTACATAAACCAGAACAGTTTTGTTTGTATATATCTTGGTCTGGAGCTAGTTGCCGATTTTTGATTTTCTGATTTTGCTGTCACAACTGCTCAGAATGCTATTAAAACTTTTACGTCTTCCATTCCAGATAGTTCCATCAACACCTGTTCTACCTCATCCTTCATTTGTCTATTTTCCTAGTGGGATCTGGCCTTGTCCCATAGGCAACGGTACTGCTGATGATGTTCAAGAAACAATGTCCGTTAAAAATAACAACACACCAAACGGGAACATTAAACTAACAATGCAAACAAATATGCAGCACGTTAACAGTGCTGTGGTTGTGAATCGGCAATCCTCCAAAACGTTCCACTTTTTTCCTTCCACTACCTTTTAGTTATTCCACACTTAACTAAAAGATGTACAAAAAAATATAGTTATCTTTTTATTTCATCTTAGTTGGAACTATAGTTAACAATACCTAAATAAAAAGTGATTTACATTTTTAACGTAATGAATTTGAATGTTCCGCAAATTACCATGCTCTGTTACAAAAGTAACTGAAGTACTACTACCAATATGACCAAACAGTCCACGAGATATCTATACATGTTCCTAATGTAGGCCTATAATTATTAGTTCTCCTATAATTCAAGTCAATACAAACTCTTATAATGTAATGACACAAGAAAATTATCTAGTGCTGCCTTCTACTGGGTAATTTCGTAACTATACAAGACTCTCCCATCAAATTATTACTTAGTACAGTACATGACAGGAAAGATTCATATAAGAATGGCAATGTACCTAAATAAAAAGTGATTTACATTTTTAACGTTATGAAATTGAATGTTCCGCAAATTACCATGCTCTGTTACAAAAGTAACTGAAGTACTACTATCAATATGACCAAACAGTCCACGAGATATCTATACATGTTCCTAATGTAGGCCTATAATTATTAGTTTTCCTATAATTCAAGTCAATACAAACTCTTATAATGTAATGACACAAGAAAATTATCTAGTGCTGCCTTCTACTGGGTAATTTCGTAACTATACAAGACTCTCCCATCAAATTATTACTTAGAAAATGACATGTACTAATTATTATTAGTACTAATTATATTATTACTACTACTATGTACTAATTATTATTAGTACATGACAAAAAAGAATCACGTAAGAATGGCAATGTGTTTAAACAGCAAAAGCGGCATTCAGTCGGCTAATTTTATTTAAAAATTAAAGTTAATTTTTGTGCAACCAAACAGCTGGTTGGCTGCATGGTCCTGCTCTTAAGATCCAACCAGGGTCTTAAAGTTACAGTAGTGCACTGGCAATACTGAACTTTTTCAATAGTACTGAACAGAAAATAGTAATGAACTTTTCGATCCGTGACCACAGCATAACATCCTGACAATGACACTAAAAAAAATGTTAACTAATAATGAATACCTACTAAATATTTGGCCTTTAGTGAGCTTTCATACAAAAAATTACGAGAAACCGCCTCGGTGGCCTAGTTGATAGCGTACTGGGCTTTCACCTAGAGGACCTGGGTTCGAGTCCCGGCCAGAGCTTGGCATTTTCATACGCTATAAATCATCCCATCGTCTGCATTAGCAAGTGTGCACAAAACCGGACGTAAAAAAAAAAAAAATTACGAGAATTTCTTTGAAAGAAAGGTACATGAATAACTTTCTAGGGTCACCCTGCACTGTGAACCTGTAGATCTATTGTGCCCCCTTCCTATATTTCTTCTCCAGTACACTAGTCTTCAAAAAATCTATCATCTGGAGACAATTCAACGTTAATAACACCCCCACTTCTAGGAAACGGTTGAGTTTCCTATTATTCATTATTGAGGTACTTCCAGATACCTGCTCTACTGATTATCTTTCAATCCCCCCCTTTATCACGGAGATAATGCTCATTTAGTCAGTTATTGTTGTGTGGTGAGTTCCCATTTATTCTATTTACTCTCTTACTCATGGGAACATGAGTAGCTACCCGCACAGAGCCTTGCATGCATGGGTAAGGCTAACATACACTGGGAGGCTGCCAGATATTTGTTTCATACATTTTTAGGCCAGTATTCTCCATCAATACAGGTTGCTTTACACTTTTGAGTTAACCAAGTTAGGTAGATAGTGTATGTGTGTATATGTATGTCTTAAGTAAATATATGGGAGTAGTATGAGCTAGAGGTATGCTAGGATCGGGGAAGGTGTAATAGCTTAGAGATATATTAACTTAGAGATTCGTTTTTCTTTCGACAGTATCGTGTTATAAGTTAGAGATCGACTTGTGTAATAAGATATAGGTTCCGTACTGTGTATTAACACAGAGACTACAGTTCCGTCAAGTGTGTTGCACCGTGTGTATATGTTGCCGACGCCGCTGCTTGCAGGCGCTTCAGTATCTTTTATCTAACAATTAGAATTCACTTAATTAAAGAAAAATATATTATTAAAATATAAAGTTCATTTGGATAGGTTTTGTTCTTAAAGGCTTATGTGCAATGCTGTAAATGTATACTAATTTACATATGTAGTAGTAATAGTAATAGTAATAATAATATAAAAATATTGTTTGAAGGCTGCTTTATTAAAACCATATCCGAATTGAATTAAGAAAACAGCCCTAAATTAATGAATTAATTATGAATTAATGAATTCATATAAACTTACGTTGTTTTTCTTCGATAAAACACCAATATTTCTATTTTTCTATACAGATAATTGTTAAAAATAAACATTTAGATATGTTGTTGAGCATAGTATTGACAATATATTCATCTGTAAACTGTAAAGATACTGAAGCGCCTGCAAGCAGCGGCATCGGCAACATATACACACGGTGCAACACACTTGACGGAACTTTATTCTCTAAGTTAATACATAGTACGGAACCTTTATCTTATTACACAGGTCGATCTCTAACTTATAACACGGTACCGTCAAAGGAAAAACGATTATCTAAGTTAATAAATCTCTAAGCTATTACACATACCCCTAGGATCACTAAACCCATTATCAGGTACTCAAAACTGCCACTACCGGCAAGAATTGTGCACAGTCAGTAGTGTTATAAGAAAATTGAAAATATTGTTTATAGGAGAACGTTTTTAGTGATTTTAAACATGAAGAACTAAATTTTTTGTACTTACGTTCGGGAAGCAAATCCCATCCCCAGTCGTTCTATTTGTTGAGCTTTCTTAGGGTCTACAGATTTTAATTTTTCTTCTTCTTTCTTCTGTTTTATGCTAAGGTCTTGATAGGCTAATCTCATTGATGCTAGCTGAAACATGTAATAATTTCATTAGGATAATTCAGAATTAGGATAATACAGGAAACGGTCTAAATAGTAGGTAGTACTTAAAATAAATTTGGGTTTTTTTGGGGTTTTTTTAGTTATAAAGCTGACTCAGAGTAATGTGAATGCTTACAGAAGGCATAAGTATAACAGTTTGGCAGCAATGCACACAAGTTTCGAATCCAAACCACGTTTGGAGGTTTTGCTTCAGGCTATCAAAAAGTGGTGACAGTGCAAACAGGTCACTGAAGTCAGTCGCAGATAGGAAGTTGTTAAGTGAGGATGCAGTAGCTTTATTGATTCCTTGTAAAAATTTTATTTTGAAACTAAACAAGGAAAATGTGTACATGACAAAACCAAGAAAGTGAAACACACAGTTAATATTAACATTTATTTCCGAAGTTGAAAGAATAAAGACAAAGATTTTGGACTACTGAATAATGGCGTTAGAACATTTAATTACATTTCAGAAAAAAACGGAAACCTAAGATGCAGATGGCAATTAATGCTGTTTGTCTAACTCTGTAATTATTTCAAAACAATTAAAAACAACATGATGATTCAAGTAAACTGACAAATTCATTCCGTCTGGCCGACTGGAAATATAGCTACTGTATCTTGTCTCCACCATGGCCACGTTCATGTAGCAACAAAAAGACATTTCTCTCGTCGACTCTAAGAATAAGATTTAGAACTAAGTATACTATGTTCATACCGTAATAATAAAATAAGACAAAGAGTTCTGTTGTTGTGTCAAGGAGTGAATGAAATATAGCAGTTCAACGAAAAACAAAATTCAAACTGACAAAAATTCCAGAATAAAAATTAAATATCTAACAGAAAGAAAGTATTATATTGCGGTTCAATAAAATCCGTCAAGACTCCAAGATAATTAACAGTCAGCTCTTTATCTGTACATTATATATATATATATATATATATATATATATATATATATATATATATATATATATATAGATAAAGAAGGCACACTATCATCAAAACAACCAAGAATCAAATGCTCAGTTTTCGATACATTAAGTGTAAGTTTATTCCGACCAAACCAAATAAATTGGTAACAATATGCCCGTATAAATCCTGAAGGAAAAGCTTAGTGAACAAAATATCTTCTTCTTCTTCTTCTTCTTCTTCTTCCAATGGCTCCTTTTGGTTCACACCATTTTGGATCTTACCTCCCAATACAATCCAGGAAAGTCCTTTCGTCCCTGCTTCCCTCTATCCAGGCCCTCGCAGATCAATAAGTGATCCTTGTCCATAACATACAGATCTTTTGAACAAATCTTGCACTTGTCAGAGGTTATTAGTCTCATCCTATGGAGGTGCTTGGCAAGACAATCGTGACCAGTTTCCAAGCGGAAATTTGCTACAGCTATTTTGCGTGGAAGCATCTTATCGTCCTTAAAAAGATTAAACGGATCATAAGCTTTGTCTTGTAGGTTTTTCTTCATTTCACTAACAAATTTTTGCTGTGAGTCTGTTTTTAGTTTTCTTATAACTGCTTGTAATGACAGGGAGCCTGCTGGCTTTTAAATAATTTTTGTTCCTCTCTTCGCCAAATTATCCGCAGCTTCATTTCCCATCAATCCCACATGTGCAGGGACCCACTACATTGCGATATTGCCAACATTATTTCTTACAATCTTGTAATTCTGTCTGATATTTTGTATTACTTTGCTTTTTGGATTATCATTATTGGCTATTGCCTGCAGAGATGATTTGGAGTCAACTAAGACCACTATGTTTGTGTTCAGCCATGGTCTCACAATCAGCTGTTCGAGAGCCTCATTTACAGCTATCAATTCCGCCTCAAACACTGTAGAATTGCTGCTTATGCCTCCCAAGTGAACAAAATATTATATGCTACATATTATTTCCACTGAACTATATACATGAATATACTAGTAGGCATTGTGTTGACCTCTCATTGTCCTTAAGATTAATATCTGTATTACGAGGTAATAGTTTTGTTCAACTTCTGTACTACGTAAGTTTCCTAACTGGTTCATTAAGACTGGAACATTAAATACGCTACCTGTGATTCTTGCTCTTCGACTGTCTTCTCAGGCACTGGTGATTTTATTGACTCTTGCATCTTCAATTGGTCCGCTAGTTCAGCTTCTCTTTCTATTTCTGCAAAATTTGCTTTCACTCTTTGGGCTCCCAACCCGGCAGACTTCTTGCTGCCCAACTGAAAAATAACAACTCTCGAATAACTACATTGCACCGCATCCACCTTGTAATGTAAATAAAACAAAGCACTAACTCTAAAATAATTAAAAATAATTCAGGGTTTTTTTTATTTCCTCACAAACTGTCATTTTTTAAATTTCAAACTTGGACTTCATATGACCAAAATATAGCAAAATCTCTTGAGTGCTTATCGCTCGAGTTCAAATTTTATCGATTACTGATCTCAGTTTTAGTAACTTTTGTATATGACAATTGTTTTATCGTAGTGTTTGGCCTTGAGGGCTCTAACACGTTTTCAGCTTGCTGTCAGTGGTGGGGATAAGGGAACAGCTCAATTGTACCTAAACTATTATGCCGTTACTGTATATGTACACATTCCCCTACAGCTCTCCATCACAAGCCTACCCGCTTGTCCAAACATCGCAATAAAACAAACAACCTATAACATCAAAACAAGATTTTGGGAATTTCTTTTTATCTTTTGAGATATTTGCACTAACTTTCACAAGAGGCTTGTTTAAGGTGTAAAGAAAAATATTATGGGTGTAGCAGACCAATTTCTCCCAAACCCCAAAATCGCTATTTTCTTAATTCAATAATGTCACAAATACAAAGAGATACAAATTTAGCGAACTTTAACGATGTTGTTGGTCTTCATGAAATCTAAAATTTCCCCGCAGAGAACATTTTTAAACACCTCCTCACTAAAGAATTTTGTTGAAATCTGATCAAAAATAATTTCAAATATAACTTAATTAGAGTATAGTAATATTTCAAATTTATGTAATTAAATAAAAATTAACTGAATTTTAATAAAACTTTCTTTTCATAACGAATTACTTAGTAAATTTTACAAACCATTTCATTCATTCTAGGTACTTACAACTGGTACTTCATATATGAAGAAAGTGTTCTTACATTAGCATTTATAAAAACTTAATAATTTTAACAAATTCATGGCTTTGTCCTAGTTTAATATCTCTTAAAATAATCAATTTTAAATATGGACCTTTGCACTGCACTTTAAACAGAAGCAATACATTATTGTGTCTATTTTTTCCTACCTTGCTTTACATAGACATTTGATAAGTAACGACAGGTCACAAATATTTACCAAGTAATTCAGTCTCACATTAACCCATTGGTAACGAAAGACGTATATTGCCCGTCCTTCTCTCTCAATGGCTTAAGTACTACAGACGGGCAATGCCCGTCCTCTACTTCCCTGATCTCTTTGCCGTATGTTTCTAGCCTAAAAGTCGAATATAGAAATATAAATCTATTTTCAATCTATGAGATATTTTTCCTTCGTTTATTTCCGTTGTTACTCGTTAATTTCCGCCAGTTTCTTTGTGAAGTTGTGTACGAATTTGACAGTTGTAGAAACATGGATTCTCGTGAGGAATTGTTTATTTCTTCGAGTGCATTTAGTGAGTTTGTTGGGGATATTTTAAATGAAAGTAGTTGTGAGATTAGTGATAATGAAGAGCAAGAAGTTATTGTTGAAAATGACAGTAGTGATAGTGATAACAGTGATGATGAGATCTGTGAAAATAGGCCTAATTGCAGACAATACTACACATAACCTACAAGTAAATGATTGGCAGTGGACTTCTAATCCAAATATAACTAAAATTCTGGTGACATTTTATAGGGAAAATCCCCCCAACAAGCAAAGCAAGGCCATCTAGAAAGTGTAGAGTATGTACTGCAAAAGGAAAAAGGTCTGAAACAATTTACCAGTGCAAAAATGTAGTGTTCCTTTGCATTTGGAAAATTGTTTTGAAATTTATCATAGTCGGACAAATTTTTGAAAAGGAAACAAAATGTACTTAGTGTAAATATATAAACATAAAAAAATGTTAATATATTGTTAAAAGTGTTGGCTAAATATGTGTTAACAATTACAACAACATTATGTAGGATAAAATTGGTAGGTTACTTGCTTTTATTATTGCACATAATCTTAGTGTAAACTACTGAAAAAATTCAGTACTGAAGGCCAATAGCATGTTAGTAAAATCCAGTTTCCAATGGGTTAACCCAACCATCAGACAGTTTACTGTATCTTTTTCAAAATAAACGACTTTATAACTCACTTACCCCAGTTTTCTTAGCAGGTCCCTTCCTCATACCAATGGTAGGCTTCCTTTCTCCTACTGGTTCTTCTTGAGCGGAACTCAAGGCTGCGTTCACATTTGGACCTCCCGATAACGACGCCTTCCCAGTCATAGCACTATTAACACTGACACTGCCATTGGGGGTCCAACTGTTTATGTCCTTGAATGTGACAAAGTTTGCGTATTGCAAATATTTCATTTCTTACTTTAATTACTTCAGTATAAACTTAGATATACAAAAAGCAAGGTGATTTGTTGATACTAATAACTAATATTTGATGACTTTTTCAGTCGTGATACAAATGACCGAGAACAGTGTATAAATAAATACAATGTATCTAACATTAATTAACAAGATGAAATTAACATTTACAAATACTGCAATTAAATCAATGATTATCAAAGTTACTCCTTAAAAATAAATTAATAAACAGTTTTATACATTTACATTGTTAAGACTGCATTATAAAGTATTATAAGTAAATCTGTTCCACTTGAATAACTTGCACACAAAATAAATTCATGATGTGTATAGTTATGTGCGTGTTGCTGACGTATGACTGTGCAGATGTAACTTAAAAAAAGCCATTGTAGAACTTATTCGTGTAAACCCCACAAAAACAAAAAAAGAAGTGACTACAATTTTAAGTTGTTTTTTTTTTTAATTTAAATGTTGTTGGTGTTGTTTTGGGGATGTGTAATAGCTTAGAGATTTATTAACTTAGAGAATCGGTTTTTCTGACAGTACCGTGTTATAAGTTAGAGATCGATCTGTGTAATAATATAGAGGTTCCGTACTGTGTATTAACATAGAGACTACAGTTCCGTCAAGTGTGTTGCACCGTGTATATGTTGCCGACACAGCTGCTTGCAGGCGCTTCAGTATCTGTACAGTTTACAGTTGAATATATTGTCAGTACTATGGTCAACAACATATCTAAATGTTTATTTATGACAATTATCTGTATAGAAAAATAGAAATATTGGTGTTTTATCGGAAAAAAATGTAAGTTTATATGAATTCATTAATTCATAATTAATTCTTTAATTTAGGGCTGTTTTCTTAATTCAATTCGGATATGGTTTGAATAAAGCAGCCTTCAAACAATATTTTTACATTATTATTACTATTACTACTACATATGTAAATTAGTATACATTTACAGCATTGCACGTAAGTCTTTAAGAACAAAACCTATCCAAATGAACTTTATATTTTAATAATGTATCTTTATTGAACTAAGCGAATTCTACTTGTTAAACAAAAGATACTGAAGCGCCTGCAAGCAGCGGTGTCGGCAACATATACACACGGTGCAATACACTTGACGTTACTGTAGTTAATACACAATACGGAATCTCTATCTTATTACACAGATCGATCTCTAACTTAAAACACGGTACTGTTGAAGGAAAAACGATTCTCTAAGTTAATATATCTCTAAGCTATTACACCTTCCCGTTGCTTATGCCCAGGTTGACTACATTCTTACTGTTAATAGATTACTGATGAAAATGTCTCATTATGGCTATGGCCAGATTGGGCGACTGTACACTGACACTATCTACAATGTGATAAGGACACTGTCACTGGCTATCACATTTAATACAGTCGCAGCTGTAAAAATTCCCTTGATCACTAAAATACGCTCATTATTTATTAGCACATTTCTTTTGGAAAATGGCAAAAAAAATTGGTTTTTTTCCAAAATGGTTCTTACTTTCCGGACATGCCTCATATTTATATATCAATGGAATTATATTTTTCTTGTCAAAGCATTCCAA
Organism: Callitettix versicolor; assembly: GCA_022606455.1. Taxonomy (NCBI): domain Eukaryota; kingdom Metazoa; phylum Arthropoda; class Insecta; order Hemiptera; family Cercopidae; genus Callitettix; species Callitettix versicolor. The sequence goes on from CM040185.1 coordinate 9,122,154, forward strand.
TCATAATTAGGTTACCAAAAAGTAGCCATAGCCTATAGGAAATTATAAACAATTTTTTTTCTGTTGAAACCTAATCAAAAGTTCTTAGTATAAGCATATACAAGAGTAAGTGCACTATCCATTTCAAATTGACACCTGACCCTGAAGAGCTGTACACAAAGATAGATGAAAATGTATACATAAACTGTATTTTTTACAGTAATAAAATTAATCACCGATAAGACTCACAAAACATCATGTGTGATCGATTTATTATATACACTTAACAAAACATGAAGAGCATACGCCTATGCATAATGTTACAATTGTAATGTACTGAAAAAACAAAACTGAATTAACATAGATAAACTTATTGGCATATGTTTTCGCATGTATGTACTAGTATAACATCACTATATCATCCATGAAATTATCTGTGACCAATAGAGTGAAACATGGAATAAAAATTAATTTTTGTTTTGAAATGTTGGTACTAAGTTGTTAAAATTTTATTCTGTACCAAGTCAAATTTCATTTTTGTAGAGATATTATCACTTATTTAAGTTAACAAATTTTAGCCAATCACAGAGAAGAAGAAAATTAATACAAATAACCAGAAGTTTTAATATCAGCGAGAACCATGTACCTCTATATATTTTTTTGCAAACTGTTGCTACAAAAATATTAATTGTGTGCAGTGGAATATTTAACGTATCATATATTAAATTTTAAATACTTTTGTAAATTATACTATTTGAGTTTCAACGAGAACTCTGTACTGTGCACATATTTGTTGCCATAAAGAATAAAAAGGAAAACTTTGTTGAATTGTTCAACTGAATTTTTAAAAAAACATCGAATCCTTAATTAAGTGCTGTTCTATTAAAGAAAATTTTCAAA
>CM040185.1:9128032-9133032 GCA_022606455.1 Callitettix versicolor
ATATTCATATTGTGTAATACTGCAAAATAACATAAACGCCATAAAATGTTTAAATCATACACTACAATTATGTTAAGCATAAAAATAAATATATTATAATTACAGGCGTTTCTGTTATATGTGACAAAATTAGGAGTATACAGTAGTACCTCGCGATACGATGGGTTCACGATACGATGTGTTCAAGATACGAAGTGGAATATCACAAATATTCGTGCTCGCGAAACAATACGTTTTTCGCGATACGATCCCAATATCTCTTACCGCTTGAAATTGTTTTGAAGTTGGCGCGCTACGGGCAAACCTCACACGTCACTACAGGCTTCTTTAGATAGATATTTTTCGAAGAGATGTGCCCCAGAAAGTGAAGAAGCGAGTGTTTCTAATAAGAAAACTAGAAAGGAAAGTGAAGACGATGAGGTATCACCTCACATTTATGTTCAGTTAGTTAAAAAAAAAGAAAAGCAAAAAAAAATTACAAAAGATAAAAATTATTAAAAAAAATTGATTTTAAGTTTTCATTACTGTGTCTAAGTTTTATAAACGCTGTGCGCAATTTATCAGTGTCGTAATAAAAACTATTAACCCGTACTGTACGTACAAACGTACGTATCATCAGCTGTGTGTGTGGGTGCTGTTACAACCATCACCAACTAACCCTCACGTAGCTATCTACCACCACTCCTCACCATCCCCACTGAGCTCTGCTCCGTCGCCTCGCTTACCCTCGCTGACTATACAGTACTTTACGGTAAATGAAATTAATTTTCCTTTTTATTTTTTATTTATTTATAAGGTTATTTTAATTTATAAATGTGGTATAAATGTTTATTGTGTGTATGTGGTACTTAATATACTATTTTGTGACTAATTATTATTACGTATAGACGATTTTGGTGTTTATATATGGGGCATTGCACGAATTAATTAAATTACATAAGATTACATTGTTCATTATATGATTTTTTTACGATACGATCCCGGTTCAGGAACGGATTAAGATCGTATCGCCGAGGTACCACTGTATATGGAAAAGAAATATAGCCAAAGTTGAAACTAACAACCAAGTAATCAACAATCTTTTAATAATAATAATAATAATAATACCTAATTTTATTGTTATTGTATTTATTTTTCAGTTAAACATTTTGATTGGTTCAGTTTTACTTTACAGAGAATCAACGGCTAGAATCAATCGTGGAATATTAACACGAAGAACATGTGTATATTTTACAATCTGAACTTCATCTAAAATTATATTTTTTTAATTGTATCTAGCGGTTTACTTGAAGTAAACACAATTGTTATCAAATAAATAAAATTATATGCGCAATTGTTTATGGTAAATTGTGTGGGTTGAAACTTTTTTTTGTGATAAGCTAAAATGTCCCTCTTTTCCACTGTGACAACATATATCAATAAATAGTACAAGTAATACAAAAAGAAGACTACAATATTTTTTAATTGAATTAATGACAAAAGGTTTCTAGAACTTTACGTTAGTAACCATCACCAAAATTTAAAAATAAATTGTGTCATTTAATAAAATCTAGTTGAGAAAGTATTAAATATTTTGTACAAAATTCTATAAATTTGTTGGTATATATAGAACAATCTTACATTAAAAAAACCTCTCGACATAATTGTTTCTAAAGGAAACAAAAACGTTTTTTGTAACATCCTCCTGCCATCCTTTAGAACCTCCACACACGATGTAATTGCAACGCAAACCAAACACAATAAGATTGCTTTCATCATAAAGGAAATGCAGTAATAGTAATTGTACTGTTAATCAACAAGGGAGGGAGTTCTTCATACGATCAGAACTTGAAGCGAGCGACACGATCAACATGCAAACCCTATTACTTGCACTGTAGGATCAGAAAGTAGACAATCGCATATATTGCTTGTTAAATTAGGCAAACATCAAACAAAAATGGAAACGTTGAACAACATATTTAAAGAAGTGGAAAATTCCGAGAATTATATGATTAGGACTTATACCAGAATTGAACATACTAAAAAGAACTTTATAGAAAAACCATGGAATGCAGTTGATATTTCTCACAAAAGATGCTTTTGACATTCTATAGAACATTAAAAAAAGTGTATGTTTTGTGTTTTGTGTTCTTTGTCAGCAATAAACTATCTGCAGTAAACATTTCTTTCAATATAAGGTTGTACCCAATGCTTTCTATGCTTCCTACATCTCATCATGGACTATCAATTTGCCTTACTATCCTATAGTAACAAATTGCCTTTCGATCCTTACTACTGTTGAGGGGGGGAATTCTTCATACGATCAGAACTTGAAGCGAGCAACACGATCAACATGCAAACACTATTACTTGCACTGTAGGGTCAGAAAGTAGTCAATTGCATATATTGCTTGTTAAATTAGGCAAATATCAAACAAAAATGGAAACGTTGAACAACATATTTAAAGAAGTGGAAAATTCCGAGAATTATATGATTAGGACTTATACCAAAATTGAACATACTAAAAAGAACTTTATAGAAAAACCATGGAATGCAGTTGATATTTCTCACAAAAGATGCTTTTGACATTCTATAGAACATTAAAAAAAGTGTATGTTTTGTGTTTTGTGTTCTTTGTCAGCAATAAACTATCTGCAGTAAACATTTCTTTCAATATAAGGTTGTACCCAATGCTTTCTATGCTTCCTACATCTCATCATGGACTATCAATTTGCCTTACTATCCTATAGTAACAAATTGCCTTTCGATCCTTACTACTGTTGAAACTCTTTTTTCTTAAATCAGTGAAACTTTTAATCTGTCAGCACTGAAAATTTTTTAAACTACTTAAAAAAAATCTGAACACAATTGTTTCCCGTTAGCAGACACCTTATCGTGCTAATTCCATAAGTCATACGATCTGCCAAGTATCTCACCTTAATTGCATTTCGTTCTGTTCGCTTACAATCACATCGTGCGCACAGGGCTTTAGACTAATGATGACAGAGGATTGGTTTACAGATCTAGTTACTGCGACCTGCTCGCTATAATAACAATCGCAGTTCATCTAATGTAAGTTACCAAAGCATGCAAAACTTTTAAAATTATTTGGATTACAGAACAAATAGTGACATCTAACTGTTTTCTGATCTACGGTAAGTTCGGTAAAGGAACTGAGGTAGATAAGCATCACGCAAGTGAAACCTTGAACGTCACACAGCACAGAAAATCACAACAAACAAAGCCAAAGCGTTGCTGTATAATGACTTCTGCTCACCATGGTTGATGTCTTATCCCTGGCCTCCACACCAACACCAATATCCAGCTGTTAAACAATCATCTGTATTCCACCAATACGTTTTGTTCTTAAAATTATTCGATAATGATTATTCAAAACATCACTTATTGTTGATTTGTTTCTAAGCTAACACACAACATATGACAATATGAATGAACTGTTATTACTTTTATTTGAACTGTGGACACAAAAGATTCTACCTGCGATTAATTTATTTAAATATTAACTGGATTTGTTATCACAAAAGGAAAGAAAACTGGGTGCTATAAATGTCTTAAAATAAACCTAGAACACATTTTTAAAAACCCGTTAGTTTTTTTAGTGTACAGTATGAGCTTTTACAATAATATTTTTAGAAAATTGCAAATAAAGATCCTAGTTAAAGTACATTAAAAACGTTTTATACAATTTTTATAAAACATTCTGCAAATATAATAATTTTCTTGATTTGACATTTTATTTAAAGAATGGTCCTTTTTTTAAGAAAATTATTTACAAACACACAATGTAAACGAGTTTGTATGCAATAAATAACTAACAGTCTGTTACAATTTAAAAGAGTTACCTCTAATATTCTTAAATTACTCTGTTGTTCTAGAACATTCTTCCCACATAATTGTAATTCAAATTTATGAATTTAGTGATTAATTACAATACTTACTTTAAGAATTGAACAGATTAATTTTCAAGAATAAGGTAAATTTAACATAAAAAAATTCCTCAAAAATTGATTTTTAAAATTTAACCTACAACAACAAACTGACGTTATAAAATCAAAAAAAAAGCATTGGAAAAAATCAACGCTTCTTTAATCAACAATTGAAACAGCTTGTGAAATAAAATCCCATTATTCTCAACACTCCGTACAACTCAATTCACATAAACTCATCAAGTAATAAGGTTACACCTACTTTCGTAAAACTTACCTTGGTTCCATGTAAGCGCATCGCTTGAATAGCAGCCGTATGAAGTTTCTCCCTGTACAACTGTGCCGCTCGAGAATTGTACTTTTGCTGAGCATCCGTTGTTACACAATTGTGTTGTCGGAAAAATAAATCCTAATTGCAAAACAAAGAAACAGATTATATTTAAATGTCATATCTCTAATAGCTGACAACATAGCAAAACAAGGATGTGAACCAATCAAAACAAGGATGTGAACCAATTAAAACAAGGATGTGAGTCTGCCAGAACAAGGATGTGAAACAATCAAAACAAGGATGTGAACTAATCAAAACAAGGATGTGAAACGGTCAGAACAAGGATGTGAAACAATCAAAACAAAGATGTGAAACAGTCAAAACAAGGATGTGAACCAATCAAAACAAAGATGTGAAACAGTCAGAACAAGGATGTGAAACAATCAAAACAAGGATGTGAAACTGTCAAAACAAGGATGTGAACCAATTAAAACAAGGATGTGAGTCTGCCAGAACAAGGATGTGAAACAGTCAAAACAAGGATGTGAACCAATCAAAACAAGGATGTGAAACAGTCAGAACAAGGATGTGAAACAATCAAAACAAGGATGTGAAACTGTCAAAACAAGGATGTGAACCAATTAAAACAAGGATGTGAACCAATCAAAACAAGGATGTGAGACTGTCAAAACAAGGATGTGAGACTGTCAAAACAAGGATGTGAAACAGTCAAAACAAGGATGTGAACAGTCAAAACAAGGATGTGAACCAATCAAAACAAGTATGTGAAACTGTTAAAACAA
>CM040185.1:9138032-9180532 GCA_022606455.1 Callitettix versicolor
TAAAATATTTAATACGTTCCAATTCTGCTCACTGAAAACAATTTCGATGAGAAAGGATACACAAAAAATAACAAAAAATTTTTAAGTTTTGTTCCAAATCATAGTGGGGGCTTGTTGGTGGGGGGAGGGTTGCACAAAAATCTAAAATAAGGCTTCATCTTACACAATTTCATTTTAAACTTCCACTTAAAACAAGGACAAAGGAAGAAATAAAACTTAAATCTAACGACCTTAAACAAAATGGTGCAAAAAATAAGTTAATTAAACTGGTTATGATACAACTGAATAAATTAAAACTGTTTTTATCTTACATAAAATGTTCTCCTACATGCAGTAATACGATCAATCTTTGTTCAAACATATTTCGAACATTCTCAAACATGTCTTATTCTTGAGCAGGGGTCTCCAAACTTTCCAGCCTTAGGGCCATACTGATTACTCCAGTAAGTTCCGAGGGCCAAAACCATATTATCATTGTTGCCGGTGGTAAAAAGTGAAATAGTCCACTGATGTAAAAAAAAAATCCGAAAAAGTACGCAACGTTTAAAAAAGGCTGCAAATCGGACTAAAGTCCTCAAAACCTTTTAATAATTCTCTTTTAGTAATTGGTACAAGTAAAATTAGTCCACAACTACAAACTATTGTCAGTGGAAAATCTCAATTACATAAATCTCATTAGTATTTCATATGTCATTATGCTTGTTATAAGTTATGTTTTTATTTAAAATGTATAAAATGTTAGTTGGATTCATTTCAGTAATTTGTTAGTTATTATACACTGAAGTTAAATTTTCTGCATATTATACATGTCTTTACTCATTACAATTCTGTGTTTCTTTATACAACTTATCACAAAAACAATAACAATAAGCCTACAACAATGTTATGAGTAGTTAGCCCATGACCATATCAATGTAGATGTCATATTAATAATTATTCGACATAAAATTAGAATACTTCAGTAAACTAAATTTAATTTGCTATAAAAAATATGTTCTCTAAAAGGAGTTTTCAAGTATGCTAGCTCTCCGCGGGCAGGACAAAATCTGTCCGCGGGCCGGATGTGGCCCTCGGGCCGTAGTTTGGAGACCCCTGTTCTTGAGCATTCTATTAATATTCCTTCTCTTTGGTACTCAAGGTAAGTTAAATTAAAAACCACAAATTTTAAAAGCTCCCACAGAAAAAATCCAATGGATCTCTTAGGGCTACTTCCTATTTGACTAATACAAAGGTTAGGGAATTGATGATCCTACGGATCTCATTGTTGGAAACACTCACTGTTTGGCCACCATATTTTAATTTGTCCAGGATAATCAGACTCAAGTTTTCTTTGTGCTATTTTTTTTTTGCAAACTTTTAAAATGAAATATTATAAGCCTATACAAGTGCTATTTGAGATTTTTGAGTAATCCACGTCCGACCAATTAAAATTTGAAAAAACAAATAATTTCCCGCCTCTCATCTAATCATATAATTCGATTTATATATATATATATATATATATATATATATATATATATAAATATATGAATAAATAAATATATAATATTTATATATATATATATATATATATATATATATATATATATATATATATATATATATAATAATAAATATATGAAAGCACTTTACATAAACACTATATATGTTTATAAGGGAGAAGGGATTAAAAGAATCTAAATTTTGGAACCGAGTTGGACTCTCAATGACAGGCCTAACATTGTGTTTTGATATGTGTCATACGATTTAACATTGCCTACATTTTCAAAACAAAGTTTAATAAAACAATTCACTTTGTCTATTTCTCCAAAAGGCTAATTCACAACAATGCATGACAAGTACAGTGGTACCTCGATATACGAGTGCCCTAATATACGAGCATTTTGAGATATAAGCCACCAAGAGAGCGATATTTTGCTTTGAGATGAGAGCAAGATTTGAGATACGAGGAATCGCACACAACATGCGGGGCGCATGTTGGTGTCGTGTGCAGCGTCTAACAGTTTCTCCTACCTCAGACTGTGTGCTTGTTTCCCTCATTTTCGAAGTATTTTTTATAAGTTGGGTTCGCGTTTTTTGCTTTTTGTACATTTACAAGACATTATCACATTATTTTTATAACCATTGGTCCGAAGAAGAAGATGATGTCTATTGAATTAAAGCGTGAAATCACAGAAAAACATGAGCAAAGTGTGCGAGTAATTGATTTGGCGAGGATGTGCGGGCGTAGCACATCAGTGATATGTTCTGTGCTTAAACAGGAGTTGATAAAGGGTATAACGCCAGCTAAGGGCGTTACAATAATTTCTAAGCTCCGGACCTCTCTCCATGAAAAGATGGAGAAACTACTTATGGTGTGGGTGACAGAGAAGCAGCTTCAAGGAGGAAGCTTAACAAAAAACATCATACTGGAGAAAACACGAGCGATTTACTGAAGCAGATCCCACACACTTACAAACGAGGAATCTGAAGACTGATTTAAAGCCAGTCGGGGCTGGTTTGACTTTAGGAAAAGGACCGGCATTCAGTCCGTCGTCAAGGATGGTGAGGCAGCTGAGGTTTACATCAAAGCGTTTTCCGAAAACACAACAAAAACAACTGAGGTGGTGTTTTGGGAGCTGGAACGGATTAATGGCATTTCAGTTAATTTTCAATGGGGAAAATTGCTTTGAGATACGAGCAGTTTGTCTTTAGGAAAAGGACCGGCATTCAGTCCGTCGTCAAGGATGGTAAGGCAGCTGAGGTTAACATCAAAACGTTTTCCGAAAACACAACAAAAACAACTGAGGTGGTGTTTTGGGAGCTGGAACGGATAATGGCATTTCAATTAATTTTCAATGGGGAAAATTGCTTTGAGATACAAGCAGTTTGACATACTACCAAGGTTACGGAACAAATTAAACTCGTATGTCGAGGTACTACTGTAAAATGTTTTATCTTTTTAAACAGGGTGTACCTATGGCACTGTAATGAACTAGTTTAAACAAAGCACTGATAATTTAGTAGATATAAATTGCTGAAAGCAAGTTGTAGTAGGAAGGCCTCTTCATTGTGTCTAATTATGCAAAATTGTTTGTTTTTTTTAATTCCCAAAGCAGCAGAAATCCTTAACTTTTATTATAGCTAATATGATTTGCTTATGCGAATATCTTTAATTATTGTACAACATTATAACGATCTATTACAATTATTTTCGAACATTAAATGTGCCATTGGCAGTAAGAAAAAAAGAAAATGTAATAAATTTCAGGTAATTTTTTTTTATGAACACCTGGATATGTAATAGACAAATTTCAATGAAATTGTTTTTACCATTGAACTCAAGAAATGCTTAATTGGACTCTATCTTCATGTTACCTAATAATAATTAATATTAAATCTAGTGCTTATTATGAAATTCTTGTACAAAAACTGTTCTAACTTAATGCAAATATTCATGTATACAAAAACGCAGTTCAGAAACATTACTTGATTCTTAGAAACTAAAAGAATCCCTCTTTGCTTACGTAGCAAAACAGGCCTACTTTTCACAGCTGTAATTACTTCACCAGCTAGTTCTTGTAGTTTCATAACCTGTTTTTAAAACATTCAATGTCGTAACAATCTACACCTTCAAGTTATTCTTCTTAACAAAATAAGGCCTAATAATTACACACATAACTTAAAAAAAAACTTGTAAAATAAACTACTTATAATCATAGAAGTGAGTTTAGTTTGAACACAAAAAATCTTTTCGTTTAACAAACAATAAAAAAATGACAACTGTCTCTATTAGAAATTATTATTTGAAGAACTAGATTATTTAGGTTTAAAATGAAATCTTATTTGCTGAATTCCTCATCCTAATTACTCATTAGTCTAATGGTAATAAAAAGAATGGATTTTTATAAAAATTTCTTATACAAAATTACAGCCTAAAATAAAAATAATAATAATATTGTCAGTCGTCTCTAAACAATAAAAAACATAAAAGTAGGCACCAAAATCTGTGTGACCAGCATCGGTACCTGTGTAGTGTGTTGCAATGTACAAATTTGTTCTGAGAACCTCAACCCTTGTGTCGAAAAAAATTACTATAACAGATAGATGTGCTCCAGAAAGTGTTGAAAACCACTGGGACTGGGTTGTTCTAAAGAAAAACCAAATATAATTTTTCTTTTTAAAACAAAACACACAGCTCCTTTGTGCCAGCTGCCTTTGTGGTTTAAAGGCAGCAAAAAACACCTAAGCTTCTGTCATATACCATTTCTAAAAGCCATTTTAAAATCAAACAGGCATTTATTTTTTAGATCATAAAATCATTAACCTATCAAAGGTAAAGATAAAAACCAGATGCCTGTTTACTGACAAGCAAATAACAAAGACTGAATAAATGGTGTTCGTGTTTCTGGAATGGCTTAGTGATTACATTATTTATGAAAAAAAAAATACCCGTAATTTGAAAATCGAGTGTTTAAATTTGAAATTCTCAGTGCATCATATTTTCAGCCATCAACTAGTAAATGAACTTTGTCAAACTGCTACACACATACACATTAATGCTTAATACACATATTTTTAATGCTTTTTTAATGTAGTTTTAATATACACAACAAAACCTTGATAATCCAAACTAAATATAGGCATAACAATTTTTGCTGATAGAGGAAAATTGTGTGTTAAACTTCATCGCATCAGGATTATAGGTGTTCTGAAATGTCTGAATGTGCTATGTTAAAATACAGTATTATCCAGTATAATAGAAATGGCATTAGGCAAAAAAAAAGAACTAAAAATAAAATTTAATCAATAAATTAAAAAAAACTTATTTGAATGATAAGTTATGAATGATATAACCTCTAAAAATCAAGGTTATATACAAAGTTACGCGTTTTATATATAACGACTTCTCGATGTTTTGATTTTGTTTGTGTTTGCACATACACAAATATCTTTTTTGTAGTTTCGTTTTTTTTATCACGACAGAAGTGTTGGTCTCACGTTGCATAAGAAGTGCCACAACATAAGACAGTGAATATTACATGGCATTGCTTTTTACTAATGAGAACAGGAACATAGTTTCAGTATTTTCTTTCCAAGATGCATAATGCAAAACAAAGATTTGCCTAAATGGCTGTAACCTAAAATTAAAAAAAAAACAAGACATTCTGCGAATACTGTAATCTGTCATCATTAAATCACAACTACTTCAGACAAATTTCCCAGAACTGAACATACAGCTCATCATAATTCCATCACAACATTTCCAAGAATTTTATCAAAATAATATTTTTAATGCATGCCTATTAAAAAGATTTTCTGTCATTTTGCGGCAATACGTTTTGTTATTAAACGCACGTATGTTTAGGTTTGATAATTCTAACGTTTTGGTAAAAAAAAAGCACCTCTAGTCCCAATCAGTTTGAATTATCGAAGTTCCGTTATATAAATTATATATAGATTTATAATATATTTGCACAAATTAAGGGTTAAATAATTTTAAAACCTCTAAAATATTACATGAAAAATGATTTTAAAAATATTTCTTAAACTGATTTTAAAAGAAAACAGTTGATCCCTTACCCTTATTAGTCTGACATAAAGTATGGACATTAAGAAAAGCATAAGAAAAAAGTGTAAAATACATACTGCATACATTCTGGTTTATTTAAATTATTTTTCATTAAATCAGACGTGAACCAAAATGGCGTTTTAATACAAAAGGTAAAACAATATTCATAATTTGTTTACAACGCGACCTTGAAATCAACATTAATAATAGATTATTAACCTAGCCTATGTTACTCAAACTAGGCCTAGATATCTATTGTTTTACGTAAACAATGTAAAGTGAAAACGCCGATAAATATGCACTCTTATTTGTTTTCAGTTATGCCTACATGTAATACAATTAGGCTTACAAAAAATATTATTATTCAACATGTCATGTAGGCCTAATCAATACACTAGGTAGACAACAGAGCAGTTGACCTAGAGGCTGAACCTTGGCCCTATAATGTTTGCCTGTAGTTTGGATAACAGCTGCAGGTCAACATTCTCCTACTTCTAGATTGCTTAATCACCATTTACTTAAATGTGTCAAGTCAAAGATAACATGGCTAATGTTTCCTTAGATAATTGCAGTGTAAATCCATCAGTATAGCCTATAGTTAGATAAATTTTATTTATTTTTATTTTTTAAAACAGTTAGTAATTTTGTGAAAATTCGGTATTATTCTTTAAATAACAGAAAATGGATTGTATCAGAAAAATGATTGGTAAGTGAGAAAGCACATATTTTTTTATATGCTAGTATTACAACTAATAGTTTAAAGCCATTTTTCATCAAAGATAACCACATATAGGCTTTTTTTCTTGAGGCAAAATTTAACCTAGCTAGGGCATAACCCTAGGGCTGTCATACACTGAAAAAGCTAGTAACGGAAGTGAAAAACAACCTGGTTGATTTAATCCACAACTATGCAAAATGCAGAGATGTGTTTCTCCATTGTTTCAACAATTCTGATAGATCTCTTGCCACCGTGAAGAACTGCAGGGCAATCCGTTTTCAGTTGTAGTTATTTATTTGTATCATTTAGGAAAATTTTATAGTATACTAGCTGAAACCCCATACCTGCTGCAGCATATGAAAAACAAATAAAACAGTATTATGTGTTGTCACGACTCAAAATAACTCTAGAAGACAAGCAGGCCTGTTTTGTTTGTTCTGCATGTCTTTCTGTAGTCGATGTAATATCTGACAATACACAACTGTGCTGATTGTAGGTCCTCGTTCTACAAAATCCATTAGTAACATGCCTTCATCATTCCAAAAAACTGTCATAACCTTTTTTTTGAATTTTTGAGGTTTGTTCAGAGTTTGTATGAACCATTCTTGCACAACACAATCACTAAAGACATTTTCACTGTAGGCTCGGCTCATACTACGATGAAGCCACCTCGGTGTCCTAGTGGATAGCATACTAGTCTTTCACCCCGAGGACTCGGGTTCGATTCCCGGCGAGGGCTTGGCATTTTCATACGCTATAAATCATCCCATCGTCTGCATTAGCCCACAATAGTCGGACGTTAAACACAAAAAAAAAAAAATACTACGATGAATTTCTGCTACATTTTTCCTTTCTGCCTGAAGAAAACAAATGACACTTCACAATTCGCAGTTGGCGGGAGAATCAATAGGCAAGGTCATATTTACGAGTCTGCAACTGAGCTCAAAATAACATTATGAAGTTGGAAATCGCTGTGGTTATAATAGGAGTGATATGATATAACCAATGGGAGACAGTGTACCTCTTGCCACTCGATAGCGACTTCACGTTAGATTTGGAAGTTGATAAAAAAAAGTAGCTCCAGTACAACCATTTCCAGTGTAGAGATAGATACTATTTATAGAATTACTGTACTACACCAAAACATTCACGTTTTTGATTTCGCAATAGTTATAAATCTGCAACTATTATTACTGCACAAACTTTTTGCAATAATCCACCCACCTCGGATTGTCTATTTACCTAAAATGTAAATCTACTTAGTTTAAGAGATTATTGATTGATCTAGATTATGTTTTAGGTAGCATTAAAGTTAAACAATAGAAACCCAACCCAATGCACTCTGTAGCCAAGAAGATTTTAATCTTATAATAAAAAGCTTAGGTCATGTTAATATGTTCATGATGACTGTGTACATGTAAGCTAAGATGGCTGTTTATTTCTAAAGCACCTCTTTCCACTTCAAAGCGCTATGATGATATCTGCTTCATATTTTCAGTACGTCAACGTTTTGTTACATTATTGATTTGTTACAAATAAGATGAAGTATTTTATATAGCCTAAATACTTTTAAATTTAGTTTTGATATTTGATTGACTGCCTAAATTTGATACGAGAAAGTTAAATGTCAAATAATATAAGGAAAACTAAAAAGACAATCCTAATTTATATAATTAAGGATTGACAGATCGATAATAATATCTGGTTGAAAATCCGTGTACTTTTTTAATTTAAATATAAACATTTTTTTACAGTAGAAACATTTAGTGAATAATTTATCTACAAAAAAATTTAAATTAAAATAATAAACAAGATTAAATATTTATTTTAAAATCATTTGAGATATTGGTTTATAAATTTACAGAGATATCAAGATGAATACAAAATCACATATTCACAACGGGTTTTTAAGAATCAGTGACAACCTACTGGTAGTAGCAGGGACTAAAATGATGTTATTTTGACAAGTAGGGTTATGATACAGACCCAGAGAAGTAGGCTATATTGTAGCATGTTATTTTTAAAATGTTTTTTTTTTAAATGGATGAAGGTGACGAATTGGATCTGTAGTGTTAATTACCATGTAACCATAAATTATTTTTTAAATGTCTTTACTTACAAGTGCCAGTTAGTTTTATCAATACAGGAAAATAATGTAGCACAGGAAAAGCTAACAATAGTAATGAGATTCAAACCTACAATTGTAGCAAATTACTGGCTACCTAAGTTTTTCTGTGAAAGTGCCATTTTTCGTAATAAAACCCAAATGTTTTTGCAAAACTAAAAAACACTAAAGCTGCAGTAATTTTTTGTTTTGTAGTTAGCTTATATAGTAGCGATTCAGTGATGGTTGATTGTCTCGATTGTAAAAACACCTCTCAATCATGCAACACTACTATACAGAATAGAAATGTTTGGTATTTTTTACAATTTCTTTCAAAGAAATAATATTGAAAAGCTCCTGATTAATAATATAACCTTTTTTTTAGAAAAGAATTAGTAACAAATAAAAAATTGGAATTAAAAACAGAACTTCCATTAACCTTAATTAAATAAGCCTACTTTATATGAACAAACAGTTTCATGTCATGATCTATAGAATATTAAACATCGGCATTAAAAACCAAATATCTCCACAAAACTATATATATTTTTTGTTTTGTGGAGATATATATTATCAAAAGTAGATCTAGTTTAACTATAAAAGTATAATACCTGTAGCCAAAAATTTTAATCTGCAACCATAAACTACTGTAAAACATAAATTAATTTTTTTTTATAACATAAAGTTCCCAAGAACAATCGTGTTTGATTTGCAGGTAGGCTGTTATAGGCTAATTAATATTAATCTAAATAGTCATATTATGAATGAAGGCTAAAAATATTTTTTTTTGTTATAATTTATATCAAAGTTTTTGTAAAAATAAAATAATAGTGTTATAAAAATGTTATAATGTTACAATTTACAAAGCTGAAGTTACTTCTGTAACATTTTTCCTAACTGTTAACCGTGGTCCCATGGTCCTCATTAGGCTGGCTACTATAAAATATGGACATTAAACAACAAAAAAAGTTAGGTTAGGTTTCACAAAATTCCACTATATTTATCATTTCATAACTTTTCCAACAAAATTCTTTTACTTCCCAACAAAATTAATTCGTAATAGCTGTATACCAAGATATTTTAGCCGAAAAAAAGTGTTTTAAATTAATTTTTAAGCCTATACGTAGGTTATAATTAATATAGGCCCTACATTTTTTTAAACTAAAAAAAATATACTATGGAAATATCAAGATATGATAAGGATGCATTGCAGTGAATTGCTTTTGAACAATGTGAAACAATAAATAAATGGTCAAGTAAGCTCAATAGCCATAACAAGCCAATCTTAACATATAAATGATCAAAGACACTAATTTTTATTTGGTAGTAGCTATCTCACTCTTGTTAACATTAATAAGATAGTCTGCCAAACCTATTATAATATACTGCTTTCATTACAAGCTGGGTGTATTATCTAACCAAGTAGATTATCTGTTTGCCAATTTATATTACCAATTCAGATCTGTATAAGTTATTAATAAATATTTTTAGTTTTAAAATTTTAAAACTTCTACTATTAAATGTCTAATTTAGTTGAATTCCAGAACTGCCTGACTCAGAATCTGAAACAAGACTACCACAAGTACCACCCAATGCTAAAATTGTATTTATGATTAAAATTAATTTAATAGGTAATTGAAAATTTCAAAATTAACAATCTATTATTATGAAGCCTACTAGTATAACTTTACAGTTAAAACTAAAACTTATAAATTAAAACATCTGTTTTATTTTTTTATTAAAATCAGCCTAGCCTATTGTTAGGCAGTTATCCTTATGTTAAGATGGTTACCCATAATTAGGCTTTTTAAATATATCTTTTAAGACGAAGCAGATTTACATAGGTTGACATTTTATTATTATTACTTTTAATATATCTATTTTATCATTCCAATTAAATATACATTAAAAAATTTTGATAATATTACAATGTGACACTCAGATTTAAGGTTAAGATGAAAATTTATCATCCCACAACTTAACACCAAATAATAAAAATTAAACGATTTTTTTTAATACTGTCTTTCTCCTATAAGGTTTAATAATGTGAATAGAGAAAAGAGATATGTATAGATCTTTCATTAAATATAATAAAACAATGTGTAATCAGTTTACGTCAAACTAGGCTTTGAAGGCCAAGACGACGTGTCAAATGTTTGTGTGTGAATAACTTTCACAAATATATTTTTCTTCATAACCATTTAAACACATATTAAAATTATATTATATCAATTAAATTTACCTTGTTTGTAGGTACTGACCGCAGCCTTTTAAACACTAATTGTATATCGTTCTTGTTAGGTGTTTCGTCTGCCATTTTTGACTTGTTGTCGACGACCCGTCAACAAGTGCATTATGGGTAATGAATATCATGTTGCTATAATATTTCTCCGCTTATTATATCTGACAATTTTGGATCTGGAATAACAATAGATTTATATTGTGTTACTACATAAAGCTGCAATTTCGAAATCGTTATTATTTTCATTTATATATTTAATATATGAATCAGATATACGTGATCTGATATATTTCTAGTAAAGTGAACTGTAGAATTTATAATTTTGTTAAAAATCGCTTTAGACTTCAACAAAACTACTTAATTGAAACTATATTACTTATATTATACTAACTTATTTAAATTACTTGAAACTAATATAAATCACAATGATCATCGAAACACAAAATAAGCAACAATCAATGTCACAGATAAACTACTGATTCAGGTTATAGAAGTAATTAATAATTCAAGATTATTACCATTAAAAAAATATTATTTGAAATATATAGTTCTATTTTAAAGTAAATAATATATGCAAAAAAAGACAATGGTGTATATGGTAATAGCAATTAATTTGTAGCTTTCATCAAACATGCAACAGTTAAAGATTAAAAGCATCTAAGAAATGGCAACCGCGAAATTTAAATGACATTGGCTTAGCTATACAGCCTTCAGTCTTTAAATAATAAAACATAACCTAATGTTCTGTGTTACAAGTGTAAGAATTACTACTTATTGTAATAAAATTGACTGCATATAATTTTGTATAAGTAATGAATTTTAAAATAAAATACTGAAAAAATTCTGTTTTGGAATATTTGAAATCTTTGTGAAACAAAGATTTAATTGGTCATCTTTTTAAAGTAAGTTTCAAGATTCTAGGGTTATAATTTGTTTATTATTTATCATAACAATACTGCATTAAAATTAAGTAATCTAAATGTCATACTTTTTAAACAAGCTCAGCATAGATCAATTAAAACTTGCAGGAAAAAGAATTTTCATACGAGTTGACTTTAATGTGCCAATAAAAGATGGTAAAATAACAAACACTCAGCGTATTACTGCAGCTTTGGATACAATTAAGTTTGCTTTAGAAAACGGGGCAAAATCAGTAGTATTAGGTTCTCATTTAGGTCGACCAAATGGAAATAAAAATTTAAAATACACACTAGCGCCAGTAGCAGAAGAGTTAAAAGGTCTGTTAAAATCTGAAGTAATATTTTTACCAGATTGTATCGGTAGTGAAACAGAAACAGCATGTGCTGATCCAAAGCCTGGAACCGTCTTCTTACTAGAAAATCTGAGATTTTATATTGAAGAAGAAGGGAAGGGAATTGATACTTCAGGGAATAAAATCAAGGCATCTCCAGAAGCTATAAAAAACTTTCGTAATTCTCTACGCCGTCTTGGAGATTTGTACGTAAATGATGCTTTTGGAACTGCACATCGAGCACATAGTTCAATGATGGGCGAAGGGTATGAACAACGAGCTTCTGGATTTTTGCTTAAAAAAGAGCTGACGTACTTTTCAAAAGCCTTAGATAAACCTGAAAAACCATTTTTAGCCATCTTAGGCGGAGCAAAAGTTGCAGATAAAATTCAGTTAATTGAAAATCTCCTGGATAAAGTGTCAGAAATGATTATTGGAGGAGGAATGGCTTTTACGTTTCTAAAGGAAACAAAAAATATGAAAATAGGAAATTCACTTTTTGATCCGGAAGGTGCTAAAATTGTTAAGAACCTTATAGCAAAGGCTGAGAAAAATGGAGTTAACCTACATCTACCTGTAGACTTCATAACTGGAGACAAATTTGCTGAAGATGCAACTGTAGGGGAAGCTACGATTGATACTGGGATTCCTGACGGATATATTGGTCTTGATGTTGGACCTAAAACAAATGAAGAGTTTAAAAAACCAATAGAACGTGCTAAAGTGATTGTTTGGAACGGCCCTCCTGGGGTATTTGAATTTGAAAATTTCTCTAAAGGTACAAAATTGGTAATGGATTCTGTTGTTGCAGCGACTACTAAAGGAGCTGTTACAATTATTGGTGGCGGTGATACAGCTACTTGTGCCGCAAAGTGGAAAACTGAAGATAAAGTGAGTCATGTGTCTACAGGTGGTGGTGCCAGTTTAGAATTACTTGAAGGAAAGGTTCTTCCTGGGGTCGCTGCTCTCTCAGATGCGTAAATTTTACAGAATGAAGTTGTTATTAAAACAAAATTCAGTTCAGTTATTGTTATTGTTGCAATATAATAATTTACTAGTCTAAATGGTGTATTAGTTTTATTATTTAATAACAATAGGTAAAGATTACACTATAATTTACATTGCTTTAGCTCACTTATTTTTAAGTAGTCTATTTAACAATTTTTTTTTAATTTTAGTAGGACACCTCCATGTCTCTATGCAAATTCACTTGAGATTAAACTAATTGTCAAGATGTTTAAAGAAATTAATATTGTAGGCCTGATTTGCCCATTTATTGGGACCACTTTTAATTTTTCAAAACCACTTTTCTCTCTCTCTCTCTCTCTCTCTCTCTCTCTATATATATATATATATATATATATATATATATATATATATATATATGCATATACATATGTATATTCAGAGTGTTTGAAAAAGAACTCCCTAGTTTTATATGTAAATTTAATGGCGAAATTAATAAAAAACTACATCGAGTACAAACAATAAAAGAGAGTACCTTAAAGTTATTTTTAACGTCAACGGGGGATCCATTTTTTGCCCTACACATGTCAAGACGATATTCCACTGATATTCACCAACATAGCAGGTGTAACTGTCTCAACCGCCGCTATGATTCCTTCCGGTTGCTGTCACAAATCTTTATAGCATACACAACATTTTTTATGTCCCCCAAAAGAAAGATTCAAGTGTCAAGTGGGGTTAAGTCTGGGCTTTGTGGTGGCCAAGATATTGGGCCATCCCTGTCTATCCACTTTACTAGAAAGCGAGTGTCAGGAGCCGCGTGTACACTGTTACTGTAATGGAATTGGGCACCATATTGTTGAAAAACACAAGCCCTTTTTCCATCTCAATACCTTCCACTTAAGGTGAACACACACACACACACACACACACACACACACACACACACACACACACACACACACACACACACACACACACACACACACACACACACACACACACACATACAGCCCTTCAAAAAGTTATTTATATCTGCATTATAGACTGCATAACATAGCAGTTTAGTTAGCTATAGTAGTATAATTTGTGTTTTTTGGTACATGAAGTATTAAAGGGCAGGTAAGTTCAGGTAGGTAAGCTCAAAATAAAACGAAAAAGAAAAGGTCGTAACTTTTTAAAAGACAAAAAGTCTCAGACATATTTAATCATGGAACTATAAATATATGCAATAAATTGGAGAAATTAAAAAAAAAAATTAGTGAGTAAAGAAACTTGCATGACTAAGGATTGTTATACTTTTTTTATTTATTTATTTATTTTAAAGCGAAAAGCACATTGAGGCTATTATCGCCTCCCTAAATGTAAGTGTGAGTTTAAAGTGTTAAAGTTGTAAGTGTAGTGTTGTAAATGTAAATGTGTTGACTCAGGTACTGCGAGGGACATTAAATCCTCTCAATAGGTGCGACTAGTCTGCACCCACCTGCGGGAAGGATTTTTATAAACAGGAAAACAGTGTTGATAATACAATTAGCGCCAATGCATGAGTCATGTAACTGTATTCATACATAATACACTCATGTGTATTACAAGGTGATTTTGTCAGAAGAGAGGAATATGGGTACCGATTCCTATACCCATATTGCAGAATATCGGAATACAAATAACATAATAGCCCACTCACAGTCAGTTTACTTGAGCCTTTAGATATAAGTCGAAATCACCTAGTTTTTAATATACTGCGAATTAAAATTATATTAAGTTATTAAACCTTAAAAAATATTTATGTTTTTTGTAAGGATATGACAATAGTGGAACAGTAAATTAATTATATTTTCACTTTCCCCAGGTTTTTCTTAAGTCTTTCCTCAAACAATCTCCGTTAATGGGCGAAGCTAAATGCTAACACTTTTTTTTGTATTTTAAGGCGAAAAGCACATTAAGGCTATTATCGCCTCCCTAAATGTAAGTTTGAGTGTAAAGTGTTAAAGTCGTAAGTTGTAGTGTTGTAAGTGTAAGTGTGTGTTAGGCCGCGAGAGACATCTAAACCCTCTCAATAGGTGCAGCTAGTCTGCAACCCCCTGTGGGGAATGCTAACACTATGCAACAATAATGTTTTACTACTTTGTGTATTATTTTATGCTTTAGTGCTTGCTTTGTTTAGTTAGTCAGATGAATGTTATTTCTTATAAGATTCAGTTTGAATTTACATGTGTTGTTTCTCGGTATTCAAACTTGTAAGAAGTGTTTCTAATTACTATCCAGTTACAGAACAAACTTATCAAAATGGATTTCATATGCATGTACATCCTTTGTGTAACTTTCCTTCCGAAAGGCTCAATTTAAGAACGTACGATTACCGCTAGCTAGTAACTGATTTAAATATTACACATCTCGTTGTTATTTCTGGTTGAAAACAATTTGACGGTTTTCAAAAAAGAACTTTATGATATTGAATGGCTTTGCATTTTTGATGTAAAAAAAATGTTGTCTGCGTCACTTGGCGGTCAGGTATTGTGAACAAAAACTGGTCTTTCAACAAAAAATCTGTCATATTTTTCACGTGTACCCGCATATTTTCTAAAATTCACATTAAAAACGCTTTAAATTTTATTTTTTTTATGCCTAAGTAGTCTTTATTGCAAAAGGCTTTGCTTAAAAACACGAAGCCTAATTTTACTATTTTTGGATAAATTTATTAAGCTGTCCAGTTAAACATGAATTTTACAAAAAATTAGGCATTGTCAGTATATTTTAAAGAAAAGTGTATAAGTTCATTAAGTTGGGGGGGGAGAAGAGGGTCTATTTAATTTTGCATCAACTGACCTCGTACTTCACCAGCTACCAATTCTGTACAATTAATATTTAATATTGTATTTACAAGTGATAATCTAGTGGAATATCTGTGATCCAACAAAAAATATAGTAGTGTAATTATGATAGATAAATAATAGCATTTTCACATTTTCTAGTCTTTGGAATAAATATACCAATGTTACTTTTTCTGAAGAACAGTAACTAGCTGTACCAAGTTCTGTTCTAATAGCAGCGACTTTGAATTATAAATTTTGCACCTTCTGATGTACCTAAACATAAACAATTTGAAAGCTTGTATTTTGCTTATAAAAACTGTAACGATTGAATCGCATTACTATTTTGGGAAAAATTGAAAACAACAATTTTCTAGTACCCAAATTCTACTAATTTAGCTAATTTAATATTTGTTAACACTGTTTTTGTTTTATTTGTTCTGTGCACGGATTAGTGCACTGAAGCGAACATCTTATCTTGAATTTACAAACAAAGTCAAGGGAGACATAAAGAACAAGCCTTATGAGAATGTATTAGACTTGTATGGGAAGGTTAAGGACCTCTAGAGGAGGATATCTGTCGCGGTCTTTCGGCTGACAATTGGACACGACTGTCTGAATGAACACCTGAAGAAAATTAAGATAATAAACTATGACAACTGCACATTGTGCGAATGCCCAGACACCATCATGAACAAGGACCATCTCCTGGTCTGCAGAAAATTAGATGAAGAGAAGCAGAGAAGAGGAGACCTCCCTGGCCTCTATTGGGAAGCAAGATCAAAGATGGCGTGAGCCAGCAGAAGCCATTGGAAAACAACAACAACAATATTTGTTAACAAATATTATACAAGCACCCTATTTGCAGCTTTTACCAAAAGTGAAATCTTACCTTGTTGATTGTTTCCCTAACATAGTTATCATCTTCATAGGGACACTAAACAAAAGTATTACTAATGTATTGCAAAAACAATAGTATACTCTTATCCCTTTTCTACTATATTTGTAAATCAAGCCACTGTGTTATTTCAATTGATATAGGATGTTAATTTTTTCATAAAAGAATTAACATGACCTTATAATTATTGTTATTTAGTGCATTATTACAGAATGATTATTTAATATACTGTTTTATGAGTTTTAATTCAGCCGTTTACAGTGCTGCCCCCTGGAGGATTTAATTTGTACTATTACAAAATTAGTTAACACTTTTAGCACCAGGTGGCAAGCAAATGTAGATTTTATTTTAATTTGTAAGTTGTCAAGCTAACAATCGTGTAAAAAAAAAAAAATGCTTAAACGTTGCAAAAACTTTCTCACATTCTGGTAAATTATTTAAAGAAACACAAAGCGTCCAAACAAAGTATAATTGTGTTGCTATCGGAAAAAACCGTTTCGTAATACAATGAAAAATTCGGAAAATGGTTGTATTTTTCAAAATAATAGGCTTATCAGATTTTGATAGTAATAAAGATTTATAACGTTAGTCAAGTGTACAAAAATTGGCAAAAAGTCAAAATATGTTCAAAAACTGAAAAACGAACTTCCTAGAATGTATTTTCGTTTTTTGATTTACAATTGAATGGTGAATTTTTTTTATTTTAAATTTAATTAGCGACCATCGTTTGAATAAATTCTGAAGAACTAGTTGGATAAATTAGCCATTTTCCGGTTTTTATCGATGCCTTCCCAATCTGTTATTTCGGGAATACAACCGAAGTTTTAATTAGGGTACTAGGTTTTAAGGGAAGTTTCATCAACACCGTTAGAGCCAATTTTGAGAAAATACATTTTTTGTTAGTTTTCCGAGTTTTTTTTACCAAAATAGGCTTTAAAATTATTTTATTAAACTGGAAAAAAGTTTCGAAATACAGGGAACGTTCACACATACGAGATGTTTTCAGAAAGTTACGAGAATTTTAATTTTTTGAAACGGCGTTGAACTTGTAGGTAGTACTCCTTATTGACCATTTCACCTGGTGGCAGGAATTCATGATGCACTATGCCATTAATACCGAATAACCTTCACGTTCGACCGAACTTGTCGAGCCTTTTTCGGTCTTGGCGAGCCAGAATGCCTCCACTGGGATGATTAAGCCTTAGTTTCGACGTCATATCCGTAAACCAATGTTTCGTCACCTGTTACAATACGTTTCAGTAATTCTGAATCGTCGTTGACTTCATTTAGTGACTCCTGAGCAACTTCCATTCGCCGCTGTTTTTGTTCAAAATTCAACAATTTTGGAACGAATTTTGCTGCCACGCGTTTCATATACAAAACATTGGAAACGATGTCATGACATGATCCAATCGATATGCCAACATCAACAGCGACCTCTCCAATTGTGATTCGGCGATTGTTCATATACATTTCTTTCACTTTTTCCACGTTTTCATCGGTTGTTGATGTGCTGGGACGTCCAGGGCGTTCGTCATCTTCAACGTCTTCACGGCCTTCTTGGAAACGCTTATACCACTCGTAAACTCTTGCTTTACTCATAGCAGACTCACCATAGGCCTTTAATAACATTTCACACACTTTGTTACACAAAATTTGATGCAAATTCTTTGATCCGTTTTTTTTAACAAACGAAAATCGCCGAGCTCATAAAAACACGTCTAACCTTAGTGGCCGTCACAGACAAAATCAACAATGAAAACAGCTGAAAGTTTTATCATACTTCAAGGGCATGTATACCAACATAATAAAAAAAATGGTTGACAATCGGACTCCCTAAGCCCGCGAAATTAAAAAATTTTCGTTACTTTCTGAACACACCTCGTACATTGGTAAATAGGCATACAGATGAGATAAAAACAACAATTTGAACTCAAATTGAATATACAAGCCTCTGAGAGGGATAAATGCATGGCGTCCTGGTCAGAGAACAAAATCTTACATATTTATTTATAAAATCACATTAAGCCCTACCAATTTAATACATCTTTTTACTACTTGTTTCTGAATATCGGTTCCCATAGGTATCACTCGTAATACTTTTACAGATTTGATTTTTTTTTTATTTTAAGGCGAAAAGCACATTGAGGCTATTATCGCTTCTCTAAATATAAATGTGAGTGTAAAATGTTACAATCGTAAGTGTAGTATTGTAAGTGTAAGTGTTTTTTAGACTCGGGTACCACGAGGGACGAGTCTACAAATAAAAATAAAATCTATATTTGCTTGCCACCTGGTGCTAAAAGTGTTAACTAATTTTGTAATAGTACAAATTAAATCCTCCAGGGAGCAGCACTATAAACGGCTGAGATTAAAACTCCATAAAACAGTGTATTAAATACATCATTCTGTAATAATGCACTAAATAACAATAATTATAAGGTCTTTTTAATCCTCTCAATAGGTGCAGCTAGTCTGCACCCCCCTGCTGGGTTCAATACTGTTACAGTAAAGAGAACCAGTCAAAGTTATGTTTCTCTAAGTTGAAGTTTAAACAATTTTATTGTACAGTTACTATTGAATGTCTTCATTTTTTTTTTTTTTATTTTATGTTTATGATAATAAATGACCCTGTTATCTACATTCTGCTTTTAATTGTTTTATAACTTTATTAATATGCAAGTTGAATTGGAAATAACTGGTTGGTAATATTGTGGAATGGTTGGGGGGTAGTAAAATAATTTACATGGGGCCCCGTATATCTTTCACAGGGCCTGTGAACACAAATCCTACGGTAATATATAAGATGCAATTTTCTGACTGACTGATAAACGCCCAGCCAAAACAGGTTTGAATTTTGAGAGAATATGTTGTTATTCATTTTTAGAGGCACACTAAGAAAGATTTTTTTGAAAAAAACGATTCCTAAACAATTCATCCTTAAAAATGCCTTATCATATTTTAGGTTTTGTTATGGTGTTGGATTTTGCACGTCATGAGACGCGAGGAACATGTATATTGATACATAACAGTATATTTTGAGCGTCACAAGTCTCATATTAAATTAATTATAATTAAAAATTTCCTACGTTTCCACCCAATATTAAACCGGGGACCTCGCTCGTGTGAGATGCACGTCATGACCACTACACTACGGAAACTGCGAAGACGTTTGACCGATGTAAATATACGAAATTAATCGTTAATTTAATTTTGGTAGTTATATTAAAAGATCAGGTGTTTTATATTAATTCTTAACGATCAGCTGATTTCATTGAACAGCTGATAGGCTACAATAAGTTTTTAAGGCTAGGTATGTAATTTGTCGTGTTTTCGAACAAATTAACGTAATTAAAATAAAAAGGAAGAGAAAACATGATACGTGAATTTTATTTTCGGTTCAATAACAGAATTTTTTCTCATAAGATTTAATAATTTTCGTAACAGCTGTTGAACAAAAACAAAATTATAAATAATTAAATTCTAATAATGATTCTTATCAACAGTATAAATAGTTTAATAAACATATATTGCATATGGTTGGCACACAAAAAATTGGCAAGGGTTTCGTTGAATATACCAATCACAACTGAAGATATATTTTTAGTCTTCTCCCACATAGGGAGAAGTATTATTCTTGAATCTACAATACACAGAACTCCCATTCAACGTTAAAATCAGAAACGTACGTAGTACCAAAACCCGACTTCAGAGCGCTCTGCCTGCCCATCTTTGAGTCTATACATTGCTGTAGTGACATGAATTTATCTTACACTCGATTAAGACGTTTAATTAATATCATTAGTGATTCGTACATTAACAAGTAACGTAATTGTAGTCTCAAAGTACATGCTTCATTTGCCTTCGGATAGCGTTCTCCATTTTCAATCACACATATGCAGTGAGATCTTTATGTAGGCCTATTATGGACACAACAGTAATATACGGTATACTTAAATGATAAAAAGTACAGTGTGGACTTCGGGGTAGTTACCGACAAAAGCGAAGCTTTTGTTAATGATATCTCTGCTTCATATATAATTAGTTTGAAGATATATTTACAAATATCTTGTTTTATTTAAATAAAAAATAAATACTTAAACCGAGCTTAGATATTATGTACTGTAGTTATAGTAAAATATCAGTTCTTTTATATTAATTCGTAACGATCAGCTGATTTCATTGAACAGCTGATAGGCTATAATAAGTTTCAGGTTATGTTGTTAATAACTAGCAAAATTAACAACAATTATCATAAACGCATTAATTTCGAATGTACGAGGTGTGTTCAGAAAGTAACGAGAATTTTTAAATTTCACGGGCTTGGAGAGTCCGATTGTCAAACAGTTTTTGTTTATTATGTTGGCATACATGCCCTTGAATAATGATAAAACAGCTGTTTTCATTGTTGACTTTGTCTGTGACAGCCACTAAGGTTAAACGTGTTTTTATGAGTTCGGCGATTTTCGTTTGTTAAAAGAAATGGATTAAAGAATTTTTATCAAATTTTGCGTAAAAAATGGAATAAAGTGTAACAAAGTGTGTGAAATGTTAATAAAGGCTTATGGTGAGTCTGCTATGAGTAAAGCAAGAGTTTACGAGTGTTATAAGCGTTTTCAAGAAGGCCATGAAGACGTTGAAGATGACGAACGCCCCAGCACATCAACAATCGATGAAAACGTGGGAAAAGTGAAAGAAATGGTTATGAACAATCGCCGAATCACAATTAGAGAGGTCGCTGATGATGTTGGCATATCGATTGGATCATGTCATAACATTATTTTCAGTGTTTTGTGTATGAAACGCGTGGCAGCAAAATTCGTTCCAAAATTGTTGAATTTTGAACAAAAACAGCGGCGAATGGAAGTTGCTCAGGAGTCACTAAATGAAGTCAACGACGATTCAGAATTACTGAAACGTATTATAACAGGTGACGAAACATGGGTTTACGGATATGACGTCGAAACTAAGGCTTAATCATCCCAGTGGAGGCATTCTGGCTCGCCAAGACCGAAAAAGGCTCGATAAGTGCGGTCGAACGTGAAGGTTATGCTCACTGTGTTCTTCGATATTAATGGCATAGTGCATCATGAATTCCTGCCACCAGGTGAAACGGTCAATAAGGAGTACTACCTACAAGTTCAACGCCGTTTGCGTGAAGCAATCCGAAAAAACGCCCGGATCTGTGGAAAAACAATTAATGGCTTTTGCACCACGATAATGCACCAGCTCACACTTCATTGCCTGTTCGTGAATTTTTGGCCAAAAACAGGACTGTAACGATGCCCTAGCCTCCATATGGTTTCGTGTGACTATTTCCAAAAATAAAGAGAACCTTAAAGGGCCGTCGTTTTACAGCCGTAGATGACATTAAAAGCGCATCGCTAAAAGAACGAAAGGCTATCTCAAAGATCGAGTTTGAGAAGTGTTTCGAGGATTGGAAGAAGCGCTGGCACAAGTGCATAATCTCCAATGGGGACTATTTTGAAGGCGACAACAATGTAGAAGAATAAATAAATATTTTGTTCAAAAAATTAAAATTCTCGTTACACACCTCGTATAATATTTACCCCAGAATCAGAAAATTTTAAAAATTTATTTTCATAACATTTTTAAATATTTTGTTTTTTTTTTAATTTTTAATGGTTTTTCAAATTTTTTTTAAATACACTTTTTTCATTCTTATGCCGTCCTGAGCTGTAGCCTCTTCTGTAAATACGCCACTGTATGTACTCTGTATGGGTCTTGGAATAGAGGCCAAAAACAATTACGTGGATTGTAGTGACATTTTGCCTACAAACGCTTTTTGATACTGGGTCACGGTTTTTTGCCATTTCAATTGTGAACTCGAAGTAATAATTTCTTAAGCCTAATTATCGTATTCATTATTGCAAGTCAGCTGTATAATAATACGGGAAGACGCTTACAGTGCCCTCTATTGTCTGCCTGAATTAATGTTATCGAACTATCAATGGTATTCATTCATTGATCGATTGTTTATAGTTTGTTCGATTTAACTTAACCTCGAAATTAATCGTTGCCATTTGCAATACATATTAAACGAATTAAGATACAACAGTAAAACATGCATATTCAGCTAATAAAAGTATATCTTTTCAGTTTTGGCAGGGCGTTAATTTTTTTTTCAAAAAATTTTTGTAAATTTTTATTGGGGATTCTCGCTTTAGTTCGAGTATCCTGGGCTGCTGGTGACGTTTGGGTGCACCCTGTACCATTTATTCGAGATATGGTGTTCCACAGGGGAGTGTACTTAGTGTTACTCTCTTTGATATTGCAATCAATAGCATAACGTCTAATGTACGGTCCCCTGTCAGATGTTCTCTCTTTGTAGACGATTTTGCTATTTACGTAAGCACCAGAAACATGGCAACAGCTGAAAGAACCCTTCAGCTGGTAATAAATAGGTTGCAGACCTGGACGAAAACTACTGGCTTTAAATTCTCCGCTGCTAAAACTCAGTGTATTGCTTTCAGTCGCCGTCGACAGATCCAGGCTCCGTCGTTATATCTTGATGGTATACAGCTTCGGACTTCTCCATCCGTTCGATTCTTGGGTCTAACACTCGACGAAAGGCTCTCGTGGAGCCCTCACGTGCGTGATTTAAAATTAAGATGTAATAAAATCCTCGATATGTTGAGGGTTCTTAGTGGGTCTCGATGGGGCGCTGATAGGACCTGTATGCTGATGTTTTACCGTGCCGTAATTCGTTCGCGAATTGATTATGGCAGCATTGTATATTCATCTGCTAGACCATCGATTTTAAAGAAACTAGATCCCGTTCATAACTCTGCAATCCGTCTTGTTTCTGGTGCTTTCCGTTCAAGTCCCGTCGTGAGTGTTCTCGCCGATGCTGGCGAACCATCACTCTCTCGTCGGAGACAGCAGTTACAATTAAGTTACGTATGTAATATATTATGTAAACCATGGCATCCTGCTTATAATACAATTTTCCATAATCAGTTGCTCCAACAATATGAATCCCGACCGCACGATACAGCCCCTGTTGTCATTAGAACAACCCGTGTTTTTGAAGACTTGCGTATTGAACTACCCCCAATGTTTGAAAGGTCCTTTTGTCTTGTCCCTCCATGGATAATCAATATGCCGACCTTTGATTTCTCCTTGTGTACATACCTGAAAGACAACACTCCTAACATTGTGTATCAACGTGAGTTTTCTCGACTGATTAATTCATATCCATCTGCTAAATTTATTTTCACAGATGGTTCTAAGATGAATGATAATGTTGGGTGTGCGTTTTATTCACTGGACGAAACGTATAGGTATGGATTACCCTCAATTTGTAGTGTCTTTACGGCCGAACTCTTTGCCATCTTAAAGGCTTTGAACACTATTGAATTCGATAGTTCGCATTACGTAGTTTGTTCTGATTCAGAAAGTGCCCTCCAGGCAATCCGGGATATGTATTCGGTAAACCCTCTGGTTCAAGATATTCTGTGCTCTGTCCATAGACTTGAACTACGAGGTGCAAGAGTATCATTTATCTGGATTCCTGGTCACTGTGGAATATTTGGAAACACTGCAGCGGATAATGCGGCAAAGGAAGCAACGTTTCTGCCGCCATGCACTCAACGTGTAATCTTGTCTGACTTTCTTTGTCACGTAAAACATTTAATTCATCTACAGTGGGAAAATGAATGGGCAGCTACAAGCAGTAACAAATTGAGGGTAATTAAAAATATTGTTCGTCCTTGGGGGTCGTCAATACGTGCAAGTCGCAGAGAAGAGGTGGTGATCACGCGCCTTCGCATTGGTCACTCCATGTTAACGCATGGATTTCTGATGGAACGCGGGGACCCACCTGAATGCGAGTTCTGTAGGGAAACCTTCACAATAAAACATATATTGCTCGATTGTGATGGTTTCCAAAATGTGCGTGTTATGTGTGGTCTGAGCAACTGTTTGCAGACGATGTTGGGAGATAGTGCCTCGGCCGTTGACCGGGTTCTATACTTCCTTCATCGTCTGAATTTTTTAAAGAAAATTTATTTTATATATTTTTTGTTCTTGTTGTATGGCTTCTTTACAGCCCTTAAAAGTCTGTTTATATTTGCTATTTATTAATTTATTTTTAAGTTGTTTTTATTTAGTTAATTAGTTTTAGGAACGTTAATATTTCTTTTATTTATCTTGTTATTGTTGTATGGCCAATATACAGCCTACAATAACTTTGTGTGTATGTTGTTTTAAGATTTATATTATTGTTAACTAGTTTTAAAAAACTTTCTATTTATAGTTGATATTGTATTTTGTATTGTTATTGTTTTGTTTGTTGTTTTTATAATTGCTTAAATTTTTATCTGACTTGTTTCTTTGTTTTGAAAAATTGTATTAAGTAATTAATGGCGCGCCTCGGCGATGATAACCTTAAAGGTTTTTCGCCTGAAAAAATTTCAGAACCCTATTTTACAGCTAGATTAAACAATAAATATGAAATTAATGGCGTTGAAATTTTTTAAGCGAAACTTTTAATGTTAGCTTTGGCGAGAGGAGTGAATAGAAAAAAATTCTACCGAACGGAGCAGTGTAACGGAAATATGAAAACGTTGTGTTGGTTTGGTTTCTACATTTTTCTTTGGTTGAATAACACGTACACGTTAAATATAGGCTTATATGTTTGTTAAATGGTTAGTAGGTTTTAGGCTACCTTAAATTTTCTTTCGCTTATTTGAAACAAAATGGCCGCCTCGGTGGCCTAGTTGGTAGCGTACTGGTCTTTCACCCCGAGGACCCGGGTTCGATTCCCGGCAAGGGCTTGGCATTTCCATACGCTATAAATCATCCCATCGTCTGCATTAGCCCAAGTGTGCACAATAGTCGGACTTAAACACTAAAAAAAATTTGAAACAAAATGGCGGACATTAAAAACGCCAACTTGATTTTAAAACAGGGCATTTCCACGTGCATTAACAGCCAAACGGATCAACCAACGACAATTCTATATGATTTTACGTAGCCCTACAATGTGTAAGATAAATATAAACCTAATTTTTCGACTGGTTAAAATTCCGATTCGATTCAAACGTAGCACAATCGATTTTTATAATAAAAAGATTTTCGACATTTACAAGATGGCGGCCATTCCAAACTTTTAAAATTGTATAACTTTGTCTTGAATTTTTTTAAAAAGCTTATTTCACAGTGGTAAACAGCATAAAATAGCGTATTGAATTTTCAAAATGCAGTGAATATGACAGCGGTTAAATCATTTTCTTTTTTGTAAAATCAGAAAAGGTAATAACAAATTATTTTTGGATATTATATTCCGTTATGTCATCTTGCGCTTTTATATAATACTTCGCTCGATAATGTTATGATTATATGTAACTGAAAACTATTTAAATCTTTAGACACACACTTAACCGTAAAAAAACACTATTTCCGTTTTCTAATTTTAGGTTACTCTGCAAATAGCCGTAGACGAGAAAGTGGCTGACCCTGAAGGCTAAATACTAGGTCCAACATAGACTAGGATAAACTTCCGGTATGCTAAACTTCCTCTGCAAGATTCAACCGGCAACGGGTCAACAAACTCCGTACACGAGTATGAAAGTTACCGCGTAGAGTACTGAATAAAGTTCTTTCAAAAGATGTGAGAGCAGGGAGCAACATTTTGAAATGCGGAACCTTTGTAAAGCAGCCTAATGCAATGCGCATGCGCGCTCCGCGGCCTTCATGATACGAATCGAAACTTCAAATAATTTTAGAAACTGAGAAGCGTTACGTTCACGCGTATGCGCCAACTAATCGCTTTACGCTGTTAAATATTATATAACTTGGAAAGGTACGCGTTTTAAAGATTTTGAAAATATTTAAGCTAAAATAATTCCGTGCGCTGATGACGTAATATTCTGCCAGATTTATACAGCTTAAAAATATGCGTTTAGTGTTCCCGTTGGGTTATAGGCTGAACTACTGACGGATTAATGCGATCTTGTCGGTGGGGCGGATGTTTGGATAATTCAACTTACAAGAGGGCCTCCCTGGGGATGAAAATTTTTGAAATAATACCTGCAAAAACTAGCACTGTTTTGGGACTTAAAAGATTTTTTTTAACGTCATACTATTGTGCACACTTGGGCTAATGCAGACGATGGGATGATTTATAGCGTACGAAAATGCCAAACCCTGGCCGGGAATCGAACCCGGGTCCTCGGGGTGAAAGCCTAGTACGCTATCCACTAGTCCACCAAATGGCCTATACCATTCTGATGAATGGTATAGTAATGCATAAAGTAAATACTTTAAATTAATTTTTGGCCTGGGCAGTTACTGTAATGTCATGTGGTTGAAAGTACTGTACCAAAAACATTTTCGGGAGTGTACTTAACAATTTCCCAAAGTTTCATGATGATCTGATGAATGGTATAGTAATGCATAAAGTGAATACTTTATACCAACTTTGGGCCTGGGCAAGTACTATAATGAATTAATATTTGAAAAAATGTATTAACATCAAGTGTCGTCCACTAAAAGTTCAAAAAAATGTATTTGAACATAAGGGGATGAATAGGAAGTATTTTATTAACGATTGAAAATTTGAACAAGATTTATATATATATATATATATATATAACGTCCGACTATTATTACACTCCACTACTTGCTAATGCAGACAATGGGATGATTTATAGCGTATGAATATATATATATATATATATATATATATATATATATATATATATATATATATATATATATATATATAGGGAGAGTGTGAGTTAATAGTAGGAATTGAAAAAAACATTTTTCTGCAACATTTTTTTGTTTTTTACAGAAAAACCTTAAAAAAAGTCATAAACGAAAACAAGATGAACTCTGAAGTAGTTAAAACTTGTTAAAATTTTGGAATCAATCATCTAGTTATGTACACAACGTAGGCATGTAGCAAAAAGTCATCGAGGTGAAAGCCTAATACTCTATCAACTAGGCCACCGAGGCGTCTAAAGAAATATATAATAAGTGTAAAAATGTACTCCATTTTAGTAAGTACTCCGTAAGTGTAAAAAAACACTTTTTTTAGATTTTACAATTTTTATTACTTACAATGCCACTTATTTTGAAAAAGAAATTATATATATAATCTTGTTTGATGCCGCCTCGGTGGCCTAGTTGATAGCGTACTGGGCTTTCACCGAGGACCCGAGTTCGATTTCCAGCCAGGGCTTGGCATTTTCATACGCTGTAAATCATCCCATCGTCTGCATTAGCCCCAGTGTGCACAATAGTCGGACGTTAAACAAATATATATATATATATATATATATATATATATATATATATATATATATATATTATAAATATATATATATAAATAAATATATATATTATAAATATATATATATAAATAAATATATATTATAAATATAAATATATATATATAATTTTATTCAAATTTTCAATCGTTAATAAAATACTTCCTATTCATCCCCTTAAGTTCAAATAATTTGTTTTTGAACTTGTAGTGGATGACACTTGATGTTAATACCTTTTTTTCAAATATTAATTCATTATAGTACTTGCCCAGGCCCAAAATTGATATGAAGCATTTACTTTATGCATTAATATACCCTTCATCAGATCCCCATGAAACTTTTGGAAATTGTTAAGTACACTCCCGCGAAGCTTTCTGCATAGTAGTTATAACCAAACGCCATTACAGTAACTGCCCAGGCCCAAAATTAATATAAAGTATTTACTTTCTCTTAAATTCAAATACATTTTTTAAACTTGTAGTGGATGGCTTGTAGTCTATAATTTCTCATAGACTACCGTCAGCTTCATAAATTAGAAACGAAAAAAAAACAGAAAGCGAATAAATAGTAACAAACAAAAATAATAGTCCAACACCGTACATAGAAAGGAAAATGGAAAATTGCAAGGAAATTCGCTTTCTATTTTGCCTCTTAATGTTATGATTCTGTCATATAATACATATTTATATTAAAGCTATGGGATCTAGGAGAAATAAAGTTGAATTAGTCTTCTAACTTACCAAGGACACATACAACAAGAAGTCCCTCTCCTGGAATACAAAGATAAGGCATTATCATACTGTAATTAAACCAGAAGCCTTATATGCAGCTGAAATATTATCTCTCACAACCCAAGGCCCACTTGAAAGGCTGGAGATCGAAGAAAGATATTACGAAAAATCATAGGCCCCAAATTCCGTAAC
Organism: Callitettix versicolor; assembly: GCA_022606455.1. NCBI lineage: Eukaryota > Metazoa > Arthropoda > Insecta > Hemiptera > Cercopidae > Callitettix > Callitettix versicolor. Next base: position 9,166,794 of record CM040185.1, read on the forward strand.
AACCAATTACGCCACATCAGTAATGAAACTCTTTACCAAAAAACTGAAACACTATCAGACACAATAAGAAAAAGGAGAATTGATTTGTATGGGCTCATCCTCCGAATGGACAAAAATAGACTAACCAAAAAAATATTTGACTACTTTCGCAGTAGAATAGCCAAACCACTTTGGTTTAGAGAAAAGGAGAAAGATATAACAGAACTACAAATCACTGACACTATGCTCATGGACAGAACAGACAAAACAATAACCAAGGACAAGAAGCAACGGTTCCAAGGCAAAGTCAAATCCAAGCGAACGATCCAAATCTCTGACGAAGAAAGAAAAGCAAGATCACAACGAATGAAGCAATACTGGGCTACGAGGAAGGCACAGGACATTAAAAAGTGATTGATTTAGTGTACCCCAAAGTTGGGTGAAACAAATAAAGAGAAGAGACATATTTATACTAATTGTAATTATTTAATAAAAAAGTAAATAAAATAAAAATTTTCTTTTTTGACCTAAGTAGGAAATGACTTTTTTTTAAATTATTTAAACAAATGAATTGATTTTTTAAGTAACGATTTTCTTCAACTATTATCGAAATTAATTTATTTTTTGTATGATTGTTTTTTTTCACATGGAAATGCTCGTTTGTCTGCTATTATTAAATGTTATTTTTTGAAAAATCCATTATTTTGTTTCAATGAACATTTACAACATTTACAACAAATATTACCACAGTAAGTTCAAGGACCTGTGATATCGCAAAAGAAGGAAGCGGTTCAACCCGGTGTTCGCAAAAAGTTCCTCAGATTTATAATTATTTTTAATGCGTAACAATTAACACATCTGAACACTTAGCGCACCAGGAGTACAGTCACGTGACGCACCTTTATCGTAGAGGTGTGATAGAAGCGCGTCGAGCTCAGTAATACAACACAGTAGGGGTGGGCGTTTCTGCTATTTTTACAAAACGTCAACAAACTGTTTGTTGAGGAAAAAGCTGCTTTTTAAAACAGTTGGAAAAAACAAGTTTAAAAAAATGAAACTCGAAGTTGTATTAGCAGCTAAAACATAAAGCAGAAACGTTCAGTTTTCTAAGACTACTTTTTCATTCCCATTACCACCATGTCCTTAACTGTTTTTGGGTGTAAAGCATTTAGAAAAAAATAATCCTTATAAGTGTAGTAATAATTAAATTACATTCGCAAAACGTAATATATATGTATGCCATTTTATATTTACAAAATGCAATGAATTTCTAATAGAAGCATTCTTTTTTACTTAAAAATTAAATAGTCCTTTTTATTTACTGAAATGCAAACAATTTAGAATATTTTTAGTTGATTAAAAAATATTGATGATTGATAATAAATATAAAAAATACGTTTAAATATAATTAGGTTATGTATTTATAAAATGTGAGATGTTACTGTCTTATTTTTATTTGGGAGGAAGTAGGTTTTCACTTTTCAACACTGAAAAAAGTAACCTTAATAAAAACAATATAGTAATAAGAACATAGGCCAAATGTATTTAAATAAAATTAGCTCTATATAGTTACAAAATTATAGGTTATTAACATTAGCATTAGCAAAAAAATAATTTTTCCATTTTTCAACACAGAAAAATATGAACTTCATTGTAATAACATATTTAACAAAACAAATGTTTTTAAAGAAAATTTTAGAAAAAGTACTAAAATAACCTAAAATTATTCAAGATACATACAAGAGTAGATATTGTGAACTTTAAAAAGTCCACACATCCAATAAATAATTAAAAACTATGCACTTAATTCTAAAAACATAAAAAAAGTAAAAGAAAACTTTCAAAATTGTCCACTAAATATTTTTAAGTTTCTAAACACAAAGTAAACTACGGAGAAAAACTAATATAAAACACAATTATGGCTGATTTTACAGTTTAAAAAATGTTTGAACAACAAATTTTACATTTAAACTTTCAAACAACTCGCAACAAAATAGAGATAAACGTTGACAACGCCCAAACAGTTCTTACTTCACTACAAGCAACAAGCAACAAGAAACTTTGAAATAAAGGGAAAAAGTTGAAGAAAAGCAGTTAGCAGGAAAACAGCAGGAAAAAAGTTTTAGCGCTTGCGGCAACGTTCGAATACAACGTGGGTGGTGGGGAAGTCCCAACAGCTGTTCCATTTTAACAAATCACGAACCAGTCCAAATCAAACTGCTTGTTTCCGTTTGAAAAAGCAGTTTGTTTGTCGTATATAGAAAAACAGTTTTTTTTAACAGTTTGGTGTTTTCTGACCCACCACTACAACACAGCTGTAAACGAAACGAACATTTGCTTGAATAGAGATTTACAATGCATGAATTAGTACATCACGGCTTACTGAATTTGAGGTACGCTTACTGGAGTTGTTTCGCAGTCATGAGAAAGTCGCGAAGTTGTGGTAAACTAATCAAGGAAGCATTTGCATAAACAGCTGACGATTTTTTTATTAAATCTTTTCTCGTACTGTTTTGCACTTAATAAGATTCGTGTGGATTCATTCGTGCATGTAATACGAGGAACTGATTGTTTTTTTAAGAATTGTTAATAATTTTTTTAAAAGAAATTCTAAAATTCAAATTAAATTTACTGATTGAGTTTTAATAAAAAGTACCTAAAAATATGGCAGTCGGGGATCTGACAGAAGTGAAAACTTAAAATTGAAATAATTAGTGTTCATTGTTAGCGTTACTGACCTTATGCTAAATCGAAATTATAGGCTACATAACTGATTTAAATAATGGTATATTATTTACATTATAATATACAAATATAAAACATCAATCTTGTACAATATATTCAACTGATAATGCTATAATAATTCTGATATCTAGGCTAGGCATGTAGTAAGACGGCGTTCGTTAAAAATTTAATTTATTACTGAAACTATTTATATACAATGTGTAAGATGTGTATTAGACGCTCTTTTACACATATACATGTGTAGATGTGTTTACAATTTTCTGCTAGATGGTTCAGGTGAGTAACATGCTATATTGACGTTAATTATAATTTAAATATTTATTATTAAACTTATTTACCAATATTCATAATTTTTAACAAATAAACATGAAATGTAAAAAGATGTTTTTTGGTTTCCTTTTTTTTAAATATTATGTTTGTTCTATTTTAAGAATAAAAATTGTCCAGACCTTGGATCAATCATTATGCACATAAACAAACACATTATGCACACAGATAAAGAAACACAAAATTCACAAATTTTAATTTTAGACTAAGGATTTACAAAAATTGTTTGCTAGGTTAGGTAGTCTAGGTCACGTCCAAAATGTCTGGAATGTGTTACTTCAGATCCAAAGCAAGAGGCGTGAAGGATAGTTAATTTTCGTTTATTCATAGTTGGTGCTAACCAAACGGTTTTATTTTACATTTTCAAAAACGCCGCACAAACTTTCTTGCATCGATTAAACGGGTCTGAAAACACCTGTAAAATAATTAATCGAAACGTACTTGTTGTCGAAAAGTTATAATTCGCGAACTGTTGACAAAAAAACCCGTAAACTCGGCAATACGAACGAATGAATAATTTCTAAAAACCATCAAAACAGTTTTCGTTTAAATTGTAGACATGGAAGACGTTTTGTAACTCTAAATTCAGTGTAAAATGTAATTGAAAACTTACAACTCGTGGAACACCCGGTGGTAGTTGGCCTAGGTATAGTTGGCCGTGGAGAGGAGGCGGTGAATGGAAGAGGAGGTATGTGGAAGAGAGAGTGGGAGGAAAGATTTGGAGAAGGAAGAACGAGTATCTGTACAGCATTAAAATTAAATCTCTCATTTGGACACGTAAATGATTTTGAAAATTTCTGTTATTTAACCAAAAATAAAAATCAAGCATCATATTTTCTTTTCCTTTTTTATTTTAACAAGAAATTAGCTAGCTTTTAGCTAGAAATTAACTAGAACACAGCTAGTTTTTAGCAAACATAACCTACAACTTATTGTAGCCTATCAGCTGTTCAATGAAATCAGCTGATCGTTACGAATTAATATAAAAAACTGATCTTTTACTATTACGTATTTATCAAAATTAAATTAACGATTCATTTCGTATATTTACGTCGGACAAACGTCTTCGTATTTTCCGTGGTGTAGTGATTATCAACAAGTAAATGATTTTGAAAATTTCTGCTATTTAACCAAAAATAAAAATCAAGAATCATATTTTCCTTTCCTTTTTTATTTTAACAAGAAATTAGCTAGTTTATAGGTAGAAATTGACTAGAACATATCTAGTTTTTAGCAAACATAACCTACAAACGTAGCCTATCAGCTGTTCAATGAAATCAGCTGATCGTTACGAATATAAAAAACTGATCTTTTACTGTTACGTAGTTATCAAAATTAAATTAACGATTCACTTCGTATATTTACGTCGGACAAACGTCTTCGTATTTTCCGTGGTGTAGTGATTATCACGTGCGCCTCACACGCTCAATGTGCCCGGTTCGATCCTGGGAGAAAAAATTTTAATTATAATTAATTTATATGAGACTTATAATTAATTTATATGCAGAACATACTATTATATATCAATATAAATGTGTGCACTCTCATCGAGCAAAATCCAACGTCACAACCAGCTCTAAAACATGAAATGTGATGGTGATTTAAAATTATTACTATTATTATCTAAGACTCAATACAAAAAAAAGTATAATACATTTATTTTATTGACTGTTAACAAAATTATCCTTTTTATTTTAACAAGAACTTAGCTAGTTTTTAGCTAGAAATTAACTAGAACATAGCCAGTTTTTAGCAAACATAACCTACAACTTATTATAGCCTATCAGCTGTTCAATGAAATCAGCTGATCGTTACGAATTAATATAAAAAACTGATCTTTTACTATTACGTATTTATCAAAATTAAATTAACGATACTATTACATATCAATATAAATGTGTGCACTCACATCGAGCAAAATCCAACGTCACAACCAGCCCTAAACATGAATTGTGATTGTGATTTAAAATTATTACTATTATTATCTAAGACTCAACACAAAAAAAGTATCACATTTATTTTATTGACTGTTAACAAAATTATCCTTTTTATTTTAACAAGAAATTAGCTAGTTTTTAGCTAGAAATTAACTAGAACATAGCCAGTTTTTAGCAAACATAACCTACAACTTATTATAGCCTATCAGCCGTTCAATGAAATCAGCTGATCGTTACGAATTAATATAAAAAACTGATATTTTACTATTACGTATTTATCAAAATTAAATTAACGATACTATTACATATAAATATAAATGTGTGCACTCACACCGAGCAAAATCCAACGTCACAACCAGCCCTAAACATGAATTGTGATTGTGATTTAAAATTATTACTATTATTACCTAAGACTCAACACAAAAAAGTATCACATTTATTTTATTGACTGTTGACAAAATTACTGAGCAAATTCAATTCACAATATACTTATTTAAAAGGTTGCCATGGAAACAACATTGTTTATAAAGTGGCCTTTACAATAGAATCAATGACCTTGCTGGAAGACAGTTCTTGTTGATTTAGCACTTTCATCTATCTCCTTCCGCGGCTGACGTAAGTCCATCTTGATGGCCCTCGGGGGCTTCAGAACACAGATACATTTAGGAAGTTATCTTGTCGAGGAATTGTGTTACAGGACTTGAACATTCCGTTGCCAGAGACCGTTGATGGAAACGTTTTTAGACTTCAGACAATAACAAATAATTAATTATTCAATAAGCCTGCCATTAGTTAAAACAAGGTTTTGTTTCGGATTTTCCATACAGAGGTTTGAAGAACAAACAATACTTTTAGACTTAATTTTTAGGTTATGTTGTCTGTATGTATTTATATTTGGACACGCATTATAAATTAAAATAATTTTAATTGATTTTGTTTTACAAAATTAGTGTTTATCCGTATTATTTATAAAATAATTTATGAAATTACAGAAAAATATTGCTAACTAATTAAAAAAAAGTTATGCTAATAGATCATCAAGCTGTTATTACAACAAAGCTTTTAGGCTTAATTTTTAGGTTATGTTGTCTATATATGTTTACATTTAGACAGGCATTATAAATTAAAATAATTTTAATTGTTTTCGTTTTATAAAATCAATGGTCTTCCCAAATATTTATAAAATAATACACGCAATTACAGAAAAATATTGCTAACTATTTTAAAAAAAAGTTTATCTAATAGATAAGCAAGCTGTTATTACAACAAAGCTTTTTGGTTTAATTTGTAGGTTATGTTGCTTGTATATGTTTACATTTAGACAGGCATAATAAATTAAAATAATTTTAATTGTTATCGTTTTATAAAATTAATGGTTTCCCCAATTATTTATAAAATAATTCATGAAATTACAGAAAAATATAGCAACCTATTTAGAAAATTTGAGCTAATACTCGTAGTTCAGCAAACTGTTATTACAACAAAGCTTTTAGGCTTGATTTTTAGGTTATGTTGTCTGTGTGTATTTATATTTAGACACGCATTATAAATTAAAATAATTTTAATTGTTTTCGTTTTATAAAATCAATGTGCTTCCCAAATATTTATAAAATACACGCAATTACAGAAAAATATTGCTAACTATTTTAAAAAAAAGTTTATCTAATAGATAAGCAAGCTGTTATTACAACAAAGCTTTTTGGTTTAATTTGTAGGTTATGTTGCTTGTATATGTTTACATTTAGACAGGCATTATAAATTAAATTAATTTTAATTGTTTTCGTTTTATAAAATTAATGGTTTTCCCAAATATTTATAAAATAACGTACGCAATTACAGAAAAATATTGCTAACTATTAAAAAAAAGTTTATCTAATAGATAAGCAAGCTGTTATTACAACAACGCTTTTAGGCTTGATTTTAGGTTATGTTGTCTGTATATGTTTACATTTAGACAGGCATTATAAATTAAATTAATTTTAATTGTTTTCGTTTTATAAAATTAATGGTTTCCCCAATTATTTATAAAATAATGCATGCAATTACAGAAAAATATAGCAACCTATTTAGAAAATTTGAGCTAATAGACCAGCTAGCTGTCATTGCAACAAAGCTTTTAGACTTGATTTTTAGGTTATGTTGTTTGTATATGTTTACACATAACTATTTATTTACATAATTATTATGTAAATAATAATTATAAATTATTATTTACACATTATAAATTAAATGTTATAATTTAATTTAAATTATAAATTAAATTATAAATTTAATTTAAATTATAAATTAAATTATAAATTTAATTTATAATTAAATTATAAATTAAATTTATATATTAATTTATAATTAATTTATAAATTATTATAAATTAAATAATAATTTATTATTATTAATTATTATTAAAATAATAAAATAAAATAATAATAATAATAATAAAATAAAATAAATAATAAAATAATAATAATATACCCAGACACGCATTATAAATTAAAATAACATTGATTTCTTCTTATAAAATTAATGTTTTTCCCAATTATTTATAAAATAATTCATGAAATAAGAAAAAAAAATAAGGAAACTATTTAAAAAAATTTACTTAGCGAGATGTCATGACATTGAGACCCGATATCGAAAACATGAAAAATTCACGTGACTTGCAGATTACGTTTTGAATGTTCGTTAAAAAATTAAAAAATAAAAAATGGACAAAAATTTTAGACACTCGGAAAAATTAAAACCTAAACAAATATAATTTCCGAAACTTTCTCGCAAGCATAAAACAAAACTCGTATCATTATTGCTAACGGTGTTCAGGCCTAAACTCGTTACCGACTGTCGTATTATCTAAGTGGCCAGGACCGGGAGCAGGATCAGGAAAGGACCCAGCAGTGGGCGGGGAAAGGTGTGCAGTTATCAATGAGCTTTCTCGGCTTCTCTCTCCTTAATATTTTCGGGTGTATAATTTCACCAACAAACCTGATTTAAAGTGTTTATGTAACAAAATATTCTAACGCGTGTTGACGCCGGAGCATTTCGTTACGGGATGTGGCCACTCGAAACGTTCATAGTTGTGGCCGCGCTGGTGCTGCTACCTGGTAAGCTTACTGTACAGTAAACAATCTTATCTACTTATTTAAATTTGACAGGGAATTTTAGAAAAAAACGATTTTACATGAACCATACAAAATTTTTTTTAAAATATTTTATTGGAAACGTTCATAATGTTTTTTTCAGATACTAAATTTATGTAAAAAAATATTTTTGACTGACTATCCTGAACTAAAATATTTATATATTGATAAATATTTTTATTAGAAACAAATCAATTTTTCAGCTTTTACGAGTTGAAATTTTTATTATGATTTTTAGTTATGTTTGTTATTTAAAAACACATTTAAGCTTATTCATAATCTATATAATTTTATAAATAACTAGCCTTACCCGTCGCGGCTTCGCCCACGAAACTCAAACTTTTTCAGTAATGTAATAATTTAGAAACATAAAAAAATATATTAATAAAAGCGGATCATCTAAACTCGTGATTATTTTACAGTGAATATGAAAAAATATTATAACCTAAATATATATATTGTTTTATTGTCTTCAAACGTGTTCCATTCGAATTTAAGAAAATCTGATAAAAAATATTTTTCTCCAATACAAACATTTATACCTCTTTTATATTTTTTCCTTTTAGGGGATGAATTAGGGGGGAAATGCTGAATTACGTGCATCATAATTTTTGTTTTAGAATATTTTGTTTACTTTTAAGAAAAGCCGATAAAAATATTTTTCTCCAATTATACCTATTTTTTACATTTTTATTCTTTTAGGGAATTAATTTGGAAAAATGTTGAAATATGTGTTTCATAGCATATTTCTAGAATATACGATCCAAAACAAATATTTTTTCAATGCAAAACTCAATGTTAAAAAACTCCTTTTTTACATTTTCTACCCCCTTTCAATCTATTTAGGGAATGAGTTTTGGGAAATGGTGAAAAACATATTTCATTAATTATATTTAAGAGTGACTATCTTACGTTTTAAAAAGGTCAGACGAAAAACATATTTTTTCCAATAAAAATTGTTGTACCTCATTTTTACCTCTTTAGGGGTTTAATGCTGGTAAATCACTTTTCAGTGCACCCCAGCATGTGGTGGTAGCCCTGAATATTTCAAATCTTTAGCTATTATAGTCTCGGATAATAATAGTCTAGCTAATTATAGTCTAACTAATAATACATTCATTATTAACGTTGGACTGGGTAAGTAGTTTAATGGCGTTAAAATCAAATTTTTGCAAAATCTCTCTTAGTGCACCTCGACTTTGTTGTAAAAATTTACCCTGAAAATTTCAAGTCTCTAGCTATAATAGTCTCGGCTGTATATTGATTATTAAATTTGGACTGGGTAAGTAGTTTAATGGCGTTAAAATCAAATTTTTGCATAATCCTTTCTTAGTGCACGCCTATATGGTAACATAAATGTACCCTGAAAATTTCAAGTCGCTAGCTAAAATAGTTTTGGCTCTGCATTGATTATGAATCAGTCAGTCAGTCAGGACTTCTTCTTTTATATATTAAGATTATATAAATAAAAAAAAAACTTCTTTGTATATTCTTCTTCTTTTCTACGAGAGTTTTTCGTTTATTTGTATGGCTGGAATTCCCATAATTATTGAGATTTTTGAAGTTGGTTTGAAAAAATGTAACCGATTTTTTTGATTTTTTATAATATTAGGTCACCTTAAAGTAACGGTAAAAATAGGGAACTAGTCGACAGTTTTGATAAGAGCATAATAAGAAGCAAATTATTTAACACTAACTCAAAGACTATCCGATAGACACCGCTTTCGTAATATAAATACTGAAGAAAGATTATTGTGATTAGCCTATTTTGACATTGGGACTACTAGTTTTTCTTTAAAAATTTATTTTACCTTAAATATAGTCTTAAACTTCGTTTTGCATTACATTTTTAAATATAGTCGAACAGCTGACTTCAAAATAACAACTAAATGCAAAACTAGGTTATGTTTATACATTTATGCATGCTATTCATTTAATTGTGCATTTTGCCCAAATGAAACACTTTTAAATTACCAATACGAAATAATGTACAGAAATAGATGTATACCAGAATTTAATTAATTAAATTTTAATTAATTGTTGAAAAATCTTAACTGTTATAGATTTTTTTTTAACGTCCGACTATTGTGCACAATTCGGCTAATGCAGACGATTTATAGCGTATCATGCCAAGCCCTGGCCGGGACTCGAACCCGGGTTTTCGGGGTGAAAGCCTAGTACGCTATCAACTAGGCCACCGAGGCCTATTGTCTTCAAATCACGTAGTATGAGAGTTAAATTTATATAAGTTTTGAAATGTTAGTCAAAATCTTAATAATATTCGTAAGTTTTAAAGAAAGTAATATTTCAAAGTAATAAATACATACTATCATAATATCTTCAATATTAAGCTTTTAAAATTTAAGCTATTAAAACAAATAAATATAAATAAAATAAATAATAACCAAAAAAAAAACTCAATATATAAATCCTAAAACTATTAAACTGTAAAAATTGATTAAACTTAGAAAAATTAATAATAAAATCAGATAAACCCATCGGACCAAAATACTCACCTCAACCATGATCAATAACACGATAATAATTCAAACTAAAAGAAAAATAAATATTATTAAAATAAGAAGTAGAAAAAATAGGTAAAAATCACATAGACCCAAAAAAATAAAACATTAAAGAATAATAATAATTGTATTCACGCCACAAAGCTCTGGCTATCTACAATACTAGGCTATTTTGTTGTTCCAAGTTTGAGGTTATGTTTTCAAGCAATTATTATTAAAGTAAGTAAAATTTTAACGTAAATAATAAATACCTCTTTAGAATAGTGTTTCAATTTGTAGCAGGAGAAAATGGCCTACAGAGGTATACAAATCAAAATTATAGTTTAGTTACGTTACGAATAAAATATATATTCGTAAGTTTTAAAGAATTAAATTCACGCCACAAAGCCCTGGCTATCTACAATACTAGGCTATTTTGTTGTTCAAAGTTTGAGGTTATGTTTTCAAGAAATTATTAAAGTAATTAAAATTTTAACGTAAATAATAAAATACCTCTTGTGTTTCAATTCGTAGCTGGAGGAAATGGCCTAGAGAGATATACAAATCAAAATTATAGTTTAGTTAGGAGCAGAATTGATATTTGACTGAAAATTATAGGCCTACAATAAAAATTATAGTTTAGTTAGGAGCAGAATTGATATTTGACTGAAAATTATAGGACTACAATAAAAATTATAGTTTAGTTAGGAGCAGAATTGATATTTGACTGAAAATTATAGGCCTACAATAAAAATTATAGTTTAGTTAGGAGCAGAATTGATATTTGACTGAAAATTATAGGCCTACAGTAAAAATATTAATAAAGCTATAAGATAAGTGTACTGTAATCACAAAGAACTATATATTACACATTATAAATGTTTGGTTTAACGTTGCTTATACAAAAGTTGCGATTGATTCGATTTCTGTCTCGTCAAAAATAGAAATTTTCTGCAAATCAAATTAGGCATCATACTTAATATGTTAGTATTACTGTTTATTCCGACAGAAATAATTTGTTTATATAAGAACAATACACGACGTTTTGAAATTATGTCAACTCTAGTCTCGTCTTCAAGTGCCTAATAGCCTAAAACCTAACCAAGTGTCTAAATTAAAAACAATTCTGTAACTAATTAAACTAAAATCTTGTTTTTTATACCACCATAGGCCATTTTCTACAACTAAGTGTTGTAATACTACTCTAGAATAATATTTTTATTTTTCTGCATCAAAATTCGAATTATTTTGATGAGAATTGATAGTGAAATGTGATTCTTGTAAACATAACCTCAAACTTACGATAAGGCGCATGAAAGCAAGAGTTGATCCACACTGTGTATTGTTTCCAACACAGTAATAATATCACAAATATTCCAATAGTAACAGTTTTAAAAACAGAATAACTAAATCAGCAATGATTTTCTCCCCATGCTACAACGAAAGTCAAGTGTAAATTATAGACATTTAAAAAAATATACTTTATTTTGGACTTTATCCATTTTTTTTTGTATAAAATCAATAAGAATTGATTATTTATGTAACTTTGATCTTGAAAACTTATTTTGTAATATGAAATAAACCAAGTGTTAACCTATAATTACTGTTAACCTTTTTTGTTGTTATTCTAAGGCGAAAAGCACATTGAGGCTGTTATCGCCTCCCTAAATGTAAGTGTGAGTGTAAAGTGTTAAAGTCGTAAGTGTGTGTTAGACTCGGGTACCGCGAGGGACGTCTAAATCCTCTCAATAGGTGCAGCTAGTCTGCACCCCCCTGCGGGGTAATGCGCTAGTTTTAACCAACAGAAATACACAGCTAAGATTTAACCTAAAAAATCCTTAACCTAAAACGACATTTTCAAACACTAAAACCTATTTTAATATTAGATGAACTTACAAAGCAAAGATATATTAAGATCAATTTACAAAATATCGATGTTAAGATGAAGTGTTGGGAAGGAAACGAAGTAAATATTTTAAATGTCATGCTTGGTCATTAATTACTTGCAATGAAAATGCCATGCTTTTAATACAGCCTACTCGTGTACGGGCTGCACTTTGAATTCCTTAACACTATACAGGCGGAGTTCCAGACCTTTAATAAAGGCCAGGTATACTGTCAGCATCTCTGACTTTTCGCTAGAAATATTTCGCAAATTTTACATTTCTAATATTACAACCGTTATCTTAAAAGCTACTTTAATGTGTCCACCTTGTTCAGTAACCTAGAAACTATTGAGTTATTTATAATCCGCATCTGTGAAGCATGCGCACAAAACATTTATTTATTTATTTTTTTTAAGATCAATTTGTGAATTTTCAAGAAAGTTCAATTATTTTTCTCATAAAAGTGATGGCAGTTCAAAATAATTTAATTTACTTTAAATCTGGTGATATGGCTTTGCTGTTGAAAGTTTATATTAGATTTTAACATGTATCACGTTTTAGCACTGGTTTTGATGTTGGGTTTTGCGGGACGTGATGCGAGGAACAAGTTTATATTGATATATAACAGTATATTTTGCGTGTCGAAAGTCTCGTATTAAATTAATTGTAATTAAAAATTACTGTTTTTCCGCCGGATTCCTTGCGCGTGTGAGGCACACGCGATAACCACTACACTACGAAAACTACGAAGAAATTTGACCGCTTTAAGTACATGAAATAAATCGTTAATTTAATTGTGGTAGTTATATTAAAAGACCAGTTTGGACAATATAGCCAGGAAAATTGGATTAAAGATCTCCTTTGAGAAGATGGAAATTATTGCTACGAAGCCACCCGCTTTTAAAAAACTTAGTATCAACGGGAACAGCATAAAACTAGTAAAACAATTTAAATATCTAGGAGATATTATCTGCCGTAACTTGGACGAAAACCTGCAATATTTAATACAATAGCGAAGCTCAAGAAAGCGCAATTTTTAACGTGGTCAACTTATAACAAAAAATGTCTCTCGATAATGTCTAAAGTAAGACACTACAGTTCTGTGGTTCTCCCGGAAGCACTCTACGCCTGCGAGACCCTTTCCAGATCAAGAATAACGCTAGGACTGACCAGTTATTTAAGATCGAGAGAAGAATCATTAGGATCTGTTTAAATAAAATTTACCAGAAAGAT
>CM040185.1:9185532-9203032 GCA_022606455.1 Callitettix versicolor
TGCGAACATGCGAGCGCGTTTGTGTCTGTATGTGTGTGTGTGTGTGTGTGTGTATGCGTGTGTATCACGCGCGCGTGCGTGTATGTATGTGTGTATGGGTGTGTACGTGTGAGCGCGCGCTCGTGTGTCTGTGGTATGTCTGTGTGTGCGTGCGTGTGTGTGTATTTGTGTGCAAGCGCGAGCGCGTATGTGTATGTATGTAAGTATGGTGTGTGTGTGTGTGTGTGTGTCTATGTGTGTGTGGGTCGCGCGCGCGTGCGTATATGTATGTATGTATGTGTGTGTGTGTGTGTGTGTGTATGTATGTGTGTGTGTGTGCATGTGCGTGTATGTATGTGTGTGTGTGTGTGTGTACGTGTGAGCGCGCGCTCGTGTGTCTGTGGTATGTCTGTATGTGCGTGCGTGTGTGTGTGTGTGTGTGTGTGTGTGTGTGTGTGTGTGTGTGTGTTTGTGCGAGCGCGAGCGCGTGTGTGTATGTATGTATGTATGTATGGTATGTGTATGTGTGTGTGTCGCGCGCGCGTGCGTATGTATGTGTGTGTGTGTGTGTGTGTGTGTGTGTGTGTGTGCGCGCGCGCTCGTGTGTCTGTGGTATGTCTGTGCGAGTGTGTAAGCACACGCGAGTGCGTGTGTGTCTAAGTATGAATGTATGGTGTGTGTGTGTGTGTGTGTTTATGCGTTAACAAGCTCTTAAAAATGATTTACAAGTCAGGATCGACGCTAACTTCAAAGTCCCTGGTCCGGGTATTACCATAATGGCCGTTCGTATAATTCATTTTGCAATAGAAGTTCACTAATAACATTCTGCAATGCAATCAGCTGATAAGGCAGCGGTTATTGTTAAACAAAACAAAAAAATAAACCCACCTGATTGCCGAACGCCATGCTCACCTCCGGGCAAGACGTAGTCCAATTAAGTTCAATTTGAGAACTTAAAACTTGATTTACGACCATTCTGTGTTAATTTACTAGCTCGAGGCTCGTATTTGTGACCACTTTCAGCTGAGCCGGTTGCCCGGGAGGTAACTCGTCTGGGAAAATCTACTTCCTTAAATATTTAAACAGATTATTAAAACTAATTGGGCTCTTGCACCCGTCCTACTATTTAGCATACCTTAGGTCGTTCTGCATACTTGATAATGATTTTGAAATTTTAAACTGCATTTTTAATTCTATATTTTAGTCTATATGTATTTCTTTTAATATCTAGTTTTAGTTCATGATTAATTAATAGTATGAGCGGCCTTGGTGGCCTAGGCTTTCACCCCGAGGACCCCGGTTCGATTCCCGGCCAGGGCTTGGCATTTTCATACGCTATAAATCATCCCATCGTCTGCATTAGCCCAAGTGTGCACAATAGTCGGACGTTAAAAAAAAAAAAAAAAAAAAAATTAATAGTTACTTATTAGTACTAATTAATAGTTACTTAATAATACTTATTAGGGAATGTCAATTGGAAAATGAGCTATTTGACTCTAGATCAAATGATCTTGACTTCTAGATCACTTTTTGGGGGATTTTTAAATCCATAATATTTGTATTTATACGGATATGAAGATTTATACGTATAAAAAGATATCTCTTTATTACGGATCTCTTTATAACGGAAATCTCTCTATAACGGCAAAAAAATATGTTGTTCTCTTCCCATTCCTATAGTAAAAATACGTATTGTAACTTTTTCTATTGAGGCTAAAAACATTCCAGGAACCTCTCTATGGTTAACTACAAAATCAATTGATTTTGTAGTTAACCATAGAGAGGTTCCTGATTATGATTACTTCTCTTTATTTGTTTATTTGTTTCACCCAACTTTGGGGTACACCAAATCAATCACTTCTCAATGTTCTGTGCCTTCCTCGTAGCCCAGTATTGCTTCATACGTTGTGATCTTGCTTTTCTTTCTTCGTCAGAGATTTGGATCGTCCGCTTGGATTTGACTTTGCCTTGGAACCGTTGCTTCTTGTCCTTGGTTATTGTTTTGGCTGTTCTGTCCATGAGCATAGTGTCAGTGATCTGCAGTTCTGTTATGTCTTTCTCCGTTTCTCTAAACCAAAGTGGTTTGGCTCTTCTACTGCGAAAGTAGTCAAATATTTTTTTGGTTAGTCTATTTTTGTCCATTCGGAGGATGTGCCCATAAAAATCAATTCTCCTTTTTCTTATTGTGTCTGATAGTGTTTCAGTTTTTTGGTAAATAGTTTCATTACTGATGTGGAGTAATTGATTGTTACGGAATTTGGGGTCTAAGATTTTTCGTGATATCTTTCTTTCTTTGATCTCCAGCCTTTCAAGTGGGCCCTGGGTTGTGAGAGATAATGTTTCAGCTGCATATAAGGCTTCTGGTTTAATTACAGTATTATGATTACTATAATAATATATTTTAGGAAATTTTACTGTGATTTAAACAATGCTTTATTTTTTGTAAACTTGCCAATAGAAGTAGGCCTAATTCTTGTGATAAAACTATGTGAAAAGATTTTATTAAAATTTTTAACAGCAATTCAGCTTGTTTCGTTGCTTCGTCCACTTTGTGTTGGAAGGCCGAACCTTAAGTAAATACAAAACGGGCCGCTCCCCAGTCAGACAGAAACAAGAGTAAAATTAAGAAATAATTTCTGCCTTGAAATTTACTATAATTCCTGTAAACGTTTTCGCAAATTTTGGTACAAAATAAAATTTTGACCATTTTTCAAACGAGCAAACTAAATTCAAAAATACTTTTTTACTTATAGTAGGCCAATCTGTTAATAAAGATTTATTAATATAGGTTAAAATCGGAACATTTTGTCTTAAACGTTTTTGAAAATGTGATTTCATCAGGGTTAAAATTAAGATTTTTTTTACGGCGGTCAGGGTTCATTTTTATATTTTCAATGTAATCTGAAAGTTTAAAATGCTAATATATGCAGGTTTTAATGCTGATTACGACGGTGAAATCAGATTTTGTAAATAGACAAGATCACAACAAAAAAATACTTTCGGCGATTCGGTTGTATCAAGTCAGCGAGACAGTTGCGTGCCGCGGTATATTTTTACGAAACCGACAAATAGGAATGTGTCTAACCTCAGTAATCATATAAACGTGATTAGGCCATCAATGTAATCTTTCAAGTGAAACGTCTTTTTAAAGCGAATAATAAAACGTATTCAACGTTATTTAAACGCTTTTCTCGATATTTGCAACGAAACAAATATGTTTTTCAATTAAGCGCAGGTACAAATAAACCGGAACAAATACAAATAGCGGAAAGTGGTTTATTCGTTGGCAGCTGGCGGTAATTCTTCTACAAAATTAATTACAACTCAAAACATGCTGATCACGTGACCTCGGTTCGCATGTAGTCCAGTATTTAGGAATTTAAAGTGACATTGTCGAGATAGGTTACGCTAAGAATATAAACGTTACAACACCCAACACCGCTTTCACAAAAATTGTAACGGGTGTGGAGAACCACTTAGGAAGATACTCCAGATTAAAACAACCGTTTCTTTTTAAAAGATTTTTTTTTAATGGTTTGTCATGTTTGTACTTTACTTCATTGTGATTTTAGAGTGTCAGTTTGTAGCAGTCATTGCCTGCCTTTACATTTTTATTTTAAATTTTATCTTTTTTTGTTATTTTAAGGCGAAAAGCACATTGAGGCTATTATCGCCTCCCTAAATATAAGTGTAAGTGTAAAGTGTTCAAGTTGTAAGTGTAAGTGTGTGTTAGACTCGGGTACCGCGAGAGACGTCTAAATCCTCTCTATAGGTGCAGCTAGTCTGCACCCCCCAGCGCTGGTTTTGATGTTGGATTTTGCGGGACGCGTGTTGCGAAAAACATGTTTATATAGATTATATAACAGTATATTTTACGCGTCGCAAGTCTCGTATTGAATTAATTGTAATTAAAAATTTCTGTTTCCACCGGGGATCGAACCGGGGACCTTGCACGTGTGATGAACACGCGATAACCACTACAATACGTAAATTTGACCGATGTAAATACATGAAATGAATCGTTAATTTAACTTAGGTAGTTATATTAAAGGATCAGTTGTTTTATATTAATATGTAAAGATCAGCTGATTTCATCGAACACATCCTTTCACTCCTGCTGGTACTTTAAGTTTTATTTTCTGTCCCGCATAACCTACTTACTGATTATCTCTGGTATTATGTTCCTATCTGTTAGGTCTCGCGGTCTTCTCAGCAATAAAAGGATTGTGCTTCTCACCCCAAAGTTTGATCCCTGGAAAGTTTTCTATTTGGAAGCCCCTTTCTACAGCCTCTTCTCTTTTCAGCTGTCGATTTCGCATCTCGACGAACACTTACAGACAGAAAGATGATCGATTTAAGATTTTCGACCATATCTATCACGACCTCCATTGCAGCCACAATCCCCAGTTCCTCTTTTTTCAGTTCAAGGGCTTAAAGGTTTGCTTCCAGCCATCAAAATCCCACTGCAGTTCGTCTAATATCCAGGTTTCTCATACGTATACACTGAATATAAACGTGTAGAATGATCTCGTAGGAAATACATGTTGGCGTTCGCTGGTGGTGGCATGTACAGTGTTCAACTACAGTTAAGTATATAATAACGTCTGTTTTCTCAAACGTCTCCGCTACTGTCCATGCAGCTTGCAGAGTTCGAAGCGGCTAATTCACTGGCCTATAACCGCTAATATCGAGCATGATTTTTATAATGGTGGCTGAACTTCTAAAGTCTCCCCCATAGCCAGGCAGTCTTTGGCAGCTATTTCACTTTGGCTTGGTGGCTGAACTTCTAAAGTCTCCCCATAGCCAGGCAGTCTTTGGCAGCTATTTCACTTTGGCTTGGTGGCTGAACTTCTAAAGTCTCCCCATAGGCAGGCAGTCTTTGGCAGCTATTTCACTTTGGCTTGGTGGCTGAACTTCTAAAGTCTCCCCATACCCAGGCAGTCTTTGGCAGCTATTTCACTTTGGCTTGGTGGCTGAACTTCTAAAGTCTCCCCGTAGCCAGGCAGTCTTTGGCAGCTATTTCACTTTGGCTTGGTGGCTGAACTTCTAAAGTCTCCCCGTAGCCAGGCAGTCTTTGGCAGCTATTTCACTTTGGCTTGGTGGCTGAACTTCTAAAGTCTCCCCATAGGCAGGCAGTCTTTGGCAGCTATTTCACTTTGGCTTGGTGGCTGAACTTCTAAAGTCTCCCCATACCCAGGCAGTCTTTGGCAGCTATTTCACTTTGGCTTGGTGGCTGAATTTCTAAAGTCTCCCCGTAGCCAGGCAGTCTTTGGCAGCTATTTCACTTTGGCTTGGTGGCTGAACTTCTAAAGTCTCCCCGTAGCCAGGCAGTCTTTGGCAGCTATTTCACTTTGGCTTGGTGGCTGAACTTCTAAAGTCTCCCCGTACCCAGGCAGTTTTTGGTAGCTATTTTACTTTGGCTTGGTGGCTGAACTTCTAAAGTCTCCCCATAGCCAGGCAGTCTTTGGCAGCTATTTCACTTTGGCTTAGTGGCTGAACTTCTAAAGTCTCCCCATAGCCAGGCAGTCTTTGGCAGCTATTTCACTTTGGCTTAGTGGCTGAACTTCTAAAGTCTCCCCATAACCAGGCAGTCTTTGGCAGCTATTTCACTTTGGCTTGGTGGCTGAACTTCTAAAGTCTCCCCATAGGCAAGCAGTCTTTGGCAGCTATTTCACTTTGGCTTGGTGGCTGAACTTCTAAAGTCTCCCCATAGGCAGGCAGTCTTTGGCAGCTATTTCACTTTGGCTTAGGGTGAAGGGATCTTACCCAAAATTTTATGTAAATCGTTTGGTTTCCCAGGGACACCTAGTGGAATAGCAGGTTTCCTCCCCACCGAACCGATTTTGTTAAATTAAACAAAATACTTTTTTACGGTAATTGAATTAAGATTATGTGGACTCTGATATCTTATTGTAAAAATCTTGTTGTGAGAATTTAGTTTTTTACATTTTGTAAATTATTCTTGTTTCAAGGCAAACATTTTTAAAAGCAAAAATCACGCACAAAATATAAAATATCGTTTATTAAAGTAAGTCTTTTAGGGAATAGATTCATAGAGAAAGGAGCCGCCTCGGTGGCCTAGTTGATAGCGTACTGGGCTTTCACCCCGAGGACCCGGGTTCGATTCCCGGCCAGGGCTTGGCATTTTCATACGCTATAAATCATCCCATCGTCTGCATTAGACCAAGTGTGCACAACAGTCGGACTTAAAAAAAAATCTTACCCAATAGTAAGTAGACTGATGATGATCCAACAAGGGAACTTCGGGATTGCTAAATTTGTGAACCTCAGAGTAAATTTTTTTGTTCAGTTGGCGGCTCGGGTAGACAGTTTTTATCGAGATTTACCAAGTGTGTCCACACTGAACTAGCAAGGACATCAACAGTCTTTTGATAAACCGACTTTATCTAAGAATAACAAAGTGTACACGGTCAAATCAAACAACATGTACAAACAAAACCTTTACAGGAAAAAGACTATCCCAAAACTTCGCTAAATCTTTTGTTCGTGCGCGCTTAGTTAGAGGTGGGTAAAAAACACCAAACTGTTTTTCTATATAAGAAAAACTAACTGCTTTTCCAAACGGAAACAAGCAGTTTGATTTGGACTGGATCGTGATTGGTTAAACAAGGAACGTCTGTTTGGACTTTCCCACCACTAACGTTCTATTAGAACGTTGCCGCAAGCGCTAAAACTTTTTATTTTTCCTGCTAATTTCTTTTCTTTAACCTGCTATGCTTTTTCCCTTTATTTCAAAGTTGCTTGTTGCTTGTAGTGAAGTAAGAACTGTTTGGGCGTTGTCAACGTTTATCTCTATTTTGTTGCGAGTTATTTGAAAGTTTTAAATGTAAAATTTGTTGTTCAAACATTTTTTAAACTGTAAAAACAGCCATAATTGTGTTTTATATTAGTTTTTCTCCGTAGTTTACTTTGTGTTTAGAAATTTAAAAATATTTAGTGGACAATTTTGAAAGTTTTCTTTTACTTTTTTTATGTTTTTAGCATTAAGTGCATAGTTTTTAATTATTTATTGGATGTGTGGACTTTTTAAAATTTGCAGTATCTACTCTTGTATGTATCTTGAATGATTTTAGGTTATTTTAGAACTTTTTCTAAACTAATTTTATTTATACGTATTTTTTATATTTATTATCAATCATCAATATTTTTTAATCAACTAAAAATATTCTAAATATGTTTGCATTTCAGTAAATATGCAAAGGCTATTTAATTTTTTTAAGTAAAAAAAATAATGCTTCTATTAGAAATTCATTGCATTTTGTAAATATAAAATTGCGTACGTATATATTACGTTTTGAGAATGTAATTTAATTATTACTACACTTATAAGGATTATTTTTTTCTAAATGCTTTACCAAAAACAGTTAAGGACATAATGGTAATGGGAATGAAAAAGTAGCCTTAGAAAACTGAACGTTTGTGCTTATGTTTTAGCTGCTAATACAACTTCGAGTTTCATTTTTCTAAACCTGTTTTTTTCCAACTGTTTTAAAAAACTGTTGTTTTTTTCAACAAACTGTTCGTTGATATTTTGTAAAAATAGCAGAAACGCCCATCCCTAGAACGCGCCTTAACAAACCGCAGTTGTGTAACGAACCGGAAAACAAACAGAAAAACAGACATTCTGCTTAGCCATTAAAAAAACTAAACTGCGACATTAAAACGATAACTCGTAAAAGCAAGTTTATTAGCCTTCATAAAACTAACGACTGCATCAAACATTTTATATACTCCTATAATGACTTAACTAACGTGTTGAACTAACCTATAAATCAGCCGACTATGACTACCAGCTGTAGCTCGTGCCAGCTGATTGGATAATTATTCAATATGCACGATAGTGTTTTACAACTGGTCGAGGCACAGTAGGTGTGAACAAAGATGATTGGTTCCAACATGTGCGTGCGAATAAATACATTTATTATGCCAGCCGGGAAAAGAGATAATTTATGTCGAATCCGTGAGCTTTCGTGCGAAAGGCGATGCTTATTGAAATCTGCCAGCCGGGCGAAGGTACGAATAATGGAACTTCTGCAGCACTGAGTAGTGTATTCCAAACCACAATGGAAGATTTATTAGTTTAATCTGTGTTCCGTGTTAAGGAATAAAAGAGGAAGCCGGGCGTTTGACAATGACAAGACATGATAATCACTAAGGCCATGATCTTTATTTAAATAAATAATTTGTAATTTTTTATGATAAATAAATACATAAAATTATATTTAAATTATATATATATATAAAATTAAATTATGTATAAATAAATACATAAGAACTACAAATCACTGACACTATGCTCATGGACAGAACAGCCAAAACAATAACCAAGGACAAGAAGCAACGGTTCCAAGGCAAAGTCAAATCCAAGCGAACGATCCAAATGTCTGACGAAGAAAGAAAAGCAAGATCACAACGAATGAAGCGATACTGGGCTACGAGGAAGGCACAGAACATTAAAAAGTGATTGATTTAGTGTACCCCAAAGTTGGGTGAAACAAATAAAGAGAAGAAGAAGAGAAATACGTAAATAAAATTCAATATTTCTTCCATAAAAATTAATGTACGAAGAAGACGAGAATATAAATATGAAAACAATATTCCAGTGAACTGGCGTCTTAAATGAAATTATAGGCCTACAAATGTCAGATTAAAAGGAAAGTGAGAAGTGAAATGAATGACTCATTCCTTTAGAATTAGTATTAGAAACAGTAACCAAATGACCTTGCCTGTATAACTTCTAATTTTAAAAAATCGCAACCATAATTGAAAACTTCGGATAAAATGTTGCTCTTACAAGTACGTTGAGCCTATCAGAGAAGAGAACACCCGAAAATTTGAATCGTTACAAGTCCAGGCTATTTAATTTTACTACGGATATTTCATGAAAAAGTGGAAGAATAAAATGAAGATTTTAAAATGTCACAGGCCCTTCAGACATTTCAATGTTCAAATATTCTCCAATTACGTCATGCGATGTGGAAAGAAATTTCTCGCAATAAAGCGTTGTTTCGAGATAATCGAAAAAGTTTTTACTTTTTATATAAAATGCAAGAAATGATTTTTTAATATATATATATTTTTTTAAGGCGAAAAGCACATTGAGGCTATTATCGTCTCCCTAAATAAGTGTGAGTGTAAAGTGTTAAAGTTGTAAGTGTAAGTGTGTGTTAGACTCGGGTACCGCGAGGGACATCTAAATCCTTTCAATAGGTGCAGCTAGTCTGCACCACCCTGCGGAGTTTTTTTTAATATAAGCTTGGTTCAATGTAAATTGTATCATTTTTGAGGTTTTTGAATTAAGAAACGTTACTAAATATATTGTGTTTTAATAAATATTCCACCCTTTTTGTTAAATATTATATTTAAATATTTGCCACTTTCAAATCAGTAAAGATCCGGACCAAAATAAAAAACATCAATATTAATTTTTGTTTCTTTTTTTCGAATTTTACAGTTTTAACAAGGAATAAATAATATTCCGTCTTCTGTATTCAATGGTTTCAGGTTACTACCAATACATAAAGACTCTGTATTCATTGCTCCTATGTTATTACATACATAGTTATTACATATATAATTATTACATAAAATCGTGTGTGTGTGTGTGTGTGTGTGTGTGTGTGTGTGTATTTCAGTGCGCGCGCGTGTATGTGTGTGTTTGCGATGCCAAAAAAAGTGGGAAAAATCTTTTATAGACTACCTGGGGTAGGGTACCGCACTACACCAAAGTGTGGGACTCAAATTAAGCTCAAACTCGGGTTAAGATATATTGTTACCCACTAAAAAAAATCACCAAAAGCATTCCTCTTCTGTAACTCCCCCCCGCCGGAACCACCGCCAGGTATTACTTCGTGGGAAGGTGGATTGGCTGACCGCCTACTCTTCTACATCGTTGGAGGCCGCCTCGGTGGCCTAGTTGATAACGTACTGGACTTTCACCCCCGAGGACCCGGGTTCGATTCCCGGCCAGGGCTTGGCATTTTCGTACGCTATAAATCATCCCATCGTCTGCATTAGCCCAAGTGTGCACAATAGTCGGACGTTAACGACAAAGAAAAATCTACAGCGTTGGCTCTCCTTTCTTGATCCTCAGCCCTCAACCTCTTCATGACCACTGCAGCGAATCCCACAATGGCCCTCCAGTTGCCCTCTGAAGCCATCATTGTCGCAACCAGACTTTCCGGTGCAATGCTGCCTCGCAAATATGTTTCCAGCCTCATCCTTTCTTCGTCGAATCTCCGACAATGGAGATTGTGTGTGTGTGTGTGTGTGTGTGTGTGTGTGTGTGTGTGTGTGTGTGTGTGTGTGTGTGAATTTTTGACTTTTAGAGCTGGTTTGCCCACAATTATCTCAGGACTGTTTTTTAATTTTACAAAACACGTTCTTTGAAGCCCAATTTTGGTAAGAAAAAAAACAGTTAAAAATCTGCTCTAACAATTTTGAATAAATATATGTATTGTCGTAACTACTCAAAACAAAACATTTGGTTCGCTATATCTCGTAAAAATTCGATGTGAAAGCTATAAAAAAAACATTATTGTCATTTCTCAAAATCGGTTGGTTAGAGTTCACTCAAATTTTGGTTGTAAGTGAAATAAAAGATATTTACTGTTACGAAAAAGAATGCAAAAGTTATGCATAAAAAATAAATAAATTTTAAGCAAAACTTGAACCGATCTTGAGAAGTTATGCAAATATTTCTAGTTTATTGCCGATAGCTTCCGAATCGGATTTATTGGGGAAATAATCGAAAGTGAGAAAGTTTCTGCTCCATTTGTTTACGCTTCAACCGAGTCAAAAAACATATGCAAGCAATAATTAGAAAAATGTTTATTAAGCCAAGGACCGAGTCAAATTAATTAGGATATGGAAATACTGTACTCACATTAACGATTTTCCGAGCTGCTCTCTAGCGTTAATTGGCAAAAACTCTTTCACTCAACGATTAGCGTTTTGGGAGATTTATCGTCCGTAAATTCTGTTAGTATAATAATTGTAGTAACGCGTTTCGTGAATAATTTCCATCTTCAGAATATCATTTCACTCTGTAACCATTGAAACAGACATACACGTAATAATAAAAAATATTTTTATTTCTTTTTTATTTTCTTTTTCTTTGTTACTTTAAGGCGAAAAGCACATTGAGGCTATTATCGCCTCCCTAAATGTAAGTGTTAGTGTAAAGTGTTAAAGTCGTAAGTGTAGTGTTGTAAGTGTAAGTATGTTAGACTCGGGTACCGCGAGGAACGTCTAAATCTCTCAATAGGTGCGCAGCTAGTTCGCACCCCTGCAGGTTAAATAAATATGTAGCAGCTGGACCTATTGTAACATTTGTTCCTATTTAATTCCGTACAAAGATGACGGCCTCTGATTTAATGAAGTGTATGCAATTTTAATCAAACGCATCGGCCGATTGTTTTGAAATTCGATAAGACGGTACTCTTTACAAACCTCGAAAGACGTATACGCAAGATTTTTCCCCATTCACGTCCGTTTCAAGATGGCGGGCTCTGATTCAACGTTCAGAGTGTAGTTCCTGGTTATTTCCTGTTTTACTGGCTGCACGGCAAAACCTATCATACTTTTAACCGCTTCACGGAAAAAGAGCAAACAATTTTCAATAAAGTTGGTTTAGTAACATTTTTCGTAAAAATTACCGATACCGGTTAAATTGGCAGAAAACGTTACCGTTTCCGGTTAAATTGGCGGAAAACATTACTGTTACCGGTTAGATTGGCGGAAAACAATACCGTTACCGGTTAAATTGGCGGAAAACATTACCGTTACCGGTTAAATTGGCGGAAAACATTACCGATACCGGTAAAATTAGCGGAAGACATTACCGTTACCGGTTAGATTGGCGGAAAACAATACCGTTACCGGTTAAATTGGCGGAAAATATTATTGTTACCGGTTAAATTGGCAGAAAACTTTACCGTTACCGGTTAAATTGGCGGAAAATATTATTGTTACCGGTTAAATTGGCAGAAATCTTTACCGTTACCGGTTAAATTGGCGGACAACATTACTGTTACCGGTTAGATTGGCGGAAAACAATACCGTTACCGGTTAAATTGGCAGAAAACGTTACCGTTACCGGTTAAATTGTCAGAAAACGTTACGTTACTGGTTGGCGGAAAATATTACTGTTACCGGTTAAATTGGCGGAAAACATTACCGATACCGGTAAAATTAGCGGAAGACATTACCGTTACCGGTTAAATTGGTGGAAAACATTACCGTTACCGGTTAAATTGGCGGAAAACATTACTGTTACCGGTTAAATTGGCGGGAAACATTACTGTTACCGGTTAGATTGGCGGAAAACGTTACCGTTACCGGTTAAATTGGCGGAAAACATTACCGTTACCGATTAAATTTTCGGAAAACATTACCGTTACCGGTTAAATTTTCGGAAAATATTACCGTTACCGGTTAAATTGGCGGAAAACATTACCGTTACCGGTTATATTAGCGGAAAACATTACCGTTACCGGTTAAATTGGCGGAAAACATTACCGTTACCGGTTATATTAGCGGAAAACATTCTCGTTACCGGTTAAATTTTCGGAAAACATTACCGTTACCGGTTAAATTGGTGGAAAACGTTACCATTACCGGTTAAATTTGCGGAAAACATTACGAGTCTCCGTATAAGAATATACTGCGAGGTCTGCTGTTCTTGGATCCATTTGTTAGTTAACTTCTAAACACCGTTCTTCAATCACACTAACAGTATTCACAAGCAACTAAAGTGAAACTTTGAATAATTTAATAAAATATTATGTACATCGTTTTTGTAAATATTAAAAAATGATGATTTCTTGGGTATACGCACGCTCGCACACGAACACGCAATATGCGCATATACGGGAGGATTTTAAATATATTAGAATAGATTTAATAATTTCGGGGATTAGAAAATCACTAACTGTAGTGTTTACGTTGTCTTCCTGACAAATTATCATGTTAAATTTTCCATGGAATTTTTTCTATATGATTTTCACTCTATGTAAATACGTTGTACTTTTTAATAATATTTGTGTTATTTACTACCCCAAGGGATTTTTCACTATAAAAATTATTGAATAATAACGGCATATTCATGTTATTATTATTTTGTTTCGAAATATGCCGACTTTTAACAACACTCAACGTTTTGGGAGTGTGGATCCAATTCCTTGAAGGCGAAAACTAAAACGTAAGTTACTTGAAAACAAAGTTGAAGATGAGCCTGGGAACAAAGGAAAAAATTAGAACTTAATTTGCTTGAAAACGAACTGGAAGATGACCTTGGGAACAAGGGAAAAAATTAGAACTTAATTTGCTTGAAAACAAACTAGAAAATAACCTTGGGAATAAAGGAAAAACTGAAACTTAATTTGCTTGAAAACAAACTATAAGATGACCTTTGGAACAAGGGTGAAAACTGAAACTTAATTTGCTTGAAAACAAACTAGGAGATGACCTTGGAAACAAGGAAAAAACTGAAACTTAATTTGCTTGAAAACAAACTAGAAGATGACCTTGGAAACAAGGAAAAAACTGAAACTTAATTTGCTTGAAAACAAACTAGGAGATGACCTTGGAAACAAGGAAAAAACTGAAACTTAATTTGCTTGAAAACAAACTAGGAGATGACCTTGGAAACAAGGAAAAAACTGAAACTTAATTTGCTTGAAAACAAACTAGGAGATGACCTTGGAAACAAGGAAAAAACTGAAACTTAATTTGTTTGAAAAAACTACAAGATGAGCCTACGAATAAGGGCAAAACTTGAAACTTAACTTGCTTGAAAACAAACTAGATGACCTTGGCAACAAACGTTACAGGGTGATATTCTGAGCGATATACTAAGACTTGAATGTGATTAATTAAAGGATAGAAAACAGCTGACAAAAACCCAACCAAACAGGAGATGTTTGCAAGCCAGAAGCAACGTGTGTTTTAGATTTGACACTGGAAAACGAGAATTGCTTTTTGAAATGTAATTTACTGTTCCATATATAAAATTATGGCAAAAGTTCGAATAAAAAATAAAAATACATATAATACTTTTTTAACAAAATGTTTGGCTTTTCCAAAGGTTGATTTACCCAAACTATGCTTAAAATAATGTTTATTTTAAATGTATGTATTGTTATTTTAGATTAAAATGTTTATTAAAAATTAGTTAGTTTTATTATATATTAATATTTACTTAATATAATCACTTTAATTATAATTTTATGAAGATTTGTTTGAAAACACTGTTTCATTTTCTGTTGAATTCCAGCGTAACTTATAATTGTACAAAGATTTATCTACTTGAAGTATAATTGTACAACAAATTATTTTCTTGAAATATAATTGTACGAAATTTATTCCGAAATATAATTAAACAAAAACGTATTTATTTCGTAATAAAATTGTACCAAAGTTTATTTATTCCGAAATATAATTGTACAATAATTTATTTATTCCAAAATATAATTGTACAAAAATGTATTTATTCCGAAATATAATTGTACAAAAATTTATTTATTCCGAAATATAATGGTACAAAAATTTATTTATTACAAAATATAATTGTGCAATAATTTATTTATTCCGAAATATAATTGTACAATAATTTATTTATTCCAAAATATAATTATACAAAAATGTATTTATTCCGAAATATAATTGTACAAAAATTTATTTATTCCGAAATATAATTGTACAAAAATTTATTTATTACAAAATATAATTGTGCAATAATATATTTATTCCGAAATATAATTGTACAATAATTTATTTATTCCAAAATATAATTGTACAAAAATGTATTTATTCCGAAATATAATTGTACAAAAATTTATTTATTCCGAAATAAAATTGTAGAAAAATTTATTTATTACAAAATATAATTGTGCAATAATTTATTTATTCCGAAATATACTTGTACAAAATGTATTCATTCCGAAATAAAATTGTACAAAAATGTATTCATTCCGAAATATACGTGTACAAAAATATATTCATTCCGAAATATACTTGTACAAAATATATTTATTCCGAAACATAATTGTACAAACATTTATTCCGAAATATAATTGTACGAAAATGTATTTATTCCGAAATATAATTGTACAAAAATTACACACAACCGATATATAAATTCAAACCAACGTGCGAGAACTCAAGCTCAGCAAAAAAACATGAAAGCAGGTAAATTTAAAAATCTCTAATTTATAGTTATATAACCAAAAATCCAGGCAAAAATCTTGTTTGATATGCTAATTAGTGGCGGCCAATACTCACGTAACCGCCGACGTTTTTCGCTTGTTAGTGACTGAAATTGGCGCCATTAGGAACCGCACACGTTATCCAAGAATGGTCATCATTTGTTTGTCTTTGTTTGTCGGTAAGCCAGGAAATTACAAGACGTGCCAGTTCTGTTTTATCTAAACATAAACTTAGGGGACGTACAGCTGATATATAGGCATTTTTTCAGACAAATTGGAAAACGAAACGTTGAAGCTGGCATCTTGAACATCAAACCGTGGAATGAATTCCATTCTCGTCGGTGGAACACGTTTTGGGTGGTTGTTTTGCATTTTACATGTACTGCATATGGCTGTATATAATATAGCCTCCCCCGCAGGGGGTGCAGACTAGCTGCACCTATTGAGAGGATTTAGACGTCCCTAGCGGTATCCGAGTCTAACACACACTTACGACTTTAACACTTTACACTTACACTTGCATTTAGGGAGGCGATAATAACCTCAATGTGCTTTTCACCTTAAAATAACAAAAATAACATAGTGTCGACACGCAACTGTCTCGCTGAAGCGAATTTGCAGAAGTAGTTTTCTTTATCTTGCCCTTTTGGAACTGTGATTTCACCTGTGTGTGTGTGTGTGAGAGAGAGAGAGAGAGAGAGAGAGAGAGAGAGAGAGAGAGAAAGAGAGGGTGAGAGAGAGATAGAGGGAGAAAGAGAGGGTGAGAGAGAGAGGGAGAGAAAGAGAGGGTGAGAGAGAGAAAGAGAGGGTGAGAGAGAGAGAGGGAGAAAGAGAGGGTGAGAGAGAGAGAGGAAGAAAGAGAGGGTGAGAGAGGGAGAAAGAGAGGGTGAGAGAGAGAGGGAGAAAGAGAGGGTGAGAGAGAGAGAGAAAGAGAGGGTGAGAGAGAGAGAGAGAGAGAGGGTGAGAGAGAGAGGGTGAGAGAGAGAGGGAGAGACAGGCAGACAGAAAACTTTGCAACTTTAGTCTAATTTGATTCAAACTTTGTGTACACATCAAAAGTCGTTCAAAAACTTCAAAAAAACGTTCTTTTTAGTAGTAAAAAATCAAACTGTTCTATCTTAATTTTAAAAAAATCTAATTTCACCTTCGTAATATTTTTTTTTTGTTATTTTAAGGCGAAAAGCACATTGAGGCTATTATCGCCTCCCTAAATGTAAGTGTGATTGTAAAGTGTTAAAGTCGTAAGTGTGTGTTAGACTCGGATACAGCGAGGGACGTCTAAATCCTCTCAATAGGTGCAGCTAGTCGGCACCCCCCCTGCTGGGATCTTCGTAATAAGCATCAAAATCTGTATAAATCAAAATTCAAAATATTTTTAATTTCATTGACATTGTGTGCAGACTTAAATGGTGATAAAATCAGTGTTTCGAACATTTATAAGTTAAAACAAATTATAAAGAGAAATTCGCTGTCAGCAAGCCAACTTCCTGCCACGATTCCAATTGGATCAGACATAACCGTCAGATTGAAACGCGGAATCGTGAAATGTGCACCGATCGTTCCTCTTGAACAAGTTTTGAGATAGAGGGTAATCCTTATACTCGTAGATTGGCAGACTATTCACATTATATAATGAAAACTTGTAGCAGATTTGAACAAGTCCGAAGCGAAACTTGAGTAAACTGGTCGGTTGACAACTTGTGACGTAACAGCCTCCATTTTAATACGATTAAGAACAAATCCGGATTACATAATATACTACATTTTCGTGTTTTCACGTTAAAGTAGACGTAGGTAACGACCTGAAGATGGCGTAGCGGTGGAAACAAGTTCGCCAAACATACTGTCGTCATTTTATTTACAATTAGCTGTGTACCAGAGCTTAGCTACAAAAGATAATAAAACGTTAATGTTGGTTAATTTGGTTAACGGCAAACTTAATTTTTCCCCGTGCAAAACATACAGCCATACCCCGTGATAAGAAGTAGCCACATCAATACTTCGGGCAGAGCGTTCCGTGACGGCAAACTGAATTTTTCCCCGTGCGAAACATACAGCCATACCCCGTGATAAGAAGTAGCCACATCAATACTTCAGGTAGAGCGTTCCGTGACGGCAAACTGAATTTTTCCCCGTGCGAAACATACAGCCATACCCCGTGATAAGAAGTAGCCACATCAATACTTCAGGTAGAGCGTTCCGTGACGGCAAACTGAATTTTTCCCCGTGCGAAACATACAGCCATATCCCGTGATAAGAAGTAGCCACATCAATACTTCAGGTAGAGCGTTCCG
>CM040185.1:9208032-9662626 GCA_022606455.1 Callitettix versicolor
GCACCAATCCTGGATGTTACCTATGAGTTGGTATGTCCATCGTCCATTTGTTGATTCGTCCCACTGTCGCTATCATGTCTCCAGGGTCCGATTTTGCTCCTCTGTAATTCCCATTGTATGACTATACCGCGGCTCAGCACTTCGCTTGCGCCAGTACAGCCTCGCTCTTTCATCAGCCATCAGCTCCATTGCGGGTTCGCCCGCCACTACGCATGTAGCGTCGTAGGAAACTGTTCGGTAACCACTCACGTCATGCAGCAACGTCCGGCGGTTCACCGCATTAACCTTGCGTGCATAGCTGGCGACCGTCATAGCACGTTTGTGTGTGTGTGTGTTCGCACAAAAATTAATTTCAGGAATACAGTTGGTTGGACGAGTTCGTTACCAAACAAATCCCACCAAACAGTCATTCAAAAATATTTCTTTGTAACTTTCCCTTTTTTGACATCTGATTTAAATTAGAGTTCAAATCTGCGCTAATTAGTGTTTTAAACTTTTGAAGTTAGGGTTAAATGGAAGAAAAGATTCAAAATATAAAATTTTTGTTACGGTTGGTGTTTTTTTAATTCTTATTTTTTCCTCAAATTTATTAATATGATAATACTAAATATTATTTTATATTATGTTATTAATTATTAATGTTACAGTTATCGTCACCGTTATCGTTACCGTTATGGCTATCGTTATCTTTAACGCCATCTTTATAGTTATCTTTATCGTTACCTTTATATTTATCACTGTCGTTATCTTTACCGTTATCGTTATCTTTACCGTTATCTTTATATTTATCATTAACTTTATGGCTATCGTTATCTTTACCTTTGCTCCATGTGCAATAAGAATTCTGGCCAAATTCACACAACTCCTGTGATTCAATGATTCACTTTGTGATACAAAAAGCAATGGTGTTTGTGCTTTCTTGTCTTTAACATTAACGTCTGCACCACTTTTGATTAGCAATTCACTTACATCAAAGTGTTGTTTTTGAATTGCTAAAAGTAAAGGAGTATACCTTTCACTGTTCCGAGCATTTATATTTGCTTTAAATTGAAGCAATAGCGCTATCATAGCTAAATGACCAAAACTAGCTGCAATATGTAAAGGGGTGGAACCACCAATTTGTTCTATTGATTCAATATAAACTCCAGTTTGTAAAAGACTATGTGCTCTTTTGCAAAGATTATTTGCAGCTGCCGAGTGCAAGACTGGTAAGATGCCATAAGCACTATTATGCCGCCTCGGTGGCCTAGTGGATAGCGTACTAGGCTTTCATCCCGAGGACCCGGGTTCGATTCCCGGCGAGGGCTTGGCATTTTCATACGCTATAAATCATCCCACCGTCTGCATTAGCCCAAGTGTGCACAATAGTCGGACGTTAAAAAAAAAAAAAAAAAAAAAAAAAAAAAAAAATCTTTACCTTTGCCGTTATCGTTACTGCTATCGTTATCTTTATCGTTACCTTTATGGTTATCGTTATATTTACCGTTACCGTTATCTTTATCACTATTGTTGTCCTTGTCGTTATCTTTATGGTTATCGTTATCTTTATCGTTGTCGTTATCGTTATCTTTATCGCTATCGTTATCTTTAACGTTATCGTTAACTTTATCGCTATCGTTACCGTTACCTTTGCCGTTATCGTTATCGTTACCGCTATCGTTATCTTTATAGCTATTTTTATTTTGTCGTTATCTTTATATTTATCGTTACTTTAATGGTTATGGTTATCTTTACCGTTATCTTTATCGCTATCGTTATCTTTATGGTTATCGTTATTTTTACCTTTGCGTTATCTTTATCATTATCGCTATCGTTACCGTTATCGCTATCGTTATCGTTACCGTTATCGCTGTCGTGTAAATTTTTAAACTCTAATATTCGGCATGTCCACTTGTATGAAAGTTGATTCTGAGTTCCAAATTCTCTTTAAGTTCAATCTGATACTTCTTGTAGTGAGAAATCAATATCGGTCGTGTAGCTTTCAAATGGTTTTAAAATCCAAGACCGAACATTTAAATTTTCTAAATCCTTGCAATTCAATCGACCCCTTCATAGTTCCATAGACACCCAGTGGCCCACCTGGACCCCGTTGAGAACCCCTGCTATAGACTATCAGAACAGGATTGTATCAGGTCAGCCGTTCCACTACACAAAACTGTATACGAATTCTTGTTCTTTAAATATATTGCTTTGTGACGTTTAGGCACCAGAAGGTCATTACCGCCATTCGTACAGACAGACAAACGGACTCGAAGAGCCCTTCACACGGTCGCGCTAAAACCCGGTTTAAGTGTTCGTGTTCAGTTTCAGTTTACAAAACCTATTTCCCGTATGCAAATTAGCCAAATGTAATGGTGGTGTCAAGTACCTTTTCAAAGGGTAGAGATTCTGCAAACCATCTCATTGCGTCATATACGCAAAGTCAACAACCAGCGGCAAGATTAACATATCCTGTCCTGTGCTATCAGATTGATTAACTTTCTACTGGTTTACCTGACAATCACCTTTCCTTTCAAACATCGATGGATATGATATTTTAGAACCGGAATTCGATAATTAAATGTTTTGGACATTCTAAAACTGGTTCCCTATCGGCCGGCCGCGTGACGAACTCGCTTCCGGTGACTTAATTCGGAATCCATTGCCAATTAATCGAGCACGCTCCTTAATTTCACTTGTTTAATTACACGACTCATTGAATAAATAAAAGCCAAACATTCGCGTTTAATTACTTACTTGTTACGTCGACTGTTACCAATTAATCGTTCATTATTCTAAGCTTCTAAATAAAGATATACTTATTATATATTTACTTTAAACAATCATACAACTCAATTGTATCGCTAAAGCTGGTGAAACGTCACTGATTTTTACATTAAACTTATTTTAAAATCTGATTTCATCACAAAAATCAGCATAATAATCTGCATATATTAGCATTTTAAACTATCAAATTTAATCTAAAGTAGACTCCTAAGTAATCTCTAAACTCCGTCATGTTCAATTTAAATAATATTTGAAGATTTTACATGCTAATTTAATCGTGTTCACGCTGCTAACTTGAAGGAAGCTAATTTACAAAATAATGATAACGACGGTGATGAAAAGGACGATGATGATAACGATAATGTTAAAGCTAACGACAGCGATAAAGATAAAGTTGACGGTAACGATAACGATAAAGATAACGATAGCGATAAAGTTAACGATAGCCATAAAGATAACGATAGCGATAAAAATAATGCTAACGACAAAGGTAAATATAACGATAGCCATAAAGTTAACGATAAATATAAAGATAACGTTAAAGATAATGATAGCCATAAAGATAACGATAAAGATAAAGATAACAATAAAGGTAACGACAGCGATAAATATAACGATAGCGATAAATATAAAGATATCGATAGCGTTAAAGATAACGATAGCGATAAAGGTAACGTTAAAAATAACGATAACGATAAATATAACGATAGCGATAAAGATAACGACAAAGGTAAAGATAACGATGCCCATAAAGATAAAGATAAACATAAAGATAACAATAAAAGTAACGACAACGATAAATATAACGATAGCGATAAATATATAGATAACAATAAATATAAAAATAACGATAGCGATAAAGATAACGACAAAGGTAAAGATAACGATAGCCATAAAGATAAAGATAAATATAAAGATAACAATAAAAGTAACGACAGCGATAAATATAAAGATAACATAAATATAAAAATAACGATAACGATGACTGTAACATTAATAATAAAACCTGATAACATTATATAAAATAATATTTAGTATCAATCCTATTAATAAGTCTGAGGAAAAAATAAGAATTAAAAAAACACCAACCGTAATAAAAATTTTATATTTTGAATCTTTTCTTCCATTTAACCCTAACTTCAAAAGTTTAAAACACTAATTAGCGCAGATTTGAACTCTAATTTAAATCAGATGTCAAAAAAGGGTAAGTTACAAAGTAATATTTTTTAAAGATTTTTGAATGACTGTTTGGTGGGATTTGTTTGGTAACCAACTCATCCAACCAACTGTATTCTTGAAATTAATTTGTGTGTGTGTGTGTGTGTGTGTGCGCGCGCACACACACACACAAACCAAATACACACACACACACACACACACACACACACACACACACACCAAATACAAACACACACACACTCCAAATACACACACACCAAATACACACACAAACCAAATACACACACAAACTAAATACACACACACACATACCAAATACACACACAAACCAAATACACACACAAACTAAATACACACACAAACTAAATACACACACACACACACACACACACACACACACACACACACACACAAAATAAGGACCTTCCAAATTCAAAACTTATTCTATATGCCATGATCGGTTGTCGTTCCACAGACCAAAACTTGAGTCTTACCACGATTTCGCTCTAACAGCTCCTTTTTTTATAGAAGTCGGTTCGGAACAAGCTTATGAAAATTTAACTCACTTAAGGACGGCAAAGGAAGCTGTAAATCTAAATGTGCAGCCAATCGTTTATTGTTTTGGGTTAGTCCAATAAACGAGGTGTGTTAGGTTAACGTTCACACTACGGATCTGTTACTTTGTCACGCAGCCAACTGTCTGACTGCAGAGTGACCGCACTATTTCAGTGCACTCCGTTATGTCTTGCTTGGTGCGCAAGTTGACGAGAGTCATCAAAAGCTTTCGAAGCCGCGGCAAAGTGTACAGGGGCGCGGTCAGTGCCAGGACTTTACATGTATTCAGATTTGACCAGACGTCTCGGCCAGAAGTGAGGAGGTTCACTACAGGCAACATCAAA
Source organism: Callitettix versicolor (assembly GCA_022606455.1). Lineage (NCBI taxonomy): Eukaryota > Metazoa > Arthropoda > Insecta > Hemiptera > Cercopidae > Callitettix > Callitettix versicolor. The sequence goes on from CM040185.1 coordinate 9,212,877, forward strand.
GTGAAACGTATGTTTAAACACATCCTTATATAAAGTACAGTGTATTAAGAGAAAGTATGGTAATTGCGAAAAAAATCAGTTTACGATTTTAGTAAATATTAATTTTTTAGAGTCCAAAAACGTGGTGTTAATGTGTGTGCGTGCGCGCGGGCGTGTTTGTTTGTATATATATATATATATATATATATATATATATATATATATATATGTGTGTGTGTGTGTGTGTGTGTGTGTGTGTGTGTGTGTGTGTGTGTGTGTGTGTGCGCGCGCGTGCGTGTGTTTGGTTTGTGTGTGTGCGCGCGCGCGCGCGTGTGTGTGTCAAATGTTTGAATCGCTACCTTCAAGAAAGTCCAATACTGTTGATGCAAAAAAAACCCACAGTTCCTAAGCTCCACACCCCGAGGACCCGGGTTCGATTCCCGGCGAGGGCTTGGCATTTTCATACGCTATAAATCATATCACATCGTCTGCATTAGCCCAAGTGTGCACAATAGTCGGACGTTAAACACCAATAAAAAAAAAAAAAACCTAAGCTCCACTTTTTCACTTAGCTTATTACATTCAAACTATGATTCCCAACTCAAATAAATATGCCAGATTTAATGAACATCAAATACACATCGGACAAAGGGAAGTTTAAGGGTGAAACAGAAAATTTATCTATGCATTTACCCATTATATTAATCAACGTTAAAATCTGCAAATACACACGCGCACAAAACAAACAGTATTTATAATTTACAGACACTAAATATGTTTCCTAGAGATTAGGGTCTGTGCTCATTAAACGGTCCTGTTCCCGTGATGGCGCGCCAGTGCCTCATTTTTCAACTAAAATTCTTTAAAACAAAACAAAGTTTTAGGTGTGTTTTCCTCTTTATAATACGCGTAGATTTCTATTTTGTATCTGTGAGCTCAAAAATTATTCAAAATTTCAGCTGCGATGGGATCATATGACCAAAATATCAAACAACCGAACGTTCATTCGACCAAATTATATTTTAATATTTTGGTCGAACAAACTTTTGGTCATATGAACATTATTATTATGTTTTTATTATTATTTTAAACACTATCATACTACTTACCCAGTCCAACTTAATTATTTATCATTCAAGTGTTAATTCTATAACAGTGACGTTTTATACATTTACTATACATTAGGAAGTGTGAATAATAAATGTTTACTTTATTTTAAATGCCATCATACTAGTTACCCAGCCCAACGTAATTATTTAGTATTCAAGTGTTAATTATATAACAGTGACGTTTTATTCTTGTATTATATATGAGCCGCCTCGGTGGCCTAGTGGATAGCGTACTAGGCTTTCACCCCGAGGACCCGGGTTCGATTCCCGGCGAGGGCTTGGCATTTTCATACGCTATAAATCATCCCATCGTCTGCATTAGCCCAAATGTGCACAATAGTCGGACGTTAAACACAAAAAAAAATGTATTACATATGAGTATGTAGTGTAATGGCGTGTATTATTAATTTAAATATCAGTAATGACACTGATCTGTATGCAATAATAAAAAAACCGTGTTTTACAAAATATCCTCCTTCGAAGGAAATACGAACCTCGATGTTAATAAATCTCTAAGTTATTACACATTTTTGGTCGAATGAACTTTTGGTTGTTTGATTTTTTTGGTCATAAGAACCACTCTGTTAAAAACATGGTTCATATGACCAAAAGTTCATTCAACCAAAATATTTAAGTATAGGCCCTATTGGTCGAATGAACTTTTGGTTGTTTGATTTTTTTGGTCATAAGAACCACTCTGTTAAAAACATGGTTCATATGACCAAAAGTTCATTCAACCAAAATATTTAAGTATATTGGTCTAATGAACTTTTGGTTGTTTGATTTTTTGGTCATATGAACCACTCTGTTAAAAACATGGTTCATATGACCAAAAGTTCATTGAACCAAAATATTTAAGTATGATTTGGTCGAATGAACTTTTGGTTGTTTGATTTTTTGGTCATATGAACCACTCTGTTAAAAACATGGTTCATATGACCAAAAGTTCATTGAACCAAAATATTTAAGTATGATTTGGTCGAATGAACTTTTGGTTGTTTGATTTTTTGGCCATATGAACCGCTCTGTTAAAAACATGGTTCATATGACCAAAAGTTCATTCAACCAAAATATTTAAGTATATTGGTCGAATGAACTTTTGGTTGTTTTATTTTTTGGTCGTATGAACCACTCTGTTAAAAACATGGTTCATATGACCAAAAGTTCATTCAACCAAAATATTTAAGTATATTGGTCTAATGAACTTTTGGTTGTTTGATTTTTTGGTCATATGAACCACTCTGTTAAAAACATGGTTCATATGGCCAAAAGTTCATTCAACCAAAATATTTAAGTATGATTTGGTCGAATGAACTTTTGGTTGTTTGATTTTTTGGCCATATGAACCACTCTGTTAAAAACATGGTTCATATGACCAAAAGTTCATTCAATCAAAATATTTAAGTATATTGGTCGAATGAACTTTTGGTTGTTTGATTTTTTGGTCATATGAACCGCTCTGTTAAAAACACGGTTCATATGACCAAAAGTTCATTGAACCAAAATATTTAAGTATATTGGTCGAATGAACTTTTGGTTGTTTGATTTTTTGGCCATATGAACCACTCTGTTAAAAATTGGTTCATATGACCAAAAGTTCATTCAACCAAAATATTTAAGTATATTGGTCGAATGAACTTTTGGTTGTTTGATTTTTTTGGCCATATGAACCACTCTGTTAAAAACATGGTTCATATGACCAAAAGTTCATTCAATCAAAATATTTAAGTATATTGGTCGAATGAACTTTTGGTTGTTTGATTTTTTTGGTCATATGAACCACTCTGTTAAAAACACGGTTCATATGAGCAAAAGATCACTGAACCAAAATATTTAAGTATATTAGACGAATGAACTTTTGGTTGTTTGATTTTTTTGGTCATATGAACCACTCTGTTAAAAACACGGTTCATATGAGCAAAAGTTCACTGAACCAAAATATTTAAGTATATTAGTCGAATGAACTTTTGGTTGTTTGATTTTTTTGGTCATATGAACCACTCTGTTAAAAACACGGTTCATATGAGCAAAAGTTCACTGAACCAAAATAATTAAGCATATTGATCGAATGAACTTTTGGTTGTTTGATTTTTTTGGTCATATGAACCACTCTGTTAAAAACATGGTTCATATGACCAAAAGTTCATTCAACCAAAATATTTAAGTATATTGGTCGAATGAACTTTTGGTTGTTTGATTTTTTTGGCCATATGAACCACTCTGTTAAAAACATGGTTCATATGACCAAAAGTTCATTCAATCAAAATATTTAAGTATATTGGTCGAATGAACTTTTGGTTGTTTGATTTTTTTGGTCATATGAACCACTCTGTTAAAAACACGGTTCATATGACCAAAAGTTCATTCAACCAAAATATTTAAGTATATTGGTCGAATGAACTTTTGGTTGTTTGATTTTTTGGCCATATGAACCACTTTGTTAAAAACATGGTTCATATGACCAAAAGTTCATTCAATCAAAATATTTAAGTATATTGGTCGAATGAACTTTTGGTTGTTTGATTTTTTAGCCATATGAACCACTCTGTTAAAAATTGGTTCATATGACCAAAAGTTCATTCAACCAAAATATTTAAGTATATTGGTCGAATGAACTTTTGGTTGTTTGATTTTTTTGGCCATATGAACCACTCTGTTAAAAACATGGTTCATATGACCAAAAGTTCATTCAATCAAAATATTTAAGTATATTGGTCGAATGAACTTTTGGTTGTTTGATTTTTTTGGTCATATGAACCACTCTGTTAAAAACATGGTTCATATGACCAAAAGTTCATTGAACCAAAATATTTAAGCATATTGATCGAATGAACTTTTGGTTGTTCGATCTTTTGGTCATATGAGCTCTTCCCTAAGTTTAACTGAGCGTTTGATAAATTTGCGTCATTTCTGTAACATTTCCTTAAAACTGTGTTGCCTGCGGATGCGTGTGCGTGACTGTGTGAATTTCGAAATGTTCTTTTACATAAGCCTAACGTTATTCAATGTTATTAGTTTCGGAAATTCAACGCGTTAATGTAAACAGCTGGCATCCACGATTATTGTAATCGGCTTGTATTCTGTGCCGCGCAGTTATGTATGAAGATGTAGGCCGAAACAGCTGAATTAATAACAAAATAATGAATTTATATTCAGCACAGTCGCACCGCTACGTTTACAGCTGGGAACAATTTGTAAGCATTCGTGTTTAATTAACTGTTACACAGTCGTACGTTGGCCTTGGTTTACGACCGAGTTGAATTAAGCTATTAATAATCCAACTCCGGTGTTGGGTCAAGCAGGCGTAACTGAACGCGCTTCCAACTGGTTCTAAACAGCAATAACTTAACGACCGGCCTCGGGCCCCGCTTGCCAGAAGCGTGCAAAAGTAAAATCACAGTGATACAGTGACAGCTATAACTACCTTTATTTTGAATTATTCGTTTTTTTTTATTTTCACGTGGAAAGTTTCACGCTGTTTTGGCATTCACAGGGCCACGAAGTGCGCATCAATCATATCCGCTGAAGTATTTCGTAGTGCATCATCTGCTAATTACTTCCTCGTGTTGTACAAGGCTTGTTCCTCTACGACTTTTTGCCTCCCCTTCTCTCTGATCTATCATTTTCTCGGTCCCGCCCTTTGCTTTCTTCCTTTCACTTCCAACGGTGTTACCTCTTCGGAAATAGTCTGTAACAAAGTGATAACAACAACTTTGATAGTAAATTTTTGAAGTGAATATTTCTTACAGTACAGTATACAATTTGTATAGGTAGAGTGGAAGTATTTTTTTAAAAAACAACGAGGATATTACGAAATTAAACGATGATTCACGAATAGACACGAGAGAGTTTGACAAAATATTTCTTAAAAAACGAGGATATTACGAAATTAAACGATGATTCACGAATAGACACGAGAGAGTTTGACAAAATATTTCTTAAAAACGAGGATATTACGAAATTAAACGATGATTCACGAATAGACACGAGAGAGTTTGACAAAATATTTCTTAAAAAACGAGGATATTACGAAATTAAACGATGATTCACGAATAGACACGAGAGAGTTTGACAAAATATTTCTTAAAAAATGAGGATATTACGAAATTAAACGATGATTCACGAATAGACACGAGAGAGTTTGACAAAATATTTCTTAAAAAACGAGGATATTACGAAATTAAACGATGATTCACGAATAGACACGAGAGAGTTTGACAAAATATTTCTTAAAAATGAGGATATTACGAAATTAAACGATGATTCACGAATAGACACGAGAGAGTTTGACAAAATATTTCTTAAAAAACGAGGATATTACGAAATTAAACGATGATTCACGAATAGACACGAGAGAGTTTGACAAAATATTTCTTAAAAAACGAGGATATTACGAAATTAAACGATGATTCACGAATAGACACGAGAGAGTTTGACAAAATATTTCTTAAAAAACGAGGATATTACGAAATTAAACGATGATTCACGAATAGACACGAGAGAGTTTGACAAAATATTTCTTAAAAAACGAGGATATTACGAAATTAAACGATGATTCACGAATAGACACGAGAGAGTTTGACAAAATATTTCTTAAAAAACGAGGATATTACGAAATTAAACGATGATTCACGAATAGACACGAGATAGTTTGACAGTAAATTTAGGCAATATTTCTGAAATATTTCCACTGCCATCTTGCGGCGATTACATGAACTGTTTAATAACAATTACGTGAAGATAAACAAAACATAACCTATATATTTACCAACTTCACACTGAACTGATTTAACCTATGTAAGTGTTTGAGGTTACGTACTAAAATATAATATATTTTTATTATTTGTTCTTAAATTATACTACTGTTTTATAATTAAAAGTGAGTACAAAATGTATAGTGATTGCTTAAATATATAACCAAACCCAAAACTATTTTTATAGTGTATAAGCACTGATAGGTTATAATTAAATAAATAATACAATTTGTATAGGTAGAGTGGAAATATTTCTTAAAAAACAATGAGGATATTACGAAATTAAACGATGATTCACGAATAGATACGAGAGAGTTTGACAAAATATTTCTTAAAAAACGAGGATATTACGAAATTAAACGATGATTCACGAATAGACACGAGAGAGTTTGACAAAATATTTCTTAAAAAACGAGGATATTACGAAATTAAACGATGATTCACGAATAGACACGAGAGAGTTTGACAAAATATTTCTTAAAAAACGAGGATATTACGAAATTAAACGATGATTCACGAATAGACACGAGAGAGTTTGACAAAATATTTCTTAAAAAACGAGGATATTACGAAATTAAACGATGATTCACGAATAGACACGAGAGAGTTTGACAGTAAATTTAGGCAATATTTCTTAAATATTTCCACTGCCATCTTGCGGCGATTACATGAACTGTTTAATAACAATTATGTGAAGATAAACAAAACATAACCTATATATTTACCAACTTTACTCTGAACTGATTTAACCTATGTAAGTGTTTGAGGTTACGTACTAAAATATAATATATTTTTATTATTTATTCTTAAATTATACTACTGTTTTATAATTAAAAGTGAGTACAAAATGTATAGTGATTGCTCAAATATATAACCAAACCCAAAACTATTTTTATACTGTATAAGCACTGATAGGTTATAATTAAATAAATAATACAATTTGTATAGGTAGAGTGAAAATATTTCTTGAAACAACGAGGATATTACGAAATTAAACGATGATTCGCGAATAGACACGAGAGAGTCTGACAGTAAATTTAGGCAATATTTCTGAAATGTTTCCACTGCCATCTTGCGGCGATTGCATGAACTGTTTAATAACAATTATGTGAAGATAAACAAAACATAACCTATATATTTACCAACTTTACTCTGAACTTATTTAACCTATGTAAGCGTTTGAGGTTACGTACTAAAATATAATATATTTTTATTATTTATTCTTAAATTATACTACTGTTTTATAATTAAAAGTGAGTACAAAATGTATAGTGATTGCTTAAATATATAACCAAAGCCAAAACTATTTTTATAGTGTATAAGCACTGATAGGTTATAATTAAATAAATAATACAATTTGTATAGGTAGAGTGAAAATATTTCTTAAAAAACAACGAGGATATTACGAAATTAAACGATGATTCACGAATAGACACGAGAGAGTTTGACAGTAAATTTTGGCAATATTTCTGAAATATTTCCACTGCCATCTTGCGGCGATTGCATGAACTGTTTAATAACAATTATGTGAAGATAAACAAAACATAACCTATATATTTACTAACTTTACTCTGAACTGATTTAACCTATGTAAGCGTTTGAGGTTACGTACTAAAATATAATATATTTTTATTATTTATTCTTAAATTATACTACTGTTTTATAATTAAAAGTGAGTACAAAATGTATAGTGATTGCTTAAATATATAACCAAAGCCAAAACTATTTTTATAGTGTATAAGCACTGATAGCTTATAATTAAATAAATAATACAATTTGTATAGGTAGAGCGAAAATATTTCTTAAAAAACAACGAGGATATTACGAAATTAAACGATGATTCGCGAATAGACACGAGAGAGTTTGACAGTAAATTTAGGCAATATTTCTGAAATATTTCCACTGCCATCTTGCGGCGATTACATGAACTGTTTAATAACAATTACGTGAAGATAAACAAAACATAACCTATATATTTACCAACTTTACTCTGAACTGATTTAACCTATGTAAGTGTTTGAGGTTACGTACTAAAATATAATATATTTTTATTATTTATTCTTAAATTATACTACTGTTTTATAATTAAAAGTGAGTACAAAATGTATAGTGATTGCTTAAATATAGAACCAAACACAAAACTATTTTTATAGTGTATAAGCACTGATAGGTTATAAATAAATAAATAATATCCATTGAATTATTGTACCGAGTGAAATGAGGTCTGTTTCAAATCGATTGTTTGGCATTTGGTTTGTCTGTTACGCAGTTTTGGCCAAACGCATTAATCGATTGTTTGGCATTTGGTTTGTCTGTTACGCAGTTTTGGCCAAACGCATTAATCGATTGTTTGGCATTTGGTTTGTCTGTTACGCAGTTTTGGCCAAACGCATTAATCGATTGTTTGGCATTTGGTTTGTCTGTTACGCAGTTTTGGCCAAACGCATTAATCGATTGTTTGGCATTTGGTTTGTCTGTTACGCAGTTTTGGCCAAACGCATTAATCGATTGTTTGGCATTTGGTTTGTCTGTTACGCAGTTTTGGCCAAACGCATTAATCGATTGTTTGGCATTTGGTTTGTCTGTTACGCAGTTTTGGCCATACGCATTAATCGATTGTTTGGCATTTGGTTTGTCTGTTACGCAGTTTTGGCCAAACGCATTAATCGATTGTTTTGAAATTTGGTACATTTATCTTGTATAAAGCCGAAAAAACGTATGTATAACAATCAGAGCCTCAACGTTGAATCAGAACCAGCCATCTTGAAACGGAAGTGAATGGGAAAAATTTTACACATGCGTATTTCGGTCCTTACACACGATACCAAATTTCAAAAAGATCGTCCAGTGCATTTGATTAAAATTGCGATACTCGTCACCGTCAAATTAGACGCAACCATTTTGAAACGGAAGTACAGTAAATAGAAAAACATGTTATACGTCATTTGGGCTTTATACAAGATATGTTCGTACCGAATTTAGAAAGAATGGCATCGTTAAATCAGAGGCCGCCATTTTGAAAAAGAAGTTACTCGTGAATTGCGAGTTTCTCTTTCCAAAAAAAATTTCCGGGAGCTGCTAGCATGACAGCATACCAATCTCAGCCGCCCGTTTTGAGTAATTACTTTCAAATTGATGATGCAATTGGGTGGTTTCACTTTCCAAATTTCTTTTGAACACTAATTAACTCGAAAATGTGCGCAAGAGTTGTTATTTATAGGCCTATAATTAATTATGCAATAGGGTAAATAAATAACCTAATAATCGGGACTTCCAGCTGACGCGATAGAAACGGATTTTTCAAAAACAGTGAAAATATCAGTTGAAAATATTTAGCTTTTTTTGAAAACATGAATTCATTGTCACATTCTTTGTTAGAATCTATACGAATGATGGTTTAAAATTTTCCAACTATATTTGAACTTTACAAAGTTTACAGTACGGTAATTTAATTTTGAAAGAACAAGCCTGACCTAAATACCCTAACTGAATAAAACCGTTGTTTTTTCTTTTTAAATTTATGCTATCGTTTATTTTGCTCTGTTAAATTGAATACTGCATCTTCAGTGAATTTACAACTGAATACAACTGAATGATATTTTTGTTTCAAATGTTGTAAATGTTCAAATATTTAGTAAATTCACCAACTAGAGGGTATTTTTTTACAAATAATGGTAAACCCACCAACTAGAAGGTATCTATGTTTCAAATGAAATGTAAATCCACCAACAAGAGGGTACTTTTGTTTCAAGTGATAGGTAAATCCACCAAGTAGAGGGTATTTTTGTTTCAAATGAAAGGTAAATCCACCAAGTAGGGATATTTTTTTTCAAATGAAAGGTAAATCCACCAGCAAGAGGGTATTTTTGTTTCAAATGAAAGGTAAATCCACCAACTAGATGGTATTTTTGTTTCAATTGAAATGTAAATCCACCAACTAGAGGGTATTTTTGTTTCAAATGAAAGGTAAATCCAACATTTAGAGGTTATTTTTATTACAGATGATAGGTAAACCCACCAACTAGAAGGAATTTTTGTTTCAAACTAAATATAAATCCACCAACTAGAGGGTATTTTTGTTTCAAATGAAAGGTAAATCCACCAACTAGAGGGTATTTTTGTTTCAATGAAAGTTAAATCCACCAACTAGAGGGTATTTTTGTTTCAATTGAAAGGTAAATCCACCAACTAGAGTAGAGGGAATTTTTGTTTCAAATGAAAGGTAAATATACCAGCTAGATGGTATTTTTCTTTCAAATGAAATGTAAATCCACCAACGAGAGGTTAGTTTTGTTTCAAATGAAAGGTAAATCAATCAGATAGAGGGTATTTTTGTTTCAAATGAAAGGTAAATCCACCAACGAGAGAGTATTTTGTTTCAAATAAAAGGTCAATCTACCAACGAGAGGGTATTTTTGTTTCAAATGAAAGGTAAATCCACCAACTAGAGGGTATTTTTGTTTCAATGAAAGTTAAATCCACCAACTAGAGGGTATTTTTGTTTCAAATAAAAGGTAAATCCACCAACGAGAGAGTATTTTGTTTCAAATAAAAGGTAAATCTACCAACGAGAGGGTATTTTTGTTTCAAATGAAAGGTAAATCCACCAACTAGAGGGTATTTTTGTTTCAATGAAAGTTAAATACACCAACTAGAGGGTATTTTTGTTTCAATGAAAGGTAAATCCACCAACTAGAGGATATTTTTGTTGCAAATGAAATGTAAATCCACCAACTAGAGGGTATTTTTGTATTTTTGTTTCAAATGAAAGGTAAATCCATCAACTAGAGGGTATTTTTGTTTCAAATGAAAGGTAAATCCACTAACTAGAAGGTATTTGTGTTTCAATGAAAGGTAAATCCACCAACTAGAGGGTATTTTTGTTTCAAATGAAAGGCAAATCTACCAATTAGAATGTATATTTGTTTCAAATGAAAAGTAAATCCACCAAGTAGAGGGTAGTTTTTTAATGAAAGGTAAATCCACTAACTAGAGGGTATTTTTGTTTCAAATGAAAGGTAAATCAACCAACTAAAGGATATTTTTTTCAAATGAAAGGTAAATCCACTAAATATGCAGTACTTAATTCAACAGAACAAATATACGATAGCCTAAATTAAAAAACAAAAAGTTTTATTTATTTAGGTAAGGCTTATTCGTTCAAAATTGAATTCTTGTTTACTGTAATGTTTGTTAAGTTCGAATACAGTTGGAAAATTAAAAATTTCTACAAGTAAATGTAAATAAAAAATGTTGAGCAGATTTTCGAGTTAATAGTGTTTTTTTAAGTGAAACGACTCCATTACATCAATGGGATTTGAAAGTAATCAAACGGGCGGCTGAATTTGGTATGCTGACATATTAGTAAGAGTTTTTTTTAAAGAGAAATTATTGTAAGAACACATTTCGGTATAATATTTCCCACGTTTCCTTATTACAGCGTAATGCGTTGTCACTCTCGAAAGTGTTTAGCTGTGTGAATTGTTTTTTCCTAACGCTGAACAAGTTATAATATGACAATATGTGTCCTAATGTCACTGTTTCTCGCTTAACCTATAATTTAGCATTGTCTTGCATTAATTACAAACTTGTTCACACAACAAAAATAGCCTGTACGTTTTTGTTTGGACTTTAAATTATACAATTGTATAAACATACTATAATTATAACCCCTACAAGAGTTGTATGCGCTCTCTGCTGGTGACATCTTGCGGCTGAGTGTTCAACTACAGTTAAATATACAATAGTACTGTCTATTGTCTCAAACGTCTCTACGTGTCCTTGCAGCATGCAGTGTTCGTAGCGGCAGATAGTCCAACTACTTGGACTTTAGCCGCTGATATCGAGCACTCTTTTTACAATGGAGGCTGCACTTCTAGTAGGTTAATATTCAGCGTCATTGTACAGAAAGACTTCAGCGATCGTACTGTACAATGATTTTCATATAAAATTAAGGTTAAAAATTAAACAGTAATTATTTCAAAACTTGTTTTTGTTATTTTAAGACGAAAAGCACATTGAGGCTATTATCGCCACCCTAAATGTAAGTGTGCGTGTAAATTGTCACAGTCGTAAGTGTAGTGTTGTAAGTGTAAGTTTTAGACTCGGGTACCGCGAGAAACGTCTAAATTCTCTCAATAGGTGCAGCAAGTCTGAACCACGGATTTGACATCTTATCAAATACTCTGCTTATACTTACTGAATTTTATTCCGAAATACCGAATTTTCGACAGTTTATCTGTTCATACACAGCTATTTTGCCGCACGTTTATTGAAACTACAATTATTATCGCTACGAATTTAAATCATTTAAATGTAAGCGTCAAATAACAACTATTTCAATTTTTTTTACGAAACATATGATAACGATTTTATCATTTGCATTATTTACACAACACCAAATCAGCTGTTATTATTTAAACACAGCATTTGTAAACAATTACAAAAAGTATTTTGTGTTTTTTGTCGATAACTCAGAAATCTTTTGAGATAAAAAATAATTAAAAAATCATTTTGTTTGTCATTAAAAAAGGAAAGTTTTTTGTCTTTTATAAATTATTTTATAAAACTAACGGATTTCGAGGTATTTGACGTAAAAAAGTTCTAATAACCGACGTTTTCAAAAGAATAAATGAAATACGATGATTATTTTCCTCGAAATTGGGTTTTTATATCATAATATCAAATCCATATCATTTACCGTTAAAAAGGTATCTTTTTTGTTTAACTTTTATCATGTTTTTGGGCTCGTTTTGATGTTGGATTTTCGGGATGCGTGATGTGATTAACATGATTATGTAGATATATAACAGTATATTTTGCTCGCCGCAAGTCTCGTATTAAATTAATTATAATTACAAATTACTGTGTTTCCGCCACGTATCGAACCGGAGACATTGCGCGTGTGAGGCTTACGTGATAACCACTACACTACGAGGAAGATTGACCGATTCAAGTATATGAAATGAATCGTTAATTTAATTTTGGTAGTTATATTAAAAGACCAGTTTGGACAATATAGCCAGGAAAATTGTATTAAAGATCTCCTTTGAGAAGACGGAAATTACGGCTACGAAGCCACCCGCTTTTAAAAAACTTAATATCAACGGGAGCAGCATAAAACTAGTAAAACAATTTAAATATCTAGGAGAAATTATCTGCCATAACTTGGACGAAAAACCTGCAATATTGAATAGAATAGCGAAGCTCAAGAAAGCGCAATTTTTAACGTGGTCAACTTATAACAATAAAAGTCTCTCGATAAAGTCCAAAGTAAGATTAGAGTTCTGTGGTTCTCCCGGAAGCACTCTACGCCTGCGAGACCCTTTTCCAGATCAAGAATAACGCTAGGACTGACCAGTTACGTAATATCGAGATAAGAATCATTAGGACCTGTTTAAATAAAATTTACCAGAAATATGGTTTCTGGAGAGTCGCTACCAACGAGACAGTGTATAAACAGGCAGATCCAATTATAAGTGTTATGAAAAAACGAAGAATTGCCCATCCCTTCCACATCCTTAGGATGCCCAACAGCAGGATTCTGAAACAGCTGGTCATGAGAAATATTAATATGAAGACCCAAGGACACTACGTATCGCAGACTCTGAAAGATCTGCAAGAGATCGGTTTGCGGATCGAGGATGCATCGAACAGAACGAGAATCAGAAGCATTCTGAAAAGCATCAGGTTTGACGTAGGAAAGCCGGAACGACGAGGGACGGTGGAGATGTCGGAAGAGGTCATGAGGCGGAGATCGGATAGGATGAAGGAGTATTGGAGGAAGAAGTTGGAATTCTCAGAGTGCACTAACACGGATAAGAAGAGACCGAAATATTGACTCAAAGTGGTCCCATGTGGCCTAAAAATTAAAAAAAAAGACCAGTTGTTTTATATTAGTTCGTAAAGATCAGCTGATTTCATTGAACAGCTTATAGGCTAAAATAAGTTTATATGTTTACGCTCTTGTTACGTATTTAGATAGTGTAGCTCAATTCGTTCACGGCATCATGGCATCATGGATGCGCATGCGCGACATCACAAACCACATAATATTTTATACATTTTAGGAAGCTAACTTATTAATCACGAATAGACAATCCCATTACAAATGCCACATTTTTGCATAAAGTGCTTAGGACAATTTCAATATTTACTTAAGTCATTAAACCTATAGGTTATGAGGTCCTATTGACAGTATCCCTGCCTGTCGTACAAGCCGGGACAAACATTTCGAATACCAAACACATTAGTGGACACTGTTTTTATACAAATTTTTGTGATATTTCCTTCAATCGTGCATTTATCTATTGTTAATACGGATATCATAAAATACGAAGTACAATTAAAGTGTCAAAATCAAAATACAGTTAGAGGTTATTGTGGACTTTGTGTTTGTGTCCATTAAAGAAAATGAAATACAAAAAGTACAAGAAGATTACATTCTTACATCAAATATCGTTTACAACGAGGTATTGTAATGTCCTGTACAAATTTCTATAAACAAAACAATTATCTCTATTGAAATGTGGATCATCTGCATTAGCCCAAGTGTGCACAATAGTCGGACGTTCAAAAAAAAATCTATTGAAAAGTATATAATCAATGTAAACTCAAATGTATACGCTCAAGAATCTGTGATTTTTATTTCAAACCGATCGCTTTTCGATTTATTTTTTAAACATGTTTTCCCTTCCTTCCAACTACCGCCCTCATCTCAACGACTACTGTTATTCAAAAGGCTGTGTTTACTTAAAACTTCCACAGTGCTAAATTTCGCACGGGTCCCCTGGTCAAAAACTATTACGTATCATTCAATGTCGGGCGATATGACGCAATAAAATGTAACCCAGTAAGATTTGAACAGGTAAATCTATAAAACTTGCTTGTAATATACAAAGAACTAAACCCACGTGATTTAACAATGTGCGCAGGCAGTATTTATTCATCTGTGACAGGTTCAACATGCGGCACAAACAGCTGGGCGGCTTGCTGGATCTAGTTGGCAGTGGCAGTTTATCTTGTTGCCACCGTATCAAGGCGTGCTTGATAACGTCATCATGTTTGTTCGCAGTCTTACAAAAGCCTTCTTAATTTAATGGTCTGTTGCTTGAAAACACATCATGTTTATCCGATTCTTTCATCGCTTTTATCTTTCTTTATCATTTTTGTTTTCGTAATAACAAGAAGGTCTACGTTTCTAAAAAAAAAAAAAACAAACAGTAATTATAGATTTCGATTGTTGCTACGTAAAGGAACGGGTAAAATTCACTTTAACGATAACTTCATTAATACTTTCACATTCACTAGAGAAAGTTATTTAAATGCGTTCTTCAAATTGGAATCAATAATCGATATTGCGTACATTAGATATTGATTTATGGTATTGACTACGCCTGCAAACAGAAAATATTGCATTTTATCGTAATTTCAGTAAATTTATGTACTTCTAATCCAAAAGGTATGTAGCAAGGCTATGTTTCTTAAACACGCGATACGAATATTAAAATTTACATTTAAAGAACGGGTTGTCGAGTACCGTAAATCGATGTTACTTTGTAGCGGATAAAATATGTTAAATTTAGGAAGCTTCTAAAAAAAATTGCGCTGCACTCCGGGAGTGCCGACAGAAGTGAAAACTTGAACAAAAACGTTGTGCATTTTTGAATGTTTTGCAATGTTTAGGGAATAATTTCGCACGAATTGTTTTATTTATCAGCAGAAAGTAGTGTCATTTATATTGTGAAATACAATATTCATTTATTGCGCTATCGTACACAATTATTACAATTATTTTACATAAGTTTACACTTCAGAAAAATCAACTTTCATCCATAATTTCCACAACTCTTTTACCATCATCACTGCCATCATTCGCCGCTGTTTTTGTTCAAAATTCAACAATTTTTGATCGAATTTTGCTGCCACGCGTTTCATACATAAAACATTGGAAACAATGTCATGACACGATCCAATCGATATGCCAACATCGTCAGTGACCTCTCTAATTGTGATTCGGCGATGGTTCATAACGATTTCTTTCACTTTTTCCACGTTTTCATCGGTTGTTGATGTGCTGGAGCATCCAGGGCGTTCGTCATCTTCGACGTCTTCACGGCCTTCTTGGAAACGCTTATACCACTCGTAAACTCTTGCTTTACTCATAGCAGGCTCAACATAGGCCTTTGTTAACATTTCACACACTTTGTTACACTTTATTCCATTTTTTACGCAAAATTTGATAGAAATTCTTTGATCCATTTCATTTAACAAACGAAAATCACCGAGCTCATAAAAACACGTCTAACCTTAGTGGCTGTCACAGATAAAGTCAACAATGAAAACAGCTGAAAGTTTTCATACTTCAAGGGCATGTATACCAACATAGCAAAAAAAATGTTTGACAATCGGGCTATCCAAGCCCGCGAAATTTAAAAATTCTCGTTATTTTCAGAACACGTCTGGCACTTTGGAAAATAAATGCAGGAAAATCAACATGTATTCATTTCACTAATGAAAAATTAATACCAATACCGTTAATAATAAACGACAAATCATTATCTCAGGTAAATACAGCGAAGTATCTTGGGCTGACCCTCGGTATCAAGCTAAAGTGGAAGGAGCACGTGAAGAAAAAGAATGAAGAACTGAATATAAAATACCGGCAGCTCTACTGGTTGCTTGGAAGTAACTCGGAGTTGTCTGTCCATAACAAGCTGTTAATTTATAAGCAAGTACTAAAGCCTGTACGGACATACGGAATTCAAATTTGGGGCTGTACAAAAGAATCAAATATGAAGATCTTTCAGACATTTCAAAATAAAATTCTTCGTCGATTTACACCGTGATCTTAACACGAATATGGTGAAGAAGAAATAAAGGAGCTTTGAAGCATAAGCAACGTTTCCAAGTTCATGTTAATAAACCATGAAGATAACGGCCGACAGCGTTATGAACGATGTTCGTCGCCTCAATAGAACCTCACGATTTGGTTCAGTAAAAATAATGAACTGACCAATGTGAAGGGACCATTTTGTTAATGTTAACCCTACAATGTGATTATGATAGATGTAAATCTTTAGTCGATCCTATTAGGATTGTTGTAGTTTTGTAATTTAATGTTAAATAATTTAAAAAAATAGTAATAATAATAAAAATAGTACAGTCATTGGGACTGTCGGCAAAAGCGTTAGCTTACACACACACACACACACACACACACACACACACACACACACACACACACACACACACACACACACACACACACACACACACACACACACACACACACACACGCACGCACGCACGCACGCACACACACGCGCGCGCACGCGCACACGCACACACACACACACACACACACACACACACACACACACACACACACACACACACACACACACACACACACACACACACACACACACACACACACACACACACACACACACACACACACACACACACACACACACACACACACACACACACACACACACACACACACACACACACACACACACACACACACACACACACACACACACATATATATATATATATATATATATATATATATATATATATATATATAAAATAATCCCTACAAGTGTAATAATAATAAAATTACGTTATCAAAACGTAATAATTATTTAAGCCATTTTATGTACAAAATGCAATGAATTTTTAATAGAAGCATTTTTTTTTACTTAAAAATTAAATAGTCCTTTGCCTATTTACCGAAATGCAAACGATTTAGAATATTTTTAGTTGATAAAAAAATATTGATGATTGATAATAAATATAAAAAATATGTTTAAATTAAATTAGGCTCTGCACTTACAAAATGTGAGAGGTTGTTACTGCTCTCTCTCTCTCTCTCTCTCTCACACACACACACACACACACACACACACACACACACACACACACACACACACACACACACACACACACACACACACACACACACACACACACACACACACACACACACACACACATATATATATATATATATATATATATATATATATATATATATATATATCACATCTCGAGAATATAGAAAATATAAATATAAGATATTTAACGTCTCGAGAATATAAGAACAATAAAATCAAACGCACGTGTTATTACTGAATGTAAACCGTATACCATTGAACTGTTGCTGCTGGCAATATACACAATGTACACAACATCATTACATGCGCGCGTGACGAGAACATGAGAAGAAGAAAAGTGTAGAGAAAGAAAGAGGTAGAGAGAAGCATGCACGTTGTATGTACATACAGGCACAAAAAATACTAGAGGTGGGCGTTTCTGCTATTTTTACAAAACGTCAACAAACTGTTTGTTGAGGAAAAAGCTGCTTTTTAAAACAGTTGGAAAAAACAGGTTTAGAAAAGTGAAACTCGAAGTTGTATTAGCAGCTAAAACATAAAGCACATACGTTCAGTTTTCTAAGACTACTTTTTCATTCCCACTGCCACCATGTTCTTAACTGTTTTTGGGTATAAAGCATTTAGAAAGGATAAAAATAATCCTTACAAGTGTAGTAATAATTTAAGTACATTATAAAAACGTAATAATTATTTAAGCCATTTTATATACAAAATGCAATGAATTTCTAATAGAAGCATTTTTTTTAACTTAAAAATTAAATAGTCCTTTGCATATTTACCAAAATTCAAACGATTTAGAATATTTTTAGTTGATAAAAAAATAGGGCCTCTTGATGATTGATAATAAATATAAAAAATATGTTTAAATAAAATTATGCTCTGTATCTACAAAATGTGAGACGTTGTTACTACAACTCGCAACAAAATAGAGATAAACGTTGACATTGACCAAACAGTTCTTACTTCACTACAAGCAACAAGCAACTTTGGAATAAAGGGAAAAAACATAAAAGCAGGTAGAAGAAAATCAGTTAGCAGGAAAACAGTTTTAGCGCTTGCGGCAACGTTCGAATAGAACGTAGGTGTGGTTGTGCGGAAAGCCGTTCCTTGTTTAACAAATCAAAAACCAGTCCAAATCCGACTGCTTGTTTCCGTTTGAAAAAGCAGTTTGTTTGTCGTTTATAGAAAAGCAGTTTTTTAACAGTTCGGTGTTTCCTGCCCCACCACTAAAACATACATACGCGCGCGACCAACTCAATCGGAACCGGCAGACGAAAGAAAGGAGAAGAGCTGAGAACTGGAGGGGGTATGTGTAATACTTCCCCTACTCGCGTTACTTACACTTCGTAAGCCTACTCGATGAAACCGAATCTCTCCATTGTGACAAATACAAAGTGCACTAGAAGCTATCGCTTCAAAATAGTCTGCTGCTCCTTGGTTTATTTTTAACTGACAATTTTTTTCTGATTTCAAACTTTCCGATTGCCAAACTACTTTGCTACATTCTAGACATGTTATACAGCCGCTGTAAAATTTCTGTACACACGTGCAATTTTAAACGACCCGTCAAAAGTAAATCTATAGATACAGCAACGAGATCTCAGGTCTGAGCCTTACCATGATGGCCTTTCCAATAGCTAATTTTCCAATGGAAATTCGTTAATACAGCCGTATGGACTATGGATTTGCTGCTAGTTCGTAACGGAATGAAGTAGGTTTACGAACGCAGCCTAGTGTCAAAAACGATAAACTTGGAGTTCTACAAAAACATCAGTTATAATTATGCTTTTATAACCTTAAATTACCTTTTATTGCTATTAAGCTGTGTAACATTAAAATAATATCTTAACGAAACAATTCTCACCTCTAGTTAATGCGTATAGTCTAACTATGTTTTTCTTTTACAGAAGCAGTCTTACCAAAAACAAATTATGCTTACGTCAATACAGCACAAGGTACTTTAAGAGGCCAAGAGAAATTCTCTTTAAATTACAAGAAGTATTACGCTTTCCAAGGTATAGCATACGCTAGACCACCGCTCGGTACACTCAGGTTTCAGGTAATACCCTGCTCTTTACTGGCATGCCTTTATTTTTATATTACAGTTATAAATTGCTGCAATAAAAACATACTAACGTTATAAAAAAAGTAACCTGTGCCTCCGGTCATTGTGGGTCTCAACATCGGGGTATAACGGCGCGTGAAGAGGCAGATCGGTGTACCAGAGTACGATCTGACAGCCCTTTAATTAGCCCAGAACCTCTGTGGAGTACCTTATACTTTAATGTGCGAGCGATCCGCCATGTTCCCATTTTTCGCAGGAGGAAATGACGTCAGACTCGAATTTCAGTCTACGAAAGCCAGTAATGGCGGTTACACAAATTTCGTTATTTTTTAACGGATTTTATAAACAGAAGTTAAATCTTCTTCATAATGAAACGGGTAATATTTTACCTAATCGAAATAATTTACATAAAATATTAGACTAAAAAGTTTTTCACAATTAAAAAATATTAATTGCCGCCATATTGAATATTTCCAAGATAAAATTTAGATAATTTTTTCAACAGATAGGTAGTTTACCATATGCGTTTATCAAATTTCAATGAAGCTACCTTAAACCGTTTTCAAGATATAAATTTTTACTTATAAAAAAACAAAATGGCTGCCAGACAGAAAACGAAGCGTTTTTGGACCTATATTTATTGGAACTTTTCATATAATTTTGACGTGCGGAATCGCGGTCAATTCTTGGAAGTCTTTCTGTAAGCACCGTAAAATATTCCCGTCCTTACGAGTATACCATAACTACCTTTAAATATTTTTTGTCGTCATCACCAATATTTTGTCTGGATTAGGGACAATTTCCATCACATTTTGTAACGAGCGGCACCGAAATACAGACATACTGTAAGGGGGATGTGTAATAGCTTAGAGATTTATTAACTTAGAGACTCGTTTTTCCTTCAACAGTACCGCGTTATAAGTTAGAGATCGACCTGTGTAATAAGATAGAGGTTCCGTACTGTGTATTAACATAGAGACTACAGTTCCGTCAAGTGTGTTGCACCGTGTGTATATGTTACCGGCGCCGCTGCTTGCAGGCGCTTCAGTATCTTTTATCTAACAAGTAGAACTCGCTTAGTTAGATTATTTTGAACGTAATTTGAAAGTTGTAAGTGCTGGTATGTGCGGCTTTTAATGCTGATTACAATGGCAGAATCAGAATGTCAAAAAGGGTGAGATAAAGAAAAATAAAGATAAAAGATACTGAAGCGCCTGCAAGCAGTGGCGTCGGCAACATATACACACGGTGAAACACACTTGACAGTGCTGTAGGCTCGATGTTAATACACAGTACGGAACCTCTATATTATTACACTGGTCGATCTCTAACTTATAACACGGTACCTTCGAAGGAAAACCGATTCTCTAAGTTAATAAATCTCTAAGCTATTACACCTTTTCACTGAAAGCGCGTGAAATTATAATAGTTTTCTTTGTTTTGCCTACTGACCCGAAAAAATTACTATGTTTAAAGTAATTTTTATTTTTCAACATTTTGACAACATAACCTAAAACTTATCAGCTGTTCAATGGAATCAGCTGATGTTTACCAGTTAATATAAATCAACTGATCTTTTTATATAACAACATAAATTAAATTAACGATTCATTTCATATAGTTAAAGTTCAAGACGAATAACATACATAAAAACAAACACATTATTGTTAAGCAGCTTATAAGATTACAAACTGAAATTTAGGTCAAAACTAATGTGTGTGCTTTTCCTTCTAGCATACAACAAATGAAATACATGTTAAAACTGATATATCGATTTTTTTTATTATCACAACTCTTTAGGGTAATTATAAAATCATTATTTTATAGTAGTTGTCATAAAGAATACAGCATATTTTTTTTTTAAAAAACGCTAACATTATCGGTTAGAATTTATTCAAATTAAAGCCACCAAAATAATAAATAGACAAAAGAAATTAAACTCCTCAAATTTGGTTCAAAGTATTTTCACAAAATCGTTGATTTTATTTAAAGAAAAAATCGTAATTTTAGGTTAACGTATCGAAATTAAAATTTTAAACAATACCGTTCTGAGATAAAAAAAAATCAGTTATTGAACCAAAAATAAAAATCGTGTATCATGTTTACGCTTTCTTTTTTTTTTAATTACGATAATTTGTTCGTAAACATACGAGAAATTAACATCGCTAGTTTTTTTAACAACATAACCTAAAACCTATCAGCTGTTCAATGAAATCAGCTGATGTTTACCAATTAATATAAATCAACTGTTCTTTTTATATAATTACCGAAGTTAAATTAACGATCCACTTCTTATAGTTAAACCGGTCAAACTTCTTTGTTGTTTCAGTAGTGTGGTGGTTGTCGCGTGTACCTCACACGTGCAAGGTCCTCGATTCGATCCCGCCGGAAACGCGGAAATTTTTTATTATAATTAATTTGAGACTTGCGATGCGCAAAATATACTGTATATATAAACATGTTCCGCGAATCAAAATCTATCATCAAAACCGGCCCTAAATCATGATACATATAAGAAAAAGTCAGAAATTTTACTAATTTCCATTAACTCCGTTAAATAGATTTTGGAAAATTACCACCGCCAACTTATTTTGTTTGAGCCAAATTTAATCGAAATCCTACTTTTGAGAAATTTATTCGCTGTTTCTTTCAAGGATAACCTTATATTTAAAATTATACCCCCAGCACGGCGTTGCCCGTGAACAAATAACAAACATCTATGAACACATAAAATAAGTTCTACGTTACAATGGTTCTCTCTTTGTTTTTTATATTGAAACAGTTTGTAAAAAATACACTAGATAACGTCAGGTGTTATTTGCAGCTAAATATTTAATTGAAAAAAATCAAATTCGAAATTTTTAAATCTGTTTTCGAAGAAATATCCTACTTTCTGTCTCTGCGTGTTATAAATTTGGCTGCACATCGCACTCAAAAATAAAACATTTGGAAAACTCTGTGGCAGACAAACATTTCCTTTTTCACATAGATATTAACAAATTAATTATTAATAAATGTTGACACGATTTGTTTGTTTGTCTTTTTGCTTACGTATAAACACCAAATTGAGAAATTCACAAATTTCAAATGTCTACTTTAAATGTCTTCATGTTTTACCGATGTTGTTTATGTTCCAGCCGCCTCAGCCTCCGGAACCATGGCACGGAGTTCGAGACGCCCTGAAAGAGGGTCCTCAGTGTTTGCAGATCATCCCTTACGTTCCTTTCCTACAGAGCTTCGTTTTAGGCAGCGAAGACTGTTTGTACCTAAATGTGTTCACACCTCAGGTTAGTACCCGTAGTATCAAAACTTTGTTTTGGTGAAAATCTTAAACGAAACTTTGTTTTGGTGAAAATCTTAAACGAAACTTTGTTTTGGTGAAATGAGCTAAACGAATTAATTAATTTCACGCAATCGCGGCTGCATCTGTCGCCATGTCAGTAATGGAAGCGTATTTTGAAAACATTAAAAGCATCAAATACGTACAAGAAGAATAAGAAGAAGACAAAGATGAACAAGAAGAACAAGAAAAAGAAAAGGAAGAACAATAAGAATAAGAAGAAAAACAAGAAGAAAAAGAAGAACAAAAAGAAGAAAAAGAAAAAGAAGAACAAGAAGAAGAAAAAAAAAGAAAGAACAAGAAGAAGAAAAAAAAGAAGAACAGAAGAAGAAAAGAAAGAACAAGAAGAAGAAGAAAAAGAAAAGGATGAAAGAGAGGAAGAAAAAGCAAAGATGAACAAGAATAAGAAAAAGAACCAGAAAAACAAGACGAAGAAGAAAAAAAGAAGAACAAGATGAAGAAAAAGAAAAAGAAGAACAAGAAGAAGAAAACGATTAGGAAGAACAAGAAGAAGAAAACGATTAGGAAGAACAAGAAGAAGAAAAAACAAGAAGAATAAGAACAAGAACAGGAACAACAACACAAAACAAGAACAACAACAGCAATTAAAACAACAACAATGAACGTTTTTGATAAATAACATTTTTGATAAATGAACATTTCGATAAGCGAAAAAAAATTTCTAATGATTGAAAAGCTTTTAAAAATGCTTACATTACATTAAACATTCTTCATGAAAGACACTGTATTATACACTTGAAATGGAAAATAACAGCAATAACACGGGACACTTGTGTATTTAAACTGTACAATATAATATTGTACCGCTGTCCCGTACTCCATTCGAGTTGTTACAAGACATGTCAAGGAAGTGATTAAGTAAATGATTTGTGTCAATGTTCTGAGCACCTCTCACCGCCGTTCCTGGAGCATGTTTCCAAATTTCAATTATTTAAACGCAAACATAAATCATTTCCCGAACATTTCTTGAAAATGCCGCAAAGATTCTTTTTATTTTGCTTAACGTCCATACTTAATGCTAGTTAGACTAAAGAAGACTAACAGCGCTCACGGTAATTGTGGATAGAACTTAGGTGCGCTGTTCAGAGACGCAGCAGACTGACCAATGCCTTAAGACCTGTCAGGCTGTGAGCACCCCTTTATACACTGATGTGAGGACACGCCTCCCCTCCACTAAGCACTGCCATGTGGTCAATACAAGTGGTACAATCGTAATATGTTTTCCCTGTTATTTTAAGGCGAAAAGCACATTGAGACTGTTATCGCCTCCCTAAATGTAAGTGTGAGTGTAAAGTGTTAGTCGTAAGTGTAGTTTTGTATGTGTAAGTGTGTGTTAGACTCGGTTACCGCGAACGACGTCTAAATCCTCTCAATAGGTGCAGCTAGTCTGCACCCCCTGCGGGACAATGGTAATATGAAACTGAAGCTGGTTAGGTTATGTCAGGTCAGCTGAAACGAATTACTAAATTTAACTTCTGATAATTTTATTCGCAACATTTAACATTACTTTATTTTGAACATAACTTTATTTTGAACATAACTTTATTTAGAACATAACTTTATTTTGAACATATCTTTATTTTGAACACAACTTTATTTTGAATATAACTTTATTTTGAACATAACTTTATTTTGAACATAACTTTATTTTGAACATAACTTTATTTTGAACACAACTTTATTTTGAACATAACTTTATTTGGAACTTAACTTTATTTTGAACATAACTTTATTTTGAACATATCACTATTGGCTAACGTACAAAAGTTATCGTTATTACAGTAATCGTGTTTTCGAGTACATTAATAAAGATTATTTAAAAAAGATGCATGCTACCACAAAACTAAATAAATTATCGTTTCACTCACACCTCCCCTAAAACTCTTCCGCGCCTCCCATTTTTTTTTTTTTTTTAACGTCCGACTATTGTGCACACTTGGGCTAATGCAGACGATGGGATGATTTAGCGTATGAAAATGCCAAGCCCTCACCGGGTATCGAACCCGGGTCCTCGGGGTGAAAGCCCAGTACGCTATCCACTAGACCAACGAGGCGGCTCTTCCGCGCCTCCCAAGGGGGCGCACCCGCAAAGAACATCGACCACCGAGCCCTCTCCCACAGTCTCAACCAAAATTGTCTCCATTACGAACTTTAACGTACATTTCGTCCTGATAGCTGGTGTCACTAAACAACTTCAAAATATTATATTTTTGTTATTTTTTTTCAATCCTTAAAGAAAAATCATTTATTAAGAGTAAAATTTCAAAATGTAGCAGAACAACTAAACGTTTTTTTATACTTCCAAGTTGGTTTTACCTGTATGATATAAAAACACTTTTGTAAAACTACCCCTAGTGAATATACGCAGGGGCTAAACAGGTGGAATTAAAAATCCAAGATAAAATATTTGCTTGAATACATGAAAAGTAAAGTTATTATTCTTATTTACAAATATATAAAACTTTGTAATGGCTAGGTTAGCTTTAAGGTGTTTATTGGTACATCGGTTTTTCGGAAAAATATATTCAACCCACTCATTGTTGGTCACGTTATAAATAATTGTTTCTACTGAATATTTCTGTATTTGTGTATGTGTGAGATTGTAGTTTCTAATCACAGTCTGACTATGGACTTACTTTCAACCGACAAGATTAACTTTACAAAGTATTTTTGTTTCAGCTGCTCACAGAAGGGATGCCACTGAAGCCTGTCATGGTGTGGATTCACGGTGGGGCTTTTGTTTTTGGTTCGGGAAGCGCTTTGTTCTTCGGACCTGATTACTTGGTAGAAGAGGACGTTGTAGTCGTCACGCTCAATTATAGGTTAGGATCGTTAGGTGAGGCGAAATAATTATTAATCCCTTTAAAGATGTATCATGTTTCAGGACTGTACCATGATGCGAGGAATATATTTATTTTGCGCGTCGCAAGTCTCATACTAAATCAATTATAATTAAAATTTTCTGTGTTTCTGCTCGGGATCGTACCGGTGACATTGCGCGTGTAAGGCGCACGTCATAACCACTAAACTACGAAGACGTATGACCGATTTAAGTATATGAAATGAAATTTAATTTCGGTAGTTATATTAAAAGATCATTTGTTTTATATTAATTCGTAACAATCAGCTGATTTCATTGAACAGCTGATAAGCTATAAGTTGCAGGTTATGTTGATAACAACTAGCTATGTTAATTTGTCGTTTATATTAATTCGCAATAATCAGCTGATTTTATTAAACAGCTGATGAGCTGTAAGTTCAGGTTATGTTGATAATAACTAGCTATGTTAATTTGTCGTTTATATTAATTCGCAATAATCAGCTGATTTTATTAAACAGCTGATAAGCTGTAAGTTCAGGTTATGTTGTTAATAACTAGCTATGTTAATTTGTAGTTTATGTTAATTCGTAACGATCAGCTGATTTCATTGAACAGCTGATAGGTAAGTAAAATAACAACTAATACAATAAACACAAGATTGTTTAATAAAATAATATACATCGTTTTAATTTTTATGAAAAAAGGAAAAATCCTATTATTGAACCAAAAATAAAAATCACGTGTCGTGCTTTCGAACAATATGTTCTAATTAAAATAAAAAGGAGAAGAAAACATGAAACATTTTTATTTTGGTTCTTTGAGAGATTTGTTTAGTTAATATAGTTTATCCAATCTAAATTGATTTATTTTTAACTTCTAGTTCGGTAAAAACAATTCTTCTACAGTGGGAAAATGAATGGGCAGCTACAAGCAGTAACAAATTGAGGGTAATTAAAAATACTGTTCGTCCTTGGGGGTCGTCAATACGTGCAAGTCGTAGAGAAGAGGTGATGATCACCCGCCTTCGCATAGGTCACTCCATGTTAACGCATGGATTTCTGATGGAACGCGGGGACCCACCTAAATGCGAGTTCTGTAGGGAAACCATCACAATAAAACATATATTGCTCGATTGTGATGGTTTCCAAAATGTGCGTTTTATGTGTGGTCTGAGCAACTGTTTGCAGACGATGTTGGGAGATGGTGCCTCGGCCGTTGACCGGGTTCTAGACTTCCTTCATCGTCTGAATGTTTTAAATAAAATTTAATTTATTGTATTTGTAATTTCTTGTGTTATTTTATTTAAAAACTTTATTTCTGTTATGTTATGCATACTTTTACGAATTGTTATTAAATTTTATTCATTATTTATTGTTATTTAGTTCTTAAGTGTAATATATCTATAATTGTTATCTAAATTTTGAATTTATTTTTACTGTTATAGTTTGTTGTAGTTTTTTTCTTAAGTACAATTTCGTTTAATTTTCTTTGTAAATACTTTCATTCTTCGTGACGGCGATGACAACCTGAACGGTTTTTCGCCGGAAAAAAAAAAAAGGTAAAAACAATTTATTTTAAATCACTGCAGTCATTAATTAATTATCGCTGAGATATTTTTCTGTTTCGAATAACATTATCAAATGACTTTTTTTTAAAAGTGATATTATTTAAAACTTTTGTAAACTTTTGTACCATTGTTTGAAACTATTTACTTATGTGTATCGGGTTCATTTATTTTAGGTTTCCTGTCGTTAGAAAATGATATCCTATCGGGGAACGCCGGACTGAAGGACCAAGCGCAAGCTCTAAGTTGGGTTCAAGAAAATATCATCCATTTCGGAGGTGATCCTTTGAGGGTTACAATATTCGGCGAAAGTGCTGGAGGCGCCTCCGTACAATATCACATGCTGTCTCCATTGTCCAGAGGTATGTAGCCACTGAAGGAAAGTAAAACTTCTTCTGTCCTTCAATGTTCAGTAAAAAAATTAATCAGGAATAACAAAAAGCCGAGGAAGAATTCACAAATCAGAAAATAATGTTGAAACAAAGAACGAATTTCATAAACCGAGAACGAATGCCGCTAACCGAGAACGAATATATATATATATATATATATATATATATATATATATATATTCTGAAAGTTTTAACAATTAGTGGAACAAAAAGTTGTTAAGTACAACCTTAGCAGACGTGAAACTAACTGATTTGTCGCTAAGTACAGATTAGTACTGAGAACCAAAGTTGGTGCCATCTATCGGAATATTTCCGAACTACAACGAATAGATTAATTTGTGAGCGAGAGTTACAGTAAAACTTTAACAGGATAAAAAACACAATTTACAAATTTCGAAGTAATTACCGATATTTTTAGTAAACTAAAATTATTAAAACTATTCAATAATTCCGATTCCAATTATGAACTTTAGTATAATGTTCAATTATGATTAATAATTTACTGCTAAAAACAATGTTCTCGAATACGTTTTCTGGATAACATTTCGTTTATATATATATGCAATGGGCAAGCAATGCCGGGGAGGACCGATGCATCTAGGTGTCCCACGTAATGAGTGCTAAATATGAGTAATACTCATAATTAATACTCATTATGGTAGTGTCCTAGACACTGAAAAAACCCAAGTGAACAACCAACACCTTAGATGTGACCTTGTCTTCCCTTTTTTCCGCACATTAAATTTGCTATCAAAATAATGCGATTAATTTTTTTTTTTTATTTAGCTGCCTTGGTGGCCTAGTGGATAGCTTTCACCCCGAGGACCCGGGTTCGATTCCCGGCGAGGGCTTGGCATTTTCATACGCTATAAATCATCCCCATCGTTTGCATTAGCCCAAGTGTGCACAATAGTCGGACGTTAAACTCAAAAAAAAAAAAAAAAATATTAATTTTTTTATTTCTTCTATGTCGAGAAAGAAGTTTTGTTTTAAATATTTACCTGTTTTGAGCATTTCACTGGAGGCAAAACTTATTTTAATGAAATTTGACTTATTCTACAGACCTATATAAGAAAAAAATATAATAAATGCTCTTTTTAAGTTTTCAGTAAATCGTTTTTCAAGCCCTTTTGGGATAACACTGTTTTAAACCATTTTGAAACTACGAAGAATCTGTTATTTGTTGGAATGAGATTTGTAACGAAACATTGAAATTAAAATTACTTGCCATACTTGTAGAAATATAAAAAAAATTTTGATTTTTTTTTCAAAAACTGTACATTAACTTCTTTGCTTGACAAAGAAAATTACACCACTAATACAGTTTCACAAAATTTAAACATAGAGACCGCTAATATAGTTCAATTTTTTGAAACTATATTAAGTTGTCTAATATTCTTTGTTATTTTGTCATTTGTAAAAAAGAAAAAAGAGGAGATACAGCTCAAATTTAATAAAATGTTTTGGCTTATTGGAAGAAATTCAGAACTTTCGATAGCCAACAAGATACTGCTATACAAGCAAGTTCTAAGACCAATATGGACCTATGGTGCACCACTCTGGGGATGTACAAGAAAAAGCAATAGTAAAATTATCCAAGTTTTTCAAAATAAAGTATTGAGAACGATCGTCAACGCCCCTTGGTATGTGAGAAATGAAAACATACATAAGGACCTAGGTGTTGAATCTGTTCAGGAAGTCATTAAAAAGCTCTCGGTTAAGCATTATTGCAGGTTAGAACAGCATAATAATACAGAGATTGTCCAACTACTATGCCGCAGTGACATCACAAGAAGGCTGAAGAGGACCAAGCCAATTGACCTCTCCAGGCCGTAAACACATTGGGACCAGCCGTCGGACTGCACCCCAGCACACAGTGAACACAATGATAAAGATAAATTACTAGATGGGGCACGCCTCAGTTGTAATTAATATAAAAAAAAAATTTGTCATTCACGAAGTGCAGTGTTTGTTTAATAAACAGCAACTTGTTTATTTGCTGTACAATTATTACAAGACATTATTATTATTTGAAAGCAATCATAATTCAATACAGTACTGACGAATAAATTACGACTGATATTATTTAACAAAACAATAACGACTGAGAAGTACGAACATAAAATCTCTTTTTCCGGTCTGTTTTTTTCTAACAGTCTGTTGTTGTTGCTTTTTTCCTTTTCCGTTTGATCTTTTGTAGAAAGTCAGTAACTTCCACACACTTATTCTTATTGATTTTCGATCTTGTGAGTAAATTATCTGCTTATTATAGATAGTTAAATAACGTAGTACCACTCTGTTTCATAATTGTACTTGATTTTTTTTTTTTTTTTTTTTTTTTTTTTTTTTTTTTTTTTTTTTTTTGGTGTTTAACGTCCGACTATTGTGTGCACACTTGGGCTAATGCAGACGGTGGGATGATTAATAGCGTATGAAAATGCCAAGCCCTCGCCGGGAATCGAACCCGGATCCTCGGGGTGAAAGCTTAGTACGCTATCCACTAGACCAGGGGTCTCCAAACTACGGCCCGAGGGCCACATCCGGCCCGCGGACAGATTTTGTCCGGCCCGCGGAGAGCTAGCATACTTGAAAACTCCTTTTAGAGAACATATTTTTTATAGCAAATTAAATTTAGTTTACTGAAGTATTCTAATTTTACGTTGAATAATTATTAATATGACATCTACATTGATATGGTCATGGGCTAACTACTCATAACATTGTTGTAGGCTTATTGTTATTGTTTTTGTGATGGAAAAAGTGAGTGGAAGACACCAGAACTTTCTCGAACCAACGAGATTATTCTGTACGTGCTATTAGCGCCATCTGTTAGCGATAGAAGGTACTACCTATTTCCGCTTGTGTCCACCAGATGTCGTGTCACGTTACTCCTCATGGCTCGTACTCTACGACTAATCTAGAAATTACAGATAATGACAGGAAAATTAATAATATGCAGTGTTGCCGTTTTGCGGATTTTAGTCCGATTTGCAGCCTTTTTTAAACGTTGCGTACTTTTTCGGACTTTTTTTTTCATCAGTGGACTATTTCACTTTTTACCACCGGCAACAATGATAATATGGTTTTGGCCCTCGGAACTTACTGGAGTAATCAGTATGGCCCTAAGGCTGGAAAGTTTGGAGACCCCTGCACTAGACCACCGAGGCGGCTTAATTGTACTTGAAGCAAATGCAAAGCACTGGTTTTATACGGTGTTCGAATACTGCATAGAAAATTATATTTCTTGCATCAATGCTAAATACACTGTCAGATACGTTTTCCTGTTTAATTGTGTCAAACTATTCCTTTCTGTGAAAGTTTTTAGAAATGTCGACTCCATTCTAAGCGAATTTTATAACGAAATAAAAAACTTGTATTACTACTCAACAAAACAAGGAAGTTATGTTGTACAGGCATAGATGTTATATTACACAGGCTCCAGTTTACAAAATGCCGTTTTAAAGATGTGACCATAGATAAACTATTAAGTAGAACCAGAATAGAATGATGACGTCATGAGAGAGCGTTGTAAAGCCAAAAACACGTAAAGGAGGCGCTGTGAGGTGCCCTTATTGCATACAGAAAGCGGAGCGTGTAGTTCCCCCTCAATTCCTTTTCATTTCAAATCGTGTTACGGTTCGAACTGAATCATTGGTTTTCTCTCTTCGAAAATTTGACATTAAAAGTATGGCCATACGATATGGTATTATTAAGGTATGGTATACGGGATTATGAGGATATAAAATTTATGAATAGGAAATTAATAGAGGAATATGATATTTGGGGGACTTGTGGTAAACTTAACAAAACGTATATGTGCAATGGAGCAGGATTATTCTATTGAAACAACACACAAATCAAAGAGTGTACGTACAACTTATAAGTACAGTAGAGTCCCGCTTATCCGACCTTCCGTTTAATCCGACCAAAAACAATATTTCAAGCAATTTCAAAGATTTTTAGCGAAACCGGATGTACAATGCGCGCGCGCCACTTTCGTGTCACTTACACATCCAGCCAATGACCAACATTCTCGTCAAAAGAAAGAGTGGTTCGGCCACCCTTATACCAACTCTGTTCATTTCCGTCTTTTATATCAATTCATATTCGTGGAAGAGTTGACGTTTACAGTGCATTCTGCTTGTGCGTGTTTCGTAACGTTTTACATTGAACACGTTTGTATTGATATATAACAGTATATTTATCGCGACGCAAGTCTCATATTAATTATAATTAAAAAATCCTTTTTACTCCCCGAATCGAACCGGAGACATTGCACTGTGAGGATCACGTGATAACCACTACACTAAGGAAACTACGAGGAAGTTCGTCCGATTTGTTATTTGAAATGAAATGAATTGTTAATGTAATTTTAGTAGTTATATTAAAATATTACTTTTTTATATTAATTCGTAGATATCAGATGATTTCATTGAACAGCTGATAGGCTGTACGTTTTGGGTTGTGCTGTTAAAAATTAGCTACGTTAATATTTTTTTTTTATTCGCTGTTTTCTGAAAAGGTAAAAGATATTTTACTTGTGAGATTGCGAGATGTAACGGCGAGAAAACGTCAAACAGTTGTAAACCAAACGCAATTACAAACTTTTTCCGCTTTGTTGATTTGACGTACTGCTCTTTAGATTTTACGAACTTCCTCGTAGTTTCCTTTGTGTAGTGGTTATCACGTGATCCTCACAGTGCAATGTCTCCGGTTCGATTCGGGGAGGAAAAAGGATTTTTTAATTATAATTAATATGAGACTTGCGACGCGATAAATATACTGTTATATATCAATATAAACATGTTCAATGTAAAACGTACTTTATTACTGTAGTGAGATTCTGTGTGCTGTTTTATGCTTTAGTGCCATACACTTAGTAATAAGACATGTAATTCAAAGTTTTTTAATGTAATAAATTCAATTAAATAATTTTAAACGTTTTTAAATTGTTTTCCGTGTAATTCGACTTTCCCGCTAATTCGACTGGGCTGCTAATTCGACTTTCCCGCTAATTCGACTTGGCCGCTAGTTCGACCCGGCCGCGCCCGGTTTGGGTCGGATTAGCGAAACTCTACTGTATTTGAGAGTGACAATACTACTAGCGATGGAATTTTGGAAACAGACCTAAAACAACGGAATACATAAGGAAGAAGAACAATAAGGATACTGAACAGCATCATATGGGATCAACAGATATCGAAAATAAATAAACATAGAATATATAATACAATTATAAAAAGTATGTCATATAGAAGCGAAGTATGGCCACTGAAACAAAAAACAGAAAAATGTCTTGAAGCTACAGTAATAGACTATTAGCGAAGGTCGGTCCAAAGGAGAAAAGATAAAAAATGTAAAAAATCATGGATGTGAAGCACACCATTGTAGACATCAAGACATCTTAGATGGTTTGGTCATGTCCAAAGTATGGACGAAAATCGACTTCCCAGACAGATTTTAAAATGGAAAGCACATGGTCGCAAAAAAGAGAAAGTCTGAAACAGTTGGAGAGAAGGAATTGATGAGGACGTGAGAGAGAGCAGATCGGATCCACCCTACTACACGCAACCTACCATCTATACAAGACACTACAACTTGCTCGGGAGGAAATATAATGAATCCGACCATCTCTAAACAAGAAGTGAATTTCTTTTACGGTTTCGAACCGGAAAAGTGCCTCGCCAGCCGCGACCGACCTGAAAAACGCTCGGACTTCTATTTCTCCCGGATACCACAACAAAACTACATTGATGTAAGCAAACCTCGAAGTAAAGCAATCTTTAATCACTTCTTGCAAAAGTAACACTGACAAAATATAAAACTAAATAAATGTAAATGTAAATAAAACAGTAATAATGAAGTTTGAAAATTTGTATCCAACAGTTTGTAGGGAAACTATCGGAACTGGTATGCTCTATGTTGTCCGCATACAAGTTGTTAATTCCTACTTATTTAAGTTTTTTTTTTTGTATTGTAAGGCGAAAAACACATTGAGGCTATTATCGCCTCCCAAAATGTAAGTGTGAGTGTAAAGTGTTAAAGTCGAGGTACGTCTAAACACTCTCAGCTAGTCTGCACCCCTGCGGGGGCTTATTTAAGTAGACATTCAATAAAATAATACAGTAAACAGCAAAAATAACCCAAACTAAACATTTCTCGATCTGTTTCAGGACTATTCAGCCAGGCTATTATACAAAGTGGGTCCGCGCTGAATCCGTGGGCCTTCGTAGAACGCCCCCGGGAGCGCGCCCTTCGCTTCGCCAAAGTATTAGGGTGCGACTTAACCGAGCCAGACCTACTGCAAGAGTTCTTCTTGAACGTCCCAGCCTCCGATCTGATTAAAGCGCAAGAATATATCCTTACTGATCTGGTACGTGAATGGATTTATTGACCGAGCGAAGCGTTCAGGCGATCAGACAGGTTTCAACTCGTCCGTTCGGCATTCGGCTTGCGTTTGTTTGTTACGCAGTTTTGGCTAAACGCGTCGACCGATTGTTTTGAAATTCGATACAGAAGTATAAAGTTCGAACGCCGTATGGGTAGGTTTTTAACACGTATCATGTTTTAAGGCCGGTTGGATTTTGCGAGACGCGTTATGCGAGGAAAATATATAACAATATATTTTGTAATCGCAAATCTCATATTAAATTAATTATAATTAACAATTACTGTGTTTCCGTCCCTGATCGAACCGAAGACATTGCGCGTGTAAAGAGAACGTGATAACCACTACACTAAGGAAACTACGAAGAAGTTCAACCGATTTAAGTTTATGAAATGAATCGTTAATTTAATTTTGGCAGTTATTAAAAGAATCCAGGTATCGGATAAAGTCGCTGCACGTTTCAACCGAATAAAAAAAAAGTTATTGAAAGATCAGCTGTTTTATATTTTGATTCGTAAAGATCAGGTGATTTCACTGAACGGCTGATAAGTTATAATACGTTTCGGGTTGTGTTGTTAAATATTAGCTGTGTTAATTTATCGTGTTTTCGAACAGATTGTCGTAATTAAGACACAAAAAGGGAGAGAAAACATGATACATGATTTTTAATTCTAGTTGAATAACAGACAATTTTTCCCCATTCACTTCCCTTTCAAGATGGCAGCCACTTTGAGTATACGCAGCTTTAACCAAACACAATAACCGATTGTTTTGAAATACCGTACGAAGATATTTTGTATAAAGTCCAAATGACTTGTGTAATATTTTTCCCTATTTAGTATCGTTTCAAGATGGCGACCTCTGACTTAACGGTGACGAGTTACGCAATTTTAATCAAACGTATTGACCGATTGTTTTGAAATGCTGTACGAAGATATTTTGTATAAAGTCCAAATGACTTGTGTAATATTTTTCCCTATTTAGTATCGTTTCAAGATGGCGACCTCTGACTTAACGATGACGAGTATACGCAATTTTAATTAAACGTATTGACCGATTGTTTTGAAATACCGTACGAAGATATTTTGTATAAAGTCCAAATGACTTGTGTAATATTTTTCCCTATTTAGTATCGTTTCAAGATGGCGACCTCTGACTTAACGATGACGAGTATAGGCAATTTTAATAAAACGTATTGACCGATTGTTTTGAAATACCGTACGAAGATATTTTGTATAAAGTCCAAAGGACTTGTGTAATATTTTCCCCTATTTAGTATCGTTTCAAGATGGCGGCCTCTGACTTAACGGTGACGAGTTACGCAATTTTAATCAAACGTATTGACCGATTGTTTTGAAATTTGCTACAAAGGTAACTTGTGAAAGACGTGTGTGTGTAAGATTTTTTCCAATTCACTACCGTTTTAAGATGGCGGTCACTGATTCAACTTTGAGAGTGTAATTGTTGGTTATTTCCTGTAATACTGGCTGAACGGCAAAACCTATCGTACTTTTGACCGTTTACGAAGTACGAGCACAAAATGTCCAATAAAGCTGGTCCAGTAACATTTTTCTGGCGGAATAAGTTACGAGCGCTGTCGCGGAGCGTTCTGTAATATACTTTGAACTACCAGTAAACTTTCAAAGGATAATCACTAATCACGTGGTTTTCTTTCTGCTATTTCGGAAGAAGTGATTAATTCCCTTTAATTATGTTTAGGAAAGAAAACAAGGCGTGTTAACTCCTTTTGTACCTTGCGTCGAAGTGGAAGGTTATGGACAGAAATTCTTGACTGTTCATCCGCGGGAACTGCTAGAGCAAGGACTGTATGCGCAAGTTCCTCTGATAATGGGATCATTAACTGGCGAAGGCATGCTGATGATCACTGGTATTTATATATTGGCTTATATATACATATAAGGAATCACACAAAAGCTTTATTTCGTGTATTCACACTATTATTTATACTTACTTATTCATTTCATAAATTTTTTTATAAATCGGTCAAAAGACCGATTTCTTCTTTCGTAAATTCTATTGAAACCTAACCATTTTAATTGTTAGTAAATAAATTAAAGTTTAGAACAAAATATTTTATATTTATTCTAAATGCGATTTCTAGACGTGTTGTGGCCATAAAACTATTTATTTTTCAAAAACTTTAATGGTTACATCAAATTACGTTTTAAACCCATTTTTCTATTTTCATAGAGAATTTAATTCATAATTACCAACGCATTTCGTTGATTTTTTTTTTAACGTTCGACTATTGTGCACACTTGGGCTAATGCAGACGATGGGATGATTTATAGCGTATGAAAATGCCAAGCCCAGGCCGGGAATCGAACCCGGATCCTCCGAGTGAAAGCCCAGTACGCTATCAACATTTCGTTGAAAAATGAGCTATCACCATCATCAAGACTTACCAGACACTAACCCGGTGGACATTGAAATGATCCTGAACAGTGATCCTGAGTTATATATCGTGAGTGTGTGTGTGTGTGTGTGTGTGCGCGCGCGCGCGCGTATGCCTAAACCGAAAAAACGATTAAATTTTTGTAAACGAAATTCCAGAAGCAGTATAAAGTGCTCCCGTGAGAATGCAGCGCAATGCAAGCATATGTGACAGAAATAACTGTGTGTACCAAAACAGCTGATTGCAAAAAAAATCATCCCATCGTCTGCATTAGCCCAAGTGTGTACAATAGTCGGACGTTAAACACCAAAAAAAAAAGCCAAAAAAGCATTGTTGAAATAATATATAAATATTATTGTATGCAAGACTTAAATCATTATTGACCAAATTAGTTTTGAAAATAGAATCGGTAAGACAATGTAGCCCAATTCTAATATGTAAATGTTATTAAATAAAAGACTGCTTTTAGTCAACAGTACTGGAATAAACTGTAAGGTAAACTGACCGAATATCGGATAGTGCTGTTTCTCAGCCAGTAAATGCTGCTGCTAGCTAAAACACTCGAACTAGATCTTCCTCTACTTCCTTTACCCCTCGTGAGTTTTACCCTTCAGTGAGTTCGGATGTCGGTTTTGTTTATACTTTTGTGTCCTGTGAAATTCTGAATATTTGCAAGCCCAACTTTGGTTCATCTTTTCACCCTTTATAAAAGGTATGCGTTCATTTTTTTATACATAACATAGCTGTAGCTTAGTGTAGATTAATAATACGGAGCGAAACAAGGCATATCGTAGTTAGTTTTGAGGTTAGTTTACCTTTTTCCACGAGGCAGCTTCCGCCCTAATATCGGATACTTGGGTATGGTTAACATCGGACATCCGATATTAAGCAGTGTTTATACGGGTTTCGTATATTAAATACAATTGTTACAGATGCCGCCAAGAAAGAAATGGAGCAAGGAAAATATGATAAAAGCAGTCCAAGCTGTTAAAAACAAAGAAATGGGATTTCTAAAGGCATCAAAAGATGTTTCATGTCCCACGCTAAACTCTTGAAAATTAACAACTGAAGTTTTCTTTAACAATTATATTTTAGTTTATGTTGTTTTTGTTTTAATAATTCATATTAATAAATAATTTTTTCTGATTGTTTATCATTGTTTGAATTCCCATGTTAAACTTCTATCCGATATTAGGCATACCAACTATCCGATATTAGGACGGCTTTTTTATAAAATCAAAAAGTATACTTTTAGGAAAAAAATTATTATTTTTCCTTTATACACATGTTGCATATTTTGTTGATAGGTAGGCCTACATGTAGTCAATACGTTTCTCGAACATTTAGCAAAGTTCAGTAACGATATAAGTGTGTTTAATAGATCAAAATTTAATTCAACAAAATTATCCTATATTCAGTCAGTTTACCTTAATATTGTAACCTAATTTATTGTAATACCATTATATTGTATACTTATTGTATTAAATAACCTAAATTTAATGAATGGCATTAGTTTAATATAACTAAAAACTTTTTGCTGTACACTGTTTTATATTATGCGTTTCTTCTTCCCAATAACTGCGTAAGTTCCTACGGGCACACCGGTATATTCACAATTCTATGGATAATGATTATTTCGTCTGTTCCAGCTTTAAGACTGAACAACAAACTGTTCCAAGAACTGAACGCAGAATGGAACTGGATAATTCCCGATAACATGTTTTCAAGGCACGAGCAATTCGGGAACGAAATAAAAAACTTCTATTTCAAGGGAAGGCCTATCACGTGGCAAACAGTTAGCAATTTAGTGAATGTGAGTAGTAATCATCTGATTGAATAGTTTAGTCACAATAATTATTCTTATACTTGTAATTATCAGCGAATTTCCTATTGGAGCATCCATCATGAAGCAACCAGACCTGACCTTTGAAACGAACACCGATCCTGACTTCTAGGCCACTTTTTGAGTGGTAGCTTTTATTCAAATTTGGCACGAAAACAGATTTTGACATTAATTTGGAAAATCACAAACAAATCTTATAAAAATTTCAAAATGGCGACCGTTACAAATTTTTGAAGAATTCATCACGTTTTTTGGTCTTTTGAAAGTGTTTTTGTATTGAAAATCTGATTTCAAAATCGCAATCGATGTTAAAAATTGCGCAAGTGAACGTGAATTTCCAAAATCCGTTGAAATTAAAAAAATGTTGACGGCGGTCAGGGTTCATATTTGTACTTACAATTTAATTTGGAAGTTCAAAATGCTAATATATGCCGTTTTTATCGCTGATTACGAAATCGTATAATTTCAAAAGGACTAAGGTTAAACAAATACTTTTTGGAAATTCACTCCTATCACGTCAAGGGAGACAGCTGCCTGTCGCGATTATTAAATATTCTTATTATTAAATATAATCAATAATAATTATAATTAATATTTTTTTTTATTACCTGTTACAAACGAGTTTTTTTTTAATATCATTTATATTTAAGTTAAAAAGAACGTTCACCTATTTCCTGACATGGCCTAAAAACAGCTGTTCGGTTAGTATTCAAAGAATAAATTTTAACACAATGAAGTCAGCTGAGTCTGGGGAGTCTGCAACACCACACAAAGACAAGTCGGAGTGTCTTGGAATCTCACGTAAAATTAAATATAAGCAACCAACAAAACATACAATAAGAAATCCCTTTCATGGGGGTCCAAAATTAAACATTATAAAACAGTGATCAAGCCGGAAGCACTGTACGCAGTACAAACATTAACCATGAATCGCATAAGCCAGATAGAAAAGCTTGAAATAACGGAAAGGAAAATCTTAAGAAAAATTATAGGAACAAAATTTCAGGATAATAAGGTAGTATATATAAGAAATGAAGCTCTCTACAAGAAAATTGAAAAACTGTCAGATACTATGAGAAGAAGGAGAATACATTTTTACGGCCATCTTCTTAGAATGAATTCTAGTAGATTAACGAAACAAGTGTTTGATTTTTTCCATAATCGTAAAACAAAACCGAACTGGTTTAAAGAAATTGAAAAAGACCTAATAGAATTAAAAATTACAGAAGATTCACTGCTTGACCAAACTGCTAAGATAATTACCAAAGACGAAAGAATAAGATTCCAAGATAAAACCAAAATAAAACCTAACCTATCATTTCAGAAGAGGAAAGGAAAAGAAGATCAGAAAGAATGAAGAGCTACTGGGAACAAAGAAAAGTACAGCGCGCAAGAAATGATTAATCCAGCGTACCACAAAGAGGGTGAAACGAAAAAAAAAAGTCAGCTGACTACTAAATCAAACAAACAACTGTTTTCCTGTAAGCTAGCTACAATGTAACTCTAAAGTGTTTATGAATTTTATGCTAGCTGGACTGATATGTAGTATGTCTACATTTACGTCTAATACATACGTTTTTTTTTATAATTAAGCCCACATTGGAGCACACACAGTTAATTTAATTAAGTCTTTTGGTTTTTCTGCGTTCTTCCAAGTATTTTTTTAACCTTATTGATCTCTGAAGTCTGAGTTCTTCCGAATATACTACGTTTCGTGGACGTTTTCCCCTAAACTGTAATTGGGTTTCCTGACAGGTGTGGCACCAGGGGCTTCTATATAAACTTTACAACACGTTGAGCTACGAGTGGTACCTTATACTAAAGTCTTATCTAGTAGGTCGGTACTTTAGAGTTAAAGTTGAAAATGAGTATTCCGACCTTAAAGAGACACATGCTGGAGTGCCCCACGGAAGTGTTCTGGGCCCAATAAGTGTCTAATGCACAAGTTATTTATATATAAAATTTTAAACAAATAAATAATAAATACCAGATCAACACATGGATTTAAACTCACGTCCATCAGTTTTACAAGAAATCATAACGCTGAGTCGCAAATGTAAAAAAGCTCACTGGTAGGCTTACAATTTAATACACAAGCTATTAAGAAATTCCTTTTGTAAAAAATTTCAAACAAATCGGACTAATATTGCGAACGTGAGAGTGATAACACACGCACATACGCAAACACACACACACACACACACACACCCGCAGGGGGTGCAGACTAGCTGCACCTATAGAGAGGATTTAGATATCCTTCGCGGAATCCGTGTCTAACACACACTTACACTTACGACTTTGACACTTCACACTCACACTTACATTTAAGGAGGCGATAATAGCCTCAATGTGCTTTTCGCCTTAAAATAACAAAAAGAAGTTAGGTCTGTAGCATGAGCCACCCGACAGTACTTTAGGGTACACGACTGCTGCCAAAATGTAATTGAAATTTGTTTCAACGACTTAACGTTCACTCATTAAATAATACAACTAAATTGATTTAACAAAGATCTTGATAATAAGTATTATTTCAGTAACAAAATGAGCACTTTTTTAAAGAAACTCACTACGATTTTTTTAAAATTTTTGCAGTAGTTGATCAAATCCGGCAGAAACATTAACAAATGTCCTTACTTTAATATAGGCTTACATTTTTCTTTGTGTGTGTGTTTAACGTCCGACTATTGTGCACACTTGGGTTAATGCAGACGATGGGATGATTTATAGCGTATGAAAATGCCAACCTCTGGCCGGGAAACGAACCCGGGTCCTCGGGGTGAAAGCCCAGTACGCTATCAACTAGGCCACCGAGGCGGCTCTGTGTGTGTGTGTGTGTGTGTGTTTAACGTCCGACTATTGTGCACACTTGGGTTAATGCAGACGATGGGATGATTTATAGCGTATGAAAATGCCAAGCTCTGGCCGGGAAACGAACCCGGGTCCTCGGGGTGAAAGCCCATTACGCTATCAACTAGGCCACCGAGGCGGCTCTGTGTTTGTGTGTGTTTAACGTCCGACTATTGTGCACACTTGGGCTAATGCAGACGATGGGATGATTTAAAGCGTATGAAAATGCCAAGCTCTGGCCGGGAAACGAAGCCGGGTCCTCGGGGTGAAAGCCCAGTACGCTATCAACTAGGCCACCGAGGCGGCTCTGTGTGTGTGTGTGTGTGTGTGTGTGTAACGTCCGACTATTGTGCACACTTGGGTTAATGCAGACGATGGGATGATTTATAGCGTATAAAAATGCCAAGCTCTGGCCGGGAAACGAACCCGGGTCCTCGGGGTGAAAGCCCAGTACGCTATCAACTAGGCCACCGAGGCGGCTCTGTGTGTGTGTGTGTGTGTGTGTGTGTTTAACGTCCGACTATTGTGCACACTTGGGCTAATGCAGACGATGGGATGATTTACAGCGTATGAAAATGCCAAGCTCTGGCCGGGAAACGAACCCGGGTCCTCGGGGTGAAAGCCCAGTACGCTATCAACTAGGCCACCGAGGCGGCTCTGTGTGTGTGTGTGTGTGTGTGTGTGTAACGTCCGACTGTTGTGCACACTTGGGCTAATGCAGACGATGAGATGATTTATAGCGTATGAAAATGCCAAGCCCTGGCCGGGAATCGAACCCGGATCTTCGGGGTGAAAGCCACCGTTATCAACTAAGCCACCGAGGCGGCCCTTTAACATATATGAACAGCGTTGTTGTGGAGTAAATATTGTCAAAGTTATGAACCTTCAAGTAGAAGAAAAAGTGAGTGAAAATCTTGTTTTCGGTGAAGTTCTTGATATGTAATTGGCGATTGAAAATATATTAAAGGAATTAACACAGATTTATCAGCAAAAGGACACGCTTTGATTCGGCGTATCCGAAATTTCTGTGCAATAACCAATTGGAACGTTATAACGCCCTGAACTCAGCCGTTTTCTCTCGTGGGACAGACTATAGTCGTAATCTCTTTCACCAGCCCTGTGTACACGTACAAATTTGGTTTTTCTAATAGCCTTAAGATAAATTTAATTCCTGTATTGTTAAAATTACTATCATAATTTTACTTGCAAAACTGCAAAATAAATTAAATTTGTTTTTTAATATTTTCAGATGGCCTCCGACGAGATGTTTCTTATTGGCATTCACCAAACTTTAGAACTGCAGCTCCACTACTCCCGGGCTCCCATTTATAATTACGAAATGACTTACGAACCCAGCCGCAGTATACTGAAGATTTTAATATATTTGTTGTACAAATCATCGTTAGGAGTACAAGGTTAGATATTTATTTATATTTATTGAAATGTGTGTCAATTGAAATTTATTTATTTATATTGAGTGTATAAATATTAACTATTACCAGAGATCTCACAGAAAAACCAGCAATACTTAACAGAGTAGCTAAATTAAGATCTGCCTTCTATTTGACCCAGAACACCTACAAAAATCGCTTTCTATAAAATCTAAACTTAGGCATTATAACACGGTCATAAGGGCAAACGTAACTTACGCCTCGGAGACCCTATTTAATCTGAAGAGCCAAAATAGAACGGAGGAGCTCCAGAGAATGGAAAGGAGAGTACTCCGAACAATTATTAATAAGAAACATTTGGTGGGGGGACAGTACAGACTGTTGCCGAATGCGGTCTTGTATCGGAACAACGAGCAGCTCACTAAAATGTTTAGGAAAAGAAGATTGGACTTCTTTGGACACCTAACTCGATTACCGGAGAGTAGACTTACGAAGAGATTATTGGACAACTGAAGTGTAAAGTTAAGAACAACTGGTTGAAGGAGGTGGAACAGGACTTGGAGGAACTGGGAATAACCAAGGAGCAATTGGCAGGAAGAAGGGGAAAAGCGATCTTAAAAGTCAGGAAACCCAATTACAGTTCAGGGTAAAACGTCCACGAAACGTAGTATATTCGGAAGAACTCAGACTTCAGAGATCATAAGATTTAAAAAATACTGGGAAGAACGCAGAAAAACCAAAAGACTTAATTAAATTAACTGTGTGTGCTCCAATGTGGGCTTAAAAAAAATATTGAGTGTATGTGTATTTTATTTTATTTTAACTCCTTGGTAAAAAGGCACGCAGCTATCTCGCTGTCGTGATGGAAGCGAATCACATAACAATAATTTTTAACACGTATCACTTTTTAGGGCAGGTTGTGACGGATTTTGCGGAAAGCGTGATGCAAGGACACGTTTATATTGATAAATAACAGTATATTGTGCACGTCGCTAGTCTTATATTAAATTAATCGTAATTAAAATCTTCCGCCGGGATCGAACCGGGAACCTTGCGCGTGAGGCACACGCGATAACCACTACACTATGGAAACAACGAAAAAGTTTGACCGATTTAAGTATATGAAATGAACCGTTAATTTAATTTTTGGTAGTTATGTTAAAAATCAGCTGTTCTATATTAGTTCGTAAAGATCAGCTGATTTCATTGAACAGCTGATAATAAGTTTTAGAATAAATTATTGTAATTAAAGTAGAAAAAAATAAGAGAAAATATGATTTATGATTTTTTTTTAGTTACATAATTTTTTTCTTTAGCCGTATTGTATAATTATTATGAACCTAATTAAGATAAGTTAATATGTGTTTTATAAATAGGCGCAGCACACAGCGATGACGTACCTTTCCTAATGTCCCAACAAATACTGAAGTATCTACCCCTGAAAGGGAATGATGCGAAAGTGTCCAAGCAGATGACAAGAATGTGGTCAAATTTTGCCAGAACTGGGTAAGTACCGATGTATACAATAGTGTCTACAGTAATAAAGTAGTACGAGGGTTGTCCGTAAAGTATGGTTCCCAAGGGGCCACTGCGAACGTTGTTACGCGGGATCCGGTGACCTTGGCTTGCAGCTTGGTTCCTCCACTCCAAATCCCCACTCCGCGAGCGGTCTGCGACGCTCAGTCTTGCCTTGATAGCCGTTAATAATGGAGTTATTTTTTCTGTCTCCCGCCAGGAGCGAATTACGCTCTGTGATTAGTTTTTTCTGTGCAAAAAACACTGCGCCGGTGGACATTCGTATCAAACTGTGTGAAGTGTGCGGGGAAAAATATATGAGTATACAACACGAGCGCAAATGGTGCAGAGAATTCAAAGACGGACGTACAGACGTTCATGATGAACAGCGTTTCGGACGAAACGATTGCGAAAGTGGAAGAAGCAATGCTGAACGATCGAAGAGTGACTGTTCGGGAGCTCTCCGAGATGTCAGCAAGACCTGCATTGATAAAATTTTTGACA
Source organism: Callitettix versicolor (assembly GCA_022606455.1). NCBI lineage: Eukaryota > Metazoa > Arthropoda > Insecta > Hemiptera > Cercopidae > Callitettix > Callitettix versicolor. Next base: position 9,257,732 of record CM040185.1, read on the forward strand.
GACCATTTAGGGTACAGCAAGGTTTGTGCAAAATGGGTCCCAAGCAGACCACAAACGGTAACGGATTGATGCGGCCCGCGAATTTCTTCAAGCCTACGAAACCCACGGCGAGAAATTCTTGGACTCCATTGTCACTGGGGACGCTACCTGGGTACACTATACAATATCGGAAACGAAAGAACAATCACGTCTGTGGAAACATCCAGAGTCGCCGAAGCCGCAGAAGTTCAAACAAAAACTATCTGCCGGCAAAGTCATGGCGAGCGTGTTTTGGGACAGAAAGGAGTTATTGTTGTGCGAATTCATGGATACCGGCACAATCAATGCTGATCGTTACTGTGAGACGTTAAGGAACCTTCGCCGCGCGATTCAAAACAAGAGGAGAGACATGCTCACGAAGGGAGTTTGTTTCCATCAAGACAACGCTCGTCCGCACACCGCCCTGTAACAGCCGATCTCATCAATCAATTTGGATGAGATACTGTCACACATCCGCCCTACAGCCAGCTTTAAGTGACTACCATGTTTTCCATAATTTGAAGAAACACTTAGGTGGGACGCATTTCAGTACCGGAAAGGAGCTGAAAGAAGAAGTTTTAATCTCCTTCGCGGCGCGGCGGGAGAATTTTTCGACTCATGTATACAAAAGATGGTTCACCGTATGCAAAAATGCATCGATTTCAACGGCGATTATGTCGAAAAATAGAAAAAAGTATAAGCTTTCCAAAAATGTATTATTCAATGCAAATAAACATGTTTTTCATTGTGGAAAATTATTGGGAACCTTATTTTACGGACAACACTAGTATAATAGTGTTAAGTATACAAATTTTATATACTTACATAAAAACGTATTTAGACAAAGACTAACTCAGCGTTACGATTACATTTAATTGTGTTTGCCTGTTTAAAAAATGGTGCCTTGTTCAAATCTTCTTGTTTTTAACTAAGTTATTTATTAAGAAATTTGAAAAAAATTGAACATTTATCAAATTTAAAACAATACATTATTTATAAATTTCGCACAACGAAAGTTTTAAGTAAACAGCCTTTTGAATAAGTATTTCAATTTCTTTAATGAATACAAACATGTTAACGTAGTTACCCTTGAAAAGGCTACATACATTGTCCGCGAGTAAAGACGGCATTTGGTAAAAATGCTCTTTGAAGTGTTTGTCCCTGCAACTTGTTTATAGTGATAGCAAAAGCAATTTTAGTCTTCTAGTCAATTGAAAAGGAGTGCTTGATAATTTCTGTATTTTGACATTTTAATTATACTTCGTATTTTATGATGACCGTATTAACAATAGATAGAAGGAGAAATCGCAAATATATTTGTGTAAAAACAACGTCCAAAACATGTGTTTGGTATTCGAAATACTTGTCCCGGCTTGTACGACGGGCAGGGATGACCACATAACCCATAAGTTTAATGACTTTTAAGTAAATATTGAAATTGTTCTAAGCACGTTATGCAGAAAAGAGGTATTTGTAATGGGATTGTTTATTTGTGGTTAATAAGTTAGCTTCTAAAATATGCAAAATATTGTCTGATTTGTGATGCCGCGCATGCGCATCCATGATGCCGTTTTGCCTGACAGTTAAAAGTGTCTTTTTGTTAACATTTTCCACAAACAGTAAGTTTTAGCGCAAAATCGTTTAGCAATGTCAGAAGCCGGTTAAAAAATCTTTCTAAAGATACCTAATTTATGCCTGTACGAATAGTATGTGCTGAGAAAAAGATATGTTGACTCGAGAAATAATATACGCGTATATGATAGTAACAATGAATACTCTGTACTAATCAAGTAAACAAAACTCAACAACAATGCTTATTCACTGCCACTTGGATCTTTTTCTTCTGTGGTAAAACAACAGCAAATAAATGTTAACAAGTAACTCGACACTTTAAATCTTTCTGTTTTTTTTTTTTTTGCAACCGATAGAAAGAGCAATAAAGAAAATGAATCTTGGCGCAAAGTTTTTTCTGTGAAAGTATTTTTTCACTGATTAGGGAAATTTATTTTATTTTGAAACTTAATACAAACAAAGCTAATTATAACACAACAGCTGTTTTTTTTCAGCCACAGAGATTCACGTATTCTCTATGATGCAGCAATAATTACTCATTTTCACAAATTTGTGCTGGTTTTCGGTTAAAGACGTATTGTAATATAGCCTGCAGTTATAATGTAAATTATCTTCTCTTTATTTGTTTCACCCAACTTTGGGGTACACTAATCAATCACTTTTTAATGCTCTGAGCCTTCCTCGTAGCCCAGTATTGCTTCATTCGTTGTGATCTTGCTTTTCTTTCTTAGTCAGAGATTTGGATCGTTTGCTTGGATTTGACTTTGCCTTGGAACCGTTGCTTCTTGTCCTTGGTTATTGTTTTGGCTGTTCTGTCCATGAGCATAGTGTCAGTGATTTGTAGTTCTGTTATGTCTTTCTCCGTTTCTCTAAACCAAAGTGGTTTGGCTCTTCTATTGCGAAAGTAGTCAAATATTTTTTTGGTTAATCTATTTTTGTCCATTCGGAGGATGTGCCCATAAAAATCAATTCTCCTTTTTCTTATTGTGTCTGACAGTGTTTCAGTTTTTTGGTAAAGAGTTTCATTACTGATGTGGAGTAATTGGTTGTTACGGAATTTGGGGCCTAAGATTTTTCGTAATATCTTTCTTTCTTTGATCTCCAGTCTTTCAAGTGGGCCCTGGGTTGTGAAAGATAATGTTTCAGCTGCATATAAGGCTTCTGATTTAATTACCGTATGATAATGCCTTATCTTTGTATTCCAGGAGAGGTACTTCTTGTTGTATGTGTCTTTGGTAAGTCGGAAGGCTAATTCAACTTTATTTCTCCTAGATTCCATAGCTTTTTTTCTCTAGAGCGTTCCAGCTGATCCATTCCCCAAGATATTTGAATTCTTTGACTATCTCAATGTATTGTTCTCCCACTTGAAGCTTTTTTGGTGGTTTTTGTATGTTTGTCAATATTTTAGTCTTTTCAAATGAAACTTTAAGTCCCATTTTTAACGCTTGCTTCTGGAGTTCAATAGTCTGTTCCTTAGCTACTTCCAATGTCTCAGCTAGTGTAGCCATGTCACCCGCAAAAGCCAAACAATTTACCTTCCTTTGTTCTTTGTTCCTAGTCTGATTCCACTATGCGTATTCACGTTAATGTAAATTATGTTAGTGATTTTATTTTTAAAATGTACAGAAAGTTAATTGGCTGAAATTAATTAACACTTAATATAACTTTTATTTTCGTTTACAGAAATCCAAACGATGAATCTCTCCCGATTTTCTGGGAACCGACAAGTTTATATCAACGAAACCATCTACAAATAGGAAATCAATTGCAAATAATCAACAACGGAGTACAAGAAGAGAGAATGCGATTTTGGCAATACATGTACCAAAGGAATCCTGCGTTGTATTAGTTCCTATTTAATACTTCTTTGAAGTACAATTCTTTACAGTTACCGGTAGTTTATTGACTACACAAATATGTAATTTGTTTGATGAACAATTTTTTTTTTAAATTTATCAAACGAATTCAAGCATTCCAACTTTTCTTATTTTAAAAAACAATACAAATTGTTACCCATAATGGAAGCCAATATTGACTTGTACAATGTATAATGAAAGTTACCAAACATGGTTTTTATTATTTAATAAGACGTTATACAGGTTATATTAGTGTTAAACTGTAAACGTGTTTAATATTTTAACATTTAATACATTAACTAACAGGACGGATATATACAAATAGTAAATATATGATCACCAAAGATGATAGCATTAAACATTGTTTTTAATGTTAATGAATAACATTAAGTTTTCTAGGTTAGGTGAACAGATTCCTTAAGGTGCATTTTCTACAGGGTTATAATAGAAAAACACTAATAATTTTACAATATTGACATTTTAAAAACAATTTAGCATAAATTATTTCAATATGTTGTAATATCGATATGTTTTGTCTCTAAAATGCCCCGAATTATATCGATATGTCTTAGGTTACCAGTAAATTAATAAACATTCCCTTAGATCCTTAGTGTTTACATTGAGGGGCTAAGATAAGATATGCAGTGGCTCAAATATTGAGCTGTATGAACTACCTCATATGTTTGACGCAGTCTAGTAGGCCTACGTTTGAGATCATCAACAAATATCAAGTGAGAAAATGTTAGACATTATTAGAATAGTTTAATTTAGAAAAAAAAATTAATGTTGTTATTTATTTTTGTAAGTGCCAATTCGTTTATGCTGTTATACTGTATTGGTTTTAAATGTTAGCGTTAAAATTTTGATTTAAATCAGTTTTGGAATTTTTGATTTTTTTTATGTTCTCATATTGTGTGGGAGGGAAGAGATTTTGTGAAGAATTTTGTAGTAATATAAGTAAGTTATAAAATTTCATGTTTAGGCCAGATGTATTTTAAGGTACAAATAAAGATTGTTTTTATAATAAAATATTTGTAACGTTCATTTATTAAATAATTTTATTGTTTTCCCATTAATTGACTTTTACATTTTCTTTTTACCCTGCCGCCTCGGTGGCCTAGTTGATAGCGTACTGGGCTTTCACACCGAGGACCCGGGTTCGATTCCCGGCCAGGGTTTACCATTTTCATACGCTATAAATCATCCCATCGTCTGCATTAGCCCAAGTGTGCACAATGGTCGGACGTTAAACAAATACAAAAAAAAATGTATCCTATAAAACAAAATTATCTTGGGGAATGGATCAGCTGGAATGCTCTAGAGAAAAAAGCTATGGAATCTAGGAGAAATAAAGTTGAATTAGCCTTCCAACTTACCAAGGACACATACAACAAAAAGTCCCTTTCCTGGAATACAAAGATATGGCATTATCATACGGTAATTAAACCAGAAGCCTTATTTGCAGCTGAAACATTGTCTCTCACAACCCAGGGCCCACTTGAAAGGCTGGAGATCAAAGAAAGAAAGATATTACGAAAAATCTTAGGCCCCAAATTCCGTAACAACCAATTACTCCGCATCAGGAATGAAACTCTTTACCAAAAAACTGAAACACTATCAGACACAATAAGAAAAAGGAGAATTGATTTTTATGGGCACATCCTCCGAATGGACAAAAATAGACTAACCAAAAAAATATTTGACTACTTTCACAGTAGAAGAGCCAAACCACTTTGGTTTAGAGAAACGGAGAAAGACATAACAGAACTGCAGATCACTGACACTATGCTCATGGACAGAACAGCCAAAACAATAACCAAGGACAAGAAGCAACGGTTCAAAGGCAAAGTCAAATCCAAGCGAACAATCCAAATCTCTGACGAAGAAAGAAAAGCAAGATCACAACGAATGAAGCAATACTGGGCTACGAGGAAGGCACAGAACATTGAGAAGTGATTGATTTGGTGTACCCCAAAGTTGGGTGAAACAAATAAAGAGAGAAAACAAAAATTATCATCCAAACCCTTGCACAATGTAACTTATTTTACAGTAATATTTAAAGTTCACAAAGGTTTAATATTTTATAATTTTTATTTATTTATTTTTTTATTTTTTTTAACGTCCGACTATTGTGCACACTTGGGCTAATGCAGACGATGGGATTATTTATAGCGTATGAAAATGCCAAGCCCTGGCCGGGAATCGAACCCGGTTCCTCGGGGTGAATGCCTAGTACGCTATCCACTAGGCCACCGAGGCGGTTATATATTTTATAATTAGCCAATTGTTAAAACACCTTCTTCATCGCTGTGCAGTCATATAAATAATGTACTCTCAACAACACTATCAAAATCTTTCTGAATCGTAAATACCTTATATTTGTTTTGGACAATTTTAGAAAAACCTTTATATGATGAACCATTTGGGTCATCTTCAGTTTCAATTTTTATACCTATAAAAAGTACACAAGGTACTTCTGACCGACAGCAAAACAACGGTAAGGGTAACACAACGTACTCCTGACCGACAGCAAAACAACGTTAAGGGTAACACAAGGTACTTCTGACCGACAGCAAAACAACGGTAAGGGTAACACAACGTACTCCTGACCGACAGCAAAACAACGTTAAGGGTAACACAAGGTACTTCTGACCGACAGCAAAACAACGGTAAGGGTAACACAAGGTACTCCTGACCGACAGCAAACAACGGTAAGGGTAACACAAGGTACTTCTGACCGACAGCAGAACAACGGTAAGGGTAACACAACGTACTCCTGACCGACAGCAAAACAACGGTAAGGGTAACACAACGTACTCCTGACCGACAGCAAAACAACGGTAAGGGTAACACAACGTACTCCTGACCGACAGCAAAACAACGGTAAGGGTAACGCAACGTACTCCTGACCGACAGCAAAACAACGGTAAGGGTAACACAAGGTACTCCTGACCGACAGCAAAACAACGGTAAGGGTAACACAAGGTACTCCTGACCGACAGCAAAACAACGGTAAGGGTAACACAACGTACTCCTGACCGACAGCAAAACAACGGTAAGGGTAACACAACGTACTCCTGACCGACAGCAAAACAACGGTAAGGGTAACACAACGTACTCCTGACCGACAGCAAAACAACGGTAAGGGTAACACAACGTACTCCTGACCGACAGCAAAACAACGGTAAGGGTAACACAACGTACTCTGACCGACAGCAAAACAACGGTAAGGGTAACACAACGTACTCCTGACCGACAGCAAAACAACGGTAAGGGTAACACAACGTACTCCTGACCGACAGCAAAACAACGGTAAGGGTAACACAACGTACTCCTGACCGACAGCAAAACAACGGTAAGGGTAACACAACGTACTCCTGACCGACAGCAAAACAACGGTAAGGGTAACACAACGTACTCCTGACCGACAGCAAAACAACGGTAAGGGTAACACAACGTACTCCTGACCGACAGCAAAACAACGATAAGGGTAACACAACGTACTCCTGACCGACAGAAAAACAACGGTAAGGGTAACACAACGTACTCCTGACCGACAGCAAAACAACGGTAAGGGTAACACAAGGTACTCCTGACCGACAGCAAAACAACGGTAAGGGTAACACAACGTACTCTGACCGACAGCAAAACAACGGTAAGGGTAACACAACGTACTCCTGACCGACAGCAAAACAACGGTAAGGGTAACACAACGTACTCCTGACCGACAGCAAAACAACGGTAAGGGTAACACAAGGTACTCCTGACCGACAGCAAAACAACGGTAAGGGTAACACAAGGTACTCCTGACCGACAGCAAAACAACGGTAAGGGTAACACAACGTACTCCTGACCGACAGCAAAACAACGGTAAGGGTAACACAACGTACTCCTGACCGACAGCAAAACAACGGTAAGGGTAACACAACGTACTCCTGACCGACAGCAAAACAACGGTAAGGGTAACACAACGTACTCCTGACCGACAGCAAAACAACGGTAAGGGTAACACAACGTACTCCTGACCGACAGCAAAACAACGGTAAGGGTAACACAACGTACTCCTGACCGACAGCAAAACAACGGTAAGGGTAACACAACGTACTCCTGACCGACAGCAAAACAACGGTATGGGTAACACAACGTACTCCTGACCGACAGCAAAACAACGATAAGGGTAACACAACGTACTCCTGACCGACAGCAAAACAACGGTAAGGGTAACACAACGTACTCCTGACCGACAGCAAAACAACGGTAAGGGTAACACAAGGTACTTTTGACCGACCGGAAGAACAAAAAAACAATTACACCGGAACTAATATAAAGGACCGAAGGTTTCTGTTTCATGACGACCGTTCGGCATTTGATTTGTTTGTTTGTTTGTTACGCATTTTTGGCCAAACGCTTCGACCGATTGTTTTGAAATTTGATATGAAAACACCTTGTATAAATCCAAAAAGAGGTATTGTAAGATTTTCACCAAATCCTTTCTGTTTCAAAATGGCGGACTCTGCTTAACAATGACGAGTGTATGCAGTTTTGGCCAAACGCGTCGACCGATTGTTCTGAAATATGGTACGAAAGTACCTTATACAAAGCCGGAAATATATATGTGTAAGATTGTTCGCGTTCACTTCCGTTTCAAGATGGCGTTCAATAAAAAATGAACACATTTTTAGACATATGAACACGTTGTTTTTAAATTTGTTACGAATAGGCTTATATCTTTTATAATGCTCAAATAACTTTGTAACATTTTTCCATATTCCTGGCGAATATGGAGGCTGGGGCATCGTTACAGTACTGTTTTTGGCCAAAAATTCACGAACAAGCAATGAAGTATGAGCTGGTGCATTATCGTGGTGCAAAAGCCATGAATTTTTTTTTCCACAGATCCGAGCGTTTTTTTTCGGATTGCTTCACGCAAACGGCGTTGAACTTGTAGGTAGTACTCCTTATTGACCGTTTCACCTGGTGGCAGGAATTCATGATGCACTATGCCATTAATATCGAATAACACAGTGAGCATAACCTTCACGTTCGACCGCACTTGTCGAGCCTTTTTCGGTCTTGGCGAGCCAGAATGCCTCCACTGGCATGATTGAGCCTTAGTTTTGACGTCATATCCGTAAACCCATGTTTCGTCACCTGTTATAATACGTTTCAGTAATTCTGCATCGTCGTTGACTTCATTTAGTGACTCCTGAGCAACTTCCATTCGCCGCTGTTTTTGTTCAAAATTCAACAATTTTGGAACGAATTTTGCTTCAACGCGTTTCATACACAAAAGATTGGAAACAATGTCATGACATGATCCAATCGATATGCCAACATCATCAGCGACCTCTCTAATTGTGATTCGACGATTGTTCATAACCATTTCTTTCACTTTTTCCACGTTTTCATCGGTTGTTGATGTGCTGGGGCGTCCAGGGCGTTCGTCATCTTCAACGTCTTCACGGCCTTCTTGGAAACGCTTATACCACTCGTAAACTCTTGCTTTACTATAGCAGACTCACCATAGGTCTTTTTTAATATTTCACACACTTTGTTACACTTTATTCCATTTTTTTACGCAAAATTTGATACAAATTCTTTGATCCATTACTTTTAACAAACGAAAATCGTCGAGCTCATAAAAACACGTCTAACCTTAGTGGCTGTCACAGACAAAGTCAACAATGAAAACAGCTGAAAGTTTTATCATACTTCAAGGGCATGTATACCAACATAATAAAAAAAAATGTTTGACAATCGGACTCTCCAAGCCCGCGAAATTTAAAAATTCTTCTGAAACTTGCTGAAGTGTCAATATTGGTCAAACGCCGAGCGGTCTAACATGTTTCTGCACGTGTCATTTACAGATTTTCTCGGTCTACGACAGAGGGAGTGACGATGCCAACCGTAAATAAACTACTTTCGCTTGGAAGCTGAAAGGGAAGGATTAATTATTTGTGAATTGCATCCATCACCAAAAACTGTTGTTAAATCCAAGTAGTTAGACAAATTTAAATTAAAACTTCACGAAGGCAATTCCAGGATCGCCACATGCGTGTGTAACCGTAGTATTCTCTACTTTGAAGGCGCCAGTTGCTATACAGCTAACTAAATAAATGTTTATTTTCGCCTTATCGTTGTTTGGTGTTACGCCTTATCGATAAACCGACAATTTTCTGCTACAGCTGATAAGACTAGTTGTAAAGAAATATTTATAACTTAATTTTGATTTTTAACAGATTATACATAAACAGGTTATGCTTTTTAAGTACCTAATAGTCATACAAACATTAGTGTTTCTTTACTACCCTTATAGATTGATCATTTATTAAGATAAATCTTTTATTTATATTTTATTTGAAAGATGATGGTGGGTGATTGTGATGACGACGACGAAGATGATGATGATGAAAGTGATGGTGGTAATAATGATGATGATGATAGTGACGGTGGTAGTGGTGATGATGGTGGTGGTAATGATGATGATTTATGATGACGGTGGTGATAATAATAATGATGATGATGATGATAATGACGATGATGGAGGTGATGATGATGATTTATGATGACGGTGGTGATAATAATGATGGTGATGATAATGACGGTGGTGGTGGTTATGATGGTGGTGGTTATGATGGTGGTGGTAATGATGATGATTTATGATAACGGTGATGATGATGATGAAGATAATGACGATGGTGGTGGTGATGATGGTGGTGGTAATGATGATGATTTATGATGACGGTGGTGATAATGATGATGATGATGATGATGATAATGATTGTGGTAATTATGATGGTGGTGGTGATGATGATGGTGGAGGTGATGATGATGGGGGTGGTAATGATGATGCGATGGAGTCATAGGACCAAAAGATTAAACAACGAAACGTTCATTCAACCAAATTCTATACTAATATTTTGGCCCAAAGAACTTTTGGTCATATGAACCGTGTTTTTAAGAGGAGAGATCATATGACCAAAAGATCAAACAACCAAACGTTCATTCAACCAAATTCTATACTAATATTTTGGCCCAATGAACTTTTGGTCATATGAACCGTGTTCTTATTATTATTACGTTTTAGGTTTTTATTATTATTTTAAACACCATTATACTACTTACCCAGTCCATCTTAATTATTTAGCATTCAAGTGATAATTCTATAACAGTGACGTTTTATACATTTATTATATATATATATATATATATATATATATATATATATATATATATATATATATATATATATATATTGGTAGGTGTGAATACAAATTTTAACATTATTTTAAACGCCATCATAATAGTTACCCAGCCCAACATAATTATTTAGTATTCGTGTTAATTGTATAACAGTGACGTTTTATTCGTGTATTATATATTGGTACGTGTGAATAATAAATGTTTAAATTATGTTAAACGCAATCACACTACTTACCCAGCCCAACTTAATTATTTAGTATTCAAGTGTTAATTCTATAACAGTGACTTCTATACGTTTATTATATATTGTTACGTGTAAATAATAAATGTTTAAATTATTTTAAACGCCATCATACTACTTACCCAGTCCAACTTAATTATTTAGTATTCAAGTGTTAATTCTATAATAGTGACGTTTTATATTTTATTATATATTGGTATCTATATGCAATAATACAAAAAAGTGAATATATAAAATATTGACAGTATATTCAACTGTAGGCCTAAACGCTAAAACAATATATTAATGACTGGTGTGGGTATGTAGTGTAATGGCGTGTATTATTTAAATATCAGTAATGACACTGATCTATATGCAATAATAAAAAAACAGTGTTTTACAAAATATCCTCCTTCGAAGGATATACGAACCTCGAAGTTAATAAATCTCTAAGTTATTATATATTTTTGTTCGAATGAACCTTTGGTTGTTTGATTTTTTAGGTCATATGAGCTCTTCCCATGATGGTGATGATGATGGGGTGGTAATGATGCTAACGGTGATGATGATGGGGGTGGTAATGATGACGATGGGGTGGTAATGATGATGATGGGATGGTAATGGTGATGATGGGATGGTAATGGTGATGATGGGTGGTAATGATGATGATGGGGTGGTAATGATGATGATGGGTGGTATTGATGGTGATGGGGTGGTAATGATGATGGTGTGGTAATTATGATGATGGGGTGGTAATGATGATGATGGGGGTGGTAATAATGATGATGGGGTGGTAATGATGATGATGGGGGTCGTAATGATGATGATGGTGATGGTGGTGGAGATGATATGTCCACGACTGGAAGATAAGAACCAATAAACAACCGTATGTTCGACACAAGGAAGAGTTGTGCATAAGTTAAAAAATGCCGTAAAGCACAATATATGAAAGATTCTGAGCAAAAATTGTAAATAAAAAAGAACAGGATATGAAAATATGTTATATACCAAAAGTGGAGATGTACTTCTCGAAGTAGATAATGACTGGTGTGTTAAACACCAAAAGCCACCCCAGGAAGTTGTGACAGGTACAGGTACGGTTAGTTATAAGCATGTTTTATTTACACAAGTTTATATTGTAATGCACAAGATAAAACAGTATACCATTTTTTGGTAGGTTTGGTTAATTCACGTCATTGGTTTTCCTGTCTTTTTCTACAATTACAATGCATCTGTGATATGAAGCGTTATAATTGCAACAATTTTCGTACGTAAAAGGTCTGTCTTGTATTTTTTTGCATTCAGTACAAAGGTCTGCAGCTCCCTGCGACTGAAACAGTTCAAAAAATAATTAGGGCCTACTTCTAATTTGAAATTACACGTTACTTTTTATTTTGATATAATTAAGTTTAAAAGGCGTTTGTCGTAAAAATGATTTTAGGTAAAAAACAATTTTGACACAAAAATGTTACAAAAAAAATAATAAAGTTTTTATTTTGTAAATCAAAATATACATTTTACAAATATGCGTGAAATGAATTAGCGCGTTTAAATTTAGAGCACGTTTTAAAATTCGTAACTGTGAGAATTTCGAAAAAAATATTGCCTCAAATGAAACGTTTAAACAACGAAACAATATTTTGTTCAAATTTAGAACACGTTTTAAAATACGTCACTCGGAAAATGTCGAAAAAATATTGCCTCAAATGAAACGTTTAAATAACAAAACAATATTTTGTTCAAATTTAGAACACGTTTTAAAATGCGTTACTCGGAAAATTTCGAAAAAATATTGCCTCAAATGAAACGTTTAAACAACGAAACAATATTTTGTTCAAATTTAGAACATGTTTTAAAATGCGTCACTCGGAAAATTTCGAAAAAATATTGCCTCAAATGAAACGTTTAAACAACGAAACAATATTTTGTTCAAATTTAGAACATGTTTTAAAATGCGTCACTCGGAAAATTTCGAAAAAATATTGCCTCAAATGAAACGTTTAAACAACGAAACAATATTTTGTTCAAATTTAGAACACGTTTTAAAATGCGTCACTCGGAAAATGTCGAAAAAATATTGCCTCAAATGAAACGTTTAAACAACGAAACAATATTTTGTTCAAATTTAGAACACGTTTTAAAATGCGTCACTCGGAAAATGTCGAAAAAATATTGCCTCAAATGAAACGTTTAAATAACGAAACAATATTTTGTTCAAATTTAGAACACGTTTTAAAATGCGTTATTCGGAAAATGTCGAAAAAATATTGCCTCAAATGCCAAAACAAATAACGAAACAATACTTTGTTCAAATTTAGATCATATTTTAACATGCGTAACTAGAAAATTCGAAAAATATTTTAAAATAATGATTCCGAGATGTTTCAAACAAAATCTCACGAAACAGTCAATTAGTTCCTTGATCAGCAATGCTGACAAACACACGCATAGATTTACAAACATCAAGCAACAAACACTTTCTTCTAATCTTACCTCTGTACAATAATGTTTGAGAATACTGAATCTGTGCCCAGCAAAGGCCGAAACAAAGCACATCAACGCTATTAGTAGCAAGACCTTCATCTGTGTCACAAGACGTAACAGATTAGTAAAGAAGTAACCAATTAACAACCTGATTTTAAAGTGCACAAAGAATGCACTAACCTTTACATGTACAATTAAGTCACTTATGTAAGACTTAAGTGTAAATCCCTCATCGCGTTTTTGCCAGCGTTTAAAAATTCGAAATAAGCGGCGTCGAAAAATGAAATAAATAAATTAATTCGAAATAAATACAAAAGAGGTAATCAAAAATAAGAGTTTACAAAAAATTAGTAAAAAAGCGGTTTTACTTATAAAAAAGCGTATAAATTGTAAATGAAAATAAGTTACTGCGTAGCTTAAACGCTGGAGAGAGAGAGGGGGAGAGAGGGGGGAGAGAGAGGGAGGGAGGGAGAGAGGAGAGAGGGGGAGAGAGGGAGAGAGAGGGAAATAGGGGAAGAGAGAGGGAGAAGAGAGAGGGAGAGAGTTGGAGGGAGGGAGGGAGAGGCGAGAGGGAGGGAGAGAGGGGGATAGAGTGGGAGGGAAAGAGAGAGGGAGAGAGGGGAGAGGGAGAGGGAGGGAGGGAGAGAGGGAGAGAGGGGGAGGGGAGAGAGGAGGAGAGGGGAGAGAGGGAGAGGGAGAGATGGAGAGAGGGGAGAGGGGATGGGGAGGGGAGGGGAGGGGGAGGGCTGGATGGAGAGGGGTGGGAAAGAGGGGATGGAAAGAGAGGGAGAGAGATGGAGAGAGGGGAGAGAGAAGGAGAGAGAGATAGGAAGGGAGGGGGAGAGAGAAAGAGAGGGGAGGGAAGAGGGGTGGAGAGGGAGAGAGGGAGGGAGATCCGTCATCGGGATCAAATCACGCTGGATAAGTTCCAGGTACCGTTAGCAGCTCTTTTATTCTTTTTAAGGGGTAATCTGCATTTGCACAAATTTAGCAAATGAGTTTGAAATTACAGAGATTTGAATACATGTTGAACAACTATAAAGTAACCAATAGAATTGTGAGAATTACTGAAATATCGACTAACACAATTGATCAATGAATAAATAATTTTAAAGAAATAATAAATTCGCGTAAAATATTTATTGACAAATTGCAAATAAAACTAAAGCAATTAAAAAGTAAGTCAAAGGGAAACTATAATTAAAAAATTGTCTAAAATGTTTCGTATTAGATAAATTAACATTTGAAATAGTAATTGAAACATAAATCTAGAAATATAAAGAAATAACCTTGTACACCCAATCATGAAAAGTTTCATCAAAATAAATTCATCCGACTACATTAAAATCTTTTAACGAAATAAAAACAAAATATTATAAATAATAAGGTATGAGGAAACCTATTGTTGCATTCATCAAACCGATAAAAATAAATGAATTAATTAAATTTCAAAGACTGAAATAGAATAAGAGAACCCAAGGCAGTAAACTTACAGATCAAAATTTCCGTTCCTCAGCAGAAGGAAATTAAATTGTTATTTAGTGATATATATATATATATATATATATATATATATATATATATATATATACATATTCAAGAACTAAACACAAAATATGGTAAGATAAACAGAGTCAAGCACTTCAAATACCTGGGAGAAATTCTTGAACCCACAGGTGGCGAGAAGGCTGCGCGAAGGGTTCGGCTACTGAGAATAAAGAGGACTCTTGGTATAACGCGTGATATCTACAATAAGAGATGTATGTCGACGCAAACAAAAATCAAACACAGTCATAAAACCGGAGGAATTATATGCAAGCGAGACGCTAGCACTCCACAAAAAAGAGACCATGGAAGACATTTTGAAGGAAGGACGCAAAATCTTAAGAAAGATCCTTGGCCCGAGATTAACAGAAAACAGGTTATCCACAGGTTGCATTCCCGGAGGACCAGAGAAGATATCGAACCTGGCAGCAGATATCAGAAGAAGGAGGCTTCAATTCTATGGACACATCAGTAGACTCCCAACAGAATCCTTAAATATATACAAAGAGTCAAATCAACAACGTCGTGGATCGCACAAGTCTGAATAGACCTACATGACGCAGAAATAGACTCAAGAGACATTGAAGACAGGAACGCATACAGGAGAAAGATGCTCGGTTGGAAGATCCCAGAGAATGAAATCCCAAAAAAAGAAGGGGTAAAATGGACGGAGGAGCGGAAGAGGATCCATGGGGACAGGATGAGGAAGGTGTGGAGGATTAGAAGGAACAAGACATGAGTCAGAGTGCTTTGCGTGATCCAACAGGGTCTATACGCAAATAATAATAATACACACACACACACACACACACACACACACACACACACACACACACACACACACACACACACACACACACACACACACACACACACACACACACACACACACACACACACACACACACACACACACACACACACACACACACACACACACACATACACACCAAACACAGACACAGATACACATACACTCACACACACACACACACACACACACCACACTACACATACACAACACATAGACACACCAAACACAGTCACAGATACACACACACACACACACACACACACACACACACACACACACACACACACACACACACACACGCGCGTGCACAACACACACGCGCACACACAAACACAACACACACACACACACACACACACACACAACACCACACACACACAAACGCGCGCGCGCGCGCGCACAACACACACACACAAACACACACACACAACACACACGCGCGCACACACAAACACCAACACACACACAACGCACACACGCGCGCGCACAACACACACGCACACACACATACACACACAACACACACACACACACACACACACACACACACACACACACACATACACACACAACACACACACACATACACACACAACACGCACACACACGCACACACACAAACACACACGCTCGCGCGCACAACACACACGCGCAAACACAAACACAACACAACACACACACAACACACACGCGCGCGCGCACACACATAACACACACACAAACACAATACACACACACACACACACACAACTCACAAACACACGCGCTCGCGCACATACACACACACACAATCCAAACACACACACACACACACACACAACATACAAACATACGCGCTCGCGCACATACACACACACACACACACACACACACACACACACAACCCAAACACACACACACACACACACACACACAACACAATCACAACACAAACACACGCGCGCGCGCACACACGCACACAACACACACACACACACACACACACAACACACACACACACACACACACACACACACACACACACACACACACACACACACACACACACACACACACACACACACACACACACAATAGTGCAGTTTTTCAAAACCTGAAGACGACTTTTCTATTAAAAGTTTAAAATCTATTTCAAATGAAATTATTAAAATAAGTAATCCACTCAGGTAACCATGATCTATTCTTCACTTTATCCTTTCTTGTAAGAGTCCTTAAGTACAAAATGAATGCACTTTTTGTGCGCACTTACCCTTCGAGACCACTATTGTCACGTCTGTTTTTGTCCTTTATTAGTTTTAGTATTAGAAAGGAATATTCGTACGGTAACCTATATAATATGTGCACCTGGTTTACACCCAATTATTAAGAATTATATATGTTTAGCTATCAGTATAAATTTACAAGTATTTAAACTGATATCAATGATAATAATAATAAAAATTACAAAAAGTATTCTTTTTAACTGCAAAAGCTTTTACAGGTAATTAAAATTAATGTTTCGTTATTAAAAAAATTAAAAACCCACAAAATAATAACAGCAATTTTATCATTGAACGTGAAATGTCATTTTCAAATTTTTGTAAGCAGTTATTTGAAGAAAATATATAACGCTTTACTACCACTTAGAGAAAATTTAATGGGTTTTTAATCTTGGTTTAGTAAAATAAATTGTTTTTAAATGTCACTTAAATTATAATTGCCAAAAGTAATAATAATGTTTCATTGTCACAAGATTTTTATGAGTAAACGCTTTATTTACTTTCAAAAACATAAATTATAATTGCACACTCTGTAACGGGTTAAAAATTAACCCGGTTATTAAAACGCACGGCTGGTCCTACGTAGCCTGAGATCAGCCCTTAAACCGTAAAAAGGTCAGTTGGCATTGTATAAAGTTACAGTACAAAGGTCAGTTGGCGATTGTATAAAGGTACAGTACAAAGGTTAGTTGGCGATTGTATAAAGGTACAGTATAAAGGTCAGTTGGCGATTGTATAAAGGTACAGTACAAAGGTCAGTTGGCGATTGTATAAAGGTACAGTACAAAGGTCAGTTGGCAATTGTAGCCTAAGGCGGCAGTAACCATTACAAAGGTCAGTTGGCGATTGTATAAAGGTACAGTACAAAGGTTAGTTGGCGATTGTATAAAGGTACAGTATAAAGGTCAGTTGGCGATTGTATAAAGGTACAGTACAAAGGTCAGTTGGCGATTGTAGCCTAAGGCGGCAGTAACCATTACAAAGGTCAGTTGGCGATTGTATAAAGGTTCAGTACAAAGGTCAGTTGGCGATTGTATAAAGGTACAGTACAAAGGTCAGTTGGCGATTGTAGCCTAAGGCGGCAGTAACCATTACAAAGGTCAGTTGGCGATTGTATAAAGGTACAGTACAAAGGTCAGTTGGCGATTGTATAAAGGTTCAGTACAAAGGTCAGTTGGCAATTGTATAAAGGTACAGTACAAAGGTCAGTTGGCGATTGTATAAAGGTACAGTACAAAGGTCAGTTGGCGATTGTATAAAGGTACAGTACAAAGGTCAGTTGGCAATTGTATAAGTACAAAGGTTAGTTGGCGACAGTACAAAGGTCAGTTGGCGATTGTATAAAGGTACAGTACAAAGGTCAGTTGGCGATTGTAGCCTAAGGCGGCAGTAACCATTACAAAGGTCAGTTGGCGATTGTATAAAGGTACAGTACAAAGGTCAGTTGGCGATTGTAGCCTAAGGCGGCAGTAACCATTACAAAGGTCAGTTGGCGATTGTATAAAGGTACAGTACAAAGGTCAGTTGGCGATTGTAGCCTAAGGCGGCAGTAACCATTACAAAGGTCAGTTGGCGATTGTATAAAGGTACAGTACAAAGGTCAGTTGGCGATTGTAGCCTAAGGCGGCAGTAACCATTACAAAGGTCAGTTGGCGATTGTATAAAGGTACAGTACAAAAGGTCAGTTGGCGATTGTATAAAGGTACAGTACAAAGGTCAGTTGGCGATTGTATAAAGGTACAGTACAAAGGTTAGTTGGCGATTGTATAAAGGTACAGTACAAAGGTCAGTTGGCGATTGTATAAAGGTACAGTACAAAGGTCAGTTGGCGATTGTATAAAGGTACAGTACAAAGGTCGGATTGTATAAAGTAACCAGTACAAAGGTCAGTTGGCGATTGTATAAAGGTACAGTACAAAGGTCAGTTGGCGATTGTAGCCTAAGGCGGCAGTAACCATTACAAAGGTCAGTTGGCGATTGTATAAAGGTACAGTACAAAGGTCAGTTGGCGATTGTAGCCTAAGGCGGCAGTAACCATTACAAAGGTCAGTTGGCGATTGTATAAAGGTACAGTACAAAGGTCAGTTGGCGATTGTAGCCTAAGGCGGCAGTAACCATTACAAAGGTCAGTTGGCGATTGTATAAAGGTACAGTACAAAGGTCAGTTGGCGATTGTAGCCTAAGGCGGCAGTAACCATTACAAAGGTCAGTTGGCGATTGTATAAAGGTACAGTACAAAGGTCAGTTGGCGATTGTATAAAGGTTCAGTACAAAGGTCAGTTGGCAATTGTATAAAGGTACAGTACAAAGGTCAGTTGGCGATTGTATAAAGGTACAGTACAAAGGTCAGTTGGCGATTGTATAAAGGTACAGTACAAAGGTCAGTTGGCAATTGTATAAAGGTACAGTTCAAAGGTTAGTTGGCGATTGTATAAAGGTACAGTACAAAGGTCAGTTGGCGATTGTATAAAGGTACAGTACAAAGGTCAGTTGGCGATTTAGCCTAAGGCGGCAGTAACCATTACAAAGGTCAGTTGGCGATTGTATAAAGGTACAGTACAAAGGTCAGTTGGCGATTGTATAAAGGTTCAGTACAAAGGTCAGTTGGCGATTGTATAAAGGTACAGTACAAAGGTCAGTTGGCGATTGTATAAAGGTACAGTACAAAGGTCAGTTGGCGATTGTATAAAGGTACAGTACAAAGGTCAGTTGGCAATTGTATAAAGGTACAGTACAAAGGTTAGTTGGCGATTGTATAAAGGTACAGTACAAAGGTCAGTTGGCGATTGTATAAAGGTACAGTACAAAGGTCAGTTGGCGATTGTAGCCTAAGGCGGCAGTAACCAGTACAAAGGTCAGTTAGCGATTGTATAAAGGTACAGTACAAAGGTCAGTTGGCGATTGTATAAAGGTACAGTACAAAGGTCAGTTGGCGATTGTATAAAGGTACAGTACAAAGGTCAGTTGGCGATTGTAGTCTAAGGCGGCAGTAACCAGTACAAAGGTCAGTTTGCGATTGTATAAAGGTACAGTACAAAGGTCAGTTGGCGATTGTATAAAGGTACAGTAAAAAGGTCAGTTGGCGATTGTATAAAGGTACAGTAAAAAGGTCAGTTGACGATTGTAGCCTAAGGCGGCAGTAACCAGTACAAAGGTCAGTTGGCGATTGTATAAAGGTACAGTACAAAGGTCAGTTGGCGATTGTAGCCTAAGGCGGCAGTAACCAGTACAAAGGTCAGTTGGCGATTGTATAAAGGTACAGTAAAAAGGTCAGTTGGCGATTGTATAAAGGTACAGTAAAAAGGTCAGTTGACGATTGTAGCCTAAGGCGGCAGTAACCAGTACAAAGGTCAGTTGGCGATTGTAGCCTAAGGCAGCAGTAACCAGTACAAAGGTCAGTTGGCGATGGCTACCATTAGCTACACTTGAAAGAACCGCTCGCTCAGAGTTCTGGGACACGACTGACTAAGAACGGGTCTCTGCGCATGAGCGGCGCTCAACAGTATAAAAGGAGGCCGTTGTGGCTGTAAAGTGGTAAAACTGACTGGCGCTCTCTCTGCCATGATCTCACAGCTGTCATACCCAACTCAATAACCACTTCCAAACTAGACTACCACGTAAAAACGCTACAATTTAACATCACCACTTCCCTTCACAACAACTCCCATTGCACCGCTCCTTCCTCCAAACGATCGGACTTGCCGCCTCACATTACTACAGAACTACGCAGGAAGAGACGTCTCAGAAAATTGTGGCAAACAACGAGGGCACTTGCTCACAAAAGGCAGCTGAACAAGCAGACGGCACTAGTCAAGGCGTTGCTAATGGAGTTTAAAGAAGACACTTGGGACAACAATATATCTTCGCTAGACATAAACAACGGGTAATTATGGAAAGCTGCTAGAACTCTCACAGGAGAAAACGGCCAAATCATCCACTAGAATCCACTGCAAGCCTAGTATACAGTCCCTTGGAAAAAGCAGAGACTTTTGCTGACACGCTAGAACATCAGTTTTCCCCTCATGCGCACATCTTCGATCCTGTTTATACTCAACATGTTCAAGATCACCTTCACCATTTCCTAAATCAGCCAGTAGTATCAACAGTCCGATACAATCGAGAAGCATGAGATGTTTTTACAATATAACAATCGACTAGAACATCTCGTAATCGCTTATCACTAGTCTCCAAAACATGCGTTTGGTATTCGAAATGCTTGTCCCAGCTTGTACGACGGACAAGAATAGGGGACTGTCAGTATGGCCACGTAACCTATAAGTTTAATGACTTTTAAGTAAACATTGAAATTGTCCTAAGCATTTTATGCAAAAAAGTGGCATTTGTAATGGGATTGTCTATTCGCGATTAATGCTTCGTAAAATATACAAAATATTGTCTGATTTGTGATACCGCGCATGCGCATCCATGATGCCGTTTCGCCTAGTTACCCTTGAAAAGGCTACATACGATTGTCCGTGAGTAAAGGCGGCATTTGGTAAATACAATCCTGCTCTTTGAAGTGTTTGTCCCTGCGACTTGTTTATAATGATAGCAAACGCAATTTTAATAGGTAACTGTCCTCTAGTCAATTGAAAAGGCTAGATAACCTTTAACTGTATTTTGACATTTTAATTGTACTTCGTATTTTATGATGTCCGTATTCACAATAGATAAATGCACGATGGAAGGAGAAATCGCAAATATATTTGTGTGAAAACAGTGTCGAAATCACGTGTTTGCTATTCGAAATGCTTGTGTACGACTGTCAGTATGGCCACATAACCTGTAAGTTTAATAACATTTCAGTAAAAATTGAAATTGTCCTAAGCACGTTATGCAAAAAAGTAGCATTTGTAATGGGATTGTCTAGTCGTGATTAATAAGTTAGCTTCGTGAAATATACAAAATATTGTCTGACTTGTGATGCCGTGCCTGCGCATGCGCGTCCATGATGCCGTTTTGTCTATGTCATTTATGTTAAAATTTTCCACGAACGACGTAGAAACGAATTTCAAAAATTCTTACGTGTCATCCTTGCGCATTCCACATGCTGATTTCTGTATCGTTCCAATTTCAGTACATGTACTGCCGAAGCAAGACATGTGGAACTAGGTGGTCGATGTGGCTAAAGCACCAATCAGTTTGCTGCGTCTCTGCACTGCGCACCTTAAGGTTCATAGTTCTAGCCGCAATTGTCCCCCCCCATTAGTCTAATTTGCATATAAATTATAAACGTTAAGAAAAAAATTAATTAGTTTGAAATACAATGATTAATTCACGAAAATCAATCCAGGCAACAAGAATGTACACTTTCGTAAACATTTTATCCCATCGTAGCAAATAGCGTTAAAATCTGAATAAATTAGCATTTTAAATGTTTAAAATTCATTAAAAATTACGCAGATTTGAAATCGTCAGTGTTCGTATTCAATGAAATTTGAAAATTTAAAGCGGTTTATTTTTATTATTATTTTTTTTTTTTTTTTTTTTTTTTTTGTGTAACGTCCGACTATTTTGCACACTTGGGCTAATGCAGACGGTGAGATGATTTATAGCGTATGAAAATGCCAAACCCTCGCCGGGAATCGAACCCGGATCCTCGGGGAGAAAATCTAGAATCTAGTACGCTATCCACTAGACCACCGAGGCGGCTATAGCAAAACCACTAAAGCGGTTTAAGCAATTTTAATGCATATTAATTAAAATTGACTGTGACATTAGATTTTCAAATGAGCCGCCTCGGTGGCCTAGTTGATAACGTACTGGGCTTTCACCACGAGGAAAGGGTTCGATTCCCGGCCAGGGCTTGGCATTTCCATACGCTATAGATAATCCCATCGTCTGCATTAGCCCAATTGTGCACAATAGTCGGACGTTACAAAAAAAAAAAAAAAAAAAAAAGATATTTTTAAATGATTTTACGGATAAGAAAAATATTATTATTAGAAATGGGCTGAACTTCAACCATTGCTTTTTGTCCAGATACACAAAAGGTAAATAAAAGAAGTGAAAAGAATACTTTTTCACAGAAGATACTTCTGGAAGTAGAGGTGAAATATTTGTAAATATTTGTGTTTTTAAAGTTAAAAGTTCCACTGTTTAAGTGATTATAAAAATACTGAGAAAGATTTAAAAAGTTATCTAAGTACTTTACTGTTTGGTGTTATGCAAGTAATCACGAAAGACCGTGACTAAGCATTAAACTGTTATCATTCTTTGAAGTGCGTTATTAAATACAGCACAAAGTTATTATCTCGAACAACGTTATTAAATACACAGGCAGAGTGGGGGAAAGCGGCTTGTGATTCACATTATACAATCTTCGTGAATTGCGAAATAATTTTTAATCTATGCTGACTATGATAAAGTACCAACAAAAATTTAACGGCATTTTTTACTGAATTACCTGTTTCGACCGTTTGTCGTAATCTTTAGATCCTTTATGAATTACGTCATTTGTTTGTAATTTAAAATAATGTTCCAAGCATTGACACTTTAAAATACGCAGAATTGCCAACATTGGCGTCAATAAAGAACTTGTCTTTTTTTGGTGTTTAACGTCCGACTATTGTGCACACTTGGGCTAATGCAGATGGGATGATTTATAGCGTATGAAAATGCCAAGCCCTGACCGGGAATCGAACCCGGATCCTCAGGGTGAAAGCCCAGTACTCAATAAAGAACTGTGTATAAAGAATAAGGATATGTATTCGATAAACCCTTTAGTTCAGGATATTCTATGTTCTATCCATCGACCAATGAGGTGTTGGTGTATCATTTTGCTGGTTACCTGGTCATTGTGGTATAGTTGGGAACACTAGAGCCGATATAGCGGCAAAGGAAGTAATTCTTCTGCCGCCAGCCACTCTACATGTTGTTATGTCGGATTTTCAAAGTCTGTCAAAACATTTACTTCTCGTGGATTGGGAGAATGAGTGGATACTTACGGATAACAACAAACTGAGGGTAATTAAAAATATTGTTCGCCCTTGGAGGTCGTCAGTACGTGCAAGTCGTAGGGAAGAGATGGTGATCACTTGTCTCCGTATTGGTCATTCCTTGCTAACGCATGGATTTCTGATGGGAGGTGAAGACCCACCTGAATGCGAATTCTGTAGGGAAATCATCACAATAAAACATGTATTGCTCGATTGTGATGGTTTCCAAAATTTGCATGTTATGTGTGGTCTGAGAAATTGTTTGCACACGGTGTTGGGAGATAGTGCCTCGGCCGTTGACCGGATCCTAGACTTCCTTCATCGTCTGAATTTTGTAAATAAAATTTAATTCATATTTTTGTTATTGTTTGTGGTAGGGCCCATTTACAGCCCTGAAATGATTGTTTATATTTGTTGTTTTGTTTTGTTATTTGCTTTATTTTATTTAGTTTTAGGTAAGTTTATATTTATTTTATTTTTCTTGTTATGGTTGTAGGGCCAATTTACAGCCTTACCTCAATTTTTGTGTTTGTTGTTGTTTGTAGATATATTATTGTTAACTAGTTTTAATCATATGTCTATAAATTGTTAGCTTGTTTTAGTCATACAAACAATAAGTGTTATTTTGTTTATTTAATTTATTTGGTTTTGTTATTATAGTTTGTTGTCTGTTTTTTTATTGAACTTAAATTTTTGTTTATTTTATTCGTTCTTTTCTATCCCTAGACTTCCTTCATCGTCTGAATTTTGTAAATAAAATTTAATTTATAATTTTGTTATTGTTTGTGGTAGGGCCCCTTTACAGCCCTGGAAAGATTATTTATATTTGCTGTTTTATTCATTTAATTTTTAAGTTGTTTTTATTTTGTTATTTAGTTTTAGGTACGTTATATTTATTTTATTTGTCTTGTTATTGCTGTAGAGCCAATTTATAGTCCTACAATAATTTGTGTGTATGTTGTTGTTTTTAGATATATTATTGATAACTAGTTTTAGTCATATATCTATAACTGTTATTTTGTTTTATTTATTTGTTTTTGTTACTATAGTTTGTTTTTTGTTTTCTTATTAAACTTAAAATTTTGTTTTTTATTCGTTCTTTTCTATCTCTATTTTGAGTATCGGCGATGATGACCACATCGGTTTTTCGCCGACGAAAAAATTCTTTGTAATTTAAAGGAATGTTCTAAGCATTGACACTTTAAAATGTGCAGAATTGCCAACATTGGTATCAATAAAGAACTTTTTTCTTTTTAACGTCCGACTATTGTGCACACTTGGGCTAATGCAAACGATGGGATGATTTATAGCGTACGAAAATGCCAAGCCCTGGCCGGGAATCGAACCCGGGTCCTCGGGGTGAAAGCCCAGTATTCAATAAAGAACTAACATTGAAGGAACGGGTGTATGTCCGTAAAGGTTTTAATGTAAACTATTTACATTGACAAGTTCGTTACCCAAAAAAATTCTGTTATTCAACCAAAAGTAACAATCATGTATCATGTTTTCTCTTTCTTTTTTATTTTAATTACGATAATTGGTTCGAAAACACGACAAATTAAAATAGCTAGTTTTTAAACTATAACCTGAAACTTATAACCTATCAGCTGTTTAATGAAATCAGCTGATCATTACGAAATTATATAAAACAACTGATCTATTACATAAGTACTATAGCTAGTTTTTAACAACATAATCTAAAATTTATTATGGCTATCAGCTGTTCAATGAAATCAGCTGACCGTTATGAATTAATCTAAAACAACTGATTTTTACTACAACTACCATAGCTAGTTTTTAACAACATAACCTAAAATTCATAATGGCCTATCAGCTGTTCAATGAAATCAGCTGACCGTTATGAATTAATCTAAAACAACTGATTTTTACTATAACTACCATAGCTAGTTTTTAACAACATAACCTAAAATTAATTATACCCTATCAGCTGTTCAATGAAATCAGCTGACCGTTATGAATTAATCTAAAACAACTGATTTTTACTATAACTACCATAGCTAGTTTTTAACAACATAATCTAAAATTTATTATTGCCTATCAGCTGTTCAATGAAATCAGCTGATCGTTACGAATTAATAAAAACAACAGATCTTTTTCTATCACTACCGATATAAAAATCTCTGTCATTGAACCTTGAATACTTCCTACCATCTTTCGATTAAGGTCTAACTGTCTGCTTTAGATTCCCAATAAAATGTTGAATCATTTGGTTGACACAATGTCTTCAAATAACTCAAACGTGTGGAATTTTTATCCCAAAACACAGAATAACATATTCCCTGGACTAGTGAAAATCTAGGACTGTCCTTTGAAAACCAGAAAGAATGGAAGCCATAGTTATAATTTAAAACATTAATGTTTGCACGATAAGCCTAAATATATATTATTTCTCGAGTAAACGTGCCTTTTTATCAGCTCATACTGAACGTACAGGCATAAATGAGGTAACTTTAGAAAGATTATTAACCGGCTTCAGACATTGTAAAAAGATTTTGCGCAAAAACTTACTGTTCGTGGAAAATTGTAACATAAAAGACGCTTTTAACTGTCACAGGCAAAACGGCGTCATGGATGCGCATGCGCGGCACCACAAATCAGACAGTATTTTGTATATTTTACGAAGCTAACTTATTAATCACGAATAGACAATAACATTACAAATGCCACATTTTTGCATAACGTGATTAGAACACTTACAATATTTACTTAAAAGTCATTAAACTTATAGGTTATGTGGTCCTACTGACAGTCCCCTATCCCTGCCCGCCGTACAAGCCGGGACAAGCATTTCGAATATCAAACACACGTTTTGGACACTGTTTTTACACACACACACACACACACACAAATTTCATATATATATGTGTGTGTGTGTGTGTGTGTGTGTGTGTGTGTGTGTGTGTGTGATTTCTCCTTCCATCGTGCATTTATCTATTGTTAATACGGACATCATAAAATAAGAAGTACAATAAAACTGTCAAAGTACAGTTAGAGGTTATCAAGTATTCCATTTCAATTGACTAGAAGACAGAGCCGCCTCGGTGGTCTAGTGCAGGGGTCTCCAAACTACGGCCCGAGGGCCACATCCGGCCCGCGGACAGATTTTGTCCGGCCCGCGGAGAGCTAGCATACTTGAAAACTCCTTTTAGAGAACATATTTTTCTGTACAGAACATATATTCTGTACGTGCTATTAGCGCCATCTGTTAGCGATAGAAGGTACTACCTATTTCCGCTTGTGTCCACCAGATGTCGTGTCACGTTACCTCATGGCTCGTACTCTACGACTAATCTAGAAATTACAGATGACAGGATAATTAATAATATGCAGTGTTGCCGTTTTGCGGACTTTAGTCCGATTTGCAGCCTTTTTTAAACGTTGCGTACTTTTTCGGATTTTTTTTTTTCATCAGTGCACTATTTCACTTTTTACCACCGGCAACAATGATAATATGGTTTTGGCCCTCGGAACTTACTGGAGGAATCAGTATGGCCCTAAGGCTGGAAAGTTTGGAGACCCCTGGTCTAGTGGATAGCGTACTAGGCTTTCACCCCGAGGACCCGGGTTCGATTCCCGGCGAGCGCTTGGCATTTTCATACGCTATAAAATCATCCCACCGTCTGCATTAGCCCAAGTGTGCACAATAAACGGACGTTAAACAAAAAAAAAAAAAAAAAAAAAAAATTGCGTTTGCTATCACTATAAACAAGTCGCAGGGACAAACACTTCAAAAAGCAGGATTGTATTTACCAAATGCCGTCTTTACTCACGGACATGTTGTATAGCCTTTTTCAAGGGTAACTAAATCAACTAACATGTTTGTATTCAAAAGGCAGTGTTTACTCAAAACTTTCATTGTGCGAAATTTCCCACCGGTCCCCTGGCTTAACAAAATACGTGAATTTTCGAGTACTGAAATTTTCACTTTGGCTGTACAATGTTTTAAGACAGTTATTTTTCTTTTCAGCGACAGCGTTAAAAAAATTCACGTCAACAAATATTAAGATCGAAAAGGCACTTGGTGGGTTTAATCCATCAGGCGTTCTCTATTATTAATGTCATTAAGGCAACCGAGTAACGACTACAATGAAAGAAACTGAAGTGTGATCAGCTGACATACTTGACCTTCGCCTCGTTTGCATCATGCTCTTAGTACAAACTCGTCCAGTAGTTGTGCTCACTCAGGCTAACAGGAAAGATAGACTGTACTTCATCAAGGAGTGTCTCTGGACAGTTACCACGGTAAGTTGTGTTTAAACATTTTCCAAGTGAAGTAATACTTTTCATTTGGTCCTAAGCCTAATCTTCATAATGAGTTATCTAAGCTTTAAGTGCTAATATTAAAATATAGATTGGTAAACCATATTAAACTGTAAAATTTTCGTTTGTTTTATATCCAAAACCTAACCTAATAATTTATGTTTTCGCAGTGGAAAGAGTTACCAATAAATCGCCACTACTGTCCGAAACAACTCTTCTAACTTAAACATAAAATTTAGAAGAAACACATGACTATTGCATTGAAGTTTTCGTACAATAATTTAATTTGCGTGTAACGAAAGTTTGAAAGGAATGTCGCAAAAACAAAACGCGTAATTTGGTTTTTGTTGATAGCTTACCAAAATAAGCTAGTGTGTGTGTGTGTGTGTTTGTGTGTATGCCTGGGTGGTTGGGTGGGTGTGTGCATGGGTGTATGGATGGATGTATTGGTGTGTCTGTGTGATTGGGTAGGGGATGGCTGTGTGGGTGTGTACGTGTGTGTATGCCTTGGTGGTTGGGTGGATGTGTGCATGAGTGTATAGATGTGTCTCTATTGGTGTGTGTGTGTATATGATTGGGTGGGTGGATGGCTGTGTGGGTGTGTGTGTGTGTGTGTATGCCTTGGTGGTTGGGTGGGTGTGTGCATGAGTGTATGGATGTGTCTCTATTGGAGTGTGTGTGTATATGATTGGGTGGGTGGATGGCTGTGTGGGTGTGTGTGTGTATGCCTTGGTAGTTGGGTGGGTGTGTGCATGAGTGTATGGATGTGTCTCTATTGGTGTGTGTGTGTGTGTGTGTGTGTGTGTGTGTGTGTGTGTGTGTATGATTGGGTAGGGGATGGCTGTGTGGGTGTGTACGTGTGTGTATGCCTTGGTGGTTGGGTGGATGTGTGCATGAGTGTATAGATGTGTCTCTATTGGTGTGTGTGTGTATATGATTGGGTGGGTGGATGGCTGTGTGGGTGTGTGTGTGTGTGTGTATGCCTTGGTGGTTGGGTGGGTGTGTGCATGAGTGTATGGATGTGTCTCTATTGGAGTGTGTGTGTATATGATTGGGTGGGTGGATGGCTGTGTGGGTGTGTGTGTGTATGCCTTGGTAGTTAGGTGGGTGTGTGCATGAGTGTATGGATGTGTCTCTATTGGTGTGTGTGTGTGTGTGTGTGTGTGTATGATTGGGTGGGTGGATGGCTGTGTGGGTGTGTGTGTGTGAGTGTGTATGCCTTGGTGGTTGGGTGGGTGTGTGCATGAGTGTATGGATGTGTCTCTATTGGTGTGTGTGTGTGTGTATGATTGGGTGGGTGGATGGCTGTGTGGTGTGTGTGCGCATGAGTGTATGGATGTATCTCTATTGGTGTGTGTGTGTGTGTGTGTGTGTGTGTGTGTGTGTATGATTGGGTGGGTGGATGGCTGTGTGGGTGTGTACGTCTGTGTGTGTGGGTGTTTGTGTGCTAGTACAACCAATTTTTAACAAAATTAATAATGAATATAGATAGTAAACAGACAGACAACAGCTCGCAGTTGGATTTTAAAATTTCTAATGAGATTTTTTTTAATTAAATAATTATCTGATTATTGCATCTTTTGACAGTGAAAATGTTTGAATTTCAATGTTTGTAATTACAAGTGGTAATGCATATACATTTCGAGTAACTACTATTGTTATATAGAAAATTTATAAAAATACTATGAGTAATAAACAAAACCACTCATAACTCTGGTTCACAGAGTGGACATTTTTTAACCCTCACTTTTAGTTGGTTGTTACCGAAATTACTTTGGTCCGTCTAGGGTTAAAATTGCTGTATTTTTAAAGGTTATTTTGCCACACTCTCTGTGTACACAGCTGTATGACGGCCGGCTAAATTGATTACATTGAAGTTAAATGGCGGAGATTTTAAATTAACTTATAATATTACTAGTACTACCCGTCGCGGCTTCGCCCACGAAACTTAAACTGTTTCATTAATGACATAATTTAGAAACATAAAAAATATATTAATAAAAGCGTGATCATCTAAACTCGTGATTATTTTACAGTGAATATGAAAAAATATTATAACCTGAATATGTTGTTTTATTGTCTTCAAACGTGTTCCATTCGAATTTAAGAAAATCTGATAAAAATATTTTTCTCCAATACAAACATTGCATTTTTATATTTTTGGTTCTTTTAGGGGATGAATTCGGGGGGGGGATGCTGAATTACGCGTATCATAAATTGTGCTTTAAAATATTTTGTTTACTTTGAAGAAAAGCCGATAAAAATATTTTCTCCAATGACAACACTCTTTTTCTATAACTATACCTCTTTTTTTACATTTTTATTCCTTTAGGGAATGAATTCCAAAAAATGTAGAAATATGTGTTTCATTATTTGTATTTCATAGCATATTTCTAGAATATACGATCCAAAACAAATATTTTTTTAATATAAAATTGTATACCCATTTTTTACATTGTCTCTTTCAATTACCCCTTTCAGTCTCTTTAGGGGATGAGTTTTGAGAAATGGCGATAAATATATTTCATTACTTATATTTATGAGTGACTATGTTACGTTTTAAGAAGGTCAGACGAAAAACATATTTTTTCCAATAGAAATTGTTGTACATCATTTTTACCTCTTTAGGGGTTGAATACTGGAAAATCGTTTTTCAGTACACCCCTGTGGTGGTAACCTTGAAAATTGCAAATCTTTAGCTATTATAGTTTCAGCTATACGTTGATTATTAAAGTTGGACTGGGTAAGTAGTTTAATGGCATTAAAATCAATTTTTCTGCAAAATCCTCTCTAAGTGCACCTCGACATTGTTGTAAGAAGGTACCTTGAAAATTTCGTCTCTAACTATAATAGTATTGGCTATACGTTGTTTATTAAATTTGGACTGGTTAAGTAGTTTAATGGGACAAAATTTTGCAAAATCCTTTCTTAGTGCACGCCTATATGATAACATAAATGTACTCTGAAAATTTCAAGTCGCTAGCTAAAATAGTATTGGTTCTGCGTTGATTATGAATCAGTCAGTCAGTCAGGACTTCTTTTATATAATAAGATTTAATTACAAAACAGGCATCAATGAGGTCAGTGTTGGCGTATAGTAGACAGAGAACAGGTTTTGTGGAACTTATTTTACATAAACAAACAGTGCTAACTAAATAATAATGTTGACTAATTTTTAAGTGAATATAAATATTTACTCTCCATGCATTCCAGAGAACTTCATGTAATGTATGTTTTAAGATATTCTAAAACATGTTCCTCTAACGTATAAACGATAAGATGGAAAATGATTAAACAGCCTTTTTTTATAATGCCAAGTTCGAATGTATGGAAACTATGAGACGTAATTTTTCTTTCAAAATAATTCCGCAACAATAATTGGAATCAAGTTATTTTTAATGTCAGGTTTTTTGCCCTCCAATGTAAATTGAAATAAGATGCGATGGGGTCACATGACCAAAAGATCAAACAACCAAAAGTTCATTCAACCAAATTCTATACTAATATTTTGGCCCAATGAACTTTTGGTCTTATGAACCGTGTTTTTAAGAGGATAGCTCATATGACCAAAAGATCAAACAACCAAAAGTTCATTCAACCAAATTATATTTAATATTTTGGCCCAATGAACTTTTGGTCTTATGAACCGTGTTTTTAAGAGGATAGCTCATATGACCAAAAGATCAAACAACCAAACGTTCATTCAACCAAATTATATTTAACATTTTGGTCGAATGAACTTTTGGTCATTTGAACCGTGTTTTCATTATTATTATGTTTTATGTTTTTATTATTATTTTAAACACCATTATACTACTTGCCCAGCCCAACTTAATTATTTAGCATTCAAAGTGTTAATTCTATAACAGTGACGTTTTATACATTTATTATATATTGTTAAGTGTGAATAAAAATTTTAACATTTTAAACGCCATCATACTACTTACCCAGCCCAACATAATTATTTAGTATTCAAGTGTTAATTCTATAACAGTGACGTTTTATATGTTTATTATATATTGGTACCTATATGCAATAATAAAAACAAGTAAATATATAAAATATTGACAGTATATTCAACTGTAGGCCTAAACGCTAAAACAATATAGTAATGACTGGTCTGGGTATGTAGTGTAATGGCGTGTATCATTAATTTAAATATCAGTAATGACACTGATCTATATGCAATAATAAAAAACGTGTTTTAAAAAATATCGTTCTTTGAAGGAAATACGAACCTCGATGTTAATAAATCTCTAAGTTATTACACATTTTTGGTCGAATGAACCTTTGGTTGTTTGATTTTTTGGTCATATGAACCACTCTGTTAAAAACATGGTTCATATGACCAAAAGTTCATTCAACCAAAATAAGTATAATTTGGTTGAATGAACTTTTGCTTGTTTGATCTTTTGGTCATACGAGCTCTTCCCGACCAAATGCAGTAGTGGATGCGTGAAAGTTAAATAATTCTTCAACTTTTGATAAAATGTTAATTTTTGTGAATTATTTTTTTGGAAAATGAGCTTTAGATGCAGCTATTATTATAAGACCCAAACACGGGACCATCAAGTGAGCAATCCTGACTTTTAGATCACTTTTTAACAAGTCTAAACATTTTAGATATGTACTAAAAGTCGCAACCATAGTTTTGATTCATACTTGGGCACAAATGTGGGCACAGCTTAGGAAGTCGCAACCATAGTTTTGATTCATACTTGGGCACAAATGTGGGCACAGCTTAGGAAGTCGCAACCATAGTTTTGATTCATACTTGGGCACAAATGTGGGCACAGCTTAGGAAGTCGCAACCATAGTTTTGATTCATACTTGAACACAAATGTGGGCACAGCTTAGGAAGTCGCAATCATAGTTTTGATTCATACTTGGGCACAAATATGGGCACAGCTTAGGAAGTCGCAACCATAGTTTTGATTCATACTTGGGCACAAATGTGGGCACAGCTTAGGAAGTCGCAACCATAGTTTTGATTCATACTTGGGCACAAATGTGGGCACAGCTTAGGAAGTCGCAACCATAGTTTTGATTCATACTTGGGCACAGCTTAGGAAGTCGCAACCATAGTTTTGATTCATACTTGGGCATAAATGTGGGCACAGCTTAGGAAGTCGCAACCATAGTTTTGATTCATACTTGGGCACAAATGTGGGCACAGCTTAGGAAGTCGCAACCATAGTTTTGATTCATACTTGGGCACAAATATGGGCACAGCTTAGGAAGTCGCAACCATAGTTTTGATTCATACTTGAACACAAATGTGGGCACAGCTTAGGAAGTCGCAACCATAGTTTTGATTCATACTTGGGCACAAATGTGGGCACAGCTTAGGAAGTCGCAACCATAGTTTTGATTCATACTTGGGCACAAATATGGGCACAGCTTAGGAAGTCGCAACCATAGTTTTGATTCATACTTTGGCACAAACGTGGGCACAACTTAGGAAGTCGCAACCATAGTTTTGATTCACACGGGCACAAATGTGGGCACAGCTTAGGAAGTCGCAACCATAGTTTTGATTCATACTTGGGCACAAA
This sequence comes from Callitettix versicolor, assembly GCA_022606455.1. Classification (NCBI taxonomy): domain Eukaryota; kingdom Metazoa; phylum Arthropoda; class Insecta; order Hemiptera; family Cercopidae; genus Callitettix; species Callitettix versicolor. The sequence continues at coordinate 9,291,477 of CM040185.1, forward strand.
TGTGGGCACAGCTTAGGAAGTCACAACCATAGTTTTGATTCATACTTGGGCACAAATGTGGGCACAGCTTAGGAAGTCGCAACCATAGTTTTGATTCATACTTGGGCACAAATATGGGCACAAATGTGGGCATAGCTTAGGAAGTCGCAACCATAGTTTTGATTCATACTTGGGCACAAATGTGGGCACAGCTTAGGAAGTCACAACCATAGTTTTGATTCATACTTGGGCACAAATGTGGGCACAGCTTAGGAAGTCGCAACCATAGTTTTGATTCATACTTGAACACAAATGTGGGCATAGCTTAGGAAGTCGCAACCATAGTTTTGATTCATACTTGGGCACAAATGTGGGCACAGCTTAGGAAGTCGCAACCATAGTTTTGATTCACACTTGAGCACAAATGTGGGCACAGCTTAGGAAGTCGCAACCATAGTTTTGATTCATACTTGGGCACAGCTTAGGAAGTCGCAACCATAGTTTTGATTCATACTTGGGCACAAATGTGGGCACAGCTTAGGATACGTTCGTTATCCAGCAAAATCAGTTGATAATAGCGACCATTCCAAATCTTTAAAACTGTTTAAAATCAAAAGGAAAATTAAGTAAAAATACTTCTGGTCAGAAGACCAAAAGTTAAATAAATTAGCTAATATTATTTGACTTTCTTGTAAGAACAGTAAATTTTACTAGTTTAACAGAAATTTCCTGATTACCGATAGAACTTGTAGGTTAGTACCTTATGTTACAATCAAAATACCAGAAAGCTATAGACATACATTTCTATCCTTTGGTATTCATTTCCTCGATGTAGTATAGGCGATTAACTGCATAGTTAACATCACAATCAAGCACAAAAAGTTTACACAAGTGTTCTATGCACTTAGTTCAATGTCTACTCTTTAGGAATGTTGATTGTTTATTAACATGACTTTTAAGTCAAAAAGAACTGTCCATCAAGTGTTTTAGTTAAAGTTCAATAATTAGTTCACTTTTTGTTTACACCCTTAGGTTCTGGCTAGAGGGAATACCGTATAGGTTTTTGAGTAGCTTGACTGTCGCAAACCGGTACACCGAACATTAGACTTTTCGATGGGAAAGAAGGGGTAATGATTACTGCTGTAATTAGTTGGATTTAGATAGAATTTGATTCGAACCTAGCTTAGTCGAGAATCTAATGTTCAGATAGTATCTGAATGAAACGCAGCATAAGCGCGGACTATAGTCCAGCAAGATAGTAAATGGCCTGCACGAGATTTTCTCACGCGTGTAGGAGAATTCCCCTCCAGCTCCCTCCAACAGTCCAGTGACACAGATTCTGCCAATCTGAGTCTACAAACTGTTACTAAGCTCATTCACTTAGAAAACACTCTCCTAAGAGCACCAGTGAAACAGAGAGAAATGTATGAGTGAGAGGTTGAATCCCTACTAGTTCACCACAGCTTCCTCCTTTTCCTTCACTATCGCTGAGTAGTAACAGTTTGTAGAGTCAGATTGGTAGGCTCTGTGTCACTGGACTGTTAGAGGGAGCTGGAGGGGAATTCGCCTACATGCGTGAAAATATTTCGTGCAGGCCGTTTACTAAGTGGCTGGACTATACTCAGAAATAGTGAAGGAAAAGGAGGTGAGAGAGAGGGGCTCGGCATCTCACTCGCACATTTTTTCTCTCAGTCCCACTGGTGTTCTTAGTAGGTTGTTTTCTATACTCAGCAATAGTGAAGGAAAAGGAGGTGAGAGAGGGGGGACTCGGCATCTCGCTCGCACATTTTTTCTCTCAGTCCCACTGGTCTTCTTAGTACGCTGTTTTCTAAACAGCTGACCTGTAGTCCAGTACACTCAACACTTTGGAGACGCTTTTGGTCTTGAAGTATTAGTTAAGTCCAGCGCATCCGGTCAAGTTTTGGAGGGAGTTGTATGTGAACTGGAAAAAACGGAATTTTACAAGCTCCACCATAGTACAGAACAGAAGTTGGCTTTGTCCTGTTCCATAACAATGGCAGCTGGCTCCATTTGATAAGAGCGGTTTTGCAGCAAAAGACCTGAAATTTTAAACTGTCCCAAATTGAGAAATGAAGTGACTGTATGTAACAAAAACAATTATAACTTTCTTATATTGGAAATTAGGTTGTACCATTTAAATCAGTGTTAAAGTCTGCAGAAAGTATTTTGAAAGTTTTAAATCCTAATGTACCTGTACGTATATTAATTCAATCTTGGCGCACAAATCAGTTTTGATAATAGTTTTGACAAGTCCATAACACAGCAATCACAATTTAAGAATTTCAAAATGGCGGCCATTCTAATAAGTAAGAGAATCATGACTTCTTTTTTTACAAAATCTTTAAAATATATTTTCACCATTGCAATCAACATTAATTAGCATTTGAAATTGTCAACATCAATTGAAAAACAAATTTTCGCAGATTTTAAAACTTATAACGGTGAAAATGATTTTCAGAAAAGTGTAAGATAAAAAAGTATTTTTGTAGATTTGCTGCCGTTGTGCGAGACATCTGCTTGCGGTGGTTATTTTGTAATTAAATTTTAAAATGTTATATCCGTTGATAGTATGTTTGTTTGTTACAGAAATGTCTGACAATTATGTTCAAGTCAAAGTGGAAGAAGGAATTTTGAGAGGTCGGAAGGAGACGTGCGAAGGTATTACAAGAACTTTAGACTACTTTGCCTTCAAGGGAATTCCTTTCGCTAAGCCTCCAGTGGGAGAACTGAGATTTAAGGTACTGTGTTTTTAATGCTTCCTTGGTACCAACTAGAAATCGCGAGTCCAGTCTTGGCTAATTTAAGGAGTGTTTGTTTTTCGAAAAATTAATTTGAGTCATTAAAATGGAACAATTTCAGGATCACTAAGTGTGTGAATCAAACACTGTTTTACAAAAAATTATGTTTAATTTCCACATCTGGTTATAATCCAGATGTTCTTAATATTTTTACAATTGCAGAATTTCTGAGGCCTATTCTATTATTTTTTTATAACGTATCTTTTCAGTTAGGTTGGGTTAAGTTAGGTTAGGTTGCTCTTTGCTTCATTGCTCTTTCAGTTGTTGCAGCAGTTATTCTTGATTACTTTAAAGTATATGTACTTTGAAATATGTAACATGGGTAGTTACTGTTTTATATGTATTGATGTAACTAATTACTTTCATTTTACAATGAGTTATTTTATAATATTTTGTATCTTATTATTGTTTACTTATTTTGCTTATTACCTGTTTTATTATTTACTTACTCACGCACATAGGAGAATTCCCCTCCAGCTCCTTCAAACATACCAGTGACACAGAGTCTGCCAATCTGAGTTAGTGGTGGGGCAGAAAACACCAAACTGTTAAAAAAATCTGCTCTTCTATAAACGACAAACAAACTGCTTTTTCAAACGGAAACAAGCAGATGGATTTGGACTGGTTTATGATTTGTTAAACAAGGAACGGCTTTCTTCAGCACTACCACACTTAACGTTGCCGCAAGCGCTAAAACTGTTTGCCTGCTAACTGCTTTTCTTCTACCTGCTTTTATGCTTTTTCCCTTTATTTCAAAGTTGCTTGTAGTGAAGTAAGAACTGTTTGGTCAATGCCAACGTTTCTCTCTATTTTTTGCGAGTTGTAGTAACAAACTCTCACATTTTGTAGATACAGAGCCTAATTTTATTAAACATATTTTTTATATTTATTATCAATCATCAATATTTTTTAATCATCTAAAAATATTCTAAATCGTTTGCATTTTGGTAAATATGCAAAGGACTATTTAATTTTTATGTAAAAAAATGCTTCTATTAGAAATGCATCGCATTTTGTACATAAAATGGCTTACATAATTATTACGTTTTGATAATGTAATTTAATTATTACTACATTTATAAGGATTATTTTTTCTAAATGCTTTACACCCAAAAACAGTTAAGGACATTGTGGCAGTGGGAATGAAAAAGTAGTCTTAGAAAACTGAACGTATGTGCTTTATGTTTTAGCTGCTAATACAACTTTGAGTTTCAGTTTTCTAAACCTGTTTTTTCCAACTGTTTTAAAAAGCAGCTTTTTTCCGCAACAAACAGTTTATTGACGTTTTGTAAAAATAGCAGAAACGCCCACCTCTAATCTGAGTCCACAAACTGTCGTTAATGAATGCAAAGGAAGGGAGCAGTGAGAGAGTGGCGACTTGACCTTTCACTCGCACATTTTTCTCTCTGTCGCACTGGTGTTCTTAGCTGGCCGTTTACTAAGCGGCTGACCTATAATAATATCGTATTTTATTTATAACGCTCATAACACTCATAACTGAAATAGTCTATAAAATTGACTATTTCTTTTCAAAGCGTGACAGGATGTTTAGTTGTGTTACTTATACTGAATTGATTTAATTCTCCTGAACCGGTTAATGCAATAGTTACGTCATTAAATACATTCATATTTTTTAATTTAATTTTTTATTACAGCTGAGTTGGAACCCCATCCAGTATTTCAGTCCGGAGATATAACCCTATGATTATTTACTATTAATACTGTCCGTCAATCAAATCAGAAGGCTTACTTCTATCTGCTGTAGGTGCAACCATAAGTCCCCGAACCTTGGAGCATTCATGTGAGAAGCGGTGTCCATTCACTGCTTGCTTTTTGATTTCTTCACTGACAAAGTCTGTAATTATATCCCTATGCATATTATCATCTCGAATATATCATGTTGCATCAACAATGCATCAAAGTACGGTAGTTTGATTTTTGTTAATATTTGCCTTATTTGTGTTGCCCCACAACTATCATGGCTTTAAGATCGGCTTCTATAACAACTTATTATGAATTGATAGTTTGGATTGTCTCTCAATTTAGCCAATACATTCTTTTTAACTTAAAGTTCAGTTCTTGCTTTTTCTTGTACGTATTCATAATGAAATTGTTTTACTGATTTAATTTCCCTGAACCGGTTTGTACATCAGTTATGCCAGTAGCTATATTCACAGTAAATTCATTTCCTCAATTTAATTCTCCTAAACCGGTTTATACATTAGTTACATAATAGATGTGTTCACAATTAATTTACTTGGCTCATTTAATCCTCATGAATCGATTAATTAATTTCCTTAATTTAATTCTCCTAAACCGGTTTATACATTAGTTATGCAACTAGCTATAGATTCACGGAAAATTCACTTCCTTAATTTAATTCTCCAAAACCGGTTTATACATTAGTTATGCAACTAGCTATATTCACAGTAAATTCATTTCCTTAATTTAATTCTCCTAAACCGGTTTATACATTAGTTACAGAATAGATGTATTCACAATTAATTTACTTGGCTCATTTAATCCTCATGAATCGATTAATTAATTTCCTTAATTTAATTCTCCAAAACCGGTTTATACATTAGTTATGCAACTAGCTATATTCACGGAAAATTTATTTCCTTAATTTAATTCTCCAAAACCGGTTTATATATTAGTTATGCAACTAGCTATATTCACAGTAAATTCATTTTCTTCATTTAATTTTCCTAAACCGAAGGATGCATTAGTTACGGAATTAAATGTATTCACAATTAATTCACTTGCCTCATTTAATCCTAATGATTGATACATTGCTCACACCATTAAATGTACCCATAATTAATTCATTTTACTGTTTTCAGGCTCCTGTACCAGTCGATGCTTGGGATGGAGTCAGAGATGCCCTCGCTGATGGAAGTTGGAGCTGTCAATATCTAGACATGTTTAATTTTGGAAAAAACGAAGTCATGGGAGATGAAGATTGTCTCTACCTGAGTGTTTATTCACCTGAGGTTTGCTTTTGAATTTATTCGTTTTACGCTTTCTTTATCTGTAGGCCTACTTATTAATTTTAAATATTTATATCCATTTTATGTCCATAAAAGCTGTTGTTCTGTATTGGCAATAACTAACAGTAAATAAATTTACAATTCCAGCTTTCCACTGATTGTAAAAACTTAAAACCAGTTTTATTCAACATCCACGGAGGGGGGTTTGTTGCTGGAAATGGCGGCAGCCAAATGTATACGCCAGACTACTTGATAGAACATGATGTAGTGTTTGTATCGACCAACTATAGATGTGGAGCTTTAGGTAAATAAAGGAGGTAATTTTAGTCATATTAGTTTTAGAAGCACTGTTTTATGAAGTTCTAGTTACTTCTAGTGTTTATTTTTTTGAAAACAATAGCGAATAATTCCAGAATAACCACAATGTTATTTTGTCCAGTGACACTTTAACCAGAAAGTTTTATCTTGATTTACACCCAACCGAAAGGAAAGTGAGAGAACGACTAAATTTATTTTCTTTCGTAGTATGATCGTGTGGTGAAAGGCGATCAAGTACGAGGTGTGTTAGAAAGTAACGAGAATTTTAATTTTTTGAACAAAATATTTATTTATTCTTCTACATTGACGTTGTCGCCTTCAAAATAGTCCCCATTGGAGATTATGCACTTGTGCCAACGCTTCTTCCAATCCTCGAAACACTTCTCAAACTCGATCTTTGACATAGCCTTTAGTTCTTTCAGCGATGCGCTTTTAATGTTATCTACGGCTGAAAAACGACGGCCCTTTAAGTTTCTCTTTATTTTTTGAAATAGGAAAAGTCACACGGAGCCGTGTCTGGCGAATATGGAGGCTGGGGCATTATTACAGTACTGTTTTTGGCTAAAAATTCACGAACAAGCAATGAAGTGTGATTGTGAGCTGGTGCATTATCGTGGTGCAAAAGCCATGAATTGTTTTTCCACAGATCCGGGCGTTTTTTTCGGATTGCTTCACGCAAACGGCGTTAAACTTGTAGGTAGTACTCCTTATTGACCGTTTCACCTGGTGGCAGGAATTCATGATGCACTATGCCATTAATATCGAAGAACACAGTGAGCATAACCTTCACGTTCGACCGCACTTGTCAGCCTTTTTCGGTCTTGGCGAGCCAGAATGCCTCCACTGGGATGATTGAGCCTTAGTTTCGACGTCATATCCGTAAACCCATGTTTTGTCACCTGTTATAATAAGTTTCAGTAATTCTGCATCGTCGTTGACTTCATTTAGTGACTCTTGGGCAATTTCCATTCGCCGCTGTTTTTGTTCAAAATTCAACAATTTTTAGAACGAATTTTGCTACCACGCGTTTCATACACAAAACAATGGAAACAATGTCATGACATGATCCAATCGATATGCCAACATCATCAGCGACCTCTCTAATTGTGATTCGGCGATTGTTCATAACCATTTCTTTCACTTTTTCCACGTTTTCATCGGTTGTCGATGTACTGGGGCGTCCAGGGCGTTCGTCATCTTCAACGTCTTCACGGCCTACTTATAGATTCGTTTTTCCTTCGACGGTACCGTGTTATAAGTTAGAGATCAACCTGAGTAATAAGATAGAGGTTCCGTACTGTGTATTAATATAGCTACTACAGTTCCGTCAAGTGTGTTGTACCGTGTGTATATGTTGCCGACGCCGCTGCTTGCAGGCGTTTCAGTATCTTTACAGTTTACAGTTGAATATATTGTCAATACTATGGTCAACAACATATCTAAATGTTTATTTTTGACAATTATATGTATAGAAAAATAGAAATATTGGTATTTCATCGAAAAAAAAAAACAACGTAGTTTATACGAATTCATTAATTCATAAATTTAGGGCTGTTTTCTTAATTCAATTCGGATATGGTTTGAATAAAACAGCCTTCAAACAATGTTTTTGTATTATTACTACTATTACTACTACATATGTAAATTAGTATACATTTACAGCATTGCACATAAGCCTTTAAGAACAAAACCTATCCAAATGAACTTTATATTTTAATAATATATCTTTCTTTAACTAAGCGAGTTCTACTTGTTAGATAAAAGATACTGAAGCGCCTGCAAGCAGCGGCGTCGGCAACATATACACACGGTGCAACACACTTGACGGAACTGTAGTCTCTAAGTTAATACACAGTACGGACCTCTATCTTATTACACAGGTCGATCTGTAACTTATAACACGGTACTGTCGAAGGAAAAACGAATCTCTAAGTTAATATATCTCTAAGCTATACACCTTCCCATTGTTCATAATAGAACATTGGCTCTAATCGGAACAGCACATGAGCACATAATCGAATTCATAATAATTTTTGTAACGTTTCACATTATCTAGAAAGAATATTGAAGAATGTTTTTTAGCCACAATAATAAAATTACCAAATTTTGTATCAAATAATGTTGCTAATATTTTTTTTACATTTAAAATATGGATATATAATTCATTAAAATTACTACGATAAAGAACACAGTCTGTAACTTGAGCAATTATTTTACTTTCATACTGTTTTAAACAACACTAAAACTATCAAATTATTTGTAAAAGCAAAAATCTATTTTAATTACAATTTATAATTTTTTTTATATAGTAGGCAATAAAACATAAAATACAACACAACAGAAATTATCAGCTCGTGTTTTGTAATCTTGGTGTTTAAATGTAACCTAAATTTGTTTTTCTCACTAGGTTTTTTGTCGCTACAAAATGATGAAATATCAGGAAATGCCGGGCTAAAAGATCAGGTTCTAGCTTTACTGTGGACTCGCAGGAATATCAGACAGTTTGGTGGAGATCCTGAGAATATCACTATTATGGGTATTAGTGCTGGAGGCGCTTCTGTGGAGTATTTACTGCTGAGTGATTTAGCAAAAGGTAAGAGGATTTTTATCAAATCCAATGTTGCCAGTTTTAATTGCTGCAGGAATGTACGCGATCGTTTTAATTGCAAACAGAGTTTTGTTGTATGGTTGTTATTTTGTGTTTCCAAAATCAAATGAGCTTTTTCGTTATTTCTGTTGTACCTAAATGAGTTAACACTGTCTAAAAATCATTGAATTAATTATACTATTTCCTACAACGGCTGTAAAACAACATACATACAAACCCAGTAACTTATATTGTAAAACTGAATATGGGGCGTGTATATAATGAATGAATTTTCATTGTTTTTTTTAATCTTTTTCCCGGTGAAAAACTTAAAAGGTTCATCGCCGTGTCGCGAGTTCAGCGATTCAAAGCCTAAAATATTTTAAATTAATTTAGGACAGAAATATATGAAAAATTTACAAAAACCTACAATCCTAAATTACTTAACAATAATGCACATTTAGTATAAAATCAATGTACACTATGTAAATTGATTGGTTTAACAGACTTTTTCTTCTAGGCTGAGATTTTTTTGTTTATTTTGAGAAGAGGAAAGTTTAGCATCAACAAAAATAGTGTACTCTGCCATTCCTAGAAGGATACTACATGACCTTGAAATTCATTAATCAACTATGTCAGATAAAGTTGAATTAAAATAAGCCCACATCCAGTTTATTCCCTGACGTAATTGTCAAGTAGTAATAATTATTACATCATACAGAAAGTATTTTATCTAACACTTTAAAAAAAATATAATTTTACCATCAAAATCTGCATAAATTCGAATTTTAAATTTTCAAAAACACTTAATTTTCGTATTTTCGAAGGAATTCTAACGTTTAAAATTTTTATATGACTAGATTCAGACGACACAAAAATAGATTGTGTTATTAATTGAACAAAAAAGAAAAGAGATTAGGACATCTTGTGTTTTTTTTATGAAATCGCTATCTATAATTGAACGTCAGTATTTACTGTTTGCTAAAAATATGCTAAAGTATTTTATTTAATTGTATTTTATTTAATAACATTCACATATTATAATTGTCCTAGATCCTTTCAAAACTGATTAGGTCAATTAGTATATAAACCATGGATACAATATAACTTTTAACAATTTTTTTAACAACAGCTGTTTTGGTACACACACAATTATTTCTGTCATCTGTGCCTGCATTGTGCTGCATTCTCGCGGGTACAGTTTATACTGCTCCTGGAAGATCTTTTATTGTTTTTAAGTTCGTTTTATTTTATTGTAAAACCCTAAAATGGAAAAATATAAGACAAGAGAGTTTTCTGGTATTCTGAAGTACCCGTAGGTACCCCATGTATGTAGTTTAAGTAACAGGTCTTATTTTTGGGAACATAATGCTTAGTGCAATAACATATGAAAGATACTTTGTTCACAGGATTATTCAAACAAGCTATAATTCAAAGCGGATCTACTCTCAACAGCTGGGGGTACAATCCTGACCCAAGAAGCACTGCAGTCAGGTTGGCAGAACTGCTTGGCTATACTGGCAACAGTCAGGATGATAAATCACTGGAAACGTTTTTACAAAATTGTACTGCAAAAGAAATAGTTGAAAAGACCCACCTTCTGATGGGAAAATATCAGGTACTTCTATTTAAATTAATTCAAAATCTTCGTAAAACCTGTTATTTGCAGGACTAACAATTTGTTTTTTTGAAATTTCTTTAAAACAAAGATAAAATGTTATCCACTATACAATTTTTATCAATATTATTTGAACAAAAGGCTTTAATTTTATGTAAAAACGTAATATATAAATTTCTTCTAGCATTAAAAAATATATGTTGTCTTCTTCTTTTCGTTTCACCCTCTTTGGGGTACGCTGAATCAATCATTTCTTGCGCGCTGTACTTTTCTTTGTTCCCAGTAGCTCTTCATTCTTTCCGATCTTCTTTTCCTCTCCTCTTCCGAAATGACAGGTTTAGGTCTTATTTTGGTTTTATCTTGGAATCTTATTTTTTCGTCCTTGGTACTTATCTTAGCAGTTTGGTCAAGCAGTGAATTTTCTGTAATTTTTAATTCTATTAGGTCTTTTTCAATTTCTTTAAACCAGTTCGGTTTTGTTTTACGATTATGGAAAAAATCAAACACCTGTTTCGTCAATCTATTGGAGTTCATTCTAAGAAGATGACCGTAAAAATTTATTCTCCTTTTTCTCATAGTATCGGACAGTTTTTCAATTTTCTTATAGAGAGCTTCATTTCTTATATATACTACCTTATTATCCTGAAATTTTGTTCCTATAATTTTTTCTTAAGATTTTCCTTTCCGTTATTTCAAGCTTTTCTATCTGGCCTATGCGATTCATGGTTAATGTTTCTGCTGCGTACAGTGCTTCCGGCTTGATCACTGTTTTATAATGTTTAATTTTGGACCCCCATGAAAGGGATTTCTTATTGTATGTTTCTTTCGTCAATTGGAAGACCAATTCAAGTTTGTTTCTCCTGGATTCCATTGCCTTGCCCTCATCTGCATTCCAACTAATCCATTCACCAAGATATTTGAACTCTTTTACAATTTCTATTTTCTGTTCTTGGATTTTAAGGTATTTATTTGGGTATTTGTTGTTTGTCATGATTTTGGTCTTTTCAAACGATATGTTTTATATGTTGTCTAATGTGCCTTACTTAAACTATATTTACCTTCAACATTCCTACGAAAATATTTTGTTCTCGTCATTTTTTAGTTAAAAACTACATATGCACTACTCAAGAAGTTATAATTTGCTTTAAACTTACTGTTTTAAATATTCCGTCACCAAACATAATAACTACATAATAATACTACATAATACTACATAATAACTTAAAAGTAGGTAATAAACATTTATTCCAAACATTATGCTAATTGTCAATTCTTAGGAGAACTGCTTCGACATTGACTTCAGAATTACACCGTGTGTTGAAAAAGAAGGAAAGGTGCAAAAGTTTATAACTAGGACACCCCGGGAGATGTTGGAAAGCGGAAGTTTTTCTAAAGTGCCGATAATAATAGGTCTTACAAACAGCGAAGGAGCTATTTATTTTTGGAGTAAGTAAAATTTATAACTTAACTAATATGTGTTATGTAATTGTAACGGATAATGATAAAAGCAATAATCTGGTGTCGACCAAAATTATTTTCCAATATGGCGGCCTGTGTAGATCGAGAATGCATTGGAAAGTGTTAATTTAGATTTTTAAAATGTTAATAGCCAATCTGGCCATTTACAACAAATTGATTCAGGTTATTGAGAGGCTTAGGTACCTGATCACGCTGGTAAAAGCTTTCTCGGTACTCTAGAATGCAGCGTGGAATATGGGGCAATGATAAATCAGAACTTGGCTTAGTGTTAAGAGATTTGGAGAGTGCAGGCAATGTATGATTAAGTATAAACATATGTGTCATAAAGTGTACCAATTGTTTACCAATGTAAAATATAACTTTCAACAAATTTTTTTAACAATCACCTGTTTTGGTACACACACAATTATTTCTGTCATCTGTGCCTGCATTGTGCTGCATTCTCACGGGTACAGTTTATACTGCTCCTGGAAGATATTTTATTGTGTTTAAGTTGGTTTTATTCTATTGTAAAGCCTTAAAATGGAAAAATATAAGACACGAGAGTTTTCTGTTATTCCGAAGTACCTGTAGGTACCCCATGTATGTAGTTTAAGAAGCCGCCTCGGTGGCCTAGTGGATAGCGTACTAGGCTTTCACCCCGAGGACCCGGGTTCGATTCCCGGCGAGGGCTTGGCATTTTCATACGCTCCCATCATCCCATCGTCTGCATTAGCCCAAGTGTGCACAAAAGTCGGACGTTAAACACAAAAAAAAAAAAAAATGTAGTTTAAGTAACTCAGGTCTTATTTTCGGGAACAGAATGCTTAGTGCAATAACATATATGAAATATACGTTCACATTATTATTCAAACAAGCGATAATTCAAAGCGGATTAAGTCTTTAGCGATGTATGAGTTGAACTGCATCGAGTCTTAGAGGTCATGAGGCTTTTTTAATAGCAAGTAACAATGCATACAAGTGTACAACCATTATTTAACCGGAGGACTGTTAGAAACATTTAACAAACAATATTGAGTTTGCAACCAAATCTTGTAGGCTAAGTTCTGTGAACATGTCTTTAGTTGAAAGTCTGTACGTGCTGATGCAGTTGAAGAAATGTTTAGAAGACACAGTTAATTAGTACACACAATATTTAGAATCACTTGTTTTAAAGAGTTTAGTTGTTTTAAAGAATATTTCATTAAAAACTGGTAAACCATGGATACAATATAACTTTCAACAATTTTTTTTAACAATCAGCTGTTTTGGTACACACACAATTATTTCTGTCACCTGTGCCTGCATTGTGCTGCATTCTCACGGGTCAGTTTATACTGTACTGCTCCTGGAAGATCTTTTATTGTTTTATTGCTTTATGTCTTGATTTGTGTTATGGTGGTTTGTTTAGTCATTTTCTTCTGTCTCCTAGAAAGACAGCAAGATTAAAGCGTTTTGTTAGGATATCTAACATGTGTTAATTTCAAGTTTTAGCTGTTGTTGGCGGGTACCTTTATTTATCCCTCTGATACAGTAAATGAAGAATTTTGCGGTATTCCAAATGCCTCACGGACAGAGATCATTTCAAATGAGCTCATATCTAAATACACGGTCTAAAATGAGACTCACAGATTCTGTGCAGAAGTATACTGCGAAACGTGTCGTACTTTTAGCATGCATGACCACTTTTTCCCTATTATGATTTAATTATTTTTATAAAAATTTAGATGCATTCAGGAAGGGGTTTAATAATCTAAGTATAATATTGTTATATTTGTGACTGGGATTCAAAAATCGGTGCAGGTCATATTTATTAAATAATTTAACTGACAAATTTAGAAAATATATAATTTTACAGAACAGTAAACATAACCTCAATTGAAATGATATTGAAGCGACAGCTGTTTGCGAAATCAGCTGTTTAGAAGTAGTCACGTCAAGTGTACATATATACAAAAACAATTTGGTATGCGTTACGGAATCAAGCGTGATGCGAAAGCATTTTTATCAACCATGTTTTGATGTTTTGTCAACCGTGACCGTAAAAGTTTCCTCTTCAAAAAAGCATTAATCTAATTTTATTCAAACTCGGTTTTAACGATGTTGACCAAAGACTATTCAAACAGAGTCCATAGGTACCCAATAAAATTTGTAGATTGCTATAACCCTAAAATATTACGTTTTAGTGCTGTAGAAAAATGTAAAAAGTTGGCCTAACTTCTCAAAAATTGGTTTAATAGATTTTGCTAAAAAAATGCATATATGAAGACTCTTAAATCAGTGTAGCAAATTAAAATTTTTCAAAATATGATTTTTTTTCTCTCTATTTGTTTCACCCAACTTTGGGGTACACTAAATCAATCAATTTTTAATGTTCTGTGCCTTCCTCGTAGCCCAGTATTGCTTCATTCGTTGTGATCTTGCTTTTCTTTCTTCGTCAGAGATTTGGATCGTTCGCTTGGATTTGACTTTGTCTTGGAACCGTTGCTTCTTGTCTTTGGTTATTGTTTTCGCTGTTCTGTCCATGAGCATCTGTCAGTGATTTGTAGTTCTGTTATGTCTTTCTCCGTTTCTCTAAACCAAAGTGGTTTGGCTCTTCTATTGCGAAAGTGGTCAAATAATTTTTGGTTAGTCTATTTTTGTCCATTCGGAGGATGTGCCCATAAAAATCAATTCTCCCTTTTCTTATTGTGTCTGATAGTGTTTCAGTTTTTTGGTAAAGAGTTTCATTACTGATGTGGAGTAATTGGTTGTTACGGAATTTGGGGCCTAAGATTTTTCGTAATCTTTCTTTGATCTCCAGCCTTTCAAGTGGGCCCTGGGTTGTGAGAGATAATGTTTCAGCTGCATATAAGGCTTCTGGTTTAATTACCGTATGATAATGCCTTATCTTTGTATTCCAGGAGAGGGACTTTTTGTTGTATGTGTTTTTGGTAAGTTGGAAGGCTAATTCAACTTTATTTCTCCTAGATTCCATAGCTTTTTTTCTAAGGCGTTTAAACTGACGTTGACATTTTTCCAAAGTTCAGCTGTGACTTGATTTTCTCTTGAAGCCTTATAATTTTTGAGATTCGATATTATTGATTGGAGTTCCTCGACTGTTGGAGGTTCTGAGTCAGGTGGAGATATATTAAAGTCCATCTTTACTGATGGTTCCTCACAATTAAGGAGATTTCCGAAATATTCCGCTGATGATTTTTTTTATTAATTAAAAAAATATATAAAAATAAATCTTGATCGCCTTAGGTTTGTTATGCTAACTTCAAGTATGACTCTTGATATGTAACCAAAATTTAAGCAAAATCCGATGAACCGTTTTCCATTTTATTCCATTCGTATTATAAATTTGGTTCTATACAACTTTTTTGGTTCAGTCATTACCGTTTACAATGTTGCAATGATTTATTTTAAACTCGCTTTAAAGTATATTTGAGTGGATTTCACCAGATATTATTTGTAATTTGAACGTACTGCTTTCAGTGTCCAGAAAACCAGAAGACGACTTTGCGCTTCTCAACAGCAAGCCGGAAGTTGTTGTACCGAAAAACCTCAACGTACCAGAAAATAAAAAGACTGAAGTAGGCAGAAAGATAATGCAGTTTTACTTCGGGGACCAACTTGTCTTTAAGGATAACATTGATACACTTCTTGAAGTGAGGCTAAACTTATTTCTAAAATAGTAAATAATAATTTTTAATGTAAGTGCAGGCACTGAAAGCGGCTGAACGGAATCAAGTGGCGTTGCATGGTTCCGCTTCGCTATCAGTGGCCGCACTTACTATGAAAACAACGCGTTACGTTTTCAATTGATACACTGCTCCATTCACCCAGCCTAACCTACAAGTAGAGAGACTTGATGGAGACAATGGCACTTTAACTTTTAATTATTACAATTGTAGCACTTAGAGAAAGTGCCCTAAATCCCCATGGTAAGATAAAGTGTAATTTTAGTTGTGGTAATGTAGACCTTTTACCTTGTGGTATTAAGTGATTAGTATTATTAATTAGGGACACATGCTTATCTGTCCAAAAGTACATAATTTTAATATAAAATTGACATTGATTTATGTAAGTAAGGTATAACCAATCTTGAAAAGATATTATTTCTTTTCAAGCAAAATAACATACGAGGTGTGTTCAGAAAGTAAAGAGAATTTTTTAATTTCGCGGGCTTGGAGAGTCCGATTGTCAAACATTTTTTTTGTTATGTTGGTATACATGCTATTGAAGTATGATAAAACTTTCAGCTGTTTTCATTGTTGACTTTGTCTGTGACAGCCACTAAGGTTAGACGTGTTTTTATGAGCTCGGCGATTTTCGTTTGTTAAAAGAAATGGATCAAAGAATTTGTATCAAATTTTGCGTAAAAAATGGAATAAAGTGTAATAAAGTGTGTGAAATGTTAACAAAGGCCTATGGTGAGTCTGCTATGAGTAAATCAAGAGTTTACGAGTGGTATAAGCGTTTCCAAGAAGGCCGTGAAGACGTTGAAGATGACGAACGCCCTGGACACCCCAGCACATCAACAACCGATGAAAACGTGGAAAAAGTGAACGAAATGGTTATGAACAATCGCCGAATCACAATTAGAGAGGTCGCTGATAATGTTGGCATATCGATTGGATCATGTCATGACATTGTTTCCAATGTTTTGTGTATGAAACGCATGGCAGCAAAATTCGTTCCAAAATTGTTGAATTTTGAACAAAAACAGCGGCGAATGGAAGTTGCTCAGGAGTCACTAAATGAAGTCAACGACGATGCAGAATTACTGAAACGTATTATAACAGGTGACGAAACATGGGTTTACGGATATGACGTCTAAACTAAGGCTCAATCATCCCAGTGGAGGCATTCTGGCTGGCCATGACCGAAAAAGGCTGACAAGTGCGATCAAACGTGAAGGTTATGTTCGCTGTGTTCTTCGATATTAATGGCATAGTGCATCATGAATTCCTGCCAACAGGTGAAACAGTCAATAAGGAGTACTACCTACAAGTTCAACGCCGTTTGCGTGAAGCAATCCGAAAAAATGCCCGGATCTGTGGAAAAACAATGCATGGCTTTTGCACCACGATAATGCACCAGCTCACACTTCATTGCTTGTTCGTGAATTTTTGACCAAAAACAGTACTGTAACGATGCCCCAGCCTCCATATTCGCCAGACATGGCTCCGTGTGACTTTTTCCTATTTCCAAAAATAAAGAGAACCTTAAAGTGCAGTCGTTTTACAGCCGTAGATGACATTAAAAGCGCATCGCTGAAAGAACTAAAGGCAATCTCAAAGATCGAGTTTGAGAAGTGTTTCGAGGATTGGAAGAAGCGCTGGCACAAGTGCATAATCTCCAATGGGGACTATTTTGAAGGCGACAACATCAGTGATTCTCGTTACTTTCTGAACACACCACGTGTGTGTGTGTGTGTGTATATATATATATATATATATATATATATATATATATTAGTTTCAATACTCCTGCATAAGATGCATTCTAAAGATGATAAGTTTGAAATATTATAGAGTCTCTTCTATGTGTAGGTGTGTTGGTCATTAAAAAACAGAAAAATATTCTTACAATATTATCCCAGATCATTATCCTTACATGACATTATAATTTAAAAAAACAAGCATTTTCTTGACCTAGTTGATAGCGTCGGCTTTCACCCCGAGGACTCGGGTTTCATTCCCGGCCAAGGCTTGGCATTTTCATACGCTATAAATCATCCCATCGTCTGCATTAGCCCAAGTGTACACAATAGTCGGACGTTAAAAAAAAAAGAAGATATTTTGTATACAGTAAGAATGATGTATGTATAAGCTCTTTTATTCACTTCCGTTTCAAGATGGAGGACTCTGATTTAACGATTTTATGTGTAGTTGCTGGCTATTCCTGTAATACTGGCTAAACAGATCGTACTATCGCAATTTTTACTGCTTCGTAGAAAAAAAAACAACCGTAAAACTTCCAATAAAGTTGTTCCAGTAATATTTTTCGTGCACAATTTATCGGTTAAACTGACCGAAAAATTGCGAGCTCATCAGAGAGCTGTGGCCAAGCAATTAATACTACACTGCGAGGTCTACTTTTCTTTATACTGCTGGTTTAACATTTCATGTTTCAGGGAAGGATTTCCAGAAATTCACCAACTTGCTTTCTCGCTTCAGCAATGGTGGGGCTGGTGATGCGTATAACAGCGTTAAATTTACAAAGAAGCGAATATTTAATTAGTGGCATACACTTGGAAGTACACTTGGAAGTACAAAGTAGTACAAATCTTGGAAGATTTGTTGAAAACAGCTCATTTGCATCAAAAATAAGATATATTTCAATTGCTACTTTTGAACCTATTTCAATAATTTGATTGAATATTTGATGGTTTTTGCAAGATTTACATCATTTAAAAAATACTAACTCAAACCATGTAACTTAATATGTTAGTACATATTTTTTTATAACATTTATAAACATTTAAAGTGTTCTCATTGTTCAGACTAAATAAAACGTTTAAAATTTGTTATGCCTACTTGATATTATATATTTTGTTACAGATGGTTGGCAGTGTAGCTTTTGATACTGGTATTTCTGAAGCAGTGAACTATTTCACTGAAAGCTCTCACAATCCAGTTTATTACTATGGTTTCTCTTATGAGACAAATTCCGGAGCCATGAAATCGTTTGCAAAAATTATGCATCCGGAAATTGAAATAAAAGGTAAATTTTAAGTTTGAAAACATAAAGAAATCAATGTTTGTAACTATAGTAGTATGTATAACGGCCTTCAGGGGTTGGTGGTCGATATGGCTAAGACGCCGGACAGTCTGCTACGTCTCTGAACTGTCCACCTCAAGGTTGTGAGTTCGAGACATGGTTACATTGCTTTACCCTTTCCATTAAAGCTGATCCCTTGTCCTCATTAGTATAACAGGCAAAATGTATGTACGTTATGCAAATAATAATAATACTCATAGGCCTTCATTTCTACCTACTTCATGAGAGCGCACTTGTATGTGTGTGTGTGTCTTGTGTTTGTTTGTGTGTGTGTGTGTGTGTGTGTGTGTGTCTGTGTCTGTGTGTGTTGAGTTTGTTAGTGTGTGTGTATGTGTGTGTGTCCGTGTGTGTCTCTGTGTGTGTGTGTGTGTCTGTGTATGTGTCTGTGTGTGTGTCTGTGTGTGTTTGTGTGTCTGTGTGTTTGTTTTTGTGTGTGTGTGTGTGTGTGTGTGTGTGTGTGTTGTATTTGTTAGTGTGTGTGTATGTGTGTGTTTGTGTGTCTGTGTGTGTGTGTGTGTGTATGTGTTGAGTTTGTTAGTGTGTGTGTGTGTGTGTGTGTGTGTGTGTGTGTGTGTGTGTGTGTGTGTGTGTGTGTGTGTGTCTCTCTCTCTCTCTCTCTCTCTCTGTGTATGTGTCTGTGTGTGTGTTTGTGTCTCTCTCTCTCTCTCTCTCTCTCTCTCTCTCTCTCTCTCTCTCTCTCTCTGTGTGTATGTGTCTGTGTGTGTGTTTGTGTGTCTGTGTGTGTGTGTTTGTGTGGGTGTGTGTGTGTTTGTGTGTATGTGTGTGTGTGTGTTTGTGTGTGTGTGTGTTGTGCTTGTTAGTGTGTGTGTGTGTGTGTGTTTGTGTGGGTGTGGGTGTGTGGGTGTGGGTGGGTGTGTATCTGTGTGTGTGTGTGTGTATGTTTGTGTGGGTGTGTGTGTGTGTTGTGTTTGTTTGTGTGTGTGTGTGTGTTTGTGTGTGTTGTGTTTGTTAGTGTGTGTGTGTGTGTGTGTGTGTGTGTGTGTGTGTGTGTGTGTGTCTGTCTGTTTGTTTGTGAGCACGTGTATAACTATTTATGTTTTAAGTAATAGTAGCATTTTTAAAACTTAGAAAATATTATTTGAAATAACAGTATACGATGAGAACAATTTGTATACAACCACTCTAATACAGCCCTTTCAACGTAACTGTTGACGCTGTATGCCGTATTCAATCTATTCCCTATAAGACTCGAATTACTCAGCTTAGGTAGAGCCGCCTCGGTGGTCTAGTTGATAGCGTACTAGGCTTTCACCCCGAGGACCCGGGTTCGATTCCCGGCCAGCCATGGTTTGGCATTTTCATACGCTATAAATCATCCCATCGTCTGCATTAGCCCAAGTGTGCACAATAGTCGGACGTTAAAAAAAAAAAAAAAAAAAAACAGTTTAGTGTTTAGATAACCTTTCGTTTCATATCTCATTTATGCGGGTATATGTCCTGTTTGTTTTTTTTTATTTCTTATATATATTTTTTGTGTTTAAAGATACAGGAGCAAAAAATATACACAAAATATAAAAAGCAGAACACATCCTTACATGTACGACTTTAAAATGAGATATACAAGTTATGAAACATAATTTTCATCTTAACAAATACCTTAATAACCAGTTTGGTTAATTAACATTAGTGTTATGGGGAATAGATTCCATTTGGTTGATGTGGTTCACAGTATTTTAAGGAACTTTGTTATGTTTATCATGCCATGCTACATATGTGTCCCTGTGCATGACAGTTGGTTACAGTCAGGCATCGGGTGTTACTGTAACATACCCTGTATGCAGTACTGTCTACAACATACGAACGTGGACTTTATTGGCATAATTGTGTTTTTGTGATTGTTCCTTTCAATTTGATACAGGAAGGTATATTTTTTATAGAGACAATCAAAATATGAGCATTTACAATTTCACTGAATAAGTTATAACTATTAAAATACCTTGTGTTCTTATTGTTTATAGTTTGCAATTACCATAAAATAAAACTGGTCAACAATAAATTAACCTAATTTGTTTATAACACATTTCAGGAGTACCGCACGGAGGTGATGCTGAATTAATTTTCAGTATGAAAAAGAATATATTATTTAAGAATGTTCCCCAGCTGTCAGAGACGGATAAAAAATACTCCAGAATATATACTACGCTGCTCACAACTTTTGCGAAAACTGGGTGAGTATAAGGGGCTACGTGGATTTATTAACTCTACAAATATAAAAACACAAGATCTAATAAGCAGTTGTTACGCTATTGCGATGCGAAAACAGGAGGCAGTGATCACCTAAACAGCTGATTTCATACAATAACTATTGTTACTTCAATAATTATATTACTTCAATTGCGACGAAGTGTATTTAGTCGTAGAATGATGGCAAAGGCTTATTTTAAATGTCTTGATCTCATATTTTAAAGAAACCCTCATATTTTTCTTAATTAAGCCCTTAAAAGCTATAAAGGGCTGAAGTTTCTGTAAGCAGTAAATGGTAATGGCCGAGTTCAATATTAGTGTTCTGAAAAACAATGCTTTATTATCAGTGTTTTGAACATTATCTGCTTTATTATCAGTGTTTTGAACATTATCTGCTTTATTATCAGTGTTTTTTATATTATCTGCTTTATTATCAGAGTTTTGGACATTATCTGCTTTATTACCAGTGTTTTGAACATTATCTGCTTTATTATCAGTGTTTTGAACATTATCTGCTTTATTATCAGTGTTTTTAACATTATCTGCTATATTATCTGTGTTTTGAACATTATCTGCTTTATTATCAGTGTTTTTAACATTATCTGCTTTATTATCAGTGTTTTTTATATTATCTGCTTTATTATCAGTGTTTTGAACATTATCTGCTTTATTATCAGTGTTTTTTATATTATCTGCTTTATTATCAGTGTTTTGAACATTATCTGCTTTATTATCAGTGTTTTGAACATTATCTGCTTTATTATCAGTGTTTTTTACATTATCTGCTTTATTATCAGTGTTTTTTATATTATCTTCTTTATTATCAGTGTTTTGAACATTATCTGCTTTATTATCAGTGTTTTTTATATTATCTGTTTTATTATCAGTGTTTTGGACATTATCTGCTTTATTATCAGTGTTTTGAACAATATCTGTTTTATTATCAGTGTTTTGAACATTATCTGCTTTATTATCAGTGTTTTGAACCTTATCTGCTTTATTATCAGTATTTTGAACATTATCTGCTTTATTATCAGTGTTTTTAACATTATCTGTTTTATTATCAGTGTTTTTAACATTATCTGCTTTATTATCTGTGTTTTGAACATTATCTGCTTTATTATCAGTGTTTGGAACATTATCTGCTTTATTATCAGTGTTTTGAACATTATCTGCTTTATTATCAGTGTTTTGAACATTATCTACTTTATTATCAGTGTTTTTTACATTATCTGCTTTATTATCAGTGTTTTTTACATTATCTGCTTTATTATAAGTGTTTTTTATATTATCTTCTTTATTATCAGTGTTTTGAACATTATCTGCATTATTATCAGTGTTTTGAACATTATCTGCTTTATTATCAGAGTTTTTAACATTATCTGCTTTATTATCAGTGTTTTGAATATTATCTGCTTTATTATCAGTGTTTTGAACAACATCTGCTTTATTATCAGTGCTTTGAATAATATCTGCTTTATTAGCAGTGCTTTGAACAATATCTGCCTTATTAGCAGTATTTTGAAAATCTACTTTATTATTAGTATTTTGAATAATAGCTGTATTATTTTCACAATTTTAAATAACAGGTGCTTTATGTTTTGTTTATTGTATTAATTATTTTCTTTTTATAGTATTTCTTTGTATTCTAGGAATTTTATAGGAACATGCAATTAATTATGAGGAGATTTATGGTTATGAGTTTACCAATCAAATCACTAATTATAGGTATAATGTATATTATTATTAACAAATAAATAGGGATTATTGGCTTCACGAGCTGGTTTCGAAAAATTAAAGTATTCTGGAATACAAACGACCAAAGTGAGTTTTGTAGTTGTGTTTTAATTCAAAAAGAAGTTAGACAGGTTCTTTAAGTTTCAAGGCCATTGAAAATCTGTTATCCCGGCTAGTTGGTCACAACTTAGTAGCTCTTGAACATTTTAAAGTGTAATTATATATTGGTTTTGTATTTTCTTTCTTTTTTTTAGCTACAAAAAGGTTGAACATAACCTCTTGATAATGATCTATACAATTTTGTTCTAAAAATTATTTCTTAATGATGAAATATTTGTTTTTTTTAATCGGATTTTTAAACAGAACAAGCTTATACTTAGAACATTAAATGACGTCTCAAAAGTGTAAAAAAACTTTTGTTTTCCTAACATAAAACACAAAACTTAAAACTAGAATGTCTAAAGCCTAGCCATACATCTCAAAATACAGAAAATAAAAACATGGAGTAAATGCTGAAAGCGATCAAAATTAAAATTTAAATGTTAATGAGCAAAACGACAAATCACAAAATAAAAAAAACCTACACAAAGCTGCAGCTGTGATACCGCAATTAATTTTCACCAGACTTGAGGGCATGTACCTAATTTTAATAATAAGGTTTTAATATAGGCATTTTGTACTAATATAGTTTTAATCTAAGCTTTTGCACTAGTTGCTATGTTTATGACACGAGCAAATGTTTCAGTTAAAAATAACATTATGTTTTAGGTTAGGCACTTGAAAGTTGATCTATACTCTTGAAACGTCTTGTATTGTTTCATATAGGCCTACACAAACAAGCGCAGATGTTCAATTAAAAATAACAGTTTAAAGCTTAAACCATAAAAACTAGTATATATATATATATATATATATATATATATATATATATATATATATATATATATATATAAAGAGATGTATGTCGACGCACACAAAAATCAGACACTACAACAGTCATAAAACCGGAGGTATTATATGCAAGCGAGACGCTAGCACTCCACACAAAAGCTACCATGGAGGGTATTTTGAAGGAAGAACGCAAAATCTTGAGGAAGATCCTTGGCCCGAGATTAACAGAAGATGGATACAGGTTGCACTCCCGGAAGACCACAGAGAAGATATCGAACCTGGCAGCAGATATCAGAAGAAGGAGGCTTCGGTTCTGTGGACACATCAGTAGACTCCCAACAACGAGACTTGCCAACAGAATCCTTAAGTATACACAAGGTGTCAAATCAACAACATCGTGGATCGCACAAGTCAGAATAGACCTACATGACGCAGGAATAGACTCAACAGATGTTGAAGATAGACACGCATACAGGAGAAAGATGCTCGGTTGGAAGGTCCCTGAGAATGAAATCCCAAAGAGAGCAGGGGTAAAATGGACGGAGGAGCGGAAGAGGATCCATGGGGACAGGATGAGGGAGGTGTGGAGGATTAGAAGGAACAAGACATGAGTCGGAGTGCTTTGCGTAATCCAACAGGGTCTATGCGCAGATAATAATATATATATATATATATATATATATATATATATATATATATATATATCCAAAATCTTGAGGAAGATCCTTGGCCCGAGATTAACAGAAGATGGATACAGGTTGCACTCCCGGAAGACCACAGAGAAGATATCGAACCTGGCAGCAGATATCAGAAGAAGGAGGCTTCGGTTCTATGGACACATCAGTAGACTCCCAACGAGACTTGCCAACAGAATCCTTAAGTATATACAAGGTGTCAAATCAACAACGTCGTGGATCGCACAAGTCATAATAGACCTACATGACGCAGGAATAGACTCAACAGATGTTGAAGATAGGCACGCATACAGGAGAAAGATGCTCGGGTGGAAGGTCCCAGAGAATGAAATCCCAAAGAGAGCAGGGGTAAAATGAACGGAGGAGCGGAAGAGGATCCATGGGGACAGGATGAGGGAGGTGTGGAGGATTAGAAGGAACAAGACATGAGTCGGAGTGCTTTGCGTGATCCAACATAGTCTATGCGCAGATAATAATAATAATAATATATATATATATTCTCTAATTGAATTATTAGAACTGAATTATTGAATTCACTAATTGAACCCATTAAAAATGTTAATTACAATAAATAAAAATTTAATTTTGTAATTTTTTTAAATAAATATATTTAGCCTGAAAATCCAAATTCTTAAATAAATTTAATTTCAATTACAGGAACCCAAACTATGATGAAATGGATTTTCCAGAGTGGGAACCTGTCAGTATATCTGAAACCAAATACTTTAGCTTTGGAAATGAATTGAAAATGGTGCCCGGTCGGTTGCATGAAGAACAATATCAATTCTGGAGAAGTCTGTACACAGAATACGGTTATTTGTTTTAGAGGCGGAAATTTTGATATGCTTATACTGTTATGTTTCTATTTTAGATGTAAACTTTAAAATGTGTAAAGTAATCTTTAACACTACCTTGTAAACACTTTTTTAATAATATGTAGTTAAATATAACGGTTTTTTTCATTTCTACTTTTCTTTAAGCTAGTAAGTGAAGCATATTACCATTATTGTAATTGATTTTAAAGGAAATAATTTATAAAATACAGAGTAAACAATGTATTTATTTAATTTGCTGAAAAACATTTTCGAAATAAAACTTCTTCAGACGAGCCTAGCACTCTATTGAAACGTGGAAAATAGAAACTGGTGGTAGTATGAAAATGTAAGTGTCATCTTACCGTATATACATTATTAGTATTCTTGAAAGGAACTTAAGCCTACCAGTGTGCTGTTCCTGACCCATCTAGCACAAAATTCTTTAAAGATTATAGCCTAATATATATCTTGCATTTTTATGTAAATAATTTTGTTAATCGTATATTATTTCTCGAGCCAACATCCCTTTTTCTCAGCACACACTATTCGTACAGGCATAAACGAGGTATTTAGAAAGATTTTTTAACCGACATCTGATATTGCAAAATGATTTTGCACTAAAACTTACTGTTTGTGGAAAACATAGACATTTTTAGCTGTCATAGGCAAAACAGTATTTTGGATGCGCATGTGTGGCATCACAAATCAGACAACATTTTGCATATTTTACGAATCTAACTTGTTAATCATGAATAGACAATCCCATTAAAAATGCCTCTTTTTGCGTAACGTTTTTAGAACAAATTCAGTATTTACTTAAAAGTCATTAAACTTAGGTTACGTGACCCTACTGACAGTCCCCTATCCCTGCCCATCTTACAAGCCAGGACAAGCATTTCAAATACGAAGAGCATATGTTTTACAGAAATATATATTTGTGATTTCTCCTTCCATCGTGCACTTATCTATTGTTAATACAGGCATCATAAAATAGGAAGTACTGTACAATTAAAATGTCGAAATATAGTTAGAGGTTAACAAGCATGCCTTTTCAATTGCCTAGGTAATGGTTACCTATTAAAATTGTGTTTGCTATCACTATAAACAGGTTGCAGGGACAAACACTTCAAAGAGCAGGATTGTATTTACCAATGCTGTCTTTATTTCGATTTATTAATAAGGATGTGGAGCATAGAGATATGGACAGGCTTATAAGGGCTTATATATAGGCTTATAATGGTTGCTTTAAATATAAAATATTTGTTATAAATATAATGATTCATGTAACCATTTGTTTCTGTTTTGACTTTGGGAAACATTTGCCATCATTGCTGATCATTTAGATGTATAAACGTGACCCAGGGGACACGTACAGATTAAAGTGTGCTGCGGACGCGATCAACTTTGTCCCCCAAAATAGTTAAACACATTACCAAGGAATTGGTTCTGCAGTGGATCCCGTCACATGTAGAAATACAAGGGAATGAGCGGGCAGACAAGCTGGCCAAACACGGAACCCTTACAGTGCAGAAACCAAAAAGAATGCTCACACTGGAGGCTAGGATTAGTGCACTGAAGCGAACATCTTATCTTGAATTTACAAACAAAGTCAAGGAAGACATAAAGAACAAGCCTTATGAGAATGTATTCGACTTGTATGGGAAGGTCAAGGATCTCCAGAGGAGGACATCTGTCGCGGTCTTTCGGCTGACAACTGGACACGACTGTCTGAATGAACACCTGAAGAAAATTAAGATATTAAACTATGACAACTGCACATTGTGTGAATGCCCAGACACCATCATGAACAAGGACCACCTCCTGGTCTGCAGAAAATTAGATGAAGAGAAGCAGAGAAGAGGAGACCTCCCTGGCCTCAACTGGGAAGCAAGATCAAAGATGGCGTGAGCCAGTGGAAGCCATTGGAAAACAACAACAACCATTTGTTTCTTATTTTTTTACCTTACTCTACTTCTGCTATGAAATGTTTGTCTTTACTAATTACGATTAGTCACTATTTTGAAAAAATACTTGCTTCCTGAACTGTCAACACAGCCAATAACAATATTTTTTTTAATTTTTTTATTTTATTTTATTTTTTTGCATGCAACACTAAAATACCAACTCAGAAAGTTTCATGATGGGATTCTTATGGGTTTACGGTAAAAAAAATATTTCTTACAATCAGATGTTTTTTCCAAAATATGAATACATTTGTATAAGGCAAAATACATGTGTATATAAAAACAACTGATCTTTTACTATAACTACCATAGCTAGCTTTTAACAACATAACTTAAAATTTATTATACCTGTCAGCTGTTCAATAATATCAGCTGATTGTTAAGAATTTTTTTTTTTTTTTAAGGCGAAAAGCACATTAAGGCTATCATCGCCTAAACACAACTACTAAAGAAAAGAAACAACAGAGCGATAAAACTTAACATTACTTACAAACTAGATAACATTTATAACAAGAGTAAATAACTTAAAAACAAAACAATATAAAGGTGGACTGTAAAGTGGTCCTAATCAAACAGAAAGATAATAAGTATTGTGAAACACAATAAAATTACCTAAAACTAGTTAACAAGAATATAAACTATAAAAAGGAAAAAATTAAACATATTGATATATATGCAAGTGCCTCAGGAAGGCCAAAACGCGATCAATGATCGACGAATCGTCCCCCAAGATCGCCTGCATACAGTTTCCTAATCCATATATTGTACGCATGTTTCTCAAGCAATCGCAGTCTAACATCAAGTGTTTGACTGTGATGGTTTCTCCACAAAGTTGGCATGTAGGTGGCTCCCCGCGTCCCATTAAAAAACCATGCGTCAACAACGAGTGACCAATGTGGAGGCGTGTAACGACAACCTCTTCCCTACGACTTGTTCTTACAGACGACCCCCAAGGGCGAACATTGTGTTTAATTACCCTCAATTTGTTAAACCCTAAAACCGCATTGGTCCTTAGAGAGTAAATTATTATTTTCTAAATACCAAACAAGACGGCGATTTACCATTTTCTCCACTAGCTTGCATAACACACTTGTAAGAGAAATAGGGCGGTAGCTGTTTGGATCAGTTTTATCTTTGCCTGGCTTAAGAATAGGAATCACTGTTGCTTCCAACCAAACATCAGGGAAAGAGTGTTCCTCAAACATACGATTCTATATCTTCAGGAGGGAAATCCTCCCTGATGCTGGAAGATTTTTAATCATGGAATATACAAGGTTATCAGGGCCTGGTGCTGAATCTGAAGAGTATGACAGTGCAGATTCTAGCTCTTCTATTGAAAAGGGCGCGTTCAAAGGAGAAACAGACGTACCAACGACGAATGGCATAGCTTCTTGGGTATTTTTGAAAAGACAAAAACCATTGCTATAGGAAGTAGACGAAGAATAATCTGCAAAATATAAACCCAATGTATTAACAATATCTCGAGGATCAAAACTTATTATTCCGTTCCGTTGTTTGATGCCCATCAAGGGAGTTGATGGAGATGAACCAGAAACGGAACGGAGTTTCTTCCAAACAGTTGATACTGGTGTTGTTCTTGATATTGTGTTAATATACTGGGTCCAAGAATTCTTTCTATTTTGTCTAAATATTCTACGAGCTCTAGCTCGGAGAATTTTATACCTCTCAAGATTTTCATTCGTTGGTCGTCTGTTGAACCTTCTTAGAGCTCGTCTACGTAAAGCAAGGCATGCTTACAGTCCTCAGTCCACAAAAGAATGGGGGGGTGAGATTGATGAGTCGAGGTTTGAGGAATAGTTTTATGTGCAACATCTAAAATATTTTCAGTTAAAGTTTGTACTATTTCATTAATAGAGTTAAAATCTTCAATGTCAGGTGATACAAATTGCTCTGTGAAATCCACCCATTGTGCCTTTTGTAGAATCCACCGCGGAGGGCGTTGATTCGGACGGTGGAATGTACAAAATGAAACATTAATCGGAGTATGATCGCTGCCGTAAAAAGCAGACATCGCCGACCATATGAACTTCGTTGCCAAAATTGGACTGCAAAAGGTCAAATCAACGACTGTCCAACCACCTGTAGAAGACGATAAGTGTGTTGGGGAACCATTATTTAAAAGACATAGATCTAATGTAGTCCTTATATTATCAATTCGGTTTCCTCGTGAGTTACTTGTAGTAGAGCCCCACGATGTGTGGTGAGCATTAAAATCACCCATCAATAGAAAGCGGACAGGTAACTGAATTAATAAGTTAACTAAGTCGTTGTTTTGGAAAGCATAGCTAGGCGGTAAATAAATGCAACATATGGTAAGTTTAAATGGTACGGTAGTCTGAACTGCGACAGCTTGTAAAGGAGTTATTAAGTCCACAGGAACGGCATCAATAGCGTCACGAGCGAGTATGGCTACCCCACCCTTCGCTCGTTCTTCCGTTATGAAGTCGGCCCTGACAACAGAATACCCTCTTAAATTGAAGGAGTGCGATTGGTGAAAGTGCGTCTCTTGAAGGCAAATGAATAATGGAGACGTATCTCGTACAAGAAGTTTTAAATCTTCAATATGATTTTTGGCACCGTTAATGTTCCACTGTATCACATTGTTGTAAATGGAAGGCATTGACATTGAAAATTAATACTTTAGTTTATGATAGGATTCATATTTTCAATAGAGCATGATTTAGATTGGTCAGAATCAACAGACACAGAGTCACAACTGTGACTAATGTCAGACTCTGATGATTTTTTTGGTTTTGTTTACAAGAGGTTTAGTAGTAGAACCTCCTTTAGAAGTTTTTTCATTTTTTTTTAACAAGGTTTTTTCCTATAGTAGAATTATTATTTTTAGGTCCAACAGTCGGTGGACAAGTGTTTGATTTTTTTTTTAAAAAGTATTCCAGTCCTGGAGTGGTTTTTTTGTCAACAGGCTTCAACACTTGCGACGTTGTCATTCGTGGCTTGGTCACTGGAAATTTAAGCTCTTTTTTAAAAGTAGGCTCAGGAATTACTTTTACAGGAGAAAGCAAAGTACCACTGGCAGCCTCCCTCTATGTACTCACAGAATGCAACCATTTGTTTCGATAGACCCAGCTATGGGCTCCGACACCCATAACTCAACATTCATGTGCTTGCCAAGCGCCTATAGGCTCCTCGGTTCCAGAACCTGTCCCATCAGCGGTCCTCGGCAGTGCTAGGCACACATCAGGTTCCACATACTTGGCCCCGCCAAAGGAAACCAAGCAGAATCGCCACTCCCAGACGTAACGGAACAAGCACAGCAAATCCCTAAAATGTACGTTTGAGTGTGAAGTGTTTACATCGTAAGTGTAGTGCTGTAAGTGTAAGTGTGTGTTAGACTCGGGTGTTCGTCTAGGTCCTCTGAATAGGTGCAGCTAGTCTGCACCCCTTCGGGTGTGTGTGTGTGTGTGTATGTTGAGTAAATGAGTGAGAGTAGAATGAGCTAGAGGTATGGTGGGGTCGCTAAGCCCATCAGCTGCTCACTTCAGCTGCCTCCGCCGGCAACAAGAACAGCAAATCCCTAAATGTACGTGAGTGTGTGTGTGTGTGTGTGTAAGGTGTTTAAATCGTAAGTGTAGTGCTGTAAGTGTGTGTGTTAGACGGGTGCTGCGAGGTTCGTCTAGGTCCTCTTAATAGGTGCAGCTAGTCTGTACCCCCATGCGAGTGTGTATGTGTTTGTGTGTGTGTGTGTGTGTGTGTGTGTGTGTGTGTGTGTGTGTGTGTGTGTGTGTGTGTGTGTGTGTGTGGTGTTGTGTGTATGTGGAGTAAATGAGTGAGAGTAGAATGAGCTAGAGGTATGGTGGGGTCGCTAAGCCCATCAGCTGCTCACTTCAGCTGCCTCCGCCGGCAACAAGAACAGCAAATCCCTAAATGTACGTGTGTGTGTGTGTGTGTGTGTGTGTGTGTGTGTGTAAGGTGTTTAAATCGTAAGTGTAGTGCTGTAAGTGTAAATGTGTGTTAGACTCGGGTGCTGCGAGGTTCGTCTAGGTCCTCTCAATAGGTGCAGCTAGTCTGCGGGTGTGTATGTGTGTGTGAGTGTGTGTGTGTGTGTGTGCGCGCGTGTGTGTGTGTGTGTGTGTGTGGTGTTGTGTGTATGTGGAGTAAATGAGTGAGAGCAGAATGAGCTAGAGGTATGGTGGGGTGGCTAAGCCCATCAGCTGCTCACTTCAGCTGCCTCCGCCGGCTGATTGTTAAGAAATAAAACAACTGATCTTTTAGTATAACTACCCATATGAACCGTTGAACCAAAAATAAAAATCATGTATTATGATTCTTATCATGTATTACCATAATGATCATGATTCTTAATCATGTATTATGTTTTCTTTTTATTTTAATTACGAAAATTTTTCGAAAATAAGACAAATTAACATAGCTACTTTTGTTTTTTAACAAAACATGCCCCGAAGGGGTTGCAGACTAGCTGCACCTATTGAGAGAATTTAGACATCCCTCGCGGTACCCGAGTCTAACACACACTTACACTTACGACTTTCACACTTTACACTCACTTTTTGGGAGGCGATAATAGCCTCATTGTGCTTTTCGCCTTTAAATAACAACAACAAAATTTAACAACCTACCTGAAACCTATTATAGTCTAACAGCTGTTCAATAAAGTCAGCTGATCATTAAGAATTAATATAAAATAACTGATCTTTTATTATTACATATTTATCAAAATTAAATTAACAATTCATTTCATACAATTATATCTGTCGAACTTCGTAGTTCTCATAGTGTAGTAGTTATCATGTCTGCCTTACGCGAACAAAGTCCCTGGTTTGATCCTGGACGGAAACACAGGAAATTTTAATTACAATTAATTTAATATAAGATTTGCATGCGAAAAATATACTGTTGTATATCAATATAAATTTTTTTACTCGCATTAAGAATTTTATATGATCTGGAAAATCTTGAAACATCCAGGGACATGTTCAAATCGAAAACAAGTATTAAAAACGTATGTGATAATTATTACTCCTTTCCTATTCTTCAAGAAAGATTTCCTATTCTTCAAGACCTCCAAGAAAGATTTTTGCTTAATGATCTCTTGGACTACTTATAATAGTGTTCCTGGCCATTACTGAATCCACATAGTCCTGTAAACCAGGGGTCTCCAAACTTTCCAGCCTTAGGGCCATACTGATTACTCCAGTAAGTTCCGAGGGCCAAAACCATATTATCATTGTTGCCGGTGGTAAAAAGTGAAATAGTCCACTGATGAAAAAAAAGTCCGAAAAAGTACGCAACGTTTAAAAAAGGCTGCAAATCGGACTTAAGTCCGCAAAACGGCAACACTGCATATTATTAATTTTCCTGTCATTATCTGTAATTTCTAGATTAGTCGTAGAGTACGAGCCATGAGGAGTAACGTGACACGACATCTGGTGGACACAAGCGGAAATAGGTAGTACCTTCTACCCCATGACCATATCAATGTAGATGTCATATTAATAATTATTCAACATAAAATTAGAATAATTTAGTAAACTAAATTTAATTTGCTATAAAAAATATGTTCTGTAAAAGGAGTTTTCAAGTATGCTAGCTCTCCGCGGGCCGGACAAAATCTGTCCGCGGGCCGGATGTGGCCCTCGGGCCGTAGTTTGGAGACCCCTGCTGTAAACTAAATTGTTTGACTAATGTCTGCAGTTTATAAGAATTGTGTTTATGACTAACAACTTCTTTGCAGGACAAATTATTTATGTTATGCTGCCTTATATTCTAAACTTATGCTATGTTACCTTACATTAATGTTTTGATAATAAACAGTGTTTCGGGCCTCTCAATAGGCCTTTCATCAGGTTAAAAATTGAAAGAATAATCTAAAACTTATGCAATGTTACAGAATAAATCGCACAATGTTTCACTTATTATTTTTCTAATCATTAAAATTTTTAACACTATATTAATCTTTACAATTGTTCTTATATTCGAAATGCAATAATTATGAATTCACTGTTCTGTATGTCTTTATGTGTGATATTGGTGTGATACGTGATTTTGTTTTTTTGTGTGTGATGGTATTGTTAAGAAAAAAGAAAGAACATGGAAATTTGTGTTCTATATCATCGCAAAATGAATTTTGGTTGTAAAGAAAGTTTAAAGCGTATTCTATTTTGTTTTTTGACTTTTGATGTGTTCTTGCAACAAGCACTAGACATTGCTATCGAAAGTCAACTGACTGCTGTTGCTGAAAATATAATTTTTTTGAAGGATTTTACAATTGGGATTGTAAAATTATTTATATTTGTTTCTAGACACTTTGATACTGTCATTATTTAGGTAATTTCTCTTTAGGTTTTTGCCCTTCTGAATGAAAGTGTGCAGGATTAATATATATATATATATATATATATATATATATATATATATATATATATATATATATATATATATATATATATATATATATATATATATATATTTGGGTTTAGATTCTTGTTTTTCAGGAATGTTTTCAGGAATTAAATAGCTCAAAGGCTATTTAATTTTTAAGTAAAAAAAAGAATGCTTCTATTAGAAATTCATTGCATTTTGTACATAAAATGGCATACATATATATTACGTTTTGAGAATGTAATTTAATTATTACTACACTTCTAAGGATTATTTTTTTCTAAATGCTTTACACCCAAAAACAGTTAAGGACATGGTGGTAATGGGAATGAAAAAGTAGTCTTAGAAAACTGATCGTTTGTGCTTATGTTTTAGCTGCTAATATAACTTCGAGTTTCATTTTTCTAAACCTGTTTTTTCAAACTGTTTTTCCAAACAGTTATTTTTTTCCAACAAACAGTTCGTTGATATTTTTTAAAAATAGCAGAAGTTCCCATCCCTACAACCGAGTAATGACGGAAATGTAACAAACCGAAGTGCAATCACCTGACATACTTGACCTTCACCTTGTTTGCAACATGGTCTTAGTACACACTAGTTTAGTTCAGTATCAGTTGTGCTCACTCAGCAGGCTAACACGAAGGATCGTTACTGTACTTCATCAAGGAGTGTGTCTGTTGTCACAGTAAGTTGTGTTTAAATATTTTCCAAGTGCAGAAATTTTTCATTAGATTCTAAGCCTAATCTTCATAATGAGTTATCTAATCTTGAAGTGCTGATATTAAAATATAGATTGGTAAACCATATTAAATTGTATTTTCATTTGTTTTGTTTCCAAAACCTAACCTAATAATTTATGTTTTCACTGTAGATAGGTGTACCAATAACTCGCCACTACTGTCCCCAAACAACCCTTCTAACTTAACCATAAAATTTAGAATGTCAGAAAAACAAAATACATGTTTTGGTTTTTGTAGATAGCTTAATAGCCAGAATTTTTGGTCCAGCAACACAAAATGTTTTGCTTGAGTATTTCATGATTGTTTTTTTTTAATAACAAGACCACTTTTGAGTGGGTGAGAGTGTGTGTGTATGTGATGGGTTGGTGTGTGGGTGTAGGTGAGTGGGTGTTTGTGTGCTACTACACCCAAACCTATAAACACACAGAAATTTTTAACGAACATAGAAAGTAGACAGAAGACAACAGCTCGCAATTTGATTTTAACATTTCTGTTGTAATTAAATAATCATCTGAAAATTGGATCTTTTGATAATAAAAACGTTTGAATTTCGTTATTTGTAATAAATCATTCAATGAAGGTAGGGAAGTTTACGAAACAGTTATAGTGAAATACTAATGTACGTAAACTTGTAACTGATTGTTGTCTGTTAGCACTAGGTGGACCAACGGATGGTCAGTAAGTGCCTATACTTTTGGAAACATTCCTCAAAAATAAAAATAATATTGTAAAAAAAATTGGAAAAAATATTTTGAGTCAGAAAAACTTTAATTTATATACTCTATTTCAAATGTCGCATTTTTTTATGCTGCAAAAAAGTGATTATTTTTTTACCATCCCTTGGTCCAACTTGTAACCCAAATAAGTAACAGTTTTGAAAATAACGTTATTTAATAAACTTCTATTAATCATGCTATTTTTACAAAATTTTCTAAATAACAATAGTAGTTACTCGAAATGTATATGCATTACCACTTCTTTCCATTGTCCCCCACAGGGGTGGGTGCAGACTAGCTGCACCTATTGAGGGGATTTAGACGTCCCTTGTGGTACCCGAGTCTAATACACACTTACACTTACAACTAACACTTTATACTCACACCTACATTTAGGGAGGTGATAATAGCCTAAATGTGCTTTTTGCCTTAAAATAACAAAAAATCTTTCCACTGTCACAGTTGGTAGACATGCAATTCTTGACTCATGTACCACATGTGTTGAGCTGCTGTCCAATCAGTGAAGATAACAAATAAACTATAAAACAACCACTGTTTGTTGTTCATGTGACAATTGTGTTTGTGGGAAACAGTGACAAGTAAAATATTTGGTACTATTGTAAAATTACCAAATTAGTTCAACATATAGAGAAATTTAAAACTAAATTCTTCTAGCTATAAGTTGTTCGTAAAATATAAATCATATTTTAGGGAAGCTTAATTCAATGTATTTCTTTAGCAGATAACATGTTTTCCATAATTAATATTAGTTTTATAAACAAAACCTCTCATAACTCTGGTTTACAGCGTGGACATTTTTAACCCTCACTTTGTCCTGGTTTTTACCAAAAATACTTTGGTCCGTCTAGGGTTAAAATTGCTGTATTTGTAAAGGTTATTTTGCCAGACTCTCTGTATACACAACTGTATGACGGCCGGCTAAATTGTTTGCATTGAAGTTAAATGGCAGAGATTATGAATTAACTTACAATCTTATTTAATTACATAACGTGCTTCAGTGAGGTCAGTATTAGCGTATAGTAGACAGAGAACAGGTTTTGTGGAACTTATTTTACATAAATAAACAGTGCTAACTAAATAATAATGTTGACTAATTTTTAAGTGAATATAAATGTTTACTCTCCTTACATTCCAGAGAACTATATATAATGTCTGTTTTAAGATATTCTTAAACGATCCTCTAATGTATAAGCATCTGTGTGCAGTGGTTATTTCATAATTAAATTTTAAAATGTTATATCCGTTGATAGTATATTTGTTTGTTACAGTTATGTCGGAAAATTATGTTCAAGTCAAAGTGGAAGAAGGAATTTTGAGAGGTCGGAAGGAGATAGGTGACGGTGTTACAAGAACTGTAGACTACTATGCCTTCAAGGGAATTCCTTTTGCTAAGCCTCCTGTGGGAGAGCTGAGATTTAAGGTAGGCCTACTGTGCTTTTAATGCTTCCTTGGTACCGACAAGACATCACAAGAGTCTGGTCTTGGTTAATTTAAGGAGTGTTTGTTTTCCGAGAAATTAATTTGAGTCTTATTAAAACGGAGCAGTTTCAGGATCACTAAGTGCGTGAATCAAACACTGTTTTACAAAAAATTAAGTTTAGTTTCCGCATCTGGTTTTAATCCATTCATCACACACACGGCGATGATAACCTTAACGGTTTTTCGCCGGAAAAAAAAAATTAATCCATTCATATTTGTTCTTAATATTTTTACAATTGCAGAATTGCTAAGGCCTATTCTATTTTCTTTTTAATTCTCCTGAACCGGTTAATGCACTAGTTACGTCACTAAACACATTCATAATTTTTTTTACATCTGAGTCAGAAACCCATCTAGTACTTTACACCTCAATAAACATACTTTTAGTTCGGAGATATAACTCAGAGGTTAATCTCCATTAATACTGTTCATGGAAGGCTTAGTTCTGTGCGGTCTTCTATATGCTGTAGGTGCAACCATCAGTCACTGAACCTTTGAGCGTTCATGTGAGAAGCAGTGTTTCATACTTCATTGCATGCTTTTGATTTCTTCACCGACAGAGTCTGTATGCAAATCCCTGTGCATATTATCATCTCGAATATACATGTTGCATCAAAGTACCGTACTTTGATTTTTG
Source organism: Callitettix versicolor (assembly GCA_022606455.1). Lineage (NCBI taxonomy): Eukaryota > Metazoa > Arthropoda > Insecta > Hemiptera > Cercopidae > Callitettix > Callitettix versicolor. The sequence goes on from CM040185.1 coordinate 9,328,301, forward strand.
TTATATTTGCCTTGTTTGTGTTGTCCGACAACTATCATGCAGTTCCACAATGGCTTTAAGATCTGCTTCTATAACAACTTATTATGAATTGAAAGTTTGGATTGTCTCAGTTAGACAATACATTTTTTTGAACTTAAAACTCAGTTCTTACTTTTTCTTGTACGTATTCATAATGAATTTGTTTTAATGATTTAATTTCCCTGAACCGGTTTGTACACCAGTTATGCCAGTAGCTGTATTCACAGTAAATTCATTTCCTTAATTTAATTCTCCAAAACCGGTTTATACATTAGCTATGCAACTAGCTATATTCACAGAAAATTTATTTCCTTAATTTAATTCTCCTAAACCGGTTTATACATTAGTTACAGAATAGATGTATTCACAATTAATTTACTTGGCTCATTTAATCCTCATGAATCGATTACTTCATTTCCTAAATTTAATTCTCCTAAACCGGTTTATATATTAGTTACAGAATAGATGTATTCACAATTAATTTACTTGGCTCATTTAATCCTCATGAATCGATTACTTCATTTCCTAAATTTAATTCTCCTAAACCGGTTTATACATTAGTTACAGAATAGATGTATTCACAATTAATTTACTTGGCTCATTTAATCCTCATGAATCGATTACTTCATTTCCTAAATTTAATTCTCCTAAACCGGTTTATATATTAGTTACAGAATAGATGTATTCACAATTAATTTACTTGGCTCATTTAATCCTCATGAATCGATTACTTCATTTCCTAAATTTAATTCTCCTAAACCGGTTTATACATTAGTTACAGAATAGATGTATTCACAATTAATTTACTTGGCTCATTTAATCCTCATGAATCGATTAATTCATTTCCTTAATTTAATTCTCCAAAACGGGTTTATACATTAGTTATGCAACTAGCTATATTCACAGAAAATTCATTTCTTTAATTTAATTCTCCTAAACCGGTTTATACATTAGTTACAGAATAGATGTATTCACAATTAATTTACTTGGCTCATTTAATCCTCATGAATAGATTACTTCATTTCCTTAATTTAATTCTTCTAAACCGGTGTGTACATTAGTTATGCAACTAGCTATATTCACAGAAAATTCATTTCTTTAATTTAATTCTCCTAAACCGGTTTATACATTAGTTATGCAACTAGCTATATTCACAGAAAATTCATTTCTTTAATTTAATTCTCCTAAACCGGTTTATACATTAGTTACAGAATAGATGTATTCACAATTAATTTACTTGGCTCATTTAATCCTCATGAATAGATTACTTCATTTCCTTAATTTAATTCTTCTAAACCGGTGTGTACATTAGTTACACAACTAGCTATATTCACAGTAAATTCATTTTCTTCATTTAATTCTCCTAAACCGGGGGATACATTAGTTATGGAATAAATGTATTCACAATTAATTCATTTGCCTCATTTAATCCTAATGATTGATACATTACTCACACCACTAAATGTACCCATAGTTAATTCATTTTACTGATTCTAGGCTCCTGTACCAGTCGATGCTTGGGATGGAGTCAGAGATGCCCTCACTGATGGAAATTGGAGTTGTCAGTATCGTAATTCAGAAAAAAATGAAGTCATAGGAGACGAAGACTGTCTCTACCTGAATGTTTATTCAACTGAGGTTTGTTTTTGAATTTATTCATTTTACGCTTTCTTTACCTGTAAGTGTTAATTTTAAATATTCTACATTACGTCCGTAAAAGCTAGTTTTCTGTATTGGCAATAACTAACAGTAAATAAATTTACAATTCCAGCTTTCCACTGATTGTAAGAACCTAAAACCAGTTTTATTCAACATCCATGGAGGGGGGTTTGTTGCTGGAAATGGGGGTAGCGAAATGTTTTCACCAGACTACTTGATGGAACATGATGTAGTGTTTGTATCTATTAACTATAGGTGTGGAGCCTTAGGTAACTAAATCAGTCATTTTAGTCATATTAGTTTTATAAGCAATATTATAAAATTCTAGGTATTTATATTTTTCAGATTTTCAAAAACTAACGAATAATTTCAGAATAACCACAATGTTATTTTGTCCAGTGATGCTTTAAGCAGAAAGTTTTATCTTGATTTACACCTGAGACGAAAGTGAAAAACTATTTTCTTTCGTAATACGATCGTGTGGTGAAAAGCAAACAAATATAAACTATATTAAAAAAAAATTATACTTTACGATAAACACACTAGTGTAAAATACACTATTGCACTATACGATATTAAGAAAGTTTGGTGATTTTGAAAACAAATTTCATCATGTGATTCTGATGGAAACAAGTCTGTTTTCAGATTCCATGAGTTCCAAAATATACCTTTTGAGTTGGATGTCTCTTCATCTGTGTATCTGTGCACCAATTGCACTGAAATTTGGCCTTCAGGTTTGGTTAGGTTTATTTTGGAATCTTGGTAAGTGGTCCGATATAAGAGTATCACACAGGCCCTCTGAGAACTCATCAAAGCACCATATTGGTTTTTTAGAACAGGATTATTCGTAACAGAACATTGGCTCTAATCGGAACAGCACATGAGCACATAATCTAATCCATAATCATTTTTGTAACGTTTCACATTATCTAGAAGGAATATTGAAGGATGTTTTTCAGCCACTATAATATAGTTACCATATTTCGGATCAAATAATGTTGCTAATATTTTTTTTACATTTAAAATATGGAAATATAATTAATTATTTTATTAAAATTACTACGATAAAGAACACAATCTGTAACTTGAGCAATTATTTTACGTTCCTACTGTTTTAAACAATGCTAAAACTATCATCCATCTTAATTAGAATTTGTAGTCTTTTTATACAGTAGGCAATCAAACATAAAAACACACAACACAACAGAAATTATCAGCTCGTGTTTTGTAATCTTGGTGTTTAAATGTGACCTAAATTTGTTTTTCTCACCAGGTTTCTTGTCGCTACAAAATGATGAAATATCAGGAAATGCCGGGCTAAAAGATCAGGTTCTAGCTTTACTGTGGACTCGCAGGAATATCAGACAGTTTGGCGGAGATCCTGAGAATATCACTATTATGGGTATGAGTGCTGGTGGAGCTTCAGTAGAGCTTTTACTGCTGAGTGATTTAGCAAAAGGTAATAAGATTTTTATCAAATCCAATGTTGCCAATTGTTCTAATTGTTGCAAGAATTAACAGTGATAGTTTTTATTGCACTAATAGAGTTGTGTTGCACGGTTGGTATTTTGTGTTTCCAAAATTCAATATGAGGTGTTTCATTATTTCTGTTGTACCTAAATGTGTTACAGTCTGACAGCTTATTAAATTAATTATACTATTTTCTACAACGGCTGTAAAGAAACATATACAAACCCAGTGACGTATGTGGTAAAACTGAATATGGGCCGTATATATAATGAATGAATTTTCATTGTTTTTTATCTTTTTTCCCAGAGAAATGTGTGAAAATTTATCATCGCCATGTCGCGTTTTCATCAATTCGAATTTGACCAAAGTAAAAGGTGAAAAAAGTAATTTCTGTTTTTATTATATATATATATATATATATATATATATATATATATATACAATTCAAAATATGAAGGACCTACAGGAGGCATAAATGCCCGTACATAGGTTGGTCCTTCAAATTAATTCCTTACTTATATGTAAATACTTTTAAAAATTGTATCTCTCAGTACCATTATTATAAAATTTAAATTTTGACAGAGAAACAGGGGCGGGAATATTCTGTGAGCATTTTTCTCACTATTTTGCATTAAGCTCGGACGCCACTGTTTTTGAGGCGGAGTTATTTGCAATCGATGAGGCATTGAGGCAAGTAATAACGAGGCCACGGTTGAATAATAACAAAGTGATATTAGTTGACTCTAAATCGGCATTACAAGCAATTGCTGACAACACATCTGCAGGCTCTATGATAGAATTGATCCAGAAGAAATACAAAATAGTTAAACACATTACCAAGGAATTGGTTCTGCAGTGGATCCCGTCACATGTAGGCATACAAGGGAATTAGCGGACAGACAAGCTGGCCAAACAAGGAACTCTTATAGTGCAGAAACCAAAAAGAATGCTCACACTGGAGGCTAGGATTAGTGGACTGAAGCGAACATCTTATCTTGAATTTACAAACAAAGTCAAGGAAGACATAAACAAGCCTTATGAGAATGTATTCGACTTGTATGGGAAGGTCAAGGATCTCCAGAGGAGGACATCTGTCGCGGTCTTTCGGCTGACAACTGGACACGACTGTCTGAATGAACACCTGAAGAAAATTAAGATATTAAACTATGACAACTGCACATTGTGTGAATGCCCAGACACCATCATGAACAAGGACCACCTCCTGGTCTGCAGAAAATTAGATGAAGAGAAGCAGAGAAGAGGAGACCTCCCTGGCCTCTACTGGAAAGCAAGATCAAAGATGGCGTGAGCCAGCGGAAGCCATTGGAAAACAACAACAATTTTAACGGATATTTAACACAAAAACATTTTTATATTATGAAATTAATTAACAAAAAAAATCACTTATAAAAGATTTGTACTCAGATCACATTATTTTTTTTAAATTGTCCTTTTAACTTTTTTTTTTAATTTTAGATCCACATTCTAAAGTTTTTAAAGCATTTGGAAGAACATTATAATATTTCTTGGCATAATATGTATAATATCTCTGACCAATTGTTAAGGATTGTTTCGGTAATCTGACACTTTTGTAGGGAGTATTGCGAGGCTTCTGCACAAATTCTTCTTTTAAGTCACTATATTGATACGCTACAGATTTTAAGGCAAATATTTTACGAAAGAACTATTTTCTTCTATCAGTATTTCTAAAAGTAAACATGTAATTTCTTTCAACAAGGATTCAAATTTGTTAAACTTTTGCAAAAAAAATCCCTAACCGAAACCGTTACTTTTGTTTAACAACATAATTTAGTTTTAGCAACAAACATTTGTAGGAAACAGAAAAATTATTGTGCTTAGTTATCGTTATGATGTATTTTGTCAGTCAGTGTTTTTTTCCTTGATGTTGGTCAAATCCTTAGAAAATATTTGGACTTATTTCAGATATTCCAGCTAAATGTTAGACAATGATTCTGTCTTAAAAAAACAAATTTTAACACATCTGTGGCACTTAGTGACTCTTATCAGTTGTTTAGTGTTTCGAACTTCTCATACTAAGAATGTTGTCACCTTTTACTGATAAAGTTTGTTTTATTTTAAAACGAAAAGTTTTTCTAATAATATACAACAGATTTTACTTTTTTTAATAGAGATAATGTTGTTTATTATTTTCAAAACCATCGTCAAATTATTGTCAAGTAACACTGATTTGTATCTATAGTTGTTTTTCTTCAAATGCATTGTTGTAAGAAATATATTTTTTAATTGTTGTGTTTCAATCATGTAAAAAATTTAATGTCAGTGTCAATAGAAAGAAAATGCACATTGTTATTTTTTAAATAAATTCTCAGTAGTATGATTATCCTAATGTGTTTTATTGTTGTAAGTTTTAAGATAATTTCAATTAAAAAGTGAGCTATTTGAGCGGCCATCAGGTAAGAAGAGCCGTGATCACTGTAGATAATTTTTAGAGAAGTTGTTATAAATTTTTTCTATACAAAGTGTATCACCAAGGATGTGACAAACTTCAAACAAACAATTGTCGTTTTCAAGTGCCTAACCTAACACAAAAATTTGCAACTGGAACATAAGCCTATAATTTAGCTCTGTTAAATACATGTTTATGTGTTAGGTTAGGTTTATGTTTTTTTACAAAATACAGAAACATTTGCGTTTTATGTTAGCCACTTGAGAAAAAGAGTTGATCATAAACCGTGTATTGTTTCTATGTTTACAAATGTCTGAATAAACAGTGATAATACCATAAGGTCATTAAGTAACAATTTTAAAATAGATCAGTTTGGCCATGATTTTTTCTCCAACTGCAGTGTGAATTACCAAGCAGTCAAACCATTACTTCATTTTAGTCAAACATGAGTAGCCCGTTTGTAGGTATTTAATCTTTTACATTGCATTTTATATAGTTTTTAAGTACAATTAATTATCTTTTAAATGTATTTGTTTATTAGGCCTACAGCTAATATAGTAAACTAACCTAAAAACATTTAACGGACGTAACTTCATTTTGAAAAAAAAACTGTTTTAAACTACTGTATTACAGTTATTTATAGCCTATATATTAACAGTAAGACCAAGTACTCGGTAAATGCTTGGTTGGACAACTAACACATAAATTGTATCGATTTAGATAAATATTACACTATGTACATTGATTGGTTTAACAGACTTTTTCTTCTAGGCTGAGATTTTTTTTGTTTATTTTGAGAAGAGGAAAGTTTAGCATCAACAAAAATAGTGTACCCTGCTATTCGTAGAAGGATATTGCATGGCATTGAAACTCATTAATCAACTATGTCAGATAAAGTTGAATTAAAATAAGCTCACATCCAGTTTATTCTCTGGTGAAATAAAAGCAAATTGTGAAGTAGCAATCATTATCACATTCTACAGACAGTATTTTATTTTACACTTTTTGAAAATATAATTTTGCCATCAAAATCTGCATAAATTCTAACTTTAAATTTTGAAAACGCTGTTAATTTTCGTATTTTCAAAAGAATTCTAAAGTTACACAATTTTAACCTGACACGATTCAAACGACTTAAAAATCGATTGTGATATTGACTTAGCCATGCTCATAACCCAGCAAAACATGAATGAAAAAGAAAAGAGGTAGGAACGTCTTTTTTTTAATGAAATCACTATCCAAACTTGAACGTCAGTATTTACTGTTTACGAAAATCAGAGTCTTTTATTTAATAACATTCACATATTAGAACTGACCCAGATTATCTTACTGATTAAGTTTTTTTTTTTTTTTTTTTTAACGTCTGACTATTGTGCACACTTGGGCTAATGCAGACGATGGGATGATTTATAGCGTATGAAAATGCCAAGCCCTCGCCGGGAATTGAACCCGGGTCCTCGGAGTGAAAGCATACAAGTCATGGATACAATATAACTTTCAACAATTTTTTTATCAGTCAGCTGTTTTGGTACACACACAATTATTTCTATCTTGTATGCCTGCATTGTGCTGCACTCTCATAAGGACACTTTATACTGTTCCTGGAATTTTGTTTACATACCTTTCATCGGTTTAAAGATGGTATTATTTGATTATAAAGCCTTAAAATGGAAAAGTATGAGACATGAGAGCACTTGGTATTCTGATGTATCTGTAGGTACCCCGTCTATTTGTTTCAATAACTTTATTTTTGTACAAAACTGATCGTAACGATTTGCGTAATAATATATGAAAGATACTTTGTTCACAGGATTATTCAAACAAGCGATAATTCAAAGCGGATCTACTCTCAACAGCTGGGTGTTCAATCCTGATCCAAGAAGCACTGCAGTCGGGTTGGCAGAATTGCTTGGCTATACCGGTAACAGTCGGGATGATAAGTCACTAGGGTCATTTTTACAAAACTGTACTGCAAAAGACATAGTTGAAAAGACCCAGCTTCTGATGGGGAAGTATAAGGTACTTTTTTTTAAATTAATTCAAAACCTTTGTTAGACCTGTGATGCGCAAAACTATAAAAAAAACTTTTTTGAAAGTTTTTTAAAACTAAGATAGAAATGTTAATCACTATACATTGTTTATCAATACTATGTGAATAAAAAGCTTTTCTTCGTACAGAAATTTCTTCTAACATTAAGAAATATATTGTATGTCATCTAATGTGCATTACTTAAACTATATTTACCTTCAACATTCCTACGAAAATATTTTATTTTTGTCGTTTTTTTTTTGTTAAAACTTTAGATGTATTATTTAAGAAATTGTAATTTGTATTAAACTTACTGTTTTAAATATTCCGTCAACAGAAATTATAAAGAAAACATATTTACTACATAAGAACAACTTAAAAAGTAGGTAATAAACATTTATTTCAAACATTATACTAATTGGCATTTCTTAGAACTGCTTCGAGATTGACTTCAGAATTACACCATGTGTTGAAAAAGAAGGAAAGGTGCAAAAGTTTATAACTAGGACACCCCGGGAGATGTTGGAAAGTGGAAGTTTTTCTAAAGTGCCGATAATGATAGGTCTTACAAACGGTGAAGGAGCTATTTATTTATGGGGTAAGTCAAATTTGTAATTTAACTAATATGTGTTATGTAATTGTAACGGATAATGATAAAAGCAATAATCTGGTGTGGACCAAAATTATTTTCCAATATGGCGGCCTGTGTAGATTGAGAATGCATTGGAAAAGTGTTATTTAAATTTTTAAAATGTTAATAGCCAAGCTGGCCATTTACAACAAATTGATTCAGGTTATTGAGAGGCTTAGGTACAATAGCCTGATCATTTAACCGCCGATAAAAGCTTTCTCTGTACTCTGGAATGCAGCGTGAAATAAGGGGCAATGATAAATCAGAACTTGGCTTAGTGTTAAGGGATTTGGAGAGCGCAGGTAATGTATGATTAGGTATGCATATATGTCATAAAGCTGTATCGAGTCTTAGAGGTCATGTGACATTTTTAATAGCAAGTACTTTGAATTTAGTGTTTAACCATTATTTAACCGGAAGACTATTAGAATCATTTAACAAACAACATTGAGTGTGCAACCAAATCTTGTAGGCTAAGTTCTATGAACATGTCTTTAGTTGAAAATCTGTACGTGCTGATGCAGTTGAAGAAATGTTTAGAAGACACAGTTAATTAGTACACACTATATTTAGAAGCACTTATGATCAGCCCGTGTAGTTCGAGAATGCATTGGAAAGAGTGTTAATTTAGATTTTTAAAATGTTAATAGCCAAGCTGCCCATTTACCAATTATCGTACATGTGTACAACAAATTGGTTCAGGTTATTGAGAGGTCTGTACAATAGCCTGATTGTTTAACACACCGGTAAAAGCTTTCTCGGTATTCTGGAATGCAGCGTGGAATATGGGGCAATGATAAATCAGAACTTGGCTTAGTATTAAGAGATTTGGAGAGCGCAAACAGTGTATAATTAAGTGTAAACATATGTGTCATAAACTGTACCAATTGTTTACCAATGTATTATTAAGTTGTTAGCGATATATGTACTGAGCTGTATCGAGTCTTAGAGGTCCTGTGGCGTTTTTAATAGCAAGTAACAATGCATAATAGTGTACAATTATTATTTAACCGGAGGACTGTTAGAATCATTTAACAAACAATATCGAGTGTGCAACCAAATCTTGTAGGCTAAGTTCTGTGAACATGTCTTTAGTTGAAGGTCTGTACGTGCTGTACTAGCTTGGAAGTTGAAGAAATGAGTTAATTAGTACACACAATATTTAGAATCACTTATGATCACGTTACAAGAGTTTAGTTGTTTTAAAGAATAATTCATAAAAAGCTGGTAAACTTCGCTTTGTGTCTAGATTTGCATTATGGTGGTTTGTTTAGTAATTTGCTTGTGTCTCTTAGAAAGACAGCAAGATTAAAGCGGTTTGTTAGGTTATCTAACACATGTTAATTTCACGTTTTAGAAGTTGTTAGCAGGTATCTTTATTTATCCCTCTGATACAGTAAAGAATTTCGCGGTATTCTAAATGCCTCACGGACAGAGATCATTTCAAATGAGCTCATATCTAAATACACGGTCTAAAATGAGACTCGCGGATTCTGTATAGAGGGTATACTGCAAAATGAGTAGGTTTGCTGAACGAGAGAGCTTCTTTCATGGTGGACGGAAACTGAAGCAGGCGCAGAAAGCGATTCTTACTTGCAAACCAAATTGTAGATTTTCATTGGCACAAACCTAGAGTACTTGATCACATAGACCTGTAGTTTGTCTATGGCGCTATCAAGGACTCATAATTCTGTAGTTGACTAAACAGTAATGATATATCATCTCCATATTATATTCGTTTACTAGATATGGTCAAATACGGTAAAAGCACAGTAATATTTTAACCTTATTTTCCATAAAAATACTCTCGTGCATATACAGACGTCTTCTATCATTCATACAATTATTGGAAACACTCCTGAAAGCCATTTTTAGAAATTTCGTTCAACCGCTTCGTTGCATTTTCCATCACCTCTTGCGAATCAGCAAAATGATGTCATTTGCAGTCGTGGAAATAGGTGAAAATCTGGCGTTTCAGGTGAAATATCAATGTGATGAATGGAAACCAAAAAAATCACCAAGAAAGGTGACATTTCGTATGGACAGAAGCTGGGATAAAGTGATTTTGGAGATGTTTCTTTTTACTACGGACTTATACCTGAAGGGAACAAAAACTGTACTAGAAGATCCTGAAAAAGCTACGAGATGCAGTTAGATGACAATGCCCCATTGATGGTGAAACAATACCTTGTCAAGCACAATGTTACCACTCTGGAACACCCTCTCCATTTTCCTGACCTTGCACCACCAGATTTTTACTTGTTTTCACGACTGAAAATAACGTTGAAGGGGCAACGTTTTGGTGACTCATAAGAGAAAATTCGACGAAGCAGCTAAACGAAATTTCCAAAAATATCTTTCAGGAGTGTTTCCAACAACTGCATGAACGATGAAAGGAGTGTATACATGAAGGAGGAGAGTATTTTAAAGGGGAAAAAAATAAGTACTTTCAATAAATTTTCACTGACCAATCCCGGGAACTTTTTGACCCTACCTCTTATGTACGAATACTTAGTTGTAGCCTAATCCTAAAGTATATAAGCATTTATATACTTTATAAGTATATAAGCATTGTTATTAAAATCATGTTAATACTTTTTTCTGCTGTGTTACAAGTTGTTATTTAATGATGGAATATTTGTTATTATTACAGTTTATTTGGAAATTTAAACTTAAAACTTAAAACCTAAATATACAACAAGAACTTATGCCTAGATGCTTCCCTATATTTAAATAACTTAAAAACTGAGAAAACACAGAAAGACATGTGATCAGGAAACCATAAGCCAACAAGAAAACGAAATGAAAAAGCTATTCAACAGCTGAAAAATATCGTACCAGAAAAAAAACAGTAAATAACCAACTGATGGTTGTACCTGCCAACTCCGCGTGGAAATTGTACCTGAATAACGTGGGGAAACCTGTTGTCCCTATAAATTTCCTAGCCTGGGATCTAATATTTACCCCTTCTTCTGTAAGCCTTAAAACATCAGCATATATAAATTTAAAATTGTTTTATTTTCAAAATTTAAGTTCATTTTTCTTATTAAAAATAAGATGCCTGCATTGGTTTGTCCGTTATTTTTACGTATGAGGCTTCGATTATTTTCTGTTTATATTTATTCTCCCGATGTGTTGTTTTTGCCTCTTCCCAAATAAGTTTTTGTTTTTCTGTCCATATATGTTCGGCTGTATTTCATTATACCTTTTTCAGGTACAGTTTTCGTCAGATATTTTTAGTAGCATTTCGTTTCAGTTTTTCCGTGTATCCCCGTGCAAATCACTAAAACTTAAAATACTTGGAAATTTTCTTATGAAATTTGGCATGTATCTGTCATTTCCTCTATTGTGTGAGCCATTTATTAAGAATCCCATTTTTGGTTAAGAAAAAATAGGCAGTCACAGGACTGACCAGCTGAGGTGATTACTTTTGGCATGCCTGACTGCGCTTTTTCATTATTATAATTTAATTATGTTTATAAAAAATTAGATTCATACATGAAGAGGTTTAATAGTCGAAGTATAATAATAAATATAATATTTGTGACTGGGATTCAAAAATTGTTATAGGTCATATTTATTAAATAATTTAACTACACAAATTTAGAAAATACACGTATTTAAAATTAACAAGAACAATAAACATAACCTCAATTGAAATGATATTGAAGCATCAGCTGTTGTGCGAAATCAGCTGTTTAGAAGTAGTCACTTCTAGTGTACATATATACAAAAACAATTTGGTATGCATTACGGAATCAAGCGTGACGTGAAAGCATTTTTGTCAACTGCGACCCTAAAAGTTTTCACTTCCACTTCCTAAAGTTCAAAAAAGCTTTAATATAATTTTTTTAAACTCTTCTTTAATAAAATTTGTGGATTGCTATAACCTTAAAATATTACATTTTAGAACTGCAGAAAAATATAGTCGGCCTAATTTCTCAAAAATCGGTTTATTAGACTTTGCTAAAATTTCATATATGAGGATTCAACTCAAGTTATTGTAGCAAATTTATATTTAAAAAAATATGATTTTTTTATAATTTAAAAATATATAAAAATAAATCTTGACCCCGTAGGTATTTGTAATGTATTTTCGATTTACTGGTGGACTGTAAATTTCATTTATTTAAAATTTTTTAAACCAGCTTCAATTATGATTCTTGATATGTAACCAAAATTTGAGAAAAATCAGATGAACCGTTTCCTATTATTTTTTTAGCTTCAGAACAAGTATTTTTTTGGTGGAAATAATGTAATAAAGTTTATGTTATTATTAAACACCATTTGTATTATAAATTTGGTTTTATACAAAGTTCTCGATTGCCGTTTACAATGTTGCATTGATTTATTTTTTACTCGCTTCGAAGTATTTCTGAGTGGATTCACCACATATTGTTTGTAATTTGAACGTACCGTTTTCAGTAACACAGAAACTGGAAAACGACTTTGCGCTTCTCAACAGCAAGCCGGAAGTTGTTGTACCGAAAAACCTCAACGTACCAGAAAATAAAAAGACTGAAGTAGGCAGAAAGATAATGCAGTTTTACTTCGGGGACCAACTTGTCTCTGTGGATAACATTGATAAACTTCTTCAAGTAAGGCCAAAATTATTTCTAAAATAGTAAAACTTAATGTCGGGTGGCCACCAATTGCGGACTAATTATTCAAAACATAACCTATTATTTTTAATGCAAGTGCGGCCACTGAAAGCAGCTGAGTAGTCAAGCGGTATTGCATAGTTCTGTTACGCTTTCACTGGTTGCACTTACATTAAAAACAACAGGTTCAGTTTTGAATTGGTAGTCTGCTCCACTCAGCGCAACTTCGCTCCGAATTTGGAGTCCACCTGGCCTAAGACTGCAAGAAGGGGCACTTGACGGAGACTGTGGCCTTTAACTTTTAATTATTGTAACTGGAGCACTTAGGGAGAATACCCTGAATACCCGTGGTAACATGATGTGTAATTAATTTAGTTTTGATAATTGTAGACCTTTTACCTTGTGGTATTAAGTGATTAGTATTATTAATTAGGGGAAGTAATATGTAAACTTATTATGTCATAATTTTAAGGCATTTCCTTATCTGTTTAAATTATTTAATTAAAATTATGAATTTGACATTGATTTGTGGAAGTAAGTGTACGACCACGACAGATGGATTTAACATTTTGTATGGCCTGAAGATGAAACTATAGAGTTTCAAAACCGCGGTAGCCTTTATGAGGTGAGTTGATAGACCACTGACGGGAAGAGTAGGTATATAATCTTAATTTTTACTGCTTCGTAGAAGAAAAAAATCATAAGACTTCCAATAAAGTTGGTCCAGTAACATTTGTCTTTAAAAGTTTACCGGTTATTGATTAAACTGGCGGAAAAGTTGCAAGCCTGTCAGAGGGCTGTCTTGGAGCAATTAATTAAGAATATACTGCCAGGTGTACTGTTCTTTGAACTACTGGTTTAACATTCCATGTAGTATTCTCTTGGATCTGCTTGAACCAGTGAGCAAGAACTCTGATGCTCCGGTGAAAATATCTCAAATCGCTTTGGAAACCTTGGAAGTGCGATACCCGTCAGACTCTTGGATCCGTGTATATACTGATGGCTCTAGAATGGAAGGAGAAACAGGAGCTGGAATATATTGTGACCACTTCTCGCACTACATTGCTTTAAGCAGCAATTGTACAGTGTTTGAGGCGGAATTGATAGCTGCAAATGAGGCTCTCGAACAGCTGATTGTGAGACCATGGCTGAACACAAACATAGTGGTCTTAGTTGACTCCAAATCGTCTATGCAGGCAATAGCCAATAATGATAATCCAAAAAGCAAAGTAATACAAAATATCAGACAGAATTACAAGATTGTAAGAAATAATGTTGGCAATATCGCAATGCAGTGGGTCCCTGCACATGTGGGATTGATGGGAAATGAAGCTGCGGATAATTTGGGCGAAGACAGGAACAAAAATTATTCAAAACCAGCAGGCTCCCTGTCATTACAAGCAGTTATAAGAAAACTAAAAACAGACTCACAGCAAAAATTTGTTAGTGAAATGAAGAAAAACCTACAAGACAAAACTAATGATCCGTTTCATCTTTTTAAGGACAATAAGATGCTTCCACGCAAAATAGCTGTAGCAAATTTCCGCTTGGAAACTGGTCACGATTGTCTTGCCAAGCATCTCCATAGGATGAGACTAATAACCTCTGACAAGTGCAAGATTTGTTCAAAAGATGTGTAAGTTATGGACAAGGATCACCTACTGATCTGCGAGGGGCTGGATAGAGGGAAGCAGGGACGAAGGGACTTTCCTGGATTGTATTGGGAGGCAAGATCCAAAATGGTATGAACCAAAAGGAGCCATTGGAAGAAGAAGAAGAAGAAGACATTCCAAGTAGTCAGTATTCGGGGAATGACTTCCAGGAACTCACCTACTTGCTTCTGCAGCGGTGGGGCAGCTGACAGTTATAACGGTGTTAAATTTGCATAGGAGCTCATGTTTATCTAGTTACACCACTGCTCAGAAGGTTTGTTTAAAACGGCTTACTTGCAACAAAAAACTATAGTCTACTCATGCAACTAAATATCTTATTAATTATTATTATTTCTTATTAAATAAGATTTATAAACATTTAAAGTGTTTTCATTGTTTAAACTAAATAAAAAGTGTGAAATGTGTTATGCCTACTTGATATTATATATTTTGTTACAGATGGTTGGCTGTATGGCTTTTGATACTTGTATTTCTGAAGCAGTGAACTATTTCACTAAAAGCTCTCACGATCAAGTTTATTACTATGTTTTCTCTTATGAGACAAATTGCGGAGCGATGAAAGCTAAAGCTGTGCATCCAGAAATTGAAATAAAAGGTAAATTTTAAGTTTGAAAGCATAAAAAGAAATCAATGTTTGTAACTATAGTAGTATGTATAATCGGCCTTCAGGGGTTGGTGGTCGATATGGCTAAGACGCCAAACAGTCTGCTACGTCTCTGAACTGTCCACATCAAGGTTGTGAGTTCGAGACATGTTTACATTTCTTTACCCTTTCCATTAAAGCTGATCCCTTATTTTATGCGAGTATGTGTCCTGTTTATATGTAGGACACATACTCGCATAAAGTAATTTCAAAATGAGATAAGAAACAAAAGGTTATCTAAACACTAAGCTGAGTAATTCGAGTCTTATAGGGAATAGATTGAATATGGCATACAGTGTCAACAGTTAAGTTGAAAGGGCTGTATTAGAGTGGATGTATACAAATTGTTCTCACCGTATACTATTATTTCAAATAATATTTTAAGTTTCAAAAATGCTATAATTATTTACAGCAGAGTCATAAATATAATTTTATTTATATATATATATATATATATATATATATATATATATAGTCAGCGATGATAACCTTAATGGTTTTTGGCGGGGAAAAAAAAAAAAATATATATATAGTCGCCTTGGTGGCCTAGTTGATAGCGTGCTGGGCTTTCACCCCAAGGACTCGGTTCGATTCCCGGCCAGGGCTTGGCATTTTCACACGCTATAAATCATCCCATCGTCTCCATTCGCCCAAGTGTGCACAATAGTCAGACGTTAAAACAACAACAAAAAAATCCTTCCAATTTGGCTCAGCCGATTTTTCTGTTTAGAATGTCATTGTTCCCAGCTCAACACCCAGAATCAGCTGAAACTTCAGTGGTAACTTTAGGTCTATTGGTTTCGAAGTTAGTGCTTTTCTATTGCTTTCCGTGGTTGAATCTGAGTGATTCCTATTGTATAGTCTCTAGTAATTATATTTTACACATGTACATCAGTTATTTAAGAATGTATGAGTGCATTAGTATTTAAGAATTTATGATTTTGTCCTTGCAACTTATTTATCCTGTATGAAATTAGTTATAAGTTTATCCTAACTATTTTTTACCCCATTGGTGTTGTGTAGCATGTAACACTCCTGGTGAAGTGAGGAATCCAACGAGCTAAGGTAGATTAAAATCGAACAAGTCGTTAAGAAGTTATGATGGAACGAACAAACATATGTACTTACCCAGGTACTGAAAATATAACACTCCTTTTTTGGCAGTCTTGTAAAAAGCGGAACACATCCTTACATGTATGACTTTAAAGTGAGACATAGAAGTTATCAAACATAACTTCCATCTTAACAAATACCTTAATAACCAGTTTGGTTAATTAATATTAGTGTTATGGATATAATCACCAAATAGATTCCATTTGGTTGATGTGGTTCACAGTATTTTAAGGAAGTTCGTTATGTTTATCATGCCATGTAACATACATGTCTCTGTGCATGACAGTTGGTTACAGTCAGGCATCGGGTGTTACTGTATCATACCCTGTTTCCAATACTGTCTACAACATACGAACCTTGACTTTATTGGCACAGTCATGTTTTTGTGATTGTTCCTTTCAATTTGATACAGGAAGGTATCAAATATATGATAATCAAAATATGAGCATTTACAATTTCACTGAGTAAGTTATAACTATTAAAATGCCTTGTGTTCTTATTTTTTTATAGTTTGCAATTACCATAAAATAAAACTGGTCAGCAATAAATTAACCTAATTTGTTTATAACACATTTCAGGTGTACCGCACGGAGGTGATGCTGAATTAATTTTCAGTACGAAAAACAATGTAACGTTTAAGAATGTTCCCCAGCTGTCAGCGACGGATAAAAAATACTCCAAAATATATACTACACTGCTCACAACTTTTGCGAAAACTGGGTGAGTATAAGGGGCTATGTGGATTTATTAACTATAAATATAAAAAAGCAAGGTCTAATAAGCAATTGTGATGCGAACAGTGGACGCAGTGTTTACCTAAACAACTGATTTCACACCACAACTACTATTACTTCAATAACTATACTATTTCAGTTGCGGTGAAATTTAGTTTATCGTAGAAACATGAGGAAGGCTTATTTTAAAGTTCTTAGTCTAATATTTTAAAGAAACCTGCATATTTTTTCATAATTAAGACCTATAAGAGGCAAAAGCTTCTATAAGAAGTGAATAAATAGCAATGTCTGAGTTCAATATCTGTCTTTAACGATACAGTATATGCTTTTTTTTTTCGTTTCACCCTCTTTGGCGTACGCTGAATTAATCATTTCTTGCACGCTGTACTTTTCTTTGTTCCCAGTAGCTCTTCATTCTTTCCGATCTTCTTTTCCTCTCCTCTTCTGAAATGATAGCTTTAGGTTTCATTTTGGTTTTATCTTGGAATCTTATTCTTTCGTCCTTGGTACTTATCTTAGCAGTTTGGATAAGCAATGAATCTTCAATAATTTTTAATTCTATTAGGTCTTTTTCAATTTCTTTAAACCAGTTCGGTTTTGTTTTACGATTATTGAAAAAATCAAACACTTGTTTCGTTAATCTATTAGAGTTCATTCTAAGAAGATGGCCGTAAAAATTGATTCTCCCTTTTTCTCATAGTATCTGACAGTTTTTCAATTTTCTTGTAGAGAGCTTCATTTCTTATATATACTACCTTATTATCCTGAAATTTTGTTCCTATAATTTTTCTTAAGATTTTCCTTTCCGTTATTTCAAGCTTTTCTATCTGGCCTGTGTGATTCATGGTTAATGTTTCTGCTGCGTACAGTGCTTCCGGCTTGATCACTGTTTTAAATGTTTAATTTTGGACCCCCATGAAAGGGATTTCTTATTGTATGTTTCTTTCGTCAATTGGAAGGCCAAATCAAGTTTGTTTTTCCTGGATTCCATTGCCTTGCCTTCATCTGCATTCCAACTAATCCATTCACCAAGATATTTGAACTCTTTTACAATTTCTATTTTCTGTTCTTGGATTTTAAGGTATTTATTTGGGTATTTCTTGTTTGTCATGATTTTGGTCTTTTCAAAAGATATGTTTAGACCTATTTTAGCTGCTTGTTTCTTTAATTCAAGAATCTGCTCCCTTGCTTCCTCCATTGTTTCAGCAAACAAGGCCATATCATCTGCAAATGCAATACAGCTAATTCTGAGATTCTTGTTTTTGTAACCCAGTCCTATTTCACTTTTTATATTTTTCTTCCATTCCCTGACTACTTTCTCAAGTGCACAATTAAACAATAATTGTGCTTTATAGTATATGCTTTATTGTAAGTGTTTTGAACAACATTTGCTTTTATTATCACTGTTTTGAACATCTGCTTTATCATTTTTTTTAATAATAGCTGTTTTATATTTTGTTTATAGTATTCATTAATTTCTTTATAATATTTATTTTACCCAATTCGTAAAGTTTGAGTTGGCAAATGTTTTCTGTTTTTTTGTCTTTTTAAGTGTTCCAAAAATTGTATGGGAACATGCAATTATGAGGAGGTTCAGGATTATGAATTCACAAATCAAATAATTATAGACATATTTTATATTATTATTGACAAATAAATAGAGGTTCTTGTCCTGATGAGTTACTAGTTTTGAAAAATTAGTGTGTTCTGGAATAAATAACTAAAGTTGAATAAATAAATAAATAAAGTGAATTTTGTAGTTGTGTTTTATTTCAAAAAGTTTTTTTAACTATATTGTATTAAGTTAGATAGTTTCTATGAGTTTTGAGGCCATTGAAACAAGTGATATAGTTGGTCAGGACCCAATAAGTATTATTAATTTTAAAGTGTAATTATATTTTTTTTAAAATTTTTTCAGCTAAAAGAAGGTTGGACATAACCTGTAGAATTTTGTTTTAAAAATAATTTCTTAACGATGTTATTATTTTTTAATCGGACTGCCATATACAACAAATGAATATTTAAAACATTAAATGACGTCTCAAGACTGTACAAACACTTTTTGTTTTCCTAACATAAAATACAAAATTTAAATACTAGAATTTACGTCTAAAGCCTAGGCATACATCTGAAAATATTGAAAATAAAAACATGGAGTAAACACTGTAGGTAATCAAAATTAAGATTTAAATGTTAATGAGCAAAACCAAAAATCACAAAATGAAAAAAGCTACACAAAGCTGCAACTGTGATCTCACAATTAATTTTCACCACTCAGTGTAACAGACTTGAAGGTATGTTCCTATTTTTAGTATTGTTTTAATATAGGCATAATAGTTGCTATGTTTACGACGAGAACAAATCTTTCGATTAAAAATAACAGTATGTTTTAGGTTAGGCACTTGAAAGTTGATCTATACTCTCGAAACGTCTTGTATTGTTTTATATAGGCCTACACAAACAAGAGCAAATTTTTGATTAAAAATAACAGCTTAAACCATAAAAGGTAGTGTATATATATATATATATATATATATATATATATATATATATATATATACAGGTGGCGAGAAGGCTGCGCAAAAGGTTCGGTTTCTGAGAATGAAGAGGGCTCTTGGTATAACGCGTGATATCTACAATAAGAGATGTATGTCGACGCAAACAAAAATCAGACACTACAACACAGTCATAAAACCGGAGGTATTATATGCAAGCGAGACGCTAGCACTCCACACAAAAGCTACCATGGAGGGTATTTTGAAGGAAGAACGCAAAATCTTGAGGAAGATCCTTGGCCCGAGATTAACAGAAGATGGATACAGGTTGCACTCCCGGAAGACCACAGAGAAGATATCGAACCTGGCAGCAGATATTAGAAGAAGGAGGCTTCGGTTCTACGGACACATCAGTAGACTCCCAACAACGAGACTTGCCAACAGAATCCTTAAGTATATACAAGGAGTCAAATCAACGTCATGTATCGCACAAGTCATTATAGACCTACATGACGCAGGAATAGACTCAACAGATGTTGAAGATAGACACGCATACAGGAGAAAGATGCTCGGTTGGAAGGTCCCAGAGAATGAAATCCCAAAGAGAGCAGGGGTAAAATGGACAGAGGAGCGGAAGAGGATCCATGGGGACAGGATGAGGGAGGTGTGGAGGATTAGAAGGAACAAGACATGAGTCAGAGTGCTTTGCGTGATCCAACAGGGTCTATAAGAGATAATATATATATATATATATATATATATATATATATATATATATATATATATATATATATATATTCTCTAATTAAATTATTGAATTCACTAATTGAACCCATTAAAAACGTTAATTACAGTAAATCAAAATTTAATTCAGTAATTTTTTTTAAATAAATATATTTAGCCTGAAAATCCAAATTCTAAAATAAATTAAATTTCAATTACAGGAACCCAAACTATGAAGGAATGGATTTTCCAGAGTGGGAACCTGTCAGTACATCTGAAACCAAATACTTTAGCTTTGGAAATGAATTGAAAATGGTGCCCGGTCGGTTGCATGAAGAACAATATCAATTCTGGAGAAGTCTGTACAGAGAATATGGTTATTTGTTCTAGAGGCGGAAATTTTGATATGCTTATAATGTTGTTTCTATTTGAGATGTTGTAAACTTTAAAATGTGTAAAGTAATCTTTAACACTACCTTGTAAACACTTTTTTAATAATATATAATTAAATATAGCGTGTTTTTTTTCATTTCTACTTTCCTTTAAGCTAGTAAATGAGGCATATTACCGTTCCTGTAATTGATTTTAAAGGAAATCATTTATAAAATACAGAGTAAATAAATGAGCCTAGTACTTCATTGAAATGAAGCAAAATAGAAACTTGTGGTAGTTCGAAAATGTAAAAGCATCGTCTTGACGTATACACATTACTAGTATTCTTGATGTAAATTTAGTCTACCAGTGAGCTACTTCCTGACCCAAAATTCTTTCAAGAGTTTACGGTTAAACATATTTTGTATCTGTATGTAAATAAGTTCATTAATAAATATTTATTTAGCCGCCTCGGTGGCCTAGTGGATAGCGTACTAGGCTTTCACCCCGAGGACCCGGGTTCGATTCCCGGCCAGGGCTTGGTATTTTCATACGCTATAAATCATTCCATCGTCTGCATTAGCCCAAATGTGCACAATAGTCGGACGTTAAAAAAAAAAATTAATTAATATTTAAATTTACTAACGAAAGTTGTTTTACTACATGCCCAGCACAGCAATTACGATTATTATCGCATTAACCATAGAACATTGTACAAGACTGATGTCTTATATTTGTACATGATGTAGATAAGTGTCTTTTTTTAATATCATTTATATATAATTTCAATTTAACAATAAGATCAGTAAAGTAATTTTACCAATACATACCAACAACGAACACTGTTTATTTCTAAGTCTTCTATTCAGTTTTTTTTAAATTTTCACTTCTGTTTCTCCTCTAAGTTAAGTTTTCTATTGTCCGATTTTTCTTCCATCCTGTTTATTTTTTTACTGTTGCGGTATTTACACAAAATCAATGATAAACTTTTTGAAAAGACTCAGTAACATTCGTTATTTATTCAAGAATATATCGAAAAAATGTCGCAATAACGGCAATTATTTGGATATGTTAAAGATATTCAGAACCATATTTTTTACATATAGGCCTACATTTAAAACCAGTATCTGTGTTGAGTGGTTTATCTACTCCCTCAGTTATTGAAAAGGATTTTATGTGTGTAGGCCAAATTAAAATTGATTTACATTAAAGTTATCGGGAACAAAAATCGATAATGATATTTCAGTTGGTCTATCTGTTTTAAGCCCTCCTAAGTCAAAAAAATTATTTTGACTTGAATGTCTGTGTATTCATGTCAGTGGGGGCATGCCCTGCTTAAATAAAAATAACATAATATTCTTCTTTTCTACGGACAGGCCAAAACTAAGGACCACATAAATATGACTTCATTTCCTTCATCTTTCCTGCATTCCCTCTCTCTGAAGTGTGCTTCACCCTTCTCTCCTCTGTCCATCCTCCTCCCCTACGCTCCTTCCTCTCCTCCACAAGAACCTTTATATTTGAAAGTCTTTCCCTAAATTGGTCTCTGTTCTGACAGTCCTCATCCGTGATTCTTAGTCTCCTGAGTTCTTCTTTCACAACATAAAATTATGAAAAAAATAAAAGATTTTTATTAAATATTTATTTTGTTTTAATCCTACTGACAGTTAAATCAAAATTAACATGAATCCGTATGCTTTGTTAGGACAGTGTAAAAGTGTGGACATTTTACATGAAAACTGTAGAATGAGACATTTTATTTTAATTATAAACTTCTGTAAAATTTCTGACTGACTATTCGTCAACACTTAAATAGGAACAACTTCTTAACCAGTATGGGTAAGAATACGGGACAAGTATTGAAGACATGTTATTCGGACTCCATTTCGGATAAAAGGTTTTATTAATTTATTTGAAACCAGCTCATCTAGAAGATATTTAATTCGAGCATATGGTTCATTCACTATGGCTATCTTGTGGTTATTTATGTCTTCTGTTGATAAAATACAAAATCAGAAGAATATTGTAATAAATTTTAATTAGGTAGGCTTAATCAAATAGGTTATAATTTTCTTCTCTTATATAATATTTTGAAGCAACATTTTGTCATTATATTACTCTAATAAATGAAAGGTCCAGGCATCATACACCTTCTATGATTTGTGGCATTCACTTCCATAAGTAACAAATTTTGAATCGCCTCAAAACTATCTGTGTTCTCCGAATGTTGTTTAGTTATTATGTGTTCCCAGCTATGTTATCAACTTGTTTCTTACTATTACTTATCTTGTTCGCAGCTATGTTCCAAGTATATGCTGGTACGTAACAGTATATTTTGCATGTTTTAAGTCTCATATTAATTATAATTAAAAATGTCTATATTTTTGCCGGGATCGAACCAGGGTCTCAGCTTTAAAACCGAATCTAGACAGAGTCGAAGCTGCGCAAAGTGGACCACAGCAACTCTGCTTGACTCCGTTCAGTTTTTGTTACGGTTTCAGTGGCCGCACTTATGTCAAAAACAGTATGTTAGGTTTTGAATGCGTAGTCCGCTCCGTGTTTGGTGGCCACCTGGCTTAATAAAAATAATTGTGTATTTGGCAAAGCATTTTTTTTTACATGATATTTGTGCATAACGAGTTTTTAATATTTTTCAAACTTAACTTTTCACTTCAGAACTAAACATGACCTTATTTTACCTTTATCGTGTTGTTAACACAGCAATTTTTCGAGATTCTTTAAACAAAATTTTCCTTGAAATTCAATTCGAACAATGTCGCATTTCATAAAGAATTTCTTCAGTTATTTTTGTTTGCAAGCCTTATATTTCGTTTGATGATCGTAAGAGCTCTCCATAGTTGAAGAATGTGAAAAATAAATTCATGTTTATAATTGTGCTTTGGGTGTTAATTTTTCAGCCGTTTTTAGAGCTGGAGATAAAAAATTGCACCAAAACTACCAGACTCATAAACTTCAAACAAGCCTTTTCTTGGATTCCTACAAAATTCCTTCAGTTTTCAGCATACCCAGGACATAAACAATGATGATGACCAAAACCACGAAACATAACTCTAAAAGTAACATTTAACTATATTGGTAAGACCATTAATTTTTTAATAACTTTATTAGTACAAATATTTTATTTATTCTAAGAAGTTCAAAGTCTCATTATAATTGTGATGAATCGATTGCCAAGTTGATCAGAAGACAAATTGAGATGTGCGCATGCGCCGCCTTCCGTATCCGTGCTGTTCAGATCTAACCTACATTATTTATAAAAACATTTATTTATTTATTACCAAAAACTCCTTTATACAAAATATATAAAAGGACCTATAGGGGACACAAATGTCCGTACATAGGTTGGTCCTATAACTAAATATTCATATTTCATACATTTATCTCATGTCGTACCTCTAATTACAATAGTTAAATTAGTGACATAATGTGATGTGCATGACCAAAATAAATTTATATAACAGAATGTATTTTATAAATAAAAACTTTTAGCTACACTATATAGATGTTTCTAATTTGGTCTTTTAATTTTTTAGTTAATACTTTTCAACTAACATTTGGATTTTTCAAGTAATTCGGCAATTCATTATAGTATTTTTCGCATGTACACATCGTTTTTCTGTCCTATTGTCAATTGATGTTTCGGTAATTGAACACTTTAAATCCGGTTTAAATCACTGGCTTGTGTATAAATTCAGCTTTTAATACACTACATAAATACACTGTTGATTTCATTGCAAAAATTTGCCTTATGTCTAGCGGCTTACATGGATCTTGTTCATGGGTTCCAATTATTCTGATTAATTTTTTTTGTAGCCTACTTAGCTGGTCAAAAGATACATTATATAGCCAACCCTATCCAATAATTCCGTAGGCAACAGTCCATAATAAATCTGCAAATGTTGGTTTTTAGATATTACATGTTTAACCTGTATATATATATATATATATATATATATATATATATATATATATATACATATATATAATATATATTTTATATATATATATATATATATAAAATGTATATATATAATAATATATATATATATATATATAAAACTAATCATATATTCAGCAAATATATCATTAACAAAAGCTTCTGTCAGTAACTGCTCGAGTTTCACACAGACATTCAAGTAATTCATTATCTTTTTTGACATTTTGAAAAGATAA
The DNA here is from genome assembly GCA_022606455.1 of Callitettix versicolor. Lineage (NCBI taxonomy): Eukaryota > Metazoa > Arthropoda > Insecta > Hemiptera > Cercopidae > Callitettix > Callitettix versicolor. Next base: position 9,353,084 of record CM040185.1, read on the forward strand.
ATTAATAAATTATCTCATAGAAGAATTATGAGCTTCTAATATGAGTTAATTAATCCCTAGTATACCATCAGAAGAATGATGTACTGTGGAATTAATATATATATATATATATATATATATATATATATATATATATATATATATATAATTCCCTCTGTGCCAAGAGACGAACTCAAATATGAACAAGGAACACCTGCTGACACGCCCTGGATTGAATGCTGATTCGAGACGACAGAAGAGCTTCGCTCGGCTGTATTGGGAGGCAAGGAGGCTGATGGATTGGAGTCCGGGCTAGCCATAGGAAACAACTATTTAAATCAATTACAATAAACGCTTCTATCTCATTTATAAAAACATCTAAGTGTAAAGGAAATTAGAAATAAAAATACATTTTATTTGACTAAATATCATTTAAAAAAAGAGTTTACAAAGTAGTGTTAAGGATTAGTTTTATAAATATGTATATAAACATCTAAATTATAAACAATACATTATAGGCTTATCAAAATGTCTGTTTCTAGAACAAGTAACCATATTCAGTGTAAAGTCTTTTCCAGAATTGATATTGTTCTTCATGTACTCGATCAGGAACCATTTTCAATTCATCTCCAAAGCCAAAGTATTGGGTTTTATTTGTACTAGCAGGTTCCCATGGTGGAAAATCCATACCTTCATAGTTTGGATTCCTATAATTGAAATTAATTTTACTTAAGAATTTGGATTTTTAATCTAAATATATATATTTAAAAAAATTACAAGATAAAATTTTAATTTATTATATTTCATTTTTTTGGAGTAGGCCCATACATGAATTTTAATGGAATATTTGCCCTCATTTGTATGGGAAGGTGTAATAGCTTAGAGATGTATTAACTTAGAGATTCGGTTTTTCCTTCAACAGTACCGTGTTATAAGTTAGAGATCGACCTGTGTAATAAGATAGAGGTTCCGTACTGTGTATTAACATAGAGACTACAGTAACGTCAAGTGTGTTGCACCGTGTGTATATGTTGCCGACGCCGCTGCTTGCAGGCGCTTCAGTATCTTTTATCTAACAAGTAGAATTCGCTTAGTTAAAGAAAGATATATTATTAAAATATAAAGTTCATTTGGATAGGTTTTGTTCTTAAAGGCTTATGTGCAATGCTGTAATGTACACTAATTTACATGTAGTAGTAATAGTAGACTAATAGTAATAATAATATAAAAATATTGTTTGGAGGCTGTTTTATTCAAACAATATCCGAATTTAATTAAGAAAACAGCCTTAAATTAATGAATTAATTAGGAATTAATGAATTCATATAAATTTGTTGTTTGTATAACAACAACAACATATAACAACTTGTTGTTGTTATATAAACATATAAAGTTGTTTTTTTCGATAAAACACCAATATTTCTATTTTTCTATACAGATAATTGTCAAAAATAAACATTTAGATATGTTGTTGTCCATAGTATTGACAATATATTCAACTGTAAACTGTAAAGATACTGAAGCGCCTGCAAGCAGCGACGTCGGCAACATATACACACGGTGCAACACACTTGACGGAACTGTAGTCTCTAAGTTAATACGCAGTACGGAACCTCTATCTTATTACACAGGTCGATATCTAACTTATAACACGGTACTGTCGAAGGAAAAACGTTTCTCTAAGTTAATAAATCTCTAAGCTATTACATATCCCCATTTGTATAAGGGGCATAATTACATTATCAAAGATATTTGTTAAATATTTCATGAAAATTTACCATATATCTTGTTCAAATATTTGTCAAAGTTGTATCAAAAAAACATTACATTTGTCAATTTTTTTTTGTATTTAACCAAAGACTATTAATGTTTTTTTTCCAACTATTAATGAGATTTTGGGGTTATGTTTATTCAAGTACAATAGCTGTAATGGATTGAATAATGTTGACTTGTTACACTGCTGTATTAAGCGTTTATCTTGTTATGGCGCTGCTAAACGAAAATAGAAGAAAACGGAAAAAAACCAGTTTGGGTCTGACCATGAATACAAAGGAGAAAGATACTAGGTGTAAATGGACACTATTATAAAAGAACTGTATTTTGAAAATCGTGATTCAAATAGACGATTTTAAAAAAAGGAGTATTTTATATTTCGGTATTTGTAAACATTAAGCATTAGCGTCGATATTCCGCAATTTTTTTCTTTTTCAAATTGTAGAATTAATGTTTTGTTTCAAAAGTCCATTACAATTTTGCCATCGTTTAAAGGAACAATGTGATACAAACAGGAAATTACACAAATTTTAAGGTAATTACTTAAGTATTTTGAAAATCTTTGTCAAAGATTAAATCACGTCAATGATTCGTCAAAGTTTGATAAAACGATTAGTTCATCAAAGAACAGTCAAATTTCTTTCGTCAAAGATCTCTGAGCAAAGAAATTTGACGTTTCTTTGGTAGTGTAATATCCTAAGAAAAGAATGCCATAACGTGAATCTTTCTAACCACCCTTCTACGACAACTAGACTCAAAATATTGTTTTCAGGTTTGACTTTATGGAATTGTATATAAAGATTAACAATTACAATACAATTACAGTTATTTTTTTGTAATTATTGATACTTACCATAAACATAACCGCAATTGAAATAGTATAATTATTGAAGTAACAGTAGTTGTGGTGTGAAATCAGCTGTTTAGGTAAACACTGCCTCCACTTTTCGCATCACAATAGTGTTAACAACTGCTTATTAGATCTTGTGTTTTTATATTCATATAGTTAATAAATTCACGTAGGCCCTTATACTCACCCAGTTTTTGCAAAAGTTGTAAGCAATGTAGTATATATTTTGGAGTATTTTTCATCCGTTGCTGACAGCTGGGCGACATTCCGAAACATAAGTTTGTTTTTCATTTTGAACATTAATTCAGCATCACCTCCGTGCGGTACTCCTGAAATGTGTTTTTAAAAAACTTAGTTTAATTCGTATTGAACTTTTAAAATTCTGAATTTAGTTTTTTTCTTATTAAGAGATACATGGCTTTACAAAGGCTGACGCCCGGCCACAGTAACGATAACGCTTTGTTAAAACCAAAATAACAGAAAATTTTATTTCTTGTTAATTAGTTGAAAATAAATTCTGAATTATGTTGTACTAATTTACTTTTCCGAACTATAATTAGCTTTAAGCTATGTTTACAAATGTCTTGTTTTGTTTAAATAAATAAATATGTGAATCTAGCATAGATATTATTTACCTTCGTTATAGTAAAAGATCAGCTGTTTTACATAAATTCATAACGATCAGCTGATTTCATTGAACAGCTGATAGGGTATGATAAGTTTCAGTTTATGCTGTTAAAAACTAGCAATATTAACAACAATAATTAAATATGTTTATATTAATTTCGAATGTGTTATCAAAAGTTATGTGTATGTGTTCTTTAATTACGGGAAAATACCTAAAACCAAAGCAACACAACGTTTTCATATAATGCAAGTATACTGTTATCGAAAATGAGGAAGAAAAACAAAGAGACAGAAATAGAGATATGAAATTCGTTTGCTCTTTCTTTGCATATTTTCATTACATTTTTCCGTTTGGCAGAGTTTTTCTGTTCACTTTTCTCTCCAAAACTGAAATTAAAAGCTTTGCTTCAATAATTTTATCTTAACAAATAGTGGGTAATCTCTACAGTTAATTAACATTAGTTTATTAATAAGTAGATTTAATATGGCCGACAGAATCCTCAGTATGCATTGTGAACGCTGTATTAGAACATATGTTTACAAAAAGTTCTCAACGTATATTATTAAGTTTCAAAAATACTACGACTTTCCAAATTAAATTTCAACTTTTTTTACGTAACACGTTTTTAAAAATATGATTTTCATTCCAAATGAGCGAGTGTTTGAATTTGTTTTACATTTAAAAACTTAAAATTTACCTTTTATTTCAACTTTTGGATGCAGAGCTTTTGCCAATGATTTCATGGCGTCCGAATTAGCCTCGTAAGAGAAACCATAGCAATAAACTGGATTGTGAGAGCTTTGAGTGAAATAGTTCATTGCTTCACAAATACCAGTATCAAAACCTGCACTGCCAAACAACTGTAACAATATCAAGTAGGCATTAAAAAATTATTATTCATTTTATACGTTTATTTTGTTTATTTTAAACTGAAAACATTTTAAATGTTTATACATATTCTTTTAATAAGAAATAATAATAGTTACTTTCTAATAATATTCAGTGAAATTATTTAAGTAGATTCAAACAAGCACTTCGAATAAAACCTCTATTTTTTTTTCAAATAAGCCTTTTAAATATGTACTTATGTGCAAAATTAAAGCCGTTATACCTGTAACCTGCCCCACCGCTGCAGAAGCGGAGAAAGCAAGTAGTTGAATCTAAAAGTCCTTTGAGAATTGATCGTACATTTTACATGATTTATTTAATTTAATCTATGAAAACACTTTTAATGATTATAAATTTTCTTTAATAAGAAATAACTAGTGGGCCCGTGCGACCTTCACAGTTAGTGGAAGTTACTAGTCCTGAGGGGTGAGCGCTAGTGTGGAAGAAGATTTTGTGGGATAATTTAGTATATCTTGTGTTACTAAGTAAAATCATTGCAAAACCTAACATTTTTTGTCAATATGAACTTCTGTTAAAATAGACGTTATAGTTATGTTTAATACTTGTATAACCTGTTAATAAAATAATAACATTCATTATATTTAGTTTATTTAATGCAATAGGCTTATTTTATTCTACTTCCGTACTTAAAACTGTAACCTATAACTTAATAATTGAATTTTAACATGTACCTTATTGAAGTATTTACGAATGATACCTCCTATAACCGGATTTTACATTACATACCTAAAATATGCTACAGCATTTACTATTTACTTAAAGCATTTAATGTCATTTATATATTATAACTGGCCTGTCTTTCCGATTCTACTTTCAAAACTGATTCGGTCAATAATTATTACATGAACGAAAACGAAAAGAGGTTAGGACAGTTTTTATTTATTATGAACTCTATTCATAATTGAACGTCAGTATTTACTGTGTACTAAAAGCAGAATATTTTATTTAAGAACATTTACATATTGTAACTGGCATAGATTGTCTACCGATTCTACTTTCGAAATTGATTCGGTCAATAATTTTTTAAGTTCTGGATAACAATATTTTTTATTGGCAATCAGCTGTTTTGGTACAAACAATTATTTCTTTCAACTGTGCTTGCATTGCGCTGGACTCTCACGGGTACAATTTATACTGCTCGCAGAATTTTGTGGAAGATATTTTATCGGTTTTTAGTTGGTTTTATTTTATTATAAAGCCTTAAAATGGAAAAGTACATGGCTTGAGAGATTGCTGGATGTAGGTTCAGTAACGCAGGTCCTTATTTTTGGTACAAAATCAGATCGGAGACTTAGCATGATAATAACATGATGAAACATATAAACGTTATTAAGTTGTAAGGACATTGTTACTTTTAAATCATGAAAAAAATTGCAAAAACTTCAAAACATTCCTTTAAATTATTTAAGTAGATTCTTAAGGAGCACTTAAATCCTGTGTGTTGCAAATAAGCCTTTTTAAACAAATTTCTGAGCAGTAATCTAACTAGTTAAATGTGCACTCGTCTGCAAATTTAACACAGTTATATCCGTCACCCGCCCCACCACTGCAGAAGGTGTATTTCTGGAAGTCCTTCCTCAAATACTGACTTCTTGGAATGAACCACACTTTTGCACTGTCACATTACCTACTCCTGACTATACCCCGAGGACCCGGGTTCGATTCCCAGCCAGGGCCTGGCATTTTCATATGCAATAAATCATCCCATCGTCTGCATTAGCCCAAGTGTGCACAATAGTTAGACGTTAAACACAACAACAAAAAAATACCCTATCACTATGTAGTCATATTGTATTTGGACAAAATATATTCATACCCTTTACTATGTACTTTAGAAACTTTTGTACTCCAATTGTAATAATTAAAAGTTAAAATGCCATTGTCTCCATCAAGTCTCTCTTCTTGTAGTCTTAGGCTGGGTGAATGGAGCAGAGTACCAACTCAAAACTGAACGTGTTGTTTTTATAGTAAGTGCGGCCACTGAAAGCGAAGCGGAACCATGCAACGCCGCTTGATTCCGTTCAGCCGCTTTCAGTAGCTGCACTTACATTAAAAATAATAGGTTATGTTTTGAATAATTAGCCCGCATTTGGTGGCCACCCGACCTTAAGTTTTACTATTTTAGAAATAAGTTTAGCCTCACTTGAAGAAGTGTATCAATGTTATCCATAGAGACAAGTTGGTCCCCGAAGTAAAACTGCATTATCCTTCTGCCTACTTCAATCTTTTTACTTTCTGGTACGTTGAGGTTTTTCGGTACAACAACTTCCGGCTTGCTGTTGAGAAGCGCAAAGTCGTCTTCCAGTTTTCTGGACACTGAAAACAGTACGTTCAAATTACTAATAATACCTGGTGAATCCACTCAGAAATACTTTTAAGCGATTTCAATAAATGCAACATTTTAAACGATAATAACTGTACAAATAAGTTTGTATAAAAACGAATTTATAGCAATAAATGCAAAAAACATTAAATAAACTATAATACATTACAATATTTACACAAAAAAATATTGCTGAAGCTACAAAAAATATTGGAAGTAGGTTAATTTGATTATGCTTGAAGTTAACGTAACAAATTTTAAATAAACAAAATTTACAGTTCATTAGTAAATTAAAAATAGCCTGCAGAAAAACCCGGCGACAGTCAAGGTTTATTATATATTTTTTCGATTTACTCAAAAAGAGTTTGTTTTTTTTTTATTTTAAATTTCCCACATTAATTTAAGTCACGAATATTCATATGAGACAAAATTTGATCAAAATATAATAAATCAATTTTGAGAAATCAGGCCGATTTTTTTTGCTGTAGTTGTAAAACACATTGCTGTGAGAATATTTAGAAATAGAAATTGTCTGTGTTCCAACTTATATCAGCTTTATAATCTTCGCAATACAACATATTAAAGTAGCTACATTTCCCTTATGTATTGCTACTATAACACCCGTTTTATAGTGTGTTTTAAATCCCACCCTTTTTTAACGTATTAAACATTTGTTGTACACAAATTAATACAATATGGCTAACCTTACATTAGTAACATTAACACAACACAATTTGAACTTCTCAGTTAGTCTGTGATTCCTTCAAGGTATCTGAGTTGTTTTTTAATCTACTGGTAATTTATGGTAAGTTTCCGTTTCCGTTATCCCAAGCAGGACAAATCTGCTTTAAATTCTTGTTTGGTAGCTCACAAAAAAAACAGCTGCAGTTAATTACCGTTACTTCAAGCAACAATTTTATTTCAAATTTGCGTTTGGAAGGACAAAAACAACAAAGCCACTGTGAATTACCATTATCCCAAGCAGGACAATTTTTTTTTAAATATCGTACAACTTTCTTCTCTTATTATCCAAGTGTGATAAGGACAGTGAACTATGGAAGATGACAGTTACACACATTATGAAAAGTAAAAAAAAAAAATGGTGACTCGGTTATTGATGTGACTAAAGTACCCGTCAGTCTGCTGCGTTTTAGCAGCCTCGGTGGTCTAGTGGATAGTGTACTAGGCTTTCACCCCGAGGATCCGGGTTCGATTCCCGGCGAGGGCTTGGCATTTTCATACGCTATAAATCATCCCACCGTCAGCATTAGCCCAAGTGTGCACAATAGTCGGACGTTAAACACAAAAAAAAAGAAAAAAAAAGTCTGCTGCGTTTCTGAACTGTGCACCTTACGGTGCTTAGTTCTAGCCGCAGTTACTCCCATTGTTTTCCCCTTAACGTTAAAGCTGATCCCTCGTCCTCATTAGTCTAACTGTCATAAAGTATGGACATTACATACACACATTATATATATATAAATAAATATATATATATATGTATATATAAAACAAAAAAAAATCAGCTCCCACAGTCTTTGGCTTATTATAATCGAATATAACCACTAAAATAATTTCTTTGCATATGCATTTTATTTTCTTCAATAATTGTTTTATAATATTTATCATTATCCATCTTTCATAATATTTGTTATCAGTGACACTCCTACAAAAATTGTCCCAATCTTAACAAAAATAAAAAACCACCGAGTTGCTCTTACGAAATTACAAGTGTACAGTTAAAAAAAGTTGCTAAATCACATACAAATTCAGCCAAGAACCAGTCACCTGCTTACGCAGTTTACTAAACAATATCAATCTTTGCGCTTGGCGGCGGCGTGCCTTTCACTCTATTTCTTATCACTAACCGTAATTACAATGATGTTCACTTCACACACCATATTGGCAAAGGTATTAGTGTATCAGATTGTTAATGTTTAAGTTTTAAACTAAGATATTACTGATCAGGCACATTTCAGTATTTTACGTACAAATTTATCTGTGACTAAAACCAGATAGCTATTTTGTCGAGTCACGCCAAAATAGAAAAAAAATTCTATTTTTTTATTATGATTTTAATAATAGTTGTATGTATATAATTAGTTTTTCTTTTTCTTTTAATTGTTTATTGGTTTATTTTGGTTTGATTTTTGCTTTTTTGGTTAAGTTACCTATATTTATATTCCATTTTTGGTTACCAAGGGCTCATGTTGAGGCTCCTATTTCTGGTTCAATAATTTTTGCTGGTATTTTGTTGATTTTTTTTCCGGCGAAGAACCGTTCAGGTTATCATCGCAGTCACGAAAAATGAAAGTATATAAAAAAAAATTTTTTTTAATTTTACTTAAGAAAAAAAAACAACAACAACAAACTATAACAGTAAAAATAAATTAAAAATATAGATAACAGGTATAGATATATTAAACTTAAGAACTAAATAACAATAAATAATGAATAAAATTTAATAACAATTCGTAAAAGTATGCATAATAAACATAACAGAAATAAAGTTTTTAGATAAAATAAATAAATAAAATAACACAAGAAATTACAAATATAATAAATTAAATTTTATTTAAAACATTCAGACGATGAAGGAAGTCTAGAACCCGGTCAACGGCCGAGGCACTATCTCCCAACATCGTCTGCAAACAGTTGCTCAGACCACACATAACACGCACATTTTGGAAACCATCACAATCGAGCAATATATGTCTTATTGTGAGGTATTTTGTTGAAGTTAGGTGGTTATGGATTGCATCGTGTTATGTCTTTTATCTCTGTTTATTTTCTTTGTTTCAATTATTTTTGAATTTCTATTGGTTTATATGATGGTGTTTTTGTTAGATTAATTTCTATTATTCAAAGAGATGGGAAGTCGTTAGTTGCATATTCTTCAGTTTGTCATATAAGATTGTGAGTATTCTTGAAGACAACTACAGGAATATATTCAGTAAACTGGTTCTTGGTGGAATTCTAAAATAATTTAACACATTTTTAATTGCAAACTTGGCGGGGAACCGTTCGGTGGTTTTTGTTTATATAATACTGGTACAATTACAAGTGTTACTTACTCCATAAATAAATAGCTCCTTCATTGTTTACAAGACCTATTATTATTGGCACTTTCGAATAACTTCCGCTTTCCAATATCTCCCGCGGTGTCCTTGTTATAAACTTCTGCGCCCTTCCTTCTTTTTCAACGCAGGGTACAAATTTGAAGTCAATCTCAAAATATTTCTCCTAAAAATTGAAAATTTGCATAATTTTTTGAATAAATATTTGTCCTTACGTTTAAGTTGGTCTTACGTAGTGAAAGTTATGTTTATAATTTCTGTTGACGGTAAATTAAAAACAATAAGTTTAAAGCAAATTATAACGTCTTAATACATTCGTAGTTTTTAAAAGAAATTTTTTTTTTTTTATTTTGTATTAATTACAACTGAGGCATGCCCCATCTAGTAATTTTTCTTGTGTTCACTGTGTGCTGGGATGCAGTCCGACGGCTGGTCCCAATGTGTTTACAGCCTGGAGAGGTCAATTGGCTTGGTCCTCTTCAGCCTTCTTGTGATGTCACTGCGGCATAGTAGTTGGACAATCTCTGTATTATTATGCTGTTCTAACCTGCAATAATGCTTAACCAAGAGCTTTTTAATGACTTCCTGAACAGATTCAACACCTAGGTCCTTATGTATGTTTTCATTTCTCACATACCAAGGGGCGTTTACAATCGTTCTCAATACTTTATTTTGAAAAACTTGAATAATTTTACTATTGCTTTTTCTTGTACATCCCCAGAGTGGTGCACCATAGGTCCGTATTGGTCTTAGAACTTGCTTGTATAGCAGTATCTTGTTATCTATCGAAAGTTCTGAATTTCTTCCAATAAGCCAAAACATTTTATTGAATTTGAGCTGTAGCTCCTCTTTTTTCTTTTTTACATGCATCTTCCATCGGAGCTTTGCATCGAGTGTCATTCCTAGATATTTAGCACTGTTTGCATATGTTATACTCCTTTCATTTAATATTATTGGTAATGGTTCATATTTTCTATTCGTAAAATTAATGTGTACAGTTTTTGCTTCATTAAGCTTTACTCTCCATTTTTTTGTCCATTGACTTACTGCGTTGTTGGCATTCTGTGACTTCTAAAATATTGTCCCCAACTGTTAAAATTGCTGTGTCATCTGCAAAAGTTGCTACTGTGGAGTTCCCAGTAACTGGTATATCTCTAGTGTACAGAAGGTACAGTACAGGGCCAAGAACACTTCCCTGAGGTACTCCTGCATTAATTGTTTTAATTTGTGAGTATTCGAGTTCATATCTAACCCGAAAATGTCTCTCACAAAGGTATGACTTTAAAATTCTGAAGAATTGCTCTGGTAAGTCCAGTTGAAGTTTATGTTCCAGCCCACAGTGCAAGACTCCATCAAATGCCTGCGCCACGTCAAGAAATATACCTGAGCAGATTTGCTTCCTCTCCATAGCTTCCTCTATTATATCCACCACTCTGTTTAAAAGAAAATGACGAAAACATGATAAACAAAAGTAATACTTTTGTAGGAATGTTGGAAATAAATATGGTTTAAGTAATGCACATTAGGTGACATATAACGTGTTTTTCGTTAACTATTACACTAAATTACGTAAAACCTTTTGTTCAAATGGTATCAATAAACACTGAACAGTTAAGAACATTTCTGCTTTAGTTTTACGGAATTTTTCAAACAAAGATTTTTTTTCTGTACAAATCACAGGTCTAAAAAAGATTTTGAATTATTTTTTTAAAAAAATTACCTGATATTTCCCTATCAGAAACTGGGCCTTCTCAACTATGTCTTTTGCAGTACAATTTTGTAAAAACGTTTCCAGTGACTTATCATCCTGACTGTTACCAGTATAGCCAAGCAGTTCTGCCAACCTGACTGCAGTGCTTCTTGGGTCATGATTGAACGCCCAGCTGTTGAGAGTAGATCCGCTTTGAATTATCGCTTGTTTGAATAATCCTGTGAACAAAGAATTATAAATTCACTTCACGCAGATGCCTTGCTGACGTAATTGAAGCAAGTTTCCAAAAAGGAACAATATCACGTAACAATAACTTTTTTTTAAGTGGTTTAAAATCAAACAAATTTTTTTAAATCGAACCTAACCTAACTTCATTTTTAATGACTTGTAATGGTGGTTTTGTCAACAAACCATTACATTTTGCATTCAGAGCTGCATAAAATTTGTGCATAATTTAATTAACATTTAAAATCTTCATATTACAATGAAAAAATAACACTTCATACAGATTTTTAACACTGATTAAAATCGTAAAATCAGATTTTTTTAAAATGTAGATGATAAAAAAAATACTTATTTAATTTTTATATTTTAAATTACCGCCATTTCGAAAATGTCAAACAGATTTTGCTGGGTGATAAATTCGTCCAACCGAAATCGATTTTTATACTAAGTTTGAATCAAATCTGATCAGAATTGTGAAATTAAATTCCTTCGAAATATCAAAATTAACTCTGATCATTGTCAATTTTTGTTTCTTGAAATTTTAAAATGCCATTTATGCAGATTTTAAGGATGACTGCTATATAATGTGGCGTTACTACTTCCTGTAATATACGTCAAGGAAGCTATCATGTTTGGAAAACAGGATGACATGGGATTATTATCATTTCAAAACCATGCAGTGCTCCGTTCTAGTGATAGAATACAATATTTTTTTCGATACTTTACTCACCACATCTCAAAATTATAAAAAAGGACACCTAGTACTTGGGTATTTATCAATAGAAGCAAAGTTTCTGTTTAATGAAATCTTTACTGAATATATAAATAGTTTGAAGATATGTTTACAAATATCTTGTTTTGTTTAAATAAATAAACACGTGAACCTAGCTTGGATTGTATTTTCTGTAGTTATAGTAAAATATCAGCTGTTTATATGAATTCGGAATGATCAGCTGATTTCATTGAACAGGTGATAGGCTATAATAAGTTTCAGGTTATGTTGTTAAAAAGTAGCAATATTAACAACATTTATTATAAATGTTTATATTAATTTCGAACATATTACAAATGGTTACAACGTGCACGTATTCTTCAACTAAGGAAAAATACTGAAACAAAAGCAACACAACGTTTTCATATACTACGCTTGTACCACTATCGAAGAGGAGGAAGGAAAAGAAAGAGACAGAAATAGAGACGAAATTTGTCGTTAATGAGTTAATTGCCCACCTAACTCCCATCTAGCATTTACTTAGTCTTTCTGTTAATAGAGGCTCTAAATAACTGCAAATAGTTTGAAATGTTTTCTTCAAAACTGAGTTATGTCCACACTAAATATTTTTAGTTTACTATACAATTGTAAGCCAAATAAATAAAACATTTAAAAATTAAATAATACACCTAAATTACTTTACTTGAAAACTATACACTGTAATACATTGTGTTTGATTAAACACTTGGAAAGGGCTGAATATGTTCAATTATTTTAAGCAGGCATTTCGTTTCTTTAATATTTTCAGTTAAAAAATTAACCGTTAATGTTTTAATGAAAATATAACTTTTCATTTAATTAGATTGCGTTCGGCCATTCTTGAGCAATGCTTTCTCTTCCTTTTTTTTATTTTAATTACGATAATTTGTTCGAAAACACAACAAACTGAATAGCTAGTTCTTAACAACATAACCTGAAACTTATTATAGTCTGTCAGCTGTTCAATGAAATCAACTGATCGTTATAAATTGATACAAAACAACTGATCTTTTAATACAACTACTAATAAAAATTTAATTAATAATTCATTTCATGTACTTAAATCAGTGAAATGTCTTTGTAGTTTTCATAGTGTAGTGGTTATCGCGTATGCCTCACATGCACAAGGTCCTTGGTTCGATCCAGCGGAAACAAATATTTTTAATTATAATTTATTTAATATGAGACACTCAAAATATATTGCTATATATCAGTATAAACGTGTTCCTCGCATCACAAGCCCCGCAAAATCTAATATCAAAAGCAGCCCTAATACATGATACATGTTTATAAAATTCTAGTCATCAGGCCTGAACTATATCCGCCTGTTGGCATAAGCCGCTAAGTTGGCATAAGTATTACTTTAAAGATATTGTAAATAGGATAATTAATTTAATTAATATGATAATTTAATTTAATTAATTAATTTAGTAATCTGTGAGGTTATATTAATTCATTTAGGCTATAAAACTTAAACAATAAAATGGCTTGTATTAAATGTTCATCCAAAATTATACCAGGCACACAACACTGGTAGTATGATTAAAATGGCTTACTTTCTACTATAATTAAAATAACTGGGAACATTGAAATTTCATAAAAATCTTCGTTTTACCTTTCGCTAAATCACTCAGCAGTAAATACTCCACTGAAGCGCCCCCAGCACTTTCACCAATAATAGTTATATTCTCAGGATCTCCACCAAATTGTCTGATATTCCTGCGAGTCCAGAGTAAAGCAGAAACTTGATCTTTTAGCCCAGCATTTCCTGATATTTCATCATTTTGTAGCGATAAAAAACCTAGTAAAAAAAGTTTAATAAGTTTAGGTTAATTAACTTAAATTTAAAAACCAAGATTACAAAACTTAACTTCTATTGACTAATTTGTTTGACTTCGCTTGTTCAATAATTATATTTTACAATAAGCGTTCTTTTTTTTTTTAAAAAAAACTATTCTTGACTAACTGAACGATATTCGTTTTAATTAGGAAGACTAAAATTATGTTTAATTAAAAAATAATTCCTTAATAGCAAAAAGAATGTTTTACTCTCTAGTAAAACAGTAATTTATGTTAATTATTGTATCAAAATATTGTAAATTTCAATTAATATTGATTTTTCCGTTTAAAATAATTTGATGGTTTCAACATTGTTTTAAGCAAATGAAAGTGAGGTGCTTGACAGTGAGCCGGCTTTAGGGATTTCTCTATCGTTGGCCAGGTCCGCTATTAATGGGTGGATTACATGTCAACACCAGGTAAGATGGGACCTTCATGGGGCATTCCCATAGTAAACGTCTCTTAAGTAAAGTTCCTTCTGGAGGAATCAAAGGGTCAGCAGATGTCCTGGGCAGAGCACAACTCAGGAGGATCATGGGGCTCATAACAGGGTACTGTGGTCTGAGGGTGCACATGAACAGGATAGGTGTGTACCACGGAGAAACCGTGTGTAGATTGTGCAGGAAGGAGGAGGAAACTGCAGGTCACATAATTTATTATTGTGAGGCTCTTGCTAGTAGGAGGCTAGGGGTTTTTGGTTTTCAAGACCCTAGGGATCTTCAGCAGAATGAGCTAGTCAGTGGGTTGTTGGAACTTATTTGGGGCATCAATCTGCTGAACTAGGTATTTTAAGAGGTAAGTTGCACAATAGGTGAGTTGATCGCAGTGCCTGGGGTTGAACAAATCCCTTCCTCTAGAATATAATCTAATCTAATCTAAGGTGCTTGACCAACTTGCAGGTATAATATAAAAAATATATTTTATATAAGGTTCCTTGCCATAATATAAATAAAAATGAATGAGATTTCTGTGTTTCAGATATTAAATACATTTAAAAGAAAACGTATTAAAGAACATTAATTACAAAAAATAAATTAAACATTACTTGCTCCTAAATGTGTAATTGTATTATTGTGGCTGATGAAATATTCTTTAACATTGATTTAGATACAGTAGGCCGTTACAAAATCAGTTGCTCTAACAGCCTTATGGGTTACTAAGATTGGCTACGTTGATGTTATAAAAGACCCAAGTGTTGATATGACAAAAAATGTGTTTCAAAATACCTGTTTTTAAAAAAAAAATTACACGAAACTTTGTTAATGATATCTTTGCGGAATATATAATTGGTTTGAAGATATGTTTACACATATCTGGTTTTTTTTAAATAAATAAATACGTGACTCTAGCTTAGATATTATATACTGTAATTATAAAAAGGTCAGATGTTTTATATTGATTCATAATGATCAGCTGATTACATTAAGCAGCGAATAGGCTATAATACTTTCAGGTTATTTTGCTAAAAACTAGAAATAACAATTATCATAAACGTTTATATTAATTTCGATTGTATTGTAAACATTTACAACATGCGCATGTTCTTCAATTAAGGAAAAATATTGAAAAAATAGCAACACAACGTTTTCATATAATAGACTACGCGTGTACTGTTATCGAAAAGGAGGGAGAAAGAGAAAGGGACCGAAATGGAGAGACGAAATTCTTTTGCTCGTTTCTGTTACATATTTCCGTTTCATTAAAAAAGTTTGGGATACTTTTTTTCTATTCTATCCTCTCGCTAAAGCTAACATTAAAAACTACGCTTAAAAAATTACGTATGGCACTTAGGATAATGCCGAAAGGTGAAAATTGGTATAGGTAATATTCATTAAATAATTTAACTACACAAATTAAGAAAATACATATTAACAAATTAACAAGAACAATAAACATAATCTCAATTGAAATAATATTTAAGCAACAGCTGTTGTACGAAATCAGCTTTTTAGAAGTAGTTACTTCAAGTCTACATATATACAAGAACATATCTATATGTTCAAGGTTCCCGCAGGGGGTGCAGACTAGCTGCACCTATTGAGAGGATTTAGACATTCCTCGCGGTACCCAAGTCTAACACATACAACACTACACTTACGACTTTAACACTTTACTCTCACACTTACATTTAGGGAGACAATAATAGCTTCAATGTGCTTTTTGCCTTAACAAAAAAAGTTGTCATGTATGCGTTATGAAATCAAGCGTGACGCGAAAGCATGCTCTTCTATGTTTTTTTGTCAACCGCGACCATAAAAATTTTCACTTCAAAATAAAAAAAATTAACCGAGATGCCAAATTAAACCTAATGCACACCAAACATAAATTCCGAATTTCAAGAAAATCGGTTAATTGGTTTAGTTTACAAATCCAAGCAATCGGCAGCAATCCAAAGCAAAACTGTGTTTTTCTTTCAACTCATGGGATTCGAAAACAGATCAAACTATAACGTTAATTTCAAACTTGAAATAAAATGAACGCTTTCTGTTTTAAATATCACTGGACAAAAACTATGGTTTTCACATTTCTTATTGTTTTCATAATTTTAACATTGGAAATATCTACAATTTCATAAAATAGAGCATCTTAAATCTATAAAAAAAGGTAACTAAAATTTCTTGATTAGTTACCTAAGGCTCCACACCTATAGTTAGTAGATACAAATACTACATCATGTTCAATGAAGTAGTCTGGAGTGTACATTTCGTAACCACCATTTCCAGCATTAAAACCCCCTCCGTGGATGTTGAACAGAACTGGTTTTAAGTTCTTGCAGTCTGTGGAAATCTGGAAATTTAAATTTTATTAATGTTAATTACGAGGGTGGGGTGAAAAGTTTCCGGCCTGACCAAGAGATGGCGCCACTAAGTCTACTTTATAGTGGCATCGTACAGTACTATCCCTAACTAGCTTATATGTACACTTTCAGCCCAATCGCCATGTTAGTTTACGTTTGAGAGCACACTGAACAAGACACCTCCGATGTTTTCATGAAAATGGAAAAATTGGAAAATCATGCTGTTATCAAATACTTCTATTTGAAGGATTTTACACGAAAACAAATAAAAGAAAAGATGGATTCAACACTAGGACCCACCTCCTCATCATATTCAACTATTAAGCAGTGGGTTTCTGAATTTAAAATGGGTCGTGTGAGCACCTCTGACAAGCCATGCCCAGGACGGTCCGTTGAGGTCACAACTCCAGAAATGATCGAAAAAATCCATAAAATTGTATTGGAAGACCGCAGATGGAAAGTGCATGATATAGCTGAGACCTGTAGGATATCAGCTAAACGTGTGCGAAATATTATACACAACCATTTGGGCATGGAAAAGCTGTGTGCAAGATGGGTGCCGCGTTTGCTAACACTCGACCAAAAATTGCTTCGAAAAACATTTCTACCGACAATTTGGCGCTGTATAGGCGTAATTTAAACGAATTTTTGCGTCTATTCATAACTGTTGATGAAACTTGGGTCCACCACTACACTTCTGAAAATAAATAACAGTCTAAACAGTCGGTTGGACAAGAAGGCACTCTAAAGAAGGCAAAAACCATTTTATCGGTAAACAAGGTTATGGCTACTGTTTTTTGGGATGCAAGAGGAATTATATACATTGATTACCTTGAAAAGGGTAAAACTATCACTGGTCAATACTACACAGAGTTATTGCAACGTTTGAAGCAGGAGGTACAAATTAAACGACCTCATTTGGAGAGGAAAAAAATTTTGTTTCATCACGATAACGCACCAGCGCATTCGTCAAGTGTTGCCATGGCTAAAATCTACGAATTGAAGTTCGAATTGATGCCGCATTCTCCCTACTCTCCAGACCTAGCCCCCAGCGACTATTATCTGTTCCCTAACCTAAAAAAATGGCTTGGCGGTAAGAGATTTGGGAGCAATGAAGAAGTGATTAAAGCTGTAAATCAGTATTTTGAGGAGCTTGACGAATCTACGTTTAAAACTGGTATAACTAAATTAGAACACCGTTATGAGAAATGTATCAGTCTCAATGGAGATTATGTTGAGAAATAAAGAAAAAAAAATTTTTAAACATCGTTTTTCTTGGTCAGGCCGGAAACTTTTCACCCCTCTCTCGTATTTACAATAAAAAAAATTAGTTTTCTTTGCAAAAGGTGGATATATAATAAGTATTTAAATGAATTACGAGTACAAAAGCATACCTCAGGTGAATAAACATTCAGGTAAAGACAATCTTCGTCTCCAATGACTGTATCTTTTTCACTACTAAACAAGTTTAAATACTGACAACTCCAATTTCCATCGGTGAGGGCGTCTCTGACTCCATCCCAAGCATCGACTGGTACAGGAGCCTAAAAACAGTTAAATGAATCCATTGAGAATATAGTTAATGGCGTAACTTATTAATTAACTGGGTCATGAGAATTAAATCAGGAGGGTCAATTAAGTATTAACCGGTTAATAAGGATAAAATCGCTAGTGAAATCAATATGAATACATTTAGTGGCGTAACTATTGCATTAACCGGTTCATGAGAATTAAATCAGGAGAGTCAATTAAGTATTAACCGGTTAATAAGGACAAAATCGCTAGTGAAATCAATATGAATACATTTAGTGGCGTAACTATTGCATTAACTGGGTCATGAGAATTAAATCAGGAGGGTCAATTAAGTATTAACCGGTTAATAAGGATAAAATCGCTAGTGAAATCAATATGAATACATTTAGTGGCGTAACTATTGCATTAACCGGTTCATGAGAATTAAATCAGGAGAGTCAATTAAGTATTAACCGGTTAATAAGGACAAAATCGCTAGTAAAATCAATATGAATACATTTAGTAGCGTAACTATTGCATTAACCGGTTCATGAGAATTAAATCAGGAGGGTCAAGTAAGTATTAACCGGTTAATAAGGATAAAATCGCTAGTGAAATCAATATGAATACATTTAGTGGCGTAACTATTGCATTAACTGGGTCATGAGAATTAAATCAGGAGGGTCAATTAAGTATTAACCGGTTAATGACAAAATTGCTAGTGAAATCAATATGAATACATTTAGTGGCGTAACTACTGCATTAACCGGTTCATGAGAATTAAATCAGGAGGGTCAATTAAGTATTAACCGGTTAATAAGGATAAAATCGCTAGTGAAATCAATATGAATACATTTAGTGGCGGAACTATTGCATTAACTGGTTCAGGAGAATTCAGTCAGTAAAGTGAAATCAGTGAATACATTTAGTGGCGTAATTATTGCTGTAACCAATTCAGGAGAGTCAATTAAGTATAACTTTTTTTCCTGGCGAAAAACCGTTAAGGTTATCAGCGCCGTCATGCAAAATGAAAGTATAAAAAAAAACTTAACAAAATTTACTTAAATAAGAAAATAAAACTACAATAAACTATAATAGTAAAAATAAATTAAACAAAAATTTAAATAACAGGTATATATATATTTCAATAACAAATATTTAAGAACTAAATAACAATAAATAATGAATAAAATTTAATAACAATTCGTAAAAGTATATATAAACATAACAGAAATAAAGTTATTTAGATAAAATAAATAAATAATATAACACAAGAAATTACAAATATAATAAATTAAATTTTATTTAAAACATTCAGACGATGAAGGAAGTATAGAACCCGGTCAACGGCCGAGGCACTATCTCCCAACATCGTCTGCAAACAATTGCTCAGACCACACATAACACGCACATTTTGGAAACCATCACAATCGAGCAGTATATGTTTTATTGTGATGGTTTCCCTACAGAACTCGCATTCAGGTGGGATTAAGTATAACTAGTAGCATTAAGTAAGGCATTAACCAATTAATAAGGATAAAATCACTAGTGAAAACATATGAATACATTTAGTGGTGTAACTATTGCATTAACTGGTTCAGGAGAATTCAGTCACTAAGGTGTGCAACGGATTAAAAATAACCCTGAGTAACCTTGGATTAGGCTCGAGAATATTGAGCACCCAATCCTTACTAACGAGAATATTGAGCACCCAATCCTTACTAATGAGAATATTGAGCACCCAATCCTTACTAACAAGAATATTGAGCACCCAATCCTTACTAACGAGAATATTGATTATCTTATTTCTTAAGCTCGAGAATATCGGACATCCTAATCCTTACACTCGAGAATATTGAGCACCCAATCCTTACTAACGAGAATATTGAGCACCCAATCCTTACTAATGAGAATATTGAGCACCCAATCCTTATTAACAAGAATATTGAGCACCCAATCCTTACTAACGAGAATATTCTTAAGCTCGAGAATATCGGACATCCTAATCCTTACACTCGAGAATATTGTGCACCCAACCCTTACTAACGAGAATATTGAGCACCCAATCCTTACTAATGAGAATATTGAGCACCCAATCCTTACTAACAAGAATATTGAGCACCCAATACTTACTAACGAGAATATTGATTATCTTATTTCTTAAGCTCGAGAATATCGGACATCCTAATCCTTACACTCGAGAATATTGTGCACCTTAATTATTATAGAAAAAAAATAGCCTCAACAATTGTAAAAATATTAAGAACAAAATTTAATTCTAGTTATTAAAAAAAATCAGTAGACTATTCCTTGATTCAAAAACTAAACTTCATTTTTATAAAACAGTGTGTCATTAACGCACTTGGTGAGCCTGAAACTGTTCCGTTTTAATAACTCAAATTAATTTCTCGAAAAACAAACACTCCTTAAATTAGCTAACACTGGGCTCTTGTGATGTCTTGTCAGTACCAAGGAAGCATTAAAAGTACAGTACCTTAAATCTCAGTTCACCCACTGGAGGCTTAGCGAAAGGAATTCCCTTGAAGGCAAAGTAGTCTACAGTTCTTGTAATACCTTCGCATGTCTCCTTCAGGCCTCTTAAAATTCCTTCTTCCACTTTGACTTGTACATAATTGTCAGACATATCTGTAACAAACAATATTTTAAAATGTAATTACTTTAAAATCTCTCTATAGCGGATCTTTTTATAACAGAAAATCTCTATAGGCAAAATGTGTTGGTTCTCTTTCCATTTCTACAGTAAAAATGTCTATTGTAACTTTCTCCAGTTGAGGCCAACAAAATTCTCTAAAGCGGCGAAACACATGCACACTTCATAAAATAAATTCTCGTAAATCCATCAAGATTTATAAAGCTACACAGAATTCATAATCATACAGATTGCCTTAAAAATTTGTGACAGTGAATTTTTACAGGTATGAAAATATTTGTATAAATCAAAACAAAAACCGTGGGGCGCTTGAAATGAGATAATGCTTGAAGTCACGAAGAATAGAGTAATACTTTACACTGCGAATAATATGAACCATTTTGTCAATTTTCTTACTGACAGCTACTCCATACAATCCTTACAGTCTACTATAAGCGTCCTACGTTTTTTGTTTTTAATTGTACAAGTATTTTCCTATCTATAAAATTTTAAAATATAAAGTTTAAAAATTTTATTTTAAAACATATGACTGAATATAAAGTGTGTGTGTGTGTGTAACAGGTAATTATTTGACAAAAAATATTTATTTTTTTATTTTACAAACAATTATATAACTACGATAAAAATGATATGTAACAAATAATATATTGTTTTAGAAAATGTTACTGTAACAAAAATAAATACTGTATTATCAGAAGTATCACAGTATATAATACAATACTAGGTACCTAACAAGAACATTTTAATTAATTATGAACATGAATTAATAATAATAAATAACATGAATAAATAATACAGCTAAGAAAATTTAGGCTATAGGTAACTTACATGTATTAAATATATTTTTTAATACCATTTTAATTGTGAACATGAATAAATAAAAGTTGTTTAAATCATAATAGTGGGTACGATAAAAAAGGGTACAAGTGCTATAAAGTACTTCGTTCCATATTACTTAACAGTGCGTCTAAACAAACCAAGGTCTGATTGTTTGAACCTTCAAAATTAACCTGTTTATCATAATAGGTTTATTAAGAAATCCTATAGATTAATAACGCAGGTAGGCTACGACAAAACTTACCAACTGCACCCTCATTGTATTGTATTTGTTTATATCAGCTGTCAGATAAGGAATGAAAAAGAGAGTAATGCAACAATATTATTTAAGCTGTTTTCCTGCTGGTCCTGCTAAGAGCATTACGAGGTTTGTCCAATAAATACGCGAACTAAGGTCATAAAAACTTTATTTTACAAAATTTCATCTACATTGATTTTGTCCCCTTCAAAATACTCTCCATTCACTGCTATGCACTTATCCCATCTTCTTTTCCACTCTTCAAAGCACCCTTGGAAGTCCTCGGAAGTCAGGCTTTTCAGTCTCCTCGTCGTTTCTTGTTTTATTGTGTCCACATCTTCCCAATGCTGTCCCCTCATCACATTTTTGCATTTAGGGAATAGGAAGAAGTCGCAGGGGGCGAGGTCCGGTGAATAAGGGGGATGATCAAGGATAGTGATTGAATTTTTAGCCAGAAACTGGCGAACAATCAAAGCCGAATGTGCAGGTGCATTGTCTTGATGAAGAATCCATCCATCGTTTTGAGTCAAATGTGGTCGCACACGACGCACTCGATCTCTCAAACGCTTGAGAACGTTAAGGTAGAACTCAGAATTTACCGTTTTTTCCTCAGGAAGGAATTCATGATGAACAACACCTTTGATATCAAAGAAAACCAGGAGCATGACTTTGATTTTTGATCGGCTTTTCCTCGATTTTTTTGTTCGAGCTTCACCTGTTGCTTTTCACTCCATGCTTTGCGATTTCGATTCGGGGTCATACTCTAAAAACCACGATTCATCACCAGTGATAACCCTATTTAAGAATCCAACATCATTTTCCATGGAATTTTTCCAGTCAGTAACACATTCGACTCTTCTCAACTTTTGATGCGGAGTCAGCAGTTTTGGCACGATTTTCGCACAAACCTTTCTTAAGCCCAAATGCTCGGTTAAGATTGTGTGCACTGTTGATTTTCCTAAATTTAGTTCTTCAGCTATCATTCGGATAGTTTTTCGGCGATCAGTAAGGACAAGACGCCGCACACGATCAATGTTTTCATGCACACAAGAGGTTGAAGGTCGTCCAATTCTTGCATCATCCGTGGCGTCTTCTCGACCTTCTTTAAAGCGCTTAATCCACTTGAAAATGGCTGTTTTCTTCATAGCATTATCACCATAAACAACTCTCAACATTTCAGCAATTTCTTGGTAATTTTTACCAAGCTTTACCAAAAACTTGATGTTAATTCGTTGTTCAGTGAATTGGTCAATTTCCATATCGACGAACAAAAAAATAATGCAAAACTAAAAATAACTCTACTCGCAAGATCCGCACAGCGTAACGTTCTGCCAAGCACTGACGGCTCATTGGGTCCCAGACAACACGTGAGGCCAGTGGCCGTGGCTTAACTCTCCGTAATGGCCACCATATTCGACCAGTTCGCGTATTTATTGGACAAACCTCGTATGTCAGCAGTCTAGAAAATTAGCAGTTGTATCTGTTATTTTTAACTGTTAATTGTAATTAACATTAACAGATACCAGCTGCTAAATTAAATTAGCGGTTTTGCCCATCACTAGTCTCCATTCAAAATTGATTGGATTGCGAGATTACCCATCATGCACTACTCCGTGATAAGACAACAGTCCACTGGTCGCGTTTATAACCAGTTTCAATTAAAAGTTAACACTGTGATTGCTTGTGTGTTCAGTTCATTATGTCTATTACATTATTGTAATTACAAACTATTGGTCTTGTCGGCGACTCGTAACCAGTTTTACTTTTTTAAAAAGAGGCAAATCATATCAGGCCTACGCTAATTTACACACTAAATTAGTGTTCTAGTTTTAATAAGTTCAGACAGTACACACGCATGCGCGTTGCCACTCCCGTTTGTTTACATCGGGCCCAGAGTTGAATGAACAGACTTTACCATTATGACCTACATGCGAGAGTATCAGCTGCTTCTAGGGCAAGGTCTTCTTCACTCCCATCTCGATCCAAACGGCCTCCATAGGATTTTTAGGCTATATATAGGATATGACTAAACTTGGTTTATAAATACTAATCTGTAGCCACCTCAATATTGATAAATCAGATACCCTAATTGATAAATTTAAGTAAGACGTTTAAATACATTAATAGTATAAATGCTGCACAAACTTTCTGACATTCAAAGCACTTATTAATTATTTATCATTTTATATTTTTTTCTTAACGACTATACTTTATGCCAGTTAGATTAATTACAACGAAAGATCGGCTTTAATAGCAAAAGAAAATCTGACGGCAGTAACTCCACTCTCGAACCTACGACCTTGAGATGGGCCAGCCCGAAGACACACCGGACTGTTGTCGTAGTCGTTGTCGTTGACGTTGCCATTGCCATCGTTGTTGTTATTATTATTATTATTATTATATAGTTATTATATACTATAATTATTATTAGTTATTTACTGTATTATTAATGTTATTATTATTAGTGTAAACATATTAATAAAACAAATACGTTATCCGGTATCATGAGTATAGATATATTAGATATATTGATACCAAATATTCTATCGAATTCGATATCGGAAGATCCCTATCTGTATTAGCAAACAGTTTCACACAACTCACCCTGGTTACTTTTCAGACACCCTCCTTGGTTGAAACAAAACCGCCGACTTATTGGTTCACTCGATCAGTGTTAAGTACAGTTTGATACCTTCTTGGTAGCCTGTAGAGAGAGACAGCACTGTTTACCAAACGGTATTACAAAACAGTGAAAGATAAGCATGACAGCTGATGTCATTAAAAGGTTCCTCTCTCGCGCATGTTCCCCCACTACGCCCTGTCCCGAAATCGTATTCTTAAGTAAGAATATTACTTACTATAGTAAGAATTCTATAGTAATTCTGTAGAATTTCTGTAATACTCTAGTAATTCTATAGAATACTATAATAATTCTATAGTAAGAAGTAATTCTATAATAACTATAGTAAGAATATATGGGCCCACATGCCCATATTATCGTATTTTTTTATTACAGACTCCTGACTGATTTGTTGTTACAAGCAAACGAAAAATATAATAAATGTATCATCTTAATTGTTTTATCCCCCGCAGGGGGTGCAGACTAGCTGCACCTGTTGAGAGGATTTAGACGTCCCTCGCGGTACCCGAGTCTAACACACACTTACACCTTACACTTACACTTACATTTAGGGAAGCGATAATAGCCTCAATGTGCTCCTCGCCTTAAAATTAAAAAAAAAATTATCTTTACACATTACAATTTTTTGACTTATGCATAATTTTTTTACAGTAATATGCTTAAAAATCACAGGTTTTCATATTCGTTTTGCTGTTGTTGAACTTTAAAATTCTACCAGGCCAAAAGTTGTAATAATAAAAATTTTTCAGCGATTGAACACAGTACTGTTACGAACAGTCTACTAGAAATTGGAATTTTTATATCTACTATTTACTCAGTTATTAATTTTTTTTCAAATAATATTTAACTTTGTAGTTATTGACTTCCTTGACATGTATTTTGTACGAAAATAATCGTCGAAATTTCGTTAGTCTGTGTGTGTTAGATAGATTTTTCAAAAAACGTATTTTAAAAGCAGAATCAGGCCGTGCTCAGTAGCGGGGGCATAGTCTGGGACTTGCTGGACATATTGTGGGCGAGGTCAAATGGATAATCACGTGATTGACAAATGCCGTAATTACAGCTTCTCTGTTTTTTGTAAACATAAAACGAGCTTTAATTTCTTTAAAGCAAACTTAATGTTCTGTCTGTTCGTCTGTATTTTTTTCTAAGAAATTTTATTTGAAGAACTACAAAACCGACTTCAAGCAAAATGTGGTAAATTAAAAAGGAATATCAGTAAAAAAGTTTTCTTTTTCTTTATAAATAGCGACCATCTAAATGTTTTGAACTAAAATAACTCAAAAACCAGCCATTTTACAAAACAATTACTGAAATAATTTCTTTTAAGTGATTCCACCAGTTGCATAGTCTAATAGGCCTCTATTTTACAGCAATTTATTCACGGAATTCGATTTCTGGAAGCGCGGGAAACCAGGACGGCAAATTTTAGAAAGCAACAATCATGCCGACTTGGACGCTACGCGTGTCCGTGTTGTGTAGCCGCTGTCTTCCAAACCGCTTGCTAACACAAACTCTTGAGGACTGTGGAATAGACTATAGAGGTGGGTAAGAAAATACCAAACTGTTTAAAAAAACTGCTATTCAATAAACGAAAAACAAACTGATTTTCCCAACGGAAAGAAGCAGTTTGATTTGGACTGGTTCGTGATTGGTTAAACAAGGAACAGCTGTTGGGACTTCTCCAACACCTACGTTCTATTCGAACGTTGCTGCAAGCGCTAAAACTTTTTTCCTGCTGCTTTTCTGCTAACTGTTTTCCTGCTGCTTTTCTTCAACCTGCTTTTATGCTTTTTCCCTTTATTTCAAAGTTTCTTGTTACTTGTAGTGAAATAAGAACTGTTTTGGGCGTTGTCAACGTTTATCTCTATTTTGTTGCGAGTTGTTTTAAATATAAAATTTGTTGTTCATTTTTAAACTGTAAAATCAGCCATAATTGTGTTTTATATTAGTTTTTCTCCGTAGTTTACTTTGTGTTTAGAAATTTAAAAATATTTAGTGGACAATTTTGAAAGTTTTCTTTTTACTTTTTTTATGTTTTAAAATTATGTGCATAGTTTTTAATTATTTATTGGATGTGTGGACTTTTTAAAATTCACATTTTCTATCTCTTGTATATATCTTGAATAATTTTAGGTTATTTTAGTACTTTTTCTAAAATTTTGCGAAATATAGGCTACATCTGAACATAATCAAATCTTTTAGTGTCATATGTTTTAAAATTATAGCTAACCGTCAAAGAAGTATAATTTGGAACTATTTTTTTAAGGCTGAGAATGAAAAGGCTTTTTGCAATATATATAAACAAGCCTTATCTTATAAATCCGGTGTGACTAATTTGAAAGGACATTTATAATAACCTAATGTTAATAACCAATAATTTTATAACTATATAGAGCTAATTTTATTTAAACACATTTGGCCTCTGTTCTTATTGCTATATTGTACTTATTAAGGTTACTTTTTTCAGTGTTGAAAAGTGAAAACCTACTTTCTCCCAAATAAAAATATGACAGTAACATCTCACATTTTGCAAATACATAACCTAATTTTATTTAAACGTATTTTTTATATTTATTATCAATCATCAATATTTTTTAATCAACTAAAAAAATTCTAAATTGTTTGCATTTCAGTAAATATGCAAAGGAATATTTAATTTTTAAGTAAAAAAAAAAGAATGCTTCTATTAGAAATTCATTGCATTTTGTAAATATAAAATGGCATACATATATATTACGTTTTGAGAATGTAATTTAATTATTACTACACTTATAAGAATTATTTTTTTCTAAATGCTTTACACCCAAAAACAGTTAGGACATGGTGGTAATGGGAATGAAAAAGTAGTCTTAGAAAACTGAACGTTTGTGCTAATGTTTTAGCTGCTAATACAACTTCGAGTTTCATTTTTCTAAACCTGTTTTTGTTCAACTGTTTTTCCAAACAGTTATTTTTTTCCAACAAACAGTTCGTTGATATTTTTAAAAATAGCAGAAGTGCCCATCCCTATTAGCTGCTAATACAACTTCGAGTTTCAGTTTTCTAAACCTGTTTTTTTTTTTTCAACTGTTTTTCCAAACAGTTTTTTTTCAAAGAACAGTTCGTTGATATTTTGTAAAAATAGCAGAAATGCCCATCCCTACTGCCAGCTTGGGGCTAGACTAACATGACTAGCGAATGCGAAAAGGGTAGTAGTTTGGCCAAGGTCAAACCATTTCCATCGGTGTACACTCATTTAATATTTCTAATGAACTGTTTACTACTTCTTGTTTGTTATGTAATTTTTTTGCTTAATAATCTCATCCCAATTAGGTTTGCCAAATCATTTACTTTAATTCGTTACATCTTTGTAAAAAAAATTAATAATGCAAAATATTCATGTAAAAAAAGATTTTCAGTTTTAATGCAACATTTATTTATAACAATGCAATACTTATAGAGAGGAAAAAAGGAATGTATACAAATAACAATAAAATGTATACTTGCTAATGATGATTTTATAAATAATTATTTTCAATTGTGTGAAATGACAATGTGTAGTGTTTTATTCAGGCTGACAAAAATTGAATAGGTCAAAACGGATTGTTTGGTAAAAAAAAGAATGTCTTTACTGTATATATATGAATATTTAAAATGAATACTTGCCAATGATGATTTGATTTCATATCATTCATAGGCAGTACATAACAAAATATTATAGTAAGGTTATATTCTCATATTAACTATAATCTTTATGCAAAAATAAAAATTTAGTTGTTCAAAAAAAAATAACTATATTGTGAAATATTTAAGCGATGTGTGTTATTAATGTTAAATCAGAAAGTGCCTGTATAAAAAAGAAGATATAATTTAATAGTCATATATAATATTTTGAAAAAAGTAAATATTTATACAATTTAATACAGGCATTTAATTAATAATAATAATAATTTTTTTAATGACTTTTGGAATAATTTAGTTGTGTATAAAGTATTTATGTAAAATTAAAAATATGAACTAATATTAAAAAGGGTTGATATTGATAGATATATTTAAAATATAAATAGATGTATAAGTTTACATAAGTATACCAATCAACAGATGGTCTATGTGACCATTACCTTAAAATGCTTCAGAAATATGCATGTTTATTTACTGTGTGGTAAGT
Source organism: Callitettix versicolor (assembly GCA_022606455.1). NCBI lineage: Eukaryota > Metazoa > Arthropoda > Insecta > Hemiptera > Cercopidae > Callitettix > Callitettix versicolor. The sequence continues at coordinate 9,381,992 of CM040185.1, forward strand.
TAAGTATAATAATAATAATAATTACCCTATTGGTATATAAAGTCATGACACTGGAGCCTGGAATGATGACTGTTCATTGATGAGTTGTTAGTTACTCTATTGTAGATAGACAAGTTCATAATGACTTGGTTGCAGATTGAAGAGATCATTGTTGAAATGATTGTAATTTTCTTCTTTGCATACCTAAAACAAAAAGTTACAAACTTATTAGCTAAGAAATAGCAGGGCTGAGATAACTTTCCTCCCTCTACTAAAACTATACTGAATTGAAAAAGCAGTGCTAGCTTCAAATCCATTAGTTTGTTTCAACATTTTACTTTCTCTAATTTGATAACCTGTGCAAGAACTTTTACTTTCAATTATTAATTTTAACTTTTTCAAACGATTTTTCCTTCAATTACATGCTCTAAGACAATATTCCTTTTTAGTCCAAAATTTTTAGGCCAAAAATTTTTAGCCATCCAGTCAGCCTTTTCAACATATATTTATGTACATTAATAGTGAATGACCATGACAAAATTCTACCTTCTAGATTATATATAAGTCAATTTTAATGACTTTCACGTTTAGTTAATTTAAATAATATTATTAAACATTAGTTAAAACACAACACTTCCTTTTAAATAACTTCTCATCTGGGTTGTGGACTCTATATACTGTGGCAGCAACACTATCTGTTAATCAACAAACCAGTTAGTATTGTGCAGGATGTTTGAAAAAGAACTCCATAGTTTTAATATGCCCTAGAATCTGTACAAAGCAACATACACTATTCTAGTTTGTGGTATTTAATTCATTAACTGTCCAAGTTTTGCTCATTTAAACAAAGGAATTCAGTTCTTAGGAGTGCCTGAAGATACTTTGCACGATGTGGTACATACAAGACTTCATTCGCGCGCCTACAAGTTACAACTGTTACATGAAATTAAACCTGCTGATAAAAACAAAAGATTGCAGTTTGCTGTTAACTTTCTACATAGAATTGATGAAAATAACAATTTTTTGAAAAATGTACTGTTTTTTGATGAGGCAATATGTGAGTGGAACAGTTAATCGTCATAACAGCAGAATTTGGGGGGCAGAGTCACCACAAGTTGTTATTCAGCATCGACGTGACTCTCTAAAACTTAAAGTTTGGTGCGGTCTGATGGAAGATCGAATGATTGGTCCTTTCATTTTTGTAGAAAGAACAATAAACGGGGACGAATACTGTGACATGTTGACAGAGTATGTATTTCCCCAAGTGGAAGATATTAAGGTGGGAAAAGGGCTTATGTTTTTCCAACAAAATGGCACCCTACCTCATTACAGTAACCGTGTGTGTGCGGCTCTTGACACTAGCTTTCCGGGAAGGTGGATAGGCAGGGCTAGCCCAATCTCTTCGCTACCACAAAGCCCAGACTTAACCCCACTTGACTTTTTCTTTTGGGGACATATACAAAATCTTGTATATACACTGAAAAGATCTGTAACAGCAACCATTTATTGGAAAGAATCGTCGCGGTGTTTGAGACAGTTAGACCTGATATGTTGGTGAATACCTGGCAAAAAGGAATATCATCTTGATGTGTGTAGACAATCCCATTACAAAGTTTTTATGCTACCTTAAACTGCCATACAGTTATTTAAAACAAAATGGTAGCCACTCAAAATGCTTGAGTTATTTTAAAACAGAGTTCTAGAAGGAAAACAGATTTGTTTAAACACTCCTTAGTTCAGTTTTTCATTTAATGCATTGGAAAAGCCAAAACTGATGTAAAAAATTTCTTTCTATTTGTTATATTACGAGACTATTCGCTGTCTATGGTGCAATGACAGATTTAAAATGAAGTATTTATATGATAAATGTGAAAACATTGTCAGTACTTTTAGACTACCTCAAACTTTTGTACTAATATTTAAAAAAAAAAAATTAAATGGCTGATTTATTTTTAAACCGATTATTTCTACAAACTCTAGCCACCAAACAAGTTGACTAACCAACAATGCCACTGTATGCGTTCTTTGTGTAAAATGTCAGTTATCTGGTTACAATATCTTAATGACAGAGGTATTTGTATTTGCCATATTTTACGGACTATAAGATGCTACAGACTATAAGACGCACCTTAATTTTTAAACAGTTTTTTTAAAAAAATTACTTTTTTACAATTGTTATTATTAGATTGTAAAGCCAGACTAACAAAAAAAAATTCTTTGATTATTTTTATTTTTTCCATTATGAAACTAGCGAGTAACAAAAATATTGTACTGTTACTGATAATAAATATCATTTGCAATTCAAGTTCTCTGGCACCGCAGACTGCAATGATGCATCATAGGCTACACAGTGTTCTGGGTTTGAGATGGCGGGGTGAGTTCTACCAAAAATCTGTTCATTACTACATATTTTCTATCAGTAACAATAATTTGCTTTTTAATAACAAAAACTTGTCTCCCAATAATATATAAACTTATAATAGTTAACATTGAAAGAAAAACTATAAGTCAGCTTTCAAATAAATTAACAGTAATTTTTATTCCCTAAAAAACTGATAGTGTAGCAAAGCACGAGTACACAACTAGTGCTTTATAAAGCACTGTAAAGTTAATGATTATTAAAACAATCCTTAATTTCTTTACCAAACATTATCATGTTGGTGTGAGGATGACATTACTGTTACAAAGTCAAGAGTGTCCATTATGTGTGCATGAAGTGGTCACTTTTGTATTTTTAACTTTATCTGCCTCTGTTTGTTGTCACTTGAATCTGGGATTCTCAGAGAAGTGTTTAACATCTACATTGACAGATCTTGTCTTTTCTTCTTAAAAGGAAAATGTACATTTTTTAAATCTAAAAATACTTTGATCCTAATTAATAATTTTTTTTTTTCTAAACTTAATCATTGTCAAAAAAAGTTTGTCTATGTTATTAAGTAAATATTACAAAAATTACCTTCGTTTGTAGAACTCTGTAGAAGAAGACGCATTGTTGGCATGCGTCCTTAGCTGTCGGACGTTTAGCGTTACCCAGGGTGCACCGCGAGGAGGCGCCGACTTCACACCCCCTGCAACAAAATATTTCAAAGTTGTACATTTTATATATATAATATAACTGACCATATTTTCTCTCTTCAACTTTACAAACTATTAAATTATTTACACTCTAACCTCTGCTTGAATGTCATATACAAAACACATTTTTTTTGTGTTTAACATTGTGCAATACAAAACATAAGTCAAAATTGTGTTGAAAATAGTAGATAACAAACCAGAAAATGATTTTATTTTTAAGGTGTTAGTCACTTATTGTTACATCACAACTATGAAAACGTCATGAAAAAAATGTTGCATTTTGTATAGAATAACCAGCAGGTTACTTATTACTCTAGTAATAATAATTTTTGCAAAATGTAATCATAATTTCACAAACACCTGATTCCCAGTGACAACAAAGTATCAGTTATCACAAAATAGATACAATTATTTGTGAATCAGTTATTTGAAAAACACAATATGACAACTAATTTCTTTACTCGCAGTATCTGTAGAAGCAGGTAAGACTACTTCCCAGCAAGATTGATGGAGTACAGTAAACCTTCTCAAATCAAATTTGGCTTAATGTGGGTTATAGTATAAGCCTAACAAGCTTGCCAGTTGTTTTCGATAAGCAGAAACCTATTTTGATCACGGCAGCCGGTAGAGTGCAGGGGCTTAGTTATTTGGCCACAATTGCCACACACATTTGGGTGATGGGTTTTGAAGCGCTACTTGTCACAACCTCATGCCACTGTAATTTTCACTGATATTTACTTTTTATTATTAAAAAAAACTTCCTACGTCCGACTAAGAGTAGTAATGATTGTTATAATATCCACTAGACCACCGAGGTGGCTAAGAGTAGTAATGATTGTTATAATGTATAATACTGTGTATATATAATTATATACTGTATACAATGTGATACCCTTACGTGATCGCTACAGTTTTTAACATGTAGATCTGCAGAGGTTTGAATGATCTGCAGAGGTTTTACAAGTCAAAAGGTAGTGTTTATATCTAAAAAAAAATTAATTTGTAGCATAAATAATCCATTATTAACTACTTACTTTAAAAAATACAGAAAAATAAATTTCTACTTACTTAAAAATAGAAAAATATTTATTTATTCTAAATAAAAAACAGAAAAATAATATTTTTTAAAGATTTTTTGCTACACTATGGTTTTTATTTTTCACAAATTGCAATATGGTCTTATTCAATTATATATTAATTATACAATCAATTGTCACATTAATTGAAGATGGATTAAATATCACTTTAATTTTATGTGACAAAGAAGGCCAAGGTGTAGGCCTACTATTATTTCTTACATGTGTATAATTAAAAGGCCTGTGCAAGTTTTATCTGTGTATACATCTTATATCCCCAGGTACAGCCAACTACTTCTGACCATTTGGACACATTCTACCAGCAAACTTGTTGGCTCTTGCTATAAGCTCAATGACAAAAAGCTAGAATTAATTGTAAAAGTTCCTATATACATAGGTTCCTATATACATAATGGAGTTATTCTGAAATTGTTGCTGCTGGCAATTAGTGATGTCATGACTGTTTGAAAATTTTAGTTTATAATCTTACATACTTGGGTCATCCGTATATAATGACTTACTTAAGCAACTGCTTGGGGCAGAATGGTGGGCATTTTTTTTTTACATGTGGTTTATCAAAATTAACCTAAACCAGCACCTTATAAGTTTAAAAACAGGAAGTCAAAGTCAACTGTTATAACAATTGGGAATAACAATTTTTTTAGTCTGGTAAATCTGCACTCCACTCCCCCTTTGACTGATAATTGAGTTTCCAACATGGCAACCATATTTATGTTCTGAGATCAGAGCGGTATTTTGTATTATCCTAGTGGCAGTATGACCTCTTGCAGAAGTCATAAGCTATACATATACCACCATAGTCTTGAAAATGGGTTTCCTAACGTATGAGTAGCTCTTTGTATTTTGCAAGTTACTACTGCTGTCAGTAGCAAGTGCATAACAAGGTTTTTCCAAATTAAAACATATCTTTGTAATACAATGCATCAAGAAAAACTTGTGGGTTTAGCTACAATGTTTACTGAATGTGAGTTAGCTAGACTAATAGATTCAACAATTCTAGTGAATGATTTTGCAAATGGGAAAGCAAGAGTAGCATCATTAGGGCATTAAAAGCTGTTGATTAATTTATCTTAAACAATGGGTATAAGACTGCGATTATTTCTGATATTTATTGAATGTAGATAAAGCTGTAGACACTTTACTCAAATCAAAAATTAAATGAAGTAAATTATAGCTCGTAAGTTTACGTGCCCTCTGTGCCAAGAGACAAACTCAAATATGTACAAGGAACACCTGCTGACATGCCCTGGATTGAATGCTGATTTGAGACGACAGAAGAGCTTCGCTCGGCTGTATTGGGAGGCAAGGATGGAGTCCCGGCTAGCCATAGGAAGCAACAACAATAGTTTTGAAAAAATAATGTTTTTAGCACATCTGAATAACTAAAAACACTTTCTAATGAACCTTTTTAGGAAGTATTACAAACCTCTTTTGTTTTATATTTAGACGTTGACATAGTTTATATTATAATAAAATTTTACTTCCTTGTATTGTAACCACTACATCCCTGGGTTTATTGTATTTTACATGACAAACACTATTTTACTTACGAGGGTCAGGCCAGTGTCCAATATCTTCAGACGTTGATGGATATACATTCACATGCAGGAAGAAGGAAGATAGGAAACATGTTTAATCATCTATCAAGGCAATGCATAAATTTAGTAAATCGTTATGTTTTAGATAAAGACAAAATGTAATAAAAAATACATGCACACAAGCAAAACTATATACTCCAGGCTGAAGTACCGTAAAACACAAAGTTATTGCAATGCATTACCTAGTGTCAAATTGTAAATAAAAGTGTAAAAACATATGTTTAAATAAAATGGTTTGCAAAATTACACACATTTTCTCCATTCAATAATTTGCCACAAACAAATTCAGTTCAGAAGTTAACAACAAAAATTTTAAACCTATTTAATTTCTCAGCCAGCTCATCATATTCTGCTTAAAAGTTGAACACTTTTTTGTCATAAAATGGTTTAAAATCGTTTTTTTTTTCAAAATCCATTCTCATAATTTTGATTAAATATAGTTTGTAAGTACTACAAATTTTTTTCCACAATAACTGTATGTTTTTTGGTAAGAAATTAAAATGAGTTAAACCAAACTGAAGGTGCAAAGATCATTCTGAAATCACACAAACAGCAAGCAGGAGTAATTAATTTAAAAACTGTATACAAATTTTATTTTTATTTACAATTACTTTTGGGAATAAATCTCTAAGCTATTACACATCCCCTTACTTTTGCATTCAGAAATACAACAGTGCCTCTAAATAACCATTCATAAATTACTCGTTTTCTAGATAAAATTGCATTTTTTTTCAAAGCCTTAAAATTATTGATTACACTTTTCAAAACATAGTAACTTATACTGGTGTTTTTTATTAAAAAAATTCAATGTTGTAGATACACTTTTGTTAAGGGAGGATATCCTATTTGAAATAAACAAAGTACCAGTGAGTTTTAGGGGTGCCTTTAACCTGAAGAGCATAAGTACAGGAATTCTCCCCTGAGATTTTTTATACTTTAAATCCTATATTTAAAGGTGCCTGTTTAACAAACATTACAGTATTGTTTAGATTTAAAAAATATATTATGTAGGACCCAAATTTGCTTTTTCCTTTTTCCTTATTAATCGATTTAAAGAAGAACTCATACATTTTAAAAAATATGTCTAAATGGAGTATATAAATATTGGAAAAGTGCACACTTCATTGATAATTGTTTGTAATTAGACTAAATACTGCAAAATATAACCAGAAATATATTTCTACCTTATATAACACTTATATAACCCTTCTACGCCTTGATCAAACACAAAAAAGGTACGATAATCAGAGGATAGAAAAATGACACCATGTTATTCCTATAGCATGCAAACTTTTTTTTTTGTGTTTAACGTCCGACTATTTTGCACACTTGGGCTAATGCAGACGATTGGATGATTTATAGCGTATGAAAATGCCAAGCCCTCACCGGGAATCGAACCCGGGTCCTCGGGATGAAAGCCTAGTACGCTATCCACTAGGCCACCGAGGCAGCTAGCACATGCAAACAACATTTTAACAAAAAAAAACATGCAAACAACATTTTAACAAAAGAACCCATAAATTAGGTGTTTTTACATATATTTTTTATTTTATTTTGTTATTCCCTTCTAATGATTTATCCCTTACCAGGTTTAAAGAGAATGATATATCCCCCTGACTGGGGCCCTGTACCTACACCACTGATAAAATTATCTAATAATATTTTTAAAGCCAAAATTTTAGGCGTTTTATATAAATTAAAGTGTTGATCCATTCGAGTAATACAGTGGAACCTTGATAATCCAAACCCTAATTGGGACAGGAGGTGATTCGATTAACCAAAGCATTCCGATTATCAAACATAGACATAAAATTATCCAATGCTAATGGCATCATTAATTGTACAGGAGTGTACTTCAATGGGGTTTTAGAAATAATAATAGGCCTACAGAATAAAGTGCCACAAAATGAGAGAACATCCTTTTATTTAATACATTAGAACATTATTTTGAAATAATGTTTGGAAATGTTGTGGTGGAAATACAGGATTAGAAAAATGTTTTGAGAAGGGTAAAATCAGCAATTACTATGCAACATATGATTAACCCAGGAACTCTGGAAGAAAGAAAAAGAAATTACAAAAAAGCGAAAAGACATTACATTTGAGAGTTATAAATGTGTCATGAGACTCTATATAAATAACCTTGATTTTTTAATTTGTCAGTAAATTTTATTTTTAAGGTTTTTGCTTATGCCATTTCTGAACAGCTATGCTCCTGTTGTTTAGCATAAAATTGTGTGCTACTGCAGTAAAAGTTATTTATGCTTAAATTGATTTGGATTACCAATGTTATGCTGTAGTTTTGTATACTCTAATGGCACTATAACATTAAACATTCTAATAAAATTACCTTAAATGCATAAATTTTTGCTCATATTATAAAAAATCCAAAGAATTTTTTGTATAAACACAAAGCTTATTTTAACTTGTAGGCGTTATTTCCCAACTTTGAAATTAAATGTAGTGACAATATATCATTTTTGTAAATTTAAACTTGTAAACTTAAACGTTTTTTTAGCTTCACCATTTGAAAAATAAAAGGGTTACTATCAAGAAAAATGAACAAACAAAACAAAAGGGTGTTTATGAAACTTATGAACCCGTTACTATAGATATTTATGAAATAACCAAAATAAAAACTTACAATTGAAGAAACAGCAACCAGTCGAAACATTAAGGACACTTGGTTACAGGAAACTCCTGAACTGGAATCCCACAAATACAAACTAAATTAACAAAATGTAGTTTAATATAGTTCTGTTGAAAACACTGACTTATACATTCATGACAGAATAAGAATTGACAAATTATAATAGAAATAAGTTAAGAATAAATAAATATTACATTTCATCAACAAATTTGCATACTATATTTTTCTTAATACATATATTTTTTTAACATCATGAAACACACACACACACACACACACACACACACACACACACACACACACACACACACACACACACACACACACACACACACACACACACACACACACACACACACACACACACACACACTGGGTAACAAACTTGTCCAAGCTATATTAAAATTGATTTTTTGCCAATATGGGATTTATTAAAATCCATTCTAATTATTTTGATCAAATATTGTGGATTTGTGATTTATTAAAATCCATTCTAATTATTTTGATCAAATATTGTGGATTTTTTCACAATCATTCTACTAGATTTATTTTTTTTTTGTATGAGAAATTAAAATGAGTTAAAACCAAACTATAGGTGCAAAGCATATAAACAGTATGCAGGAATATAAATTTAAAACTGTACAAATCCTTGTGTTTGTTGTTTTTATTAAAATGAACTTTGTATATATATTTTATAAATATGGCTCATTTTTAAATGAAAATTCGCTAGCAATCAACACACAAATAAACAATATGCAAAAACATCACACAAACTTCCTTACATCCAATTATTTCCAAAAAATTTAGCTCAAACCATACAGGAAAAACTAGAAAATCCTGCTAATTTTTCAAAATTGGCTCACCAGATTTTACTCATTAAAAAATTATTATATTTCATGAGGCCAGTGTATTATAATTTTTAAATTTACAAATTGTGAGTTACTTGAAAAATTAATTCTGCTACTTGATTATTCTAAGACTGATTTAGAATTAAAATACAGAAAGACTTTTTTTATTTACTCCTGAACCATAAATTTATTTTATTTATAATTTGCTGACAGCTTATTGTGATCACATTGGGTATTGCATGTTTTGAACATAGTAAGTGGTGAATGTAGCAAGTGGCAATTAGGAAACATGATGCACAGTGCAGGCTGGGGTTCTTGGTGTTACATTCCAGAACCCCGATTCTTAAAGTACAAAATTTCCATTGAGTTTTGTTTACAAAATATGTTTGATGAATTTAAAAAGTTTTTTTTAAGAATAGGTAATTTTTTTTATATAGTTTACTATATTATTGTAGTTGCTATTAGAATCAGTACAATAGTATATATATACATATATTACATAAAATCTAGCCTACCAAGAATGTTACTATGCAGCCAAATCAATTATTGGTGATAATGGTCAAGACATATTGTCAATGAAAATTAAATAATGTGAAATCAAAATAATTTAAATTTTATTTATCAAACTTTTTGAAAATTTTAATTTTTCTTAAAAAATTTAATTAATTTTTCTTTAAAAAAAAAGGACATTTTCAAATGGAGTTTAAAAAAGTACATAAATGAGGCTACACTAACAGTAACATACACATTCAAGTATTCAAGTGTTAATTGTAATAACAGTGATGTTTTATAGGTTTATTACGTATTGGAACGTGTGAATAATAAATGTTTAAATTATTTTAAATGCCATCATACTACTTACCCTGCCCAACATCATTATGTAGTATTAATTAAACCCCACAGGAGGTGCAGACTAGCTGCACCTATTGAGAAGATATAGACGTCCCTCACGGTACCCGAGTCTAACATACACTTACAATACTAGACTTACGACTTAAACACTTTACACTCACACTTACATTTAGGGAGGCGATAATGTGCTTTTCGCCTTAAAATAACAAAAAAAAAATATAACACACACACACACACACACACATACACACACACACACACACACACACACACACACACACACACACACACACACACACACACACACACACACACACACACACACACACACACACACACACACACACACACACACACACACACACACACACACACACACACACACACACACACACACACACACACAACATACACTGACTGTATGATCAGTAATCACTGCACATACTACAGTACATCCACGGTTATCCAAGATAAAGGAAGAAGCCATTTCAGACAATGGTTTTTTTTGGTAAAGACCATGGTATTAGACACATATGATACTTCTTTGTATCCAATTAATTCTAGAAGATTTTGAAGGTCGAGTCTAACCTTTTTTTAGGCAATACATAACTTATGTTCTTTATTAAAGTTAAAAATATATTTTTTAGTTTTACATCAATAAACTGTACTGGACTTAAGATAGACTTATTCATATATTACTTAAAAAATTCAGTGATTTTTGTTGGTTTCTTACATCGCCCCGCAATGTTTTTGAGCAGTGAAGTCCATCTTTTCATTTGAAGGATGTCAGCTGACGTTGATTCGCTGCAACTTGCACCTCTATAATGACAGCTAGTGACTAATGCGGATGTCAGTGTTGTGGGGTGGGGTGGGACATTATAGCTATCTTTAGACCCGAGTTGGTGGCTGGGGAAGTCAACTCAAGGCATTTACTTCTTTCCTAGCCCACACAATATCGCCCTATATATTTTATTTATTCCCCATCATTTTTTAAGGTATTTGTGATTTTAGATGCATTTCAGATAACCCGGTTTCAGTTGACATGAGTTCGATTAACCAAGGTTTTATTGTATATTGTATACAAATTAGACAGTGTGAAATTGCCAATCAACAAATTGATGTCTTATTAACTGATTATGTGAAAGGAAAGGAAAAATAATGTTGCAAAGTAAAAAAGTGTGATAGCCTATTTATGTCTCTTACTCTACTGTATTTATCGCAAAGCATACAGTCGCAAATATTCTCATGTAATCTGTACAAAATTACTGGTCAGCAATAAATACAAAGCAACTGTACTGTAGAAAGATGACTTGTTTGCTAGTGTAAGGATTTTATTAATGATTGGTGAATGGTATCGCTATCCTATATCACTAGGCTATCAGTGGTCCTAAATAAACTGTCATTTTGTATTTGTACTTTGTACCCCATTTTTGCTAAATAAGTATACCGTATACAGCTTTATCTTGTTTCCCTACTTCACGAAAATGTGTCAGTCACTGCAATTCTATTCAAATATAAATTGCACAATAAATCCGTTTATCTTGATGTATATAGGTTGTATTTATATAACATATCTAAAGAAATTTTGATCATAGTATGCGGTGACACCTGCCGTATTATACATAATAACTGCCATAAAAGTAATGTTAATTTACAAATAGAATCTGTTCTTTGTGATCTAATCAATATAAGTGAATCATCAGATTAACCAATGAATGTAACTACAGTATTACCAAAGTTTTAACAAATCTAATGAATCTAAAAAATTACACCAAATTTCTACTTTAGACTGATAGCTCACACACTCAATTTTTTGAGGGTATAGCAACTAACAACTTTTGTCTGAACACTTATGGAATACATTTTATCAAAATCATTAAAACCTTTGAGACAATTTAATTTTTAACAATTTTGTTGACTAAAAAGGGGCTTCAAAATACTTTCTATGAAAAATTAAAAGAATGGCTCCCAAGGTAAGAAAATATGGGCAAACCAAACTACTACTAGTTTAGTATCCAACAATGTACAAGATGCATAGACTGAAAAACACTTATGTAAAACACATTTTTTGTACTCAGGGTTTTTTAAAATGGATCAAAATCTGAAAAATCACCAAACTTTTGTATACTTCAAATAGTAAGGAAAGTAAAAATTACTGAATTTAAAATAATTTAGGAAAAGTTAATTTTTCTTAAATTTAATAATGCACATACAATAATACTAACCCATTTTAACCTGACCCTCGCCGTACGTAGCTCCCAGCAGATCTACTTAGTCACCTTTAACAATGTCTCTGACGTTCTATGCAATTAGAAGTGAAGCAGGGACCAATGCACTCCAATGTAGAGCTGTTTCTGTAACAACTTCACTTAGGATACATAAATAAGCTTAATTAAGTGTAATTTCTCATCAAGATTAATACAAAAAGAAACAAATAATCACACAATTTTAAATAAGTATGCTACACATATATAAGTTTGCAAAGTATTATAACTACACAAAAAATCCATACACAATATAATATGTATGTTAGAGTATGAATTGACACTAATAGAACCTGAACTGACCTGTTTTTGTAGTCATTTTAAATTCACTGTCTTGTTCATTCTTCAATTTAAAACCATAATCAAAGATCTTCTTTTTCTTCATTGGAAAAATATTTAAACATAACCGAACATATTAAACAAAAACAGAACTTAAAACTAAAAGAGCCCATGCGTGGTAACAATAACTTGAAAGATATCAAGCAGTTACATTACAAACCTGAAACAGAAAAACATCCTAACAGAGTCTAACGGGACTCTTAACGCGGGACTATAATTTCACCCCCCAAGTCTAATGTCAACCTCTAATAAGTGTTGAGGAATTACGACAGTGCAAAAAGTGTAAACACAGTGGTAGTGTAAGTGTGTGTAGTGCGATGAACCCAGCAGGGAAACCAAACGTCCCCCTGGGCCTGAGTATGGATGGCCTGAAAGAGATACATTGGTTAGTCAAACCTTACCTAGGCAAATTACTACCTTATCTCTAAATTTCAGCAAAAATAGTGGAACTTGTAAAGTGGAAAAATGTAAAGTGTAAGCAAAATATAAAAAAAAACTTTTAAAGACTTAATAAAAAAACCAAAAAAAACCTATCATTTATAAAAGTACTGTGTGTGGGTGTGTGTACATCATTTAAACACAAGATGTCTTCTAAAAAACATCTTGTGCAATTGGCTAAAAAGAAAAATAACCTGAAAAAGATACCTGTAATACACAAAAGTACACATACAATAATTATATTTCAAAATAACTAAAAATAATATAAATAGTCACAATAAATACCCTAACAAAAATATATTTCCTTTTATATTATGTCAGTAATAAAAAGAGTTTAAAATTCACATGAATTCGAATACAGAACCCACAATAAATATCATTTTTAACCAAATATATAACAGCTGTTCTTATTTGTATGTACCACCCCTATTAATAAAAGTTTGAGTGAATTCTGATCCAGAACCCACAATAAATATTATTTCTACCAAAATATGTGATACCTCTCCTCATTTGTATGTACGACCCCTATAGTAAAAGCTTAAGTGAATTCTGAGCCAGAACCCACAATAAATATTATACCTGCCAAAATATATGATACCTCTCCTCATTTGTATGTACGACCCCTATAGTAAAAGCTTAAGTGAATTCTGAGCCAGAACCCACAATAAATATTACTCCTACCAAAATATATGATACCTCTTCTCAATTGTATGTACCAACCATATAATAAAAGCTTAAGTGAATTCTGAGCCAGAACCCACAATAAATATTATTCCTACCAAAATATATGATACCTCTCCTCATTTGTATGTACGACCCCTATAGTAAAAGCTTAAGTGAATTCTGAGCCAGAACCCACAATAAATATTATACCTGCCAAAATATATGATACCTCTCCTCATTTGTATGTACAACCCCTATAGTAAAAGCTTAAGTGAATTCTGAGCCAGAACCCACAATAAATATTACTCCTACCAAAATATATGATACCTCTTCTCAATTGTATGTACCAACCATATAATAAAAGCTTAAGTGAATTCTGAGCCAGAACCCACAATAAATATTATTCCTACCAAAATATGTGATACCTCTCCTCATTTGTATGTACGACCCCTATAGTAAAAGCTTAAGTGAATTCTGATCCAGAACCCACAATAAATATTACTCCCACCAAAATATATGATACCTCTTCTCAATTGTATGTACCAACCATATAATAAAAGCTTAAGTGAATTCTGAGCCAGAACCCACAATAAATATTATTCCTACCAAAATATATGATACCTCTCCTCATTTGTATGTACGACCCCTATAGTAAAAGCTTAAGTGAATTCTGAGCCAGAACCCACAATAAATATTACTCCTACCAAAATATATGATACCTCTTCTCAATTGTATGTACCAACCATATAATAAAAGCTTAAGTGAATTCTGAGCCAGAACCCACAATAAATATTATTCCTACCAAAATATATGATACCTCTTCTCATTTGTATGTACGACCCCTATAGTAAAAGCTTAAGTGAATTCTGATCCAGAACCCACAATAAATATTATTCCTACCAAAATATATGATACCTCTCCTCATTTGTATGTACGACCCCTATAGTAAAAGCTTAAGTGAATTCTGATCCAGAACCCACAATAAATATTATTCCTGCCAAAATATATGATACCTCTTCTCAATTGTATGTACCAACCATATAATAAAAGCTTAAGTGAATTCTGAGCCAGAACCCACAATAAATATTATTCCTGCCAAAATATGTGATACTTCTTCTCATTTGTATGTATCACCCCTATAATAAAAGCCTAAGTGAATTCTGAGCCAGAACCCACAATAAATATTATTCCTACCAAAATATGTGATACCTCTTCTCATTTGTATGTACCACCCCTATAATAAAAGCTTAAGTGAATTCTGAGCCAGAACCCACAATAAATATTATTCCTACCAAAATATGTTATACTTCTTCTCATTTGTATGTATCACCCCTATAATAAAAGCTTAAGTGAATTCTGAGCCAGAACCCACAATAAATATTATTCCTACCAAAATATGTGATACCTCTTCTCATTTGTATGTACCACCCCTATAATAAAAGCTTAAGTGAATTCTGAGCCAGAACCCACAATAAATATTATTCCTACCAAAATATGTGATACCTCTTCTCATTTGTATGTACCACCCCTATAATAAAAGCTTTAGTGAATTCTGAGCCAGAACCCACAATAAATATTATTCCTACCAAAATATGTTATACTTCTTCTCATTTGTATGTACCACCCCTATAATAAAAGCTTAAGTGAATTCTGAGCCAGAACCCACAATAAATATTATTCCTGCCAAAATATGTGATACCTCTTCTCACATGTACATACCACACCTATAATAAAAGCTTAAGTGAATTCTGAGCCAGAACCCACAAGAAATATTATTCCTGCCAAAATATGTGATAACTCTTCTCATTTGTATGTATCACCCCTATAATAAAAGCTTAAGTGAATTCTGAGCCAGAACCCACAATAAATATTAATTCTACCAAAATATGTAATACCTCTTCTCATTTGTATGTACCACCCCTATAATAAAAGCTTAAGTGAATTCTGAGCCAGAACCCACAATAAATATTATCCTACCAAAATATGTTATACTTCTTCTCATTTGTATGTATCACCCCTATAATAAAAGCTTAAGTGAATTCTGAGCCAGAACCCACAATAAATATTATTCCTGCCAAAATATGTGATACCTCTTCTCACATGTATGTACCGCCCCTATAATAAAAGCTTAGGTGAATTCTGAGCCAGAACCCACAAGAAATATTATTCCTACCAAAATATGTGATACCTCTTCTCATTTGTATGTACCACCCCTATAATAAAAGCTTAAGTGAATTCTGAGCCAGAACCCACAAGAAATATTATTCCTACCAAAATATGTGATACCTCTTCTCATTTGTATGTACCGCCCCTATAATAAAAGCTTTAGTGAATTATGAGCCAGAACCCACAATAAATATTATTCCTACCAAAATATGTGATACCTCTTCTCATTTGTATGTACCACCCCTATAATAAAAGCTTTAGTGAATTATGAGCCAGAACCCACAATAAATATTATTCCTACCAAAATATGTGATACCTCTTCTCATTTGTATGTACCACCCCTATAATAAAAGCTTAGGTGAATTCTGAGCCAGAACCCACAATAAATATTAATCACACCAAAATATGTGATACCTCTTCTCATTTGTATGTACCACCCCTATAATAAAAGCTTAAGTGAATTCTGAGCCAGAACCCACAATAAATATTATTCATACCAAAATATGTGATACCTCTTCTCATTTGTATGTACCACCCCTATAATAAAAGCTTAAGTGAATTCTGAGCCAGAAACCACAATAAATATTATTCCTGCGAAAATATGTAATACCTCCTCTCATTTGTATGTACCACCCCTATAATAAAAGCTTAAGTGAATTCTGAGCCAGAACCCACAATAAATATTATTCCTACCAAAATATGTGATACCTCTTCTCATTTGTATGTACCACCCCTATAATAAAAGCTTAGGTGAATTCTGAGCCAGAACCCACAATAAATATTAATCACACCAAAATATGTGATACCTCTTCTCATTTGTATGTACCACCCCTATAATAAAAGCTTAAGTGAATTCTGAGCCAGAACCCACAAGAAATATTATTCCTACCAAAATATGTGATACCTCTTCTCATTTGTATGTACCACCCCTATAATAAAAGCTTTAGTGAATTCTGAGCCAGAACCCACAATAAATATTATTCCTACCAAAATATGTGATACCTCTTCTCATTTGTATGTACCACCCCTATAATAAAAGCTTAAGTGAATTCTGATCCAGAACCCGCAAAAATATATTCCTAATAAAATATATAACAGCTTTTCTTATTTGTATTTACCACCCTATTAATAAAAGTTTAAGTGAATTATATATATATTGCTTCATGATAAAAGTGCAAACTGCAAATGAATTCTAATAAAAAAACCTGACATTAAAATGCTATTCTTATAAAATTATACAAACCACATACCTTACATATTTCTTCCTGTGACTGAGGTGATTGATGTCTTGATGTTCAGACAAAAAATGTGTGTCTTGTAAAAAGCTGAAAGTGCATTTTGTTTTTATTTGAAATATTAACCTCTTAAGTATTTTAATTTTACTGTATTATTAATTCCACTAAGTTTGCTGAACTAATGACTAATAACATGCCAGCTAATTCTGCAGGGAAACAATTAACACATAGTAACATCTACTAAAAAAACAAAACGATATGCAATATTTGAATAATTGGTTTTTATTATAAAAGTTTTAAATTAAATTTAAATTTACAATCAAGGAAATAATATTATATTTAAATGTTTCTTTTTACTATTTTGATTCAAAAAATTAGTTATACATGAAATATTAAAATTGTTGTAAATTTAAAAATTGATATTATACATTATATTTATATTGCTACTTTAAAAAATATTTTATATTTTTAAAACAGAATTTAAAATATATTATTATTATTATAGAACAGTGAAGGCTTGTTTAATACAAAATTTTTACATGTTAGAAATGTTAAAAGTAAATCAGAAGTAATAATGTTATGACATTTCTGCAAAGTAAATGCAAAAACAAATATGTATTAAGAAAACATTTAATTAGTTATTGAAAGGAAAAATAAAAAAGGTGCAAAATCATGTTTAAAACACTCCCTAGCCAAGCCTATAGACAACATTAACTGGAAACAACAACTAAACCACCTAAACCAAAGGAAAATCAGCCAAAAATATCTTCCCAGCTTCCAGGTCTTCTCGCAGCATAACCAAGGCTGAACTCCTAACAACAATGAAACTATTAGATCCTTAATAACCTACAAATAAAGAACCTGAAAGAATCAAAGCAACCTCTACAACAACACTATAAACCTCAAAACCATAATAAAGCACCTCTGTAACAGCAGTCATATATAACTTCAGACAGCAAATACAAAAAATGTGTTTGAAACATTGATCTTTACACTACATTTTCCATTTTGACCTTTCCAAACTAATATTATTATTATAAGACTAAATTAAAAACTAATACTTTTTTTAAATATTGATCAAATATTAAATTTTTACATAAACAAATATATTTTTATTTAAATCAAAGTGAATTAAACAGAATTATTAATTTTGTAATTGAGAAAATGTTTATTAGGCTATGTGTACCTAAATAAAGTAATATATTTTTTAAACAGTGTACAATCATTGTTCCCTAATTAATTAATTTTAATTTATTAAACACATTTAAGCATGACATATTTTACTTTTTTTTACTAGGCTCTAAGCACTTAAAAACATAAAATTTAAAAAAATAAAAGACCAATTAGATTCTTCATGAAAAAAATTCAAATTCAAACATTTAATAAAAGTTTTTTTGTAATGAAATAGAAGTTTAAAGGAAAGTAATAGTGCAAATACATTAAATAAAACACGTAGGAATGGAGGAACAACCGATTAATGTAGCATCAAATCGATGGAAACACTGGCCACGATTACGTTATTCACGAATTATTCAAAACCGATTACAGTTAGTTATCGATGGCAAACTTCCATTTCATTACATTTCAGGGAATTCCATCAGACCTTTGCAAAAATTATTAAGGGAAACAGAGAAGAGGTGGTAACTTAATTTTACATTAACCTAGGGGCCATACATTTATTAAAGGGTGGGCTTCTCCGGGCCTGAAAAGTACACAAAGCAATGAGGCCTAATAAGGCCAATAGAAAAGCCTCCTCTTCTCTGTGAATCAGGGGTAAAAAAAAACAAAGGCATGATGGACGCAAATTTAGCTGACATGTTGTGTACGCTACCCACTTACCTCAAGTCCAAAGCTCTTGGCTTGAGATTACCACAAACCTGAAATAGAATAAAATATTTAAATAAAGAATAAATTACTCAAAATTAGATTAAATATAAATTATTTAATTTATGAACAATGATTTTGTGAACACTCTACTCTCTCAGTAAAGCTTGCAAAAAATAAACAATACAGAATCACAATACTTAAACAGCTAGTTTTAAACTCACTGAATAAGATAATTGATCTAGAAGTGTCATATATTGTATTTAACTTATTAATAAACTGATTAGAAGATTTAAGAGCTTTTCAAAATTGGTTTTATGAATAAATTTTACTATAACTATAAATAATAATAGTAATAGCTTTGAATAACTTGACTATAGCAGCTAATAAAATGAAATTTGGTATAAGAAAATCATGAGTCAAAGAGTAAACAAATGTATTTTTGTAAATAAGTTTGATTATGTGGGGGACCCATAATAGGACTGATCAAGGAAGTTATGGAGTAATTGGCACCTGGGCCAAGATTTGGGCTAGCACTTTCTCCCCTCCCAAAGCAATCATTAATAACTACGGGATGAAAAAATATGCAAATTAAATCATTTCAGAAATTTTTATTACTAAACTCCAATCGTTAAGTCACCCAAGCCTCTGCAGTTCATAAATTATACGCAGAACGTGACCAGTACTGCTTTTCAGGATCCATAACGTAAAAACATAAAATTGTATAGTTGTCAGTAAAAAAAAACAAAATTTTAATTAGTATAGTCAAAGAGTAGGAAAACAATTTGAAAATAGTCCTCAACCATTTTCTTCTTCTTCAACACTGATACATCTACAGCCTAAACTATTGAACAATGATGACTTGTTTTATTTGTTCTGGTGTTATGATATGCCTTTTACAAAAAACTCAAAAAATACATTTTTTTTCAATGTTTACATTTGAAAAAAAGTAAGGACACTTGAAAATTTAAACATTTTTTTTAAATGCATGAAAAAGCAAAAAGATATTACGTTCGAGTGTTGTGAATGTAAAGTGTATAATTTGAGGGAAGTTTTTTTAATTTTTTATTCAAAGTTTTTTCAAATGATCTTTTTTTCAGTGAAAAATAAACGTAAATTATTAATTCCAGAACATTTTGAAATCATTTTTACTACTTTTAATCATATAATGCTTCATTTTAAAACAGTATATTCAGGTTCTTTAAAACGGGTATAGCCTACCCTGAGCAAAATTTTCCACTACTGTAATAATATAACAGAATTATATTATAACAATAATAATAATATTTTATTATTTAATAGTCTTGGCAGGGAATATTTTACCATATTTAATGTTAGATTTACATATTTTATTATAATTTACTTATTTTATTTATAAAACCACAATAAAATTTCCCCCATAATTTTATAAGCCTATCAGTATATTTATTATATTCATAATTATGACTTGTGAAATCTTAGAAATAAAATTATAAAATTTGATTAAAATTTTTCATGAGACATAAAACACCTTAAAATTTTAAATATAAACTCATTTCACTTCAAACTTTCATTGAGCCTATTCAACAAAACAGAAAATAAAACTACTTAGTTTTTGTTTTGGTTAATACTTTTTTTAAAATAAATATTTATAAAATCCTACTAAAGTTACTTCATGTAGTTAAATAATAAATTGGCATAAATATCCCACTTGTCTTTTAATCCTTGTAAACAAAAAATTAACTCAAATTATTTTCCAACCATTAATGCAATCTTTACTAGTGCTAATTTTAAGCGCCTTTTTTACTAACCAAGTCTGAGTTAAAATGTAATTTATAAAAGTTTTATTCACAAAAAATAAAGAAAACAATTCACCAATAATTATAGTAAACATATTTGCATGTGATGAATAACATATTATTGTCGTTTAAACACTAAAACTATGAATTCTGTACAATTTTACCGGGTACATATTTACCTTATTATGGAAGTTGGCTAGCCTAATGCATGAGCTGCAGACTTGGGACTTGGTTCTTCACACACAATAAAGAACTCAAATTTTGGTACAAACCTTATAATCCCTACAAGTTGACACCGTAAGGTAGCTAAGGACATACGATTTATACAAAATTTTCGGAAGTTCCACGATAATCGCCTAAATTTTGTTTAGGAAAAATCACTTTCACTAACACACACTTTTCTTCTTTCTCTAAAAATTGCAGAAGCCGGTTGTGTTGTAAGATGAGAAGTCCGGAAGAACAATGTTGTCAGATTTACTTCAAATTTTTATTTGTACCATAGATAAAAATATGTTAAAATAATCATATATAAACATAATATATGTAATAACAATATTATTTTTTCTGTTTTTATTTAAATAGTTCTTTAAGAAATTTTAAAATTAATTTTTCCAACACAAAAATTAAAACACTATCAAAATTTTTACCTTAATTTTCTTCATAAACTTTTGTACATGAATTAAACAGTTAGAAACAAGTTCAAAAATTAATAGTACCATGTTTTTTTTAATTATGTGCATACTTTATCCTACGTTTTACAATATTGTAATATCTACTAATACGATACATTTAGATATACGAATATATGAATATATATAAAACTTATTTTCTAAAGTGAAAAAAACCAATAAAAAAATCTGAAATCTGATTGGTCGATTCCTTAATCAATTTAACTAGAGGAAATGTTGCAACAAGGCTTGATGCAATCCAGTGATTTTAAGTTTAAAGAAAATACTGTAGTGGTGTTTACAGTTGTGTAAAACGAAAAACTTTTATTTTAATGGTAAGTGGTTTTGAAACTGTTTAAAAAGAAATTATTTGATTACCTAACCTATAATTCGATTCTGTATTTGAGAACAATTTGAAAACAAACGTGTGGAATACATTAAAAATATAATTTCGTAGGTGTAACAGAATTAACCTGTATTGTGGATCCAACTATTGATTGTGAATAACCAATCGGAAATTATGAAACACATAATTCCGCTAATACCTATAATTTTACTATTAATTTATGTACGTATAAATAGATAGTTCATTAAATGCTTTCGTATGTTTATAAACACTGTATTCTCATTTTGTTTGTAGTTTAAATTAATCACTAGTTCAATCAAGTGTTCATAGAGTGCGCTTACTACTTCTATTTACGTTTAACAGCTGATTTTTACATTGCCGAATTTTAAAATTGTTTTGTTCGCACTTCAAAAGGTTTAAATTGTTTGAAAATGTAACACTTTTTATTATGTCTAGTATACATTTTAAATCTACAACTAATTAAAATAAGAAGCACACTTTCTAAACAAGCAAGAAGAGTGTTTTGAAACATCTTTTAGGATCTATTTTTTGTGGTTGAAATATTTTCAGTGTGATATTACTGTATTAATTCTTTGATTTAAAAAATTTGTAAAAAACAATGTTTTGAATTAGTGGCACTTTAGGTTAAATTTGTAGTTTTATAAATTAACTATAATTAATTTTAACTGTTGTACTTACAGATGTATTGAGACACTGTTTTATTTTACTCACTACCTGTTGTTAAACACACTTACACAACACATAACACATTAACAACACAAAACACACAACACATTTACAAACCAAACGTCCAAACCAAGATGTGTAAAACACACAATAACCCAATGAGACATGACACAATTGACAAGTTTGCTAACTGTCCTTACTGAACTGAACACTGATGGTAGGTAACATGACTTTGACATAGACGAGAGGGGATGGCTTCCTCTTACCCCTACCCCTACAGTGTTGATGTTTTTTATACTACTACTACTTAAAATTGTACCTAAATTTAAAACAGACGGCTTGTATCCGAGGTACTAACTTAACATTGAAATAGTGTTGTTTTTTTTCAACCATGGTACTCCATTTACCGCTATAAATATCCTACGTGCAATTCTGATACGATTTTATTCAATGTGGTTCAAAAATCGATTTTGGAAATAGCTTGACGAAATTACCCAGCAAAAAAACCTTCATTTTGACAGATATTCTAATTTTTAAAAAATCGTAACTTTTCTACCTTACGCTTTTTTTGAGAATACAATTTCACCGCCGTGTGTTAACAGTTTAAATTTTCAAAATCCGTTGAAATTTTAAAAAATGAGTTTCACAGCGGAAGTTTAGAGTGCTAAGTTTTGCAGACATTAGTGCTTGATTATGAGGGTAAAACCAGGTTTTCAAATGATTGCCATCACGTCAGCGAGACAGTTGCGTGCCGCGATTATTTATAACAGGTCTATAAGTAATATTTATTGTACTATTTGCTTGGTTAGTGTAACATACAAGGAAAAGACCGTACAGACAGGCGTCATGGCATAACGCAGCGTTGCAGTCTCTGTCAATATCACAAGTTTGTTTTTTCGTGTCTAGCTATTCAAGCGACCCAACAGGAAACGACAGTCAGCAGTATTCTGTCATTGTTATCGCTCTCGCAAAGGAACAGCAGGGCCTATTTCCTGTTCACTCTAACGTTTTTATATTTTTGTATCCTTATTCAGTCCATTAACAGACAAATAATTATATTTTACACAGTTTCATTGCACGCTTACTGTATTGTATGTCTGGGTCAAATTTTAAAACTTACTTATTTTCCGACTACCTGGAGTTCTCACATTTTACAAACGTTCATATACCCGATGAAAATGCAATTTTCAGTCATAAGTATTATACAATCTAACGTAAATGTGGATCAAGTCTTACAATTTAATTTTTTTTTTTTTTTTTTTTTTTTTTTTTTTTTTTGTAAGGCGAAAAGCAACATTGAGGCTATTATCGCTTCTCTAAATGTAGTGTGAGTGTAAAGTGTTAGTCGTAAGTGTAGTGTTGTAAGTGTGTGTTAGACTCGAGTACCGCGAGGGACGTCTAAATCCTCTCAATAGGTATAGTTTCCCAACTACTTAAGCTCTGACACTTAATTAATGCCACAGCCCAATTGATATACACAAGCCTAGTATTTATAATGATTAATCTACTGAATACACTGTGTTTTACTTTTTTAATTAAAAAAAACTTACGAAAATTGATTTAAAAAATTGAAGGTTATAAAGTACAGAAGAATGTGGCATTGGGGGGGGGATGTGTGCTACTATAATCAGCAGAAATGAAATGTGCCACTATAATCTTATTGTTAAGCTTACATTTTACACAACTGATATTAAAAAAAAATAACACTTTTCTACATCATATAGAAATAAAGCATCAATCTTGTACATTATATGCAATTGTGAATGCTCTAACAGGGCATGTAGTATGATGGCGTTTGTTAATAAATTTAATATTTATTAATACGCTTATTTATATACAATGTGTTTAACTGTACAATGTGTCGTTTTTTAATTCAAAGCGATTTAACATTTCTAATGGACTGTTTACTACTTCTTGTTTGTTATGTGATTTTTTTGCTTAAAAGTTAACAAACGACAACCGAGCTAGTATTACTCATATTGCTGAATGGTCTTTAATTAATGAAAATTAATTCAATTGAAATTAAAACTTTACTCATAACGGTAATCTCATCCCAATTAGGTTTGCCAAATAATTTACTTTAATTCGTTACATGTTTGTAAAAAAAAATTCATAATGCAAAATATTCATGTAAAAAAAGATTTTCAGTTTTAATGCAACATTTATTTATAACAATGCAATATTTGTAGAGAGGAAAAAAAGGAATGTATACAAATAACAATAAAATGTATACTTGCTAGTGATGATTTTATAAATAATTATTTTCAATTATAGAAATGACAGTGTGTAGCGTTTTATTCAGGCTAACAAAAATTGAATAGGTCAAAACAAAATATTGTTTGGTAAAAAAAAGAATGTCTATACTGTATATATATGAATATTTAAAATGAATACTTGCCAATGATGATTTGATTTCATATCATTCGTAGGCAGTACATAACAAAAAATTATAGTAAGGTTATATTCTCATATTAACTGTAACCTTTATGCAAAAACAAAAATTTAGTTGTTCAAAAAAATGAATAACTATATTGTGAAATGTTAAGAGAATCAAATTATATGGTTGAATGAAAAAAAGATTGTGATAGATCTTTAAGTTGCATAAAGTTGCAAGAAAATGTGTGTGCATGCCTGTGTGTGTGTGTGTGTGTGTGTGTGTGTGTGTGTGTGTGTGTGTGTGTGTGTGTGTGTGAGAGAGAGAGAGAGAGAGAGAGAGAGAGAGAGGAGAGAGTGTGTATGTGTGTTTGTGTGTGTGTGTGTGTGTGTGTGTGTGTGTGTGTGTGTGTGTGTGTGTGTGTGTTTGTGTGTGTGTGTGTGTGTGTGAGAGAGAGAGAGAGAGAGAGAGAGAGAGAGAGAGGGGGGGGAGTGTGTATGTGTGTGTGTGTGTGTGTGTGTGTGTGTGAGAGAGAGAGAGAGAGAGAGAGAGAGGGAGAGAGTGTGTATGTGTGTGTGTGTGTGTGTGTGTGTTTGTGTTTGTGTGTTTGTGTGTGTGTGTGTGTGTGTGTGTGAGAGAGAGAGAGAGAGAGAGAGAGAGAGAGAGAGGGAGAGAGTGTGTATGTGTGCATGCCTGAGTGTGTGTGTGTGTGTGTGTGTGAGAGAGAGAGAGAGAGAGAGAGAGAGAGAGAGAGAGAGAGAGAGAGAGAGAGAGAGAGAGTGTGATGTGTGTGTGTGTGTGTGTGTGTGTGTGTGTGTGTGTGTGTGTGTGTGTGTGTGTGTGTGTGTGTGTGTGTGTGTGTGTGTGTGTGTGTGTGTGTGTGTGTGTGTGTGTGTGTGTGTGTGTGTGTGTGTGTGTGTGTGTGTGTGTGTGTGTGTGTGTGTGTGTGTGTGTGTGTGTGTGTGTGTGTGTGTGTGTGTGTGTGTGTGTGTGTGTGTGTGTGTGTGTGTGTGTGTGTGTGTGTGTGTGTGTGTGTGTGTGTGTGTGTGTGTGTGTGTGTGTGTGTGTGTGTGTGTGTGTGTGTGTGTGTGTGTGTGTGTGTGAGAGAGAGAGAGAGAGAGAGTGTATGTGTTTGTGTGTGTGTGTGTGTATGTGTGTTTTTGTGTGTGTGAGAGAGAGAGTGTTTGTGTGTGTGTGAGAGAGAGAGAGAGAAAAAGAGAGAGTGTGTGTGTTTTTGTGTGTGTGTGTGTGAGAGAGAGAGAGAGAGAGAGAGAGAGTGTGTGTGTGTGTGTGTGTGTGTGAGAGAGAGAGAGAGAGTGTGTGTGTGTGTGTGTGTGTGTTTGAGTGGTGACAATTTAAATTTGCTAATGATGATTTAATTTGATATAAGCAGTTTTAAACTGTAAATTATAATTATAAAAAGATAAAATAATATAACAGTTATAATTGCCACATACAAATCTTTTGAAAATAAAAGATTAAATAAGAGATTTCATTTCCTTCATAGTTTTCGTTTCATTTTAAATGTAGTAATTTTTTAAAAACTAAACAAAAAATTTATTGATTGAACTAAATTCTATTTATTTATTTTTTTTATCAAGATAATAATATTCACAACGAATTATAACTTGAAAAATAGTAAATTTTGAATATAAATACAAAAGTAAAGGAAAAGTCATACTTTCCGGACGCTAATCTTTTGAAAGACACATAAACAAGACTTCACTTTTTTCATAGACGTAGATCAAATCATGAATACATTCAGAAACATCGTATTGAAAAAGCAACGAATATTTTTTATCTATGAATAATTTCAATGTATTTTTGTTAATTTGTTTTCTTGATGAATATAAATCGAAACCTGTTTTCACAACGGAATCATCTTTGCTTTATGAAAGAACTCTTTTAATATTTTCACAATTAAATAAACTTTGCAAAGTAGCATTCAAATAGGAAGAATAATTACCTTCTTTTGTAAAACCTAAAACATTCCATTCCAAAGCTGCACCAACACAAGCTTTCCTTTAGTCCATATTGTATCTAATACTTTTATTAAATAACTAGCTGTTATTCGTTGCGGATTCGCATGCAATTATATAACGTATGTAATAAAATTTACAGTCGATTTTCAAAATCAGAATAGGTTCATTTCAATTTAATATATTTCTATATATAATATTACATGATTTATGGTTTTCGGCCAAGACATAGATTTTTGCTACTCGATACTCTAGAATAGGGTTCTGTTATATTGTATTAAAATTTCACTGTTGTGCAATTAATACTTGCCACAAAACTAAATACTAAATAATTAAGTTGGACTGGGTAAGTAGTATGATGGTGTTTAAAATAATTTAAACACTTATTATTCACACCTACTCATTGGCCTGCATAATAAACTTATAAAACGTCACTGTTATACAATTAATACTTGAATACTAAATAATGAAGTTGGGCTGGGTAAGTAGTTAAATGGCGTTTAAAATAATTTAAAAACATTTATTATTCACATTTACCAATATAGTCTTATAATTAAACGTATAAAACATCACTGTTGTACAGTTAACACTTGTCATAAAACTAAATACTAAATAATTACATTGGGCCGGGTAAGTAGTATAACGGCGGTTTTTCAAAACGGGAATAGGCCTATGTTTATGTCAGGTACCTAAAGCAAGTTCATACCAAATTGCATCAATTGGTGCAGTAGTTAAAGCGTGATTGACTAACAAACAAAAAAATAAACAAACACAACTTTCAGAAATATAATATGATTAAGATTAAGATTAAGGTAGTTTTTAAATTGTACGGAAACAAATTATTACTTTCATAAGCATACAAATGGCAGAATTAATATCAAGATAAGTACTGAGCGTTCAGAGGTTTAAAATAAAAATTATTTTATTTATACTGCAGTGGGTATAGTTTTATTATTTAAACTGTAGTGGGTAAAATGTAATACAATATACTGCGTTTAGTAAGAACTTGATGATTCAGTGGCGCTTCCTGCAGTCCATAAAAGTATATTAATCTCTTAATAACCGGAAGACTAGACAAAATAAATGAGATTATGAAAAATTCTTGCTGACAATTCTCAAAGAAAATTGCATTCTTTTTTGGTATTGTAAAGTATTAAAATAAAGCTTGAAGCATGAACTTTCTAAATATATATTTATTTTCTGAAGACAATGCATAACCAAGTTTTAAAAGGCGAAATAAAAAAATCACCACTCTGCTAAACACGAATTTCAATTATACACATGATTTAAATTTGAATGCCAGAATCAGAAGCATTATATTTATTATTACACTTACACAGTATAACTGTCAAAAGTAGGATTATAAACTGATTAATTATTAAAGTCTAAGATACTCAAATTCATATTCTGTGACAGTTTCAGTTATTTTTTAAGTTGTGTACCGACACACACGCGAAATTTAATACAAAACAATTTTCAAGAGTTGCCCTCTCCTGCATGCAACTAAATTTTTATAAAAATAATTAAATCATAATTGTGAAAAAGTATACAGTCAGGCATCCCAAAAAAAAGTAGTCACTTCTGTCGGCCAGTCCCGCACAGCCTGTTTTTTTTAATCGGGGACATAAAATAAGTTATACTTTGAAAATATTTTAACTGCAATATTTGTTTTTAAATATCGTTAAAAAGAAAATTTTAATCTGTTTAAAAGTTAACTACTGTAGTACTGTATTTCAAAGGATTAAATTTAAATAGCAAGCGCAATCTATGAGCACTAGATCAAACTAAATCATCACGAAAACAAAGTACAAGTGTGTCATTGAATACGGTGAATATAGTGTTTAAAAACAAATGTGAACAAAATAATATATTAATTAATATCTAATTAATAATAAAACCACAGAATTATTTATGAACTTAATTACTTCTGATGATGAAATAATCATTTTATAATAGAAAACGCTCCAAATTGTTGTTTTCCAATGGCTTCCGCTGGCTCACGCCATCTTTGATCTTGCTTCCCAGTAGAGGCCAAGGGAGCTCCTCTTCACTGCTTCTTTTCATCTAATTTTCTGCAGACCAAGAGATGGTCCTTGTTCATGATGGTGTCTGGGCATTCACACAATGTGCAGTTGTCATCGTTTAGTATCTTAATTTTCTTCAGGTGTTCATTCAGACAGTCGTGTCCAGTTGTCAGCCAAAAGACCACAACAGATGTCCTCCTCTGGAGGTCCTTGACCTTCCCATACAAGTCGAATAGATTCTCATAAGGCTTGTTCTTTATGTCTTCCTTGACTTTGTTTGTAAATTCAAGATAAGATGTTCGCTTCAGTGCACTAATCCGAGCCTCCAGTGTGAGCATTCTTTTTGGTTTCTGCACTATAAGGGTTCCTTGTTTGGCCAGCTTGTCTGCCTGCTCATTCCCTTGTATGCCTACATGTGACGTGATCCACTGCAGAACCAATTCCTTGGTAATGTGTTTAACTACTTTGTATTTCTTCTGTATCGATTCTATCATAGAGCCTGCAGATGTGTTGTCAGCAATTGCTTGTAATGCCGATTTAGAGTCAACTAATATCACTATGTTATTATTCAACCATGGCCTCGTTATTATTTGCCTCAATGCCTCATTGATTGCAAATAACTCCGCCTCAAAAACGGTGGCGTCTGGGGTCAAAGTTGATCACGTCCGCAGCACACTTTAAGCTGTATGTGTCCCCTGGGTAGCGCTAAATGATCAACAATGATGGCAAATGTTTCCCAAAGTCAAAACAAAAAAAACGCTCCAAATTTGATGCCACCAAATTTGCATTTTATATGTGTGTAGGTTAGGTCTATACTTATGTTTAGGTTCTTTGGAAAACAATTTTTACTAACAAAAATTAACTTTCACAAAATACAGCATCATACTGTTTATATAATCTGTACAGGTTATAATATAATTACCTGTAAAACAGTGTAAAAATAACTTACCAATAAAATTAATACCTGTTCATTGTTAACACCAAACTTCACCATATTATTTGCTCTAAAAACTTTCTGTTTCCCTCTTAAACTTGGAAAACTGACCAAGGAATCGACCAATCGAAATTCACGTATGTCATCGGTAATGTATTTATTTCAGAAATATGAGTTTATTTTAAAAAAAAATATAAGTTGTAAAATATAATTAGTATATTACAATAGGCCCTATATTACATAGATATGGTATGATAAAATAAATTCAAACAGTAGTGTATACATTTTTGTCTACCAAATAACTGTACATATTTCATAATAATTACAAAACATAGAACCATTAATTTCTGAACTTTTTTCAAGTTATGTATAATATACACATAAAAGTATATGAAAAAATATGATGAAAATTTAGGTAATGTTTTTATTTGTTATGTTGCAAAAATCAATTATGAAATTTATTTGCACAGTGCATAGATAGAAAGAAAAAAAAATTTTTCTTATGATTTAACATTATACATATTGTATAGTAGAAACAAATGATGTCTTGTTTTGTTATCTCTGAATTGGATATGGTACAACAGAACTAGAAAGCCTTTACTTGGTAAAATTATTTTTTGCATTTTTCATAATTGTGTTGGGGTTGAGATGAAGTGAATTTTGTGTGGCAGGAAAATTTTGCAATAATTAAGCGATTCCGTTTAAAGGACTTTCAAAATTTTTGTTAAAATCTTATTATTTGGATACCTTGCGGTGTTAACAGGCAGAATTTTAAGATTTTACCAAAAATTTGAGTTCTTTTCTGGTGACAAACAAAATGTGTTGACTGTTGCTATGGCCTTTTTGTATTTAAGGTAGGTAATTGCGATTAAGATCAGCATATCTTAATAGTTCTAGTCTATAAGCTGCAGTTATAATAGTAATATGTACTTTACATACGTTTAATTATGTTCAGTGTACTTACTGGTGTGAGGTTTTCTTCTGGTTGATGAATAAAAATTTAATATTTTAAACTTCAACATTACTCAAAAGATGTATAAAATGAATTAGTAATTGAATCACCTTTTTTTACTGAACAATATAGGCTTTGTTGTAAATTGTTTCTTTTTTTAATTTAACTAAAATTATAATTTTTAAGGTGAAAAGCACAAGAAGGTTATTATCACTTCTTATCTTAATTTAACAAATATGCTAAATAAATGAGTTAAGCTATAAACATTTAATATGAAGTGAGTAAATTATTAACAGTTTGTTGGATCAGTTAGATTTAGGTTATGCAGGGCAATTTTAGACCCATATTGTTTTATAAATTTTTTTAATGTATTGATTTGATTCTATTGATTTTTATCTCAGGTTAATTTTTTGATTAACAATGTCAGTAGTAAAAAAAACAACTGTCAGTGAGTAATAAAGTCATATTTAACCAAAAAAACTGGAACAAGGCTGATTGAATTCAGATGTTTGTAAAAACATGGACATTCTTCAACATCAGTTTCAACAGTACAGAGGAATCGTGAGAAATGTAGGAACATATTTGAAAGATATCATACTCAGATTTGATTTATTAGGCCTATAGAGTTACAAAACATTTTTTAATGAAAACAACACTTATTTTTATTAGGCCTATAGAGTTACAAAACATTTTTTAATGAAAACAACACTTATTAATCTTTAAAAATTGAATTACTTTAAAATTTTACTTGTTGGCCTATAATCCAAAAACATCAATATTTTACAGTGTTGTAAAAAAACTTTTTTGCAAGATTTTATTTTAAATTGTTAAAATATGTCTATGTACAATGACTACGTACAAATTTAAGTTTCCAGCTGGCAACTCAGAAATTAGTCACTCCATAAAACAAGCATGAATCTTGTTTTAAGTTCCAATGTAATTAAATTTTATCTCTGAAGGTACTAACGTATTATTTTATAACTTAAGTTTTATATTCAACACTAGTACTTACCAACAGCTAGTATAATTTGAGTTTCATTAAAATCAGGCAATAAATAATAAAAATGGAATATTTTTTTTGTCTAAAAATTTGAAACCAAAACTTATGTAAAAAAACAATTGTTTGTAAATCCAATTTAGGAATGTCTACAATTGTGTGAGAAGTATTAACACAGCAAATTCCTGCTTTGCAACCTTAACAGTACAGATTAGGAAGGGAAAAATTTAACATGAAATTTGTTATGTCTAGTTCTTGTGTGTGACAAGCACACTCCAATAGATACCCAGTAAGTTACCATGAATTGTCATGATGTGTGTTACTGCAAATCTGAAAAAATCTTGTAATTTGGACAGGTTTTGCAGCAAGTACTGTTGTCTTATAAAGTAAAATAAGGAATTGCACATTCAGAATTAAAATATTCACACTCATTCTTTAATTCTTTATCTGTTTTATGGTGTTGTGTTAGAGGTTCGAGTCCTGGCAAGGTGCTAAGTTCCAAAGCCTATTTCTGTCCTGTTGAATGATTTGAATCTTTACTTTACGGCTCCCATTAGTATAAATGACCAACCTGTCAAGAATTTAATTTCCAGACTATAACAATATTATAAATTTGGATAGTGGTTTCAATTTCTGTCCAGTCTTGAGCTCGGATGTTATCAGGGCTACTGGTAAAATCAGAGCATGGCTTGAGGTTGGATAAAGTTTCCAGGGCCAAACTGTTTTAAGTTTCCTGGTATCTCTAATTTCTAGAGTAGTCAGCGAGTATGCACCCAAAATGAACATACGCTTGCTAAATTTGCTACTTCAGTTGTTATTGTGTATGTTTACGACTGTGATGCTTGACGACATTGTATGAGAAAACATTCTCCAAAATGAAGCACACAAAGGAAGTTGACCGATGAGCATCTTAAATCTCTTTTAATAGTTGTACAAGTAAATTCATCCATAACTATAAACTATTGTCAGAGGAAAATCACAATTACATAAATGTCATTAGTATTACAAGTGGATTTGGAAGTTATACTTGTCATTAAGCTTTAGTTAGTGATTACATAAAACCAAGTTATTATCATTCTGTTTTTTTTATTCAACTTATCACAGCAACGATGACAACAATAAGCCATTAGCTGTGGTGGACCGGATTGATGACACTGCATGGTGAGTTGGATTTGGCTGTAGTTTGGAGACCACTGCTCTAGACAAACTAATACAATAGATTTTGAAAATGTTTTAAAAAATAAAAATATTTAGCTAGTACTGTTTTAATAGAGGAAGTGAAAAAATTCCAATCCGTCTCAAAGTGAAAATTTAACTTTTTATTTTAGGAATGCAAAGAAGAAAATTACTGTACTCTCAACAAACATCTCAACACTCTACAACCAAGTCATCATCAATAATCAACTCATCAGTCTACAACCAAGTCATCAACAATCATCACTACAGACTTCAGTCTCAGGTTCTTCTGTAGCAGTAGGGTGAGCGCTTGTTAATGCCCAATATGTCAGCTGACCTTGAGCTCCACATTACCTTTGCTCGCTTCCCTCTGTGCATGCTTTACAGAGGCTAGGCAGGCTTGTTTATTTTCAGGTTTGGCGAACCCACTGTAGATTTTGTATGTTTTGTTTTACCTGCCAGCTTCTGTTCCCTACTAACACAAAGGTATAATGGAAACTAGCCTATTGAAATGCAAGCTTAGTGTCGGTAATATTATTTTATAATCGATCTAAACATTTCATCAGTTTTATTATTCATCAGGCGTGTACTATTCGTTCAGATATCTCGCGGTCGGTTGCAGTTTTCACAAAGCTTGTATTTCGTTACATTATACATTCAGTACCAGATTTTTTAATGTTTTTGGCACCGAGTTTCATTTCATTTTTTTTTTTAAAGAGATGAAATATTCATTCAGATATAATTTTGTTAATTACTTACTGAAGTATATATTTCATTATTTTGAGTAATTATTGTATTGTTACTAAATTTGTAAATGAGAACTATGAAATAAATTTGTAATCATTATAATTTTTAGTAATGAATACAATTATTTATAATAATTTTCTTAAGTAATTATTGTTAGTTTTAAAAATATCTAAAATTTTAATAATAGTTATTATTAAATAATAATAAATTCTTTTTTTAAATTCTTTATTTTAATTTTATAACTAACAGTAATTTATTTAATGTATTTTTATGAAATTGTTATTAGAGAGAGTAATTAAATAATTAAACAGAAAGATCCATAAAAGAAATAATTATAGTTAATTGTTGAGGCAAAATTGAAAACTATTCATACTGTTAACAAGACCTGTACAATTGTAAAGAGATTGTCAATTTTTTTGTAATTCAATAACACAACAAGTTCAGCTGACATGTTCACTTTTTTTGGTTTGTACTAACTTTATATACAACATGTCTTCTAGGTCATCACTTCATCATCTTGTGAATTTGTCTTCAGTCCACCCTTTAGGGCAAGGGTGCGTTTTCATGTTTAGCAAACTTTCTTAAAACATTTATTTTAATATTTTTGCACCAGATTAGTTTTTTTTTCAAAATAAAGCCCTTATATTTCGCTCATTAAAAAAAAAATAATAAACAGACTAAAGAACTTACTTGTATTCAAGAGGGGGCTTTTTTTATATAAAATTTAGTAAATTGTTTGAATAGTTCATTTTAAAAAATAGTTAATTTTGTTTTTGTAAATTCAATATTTTGAATGAAATAATCAGATTTAAAAATTACGTTTTTTTAAGTAAAGTTTAAAATGTAAAATTAAATTTTGGGTTTAAGTAAAGTCAAAATTGGGGTATTTTTTGCGTTATTTTAAATACCATTTCAGGTTGACCTTCGCTACATGGAACTTCACCAAGGAGTCATCACCTTGAACAAGCACATTTTCTTAGGGAAGGGGAAGGGAGTGTAGGCTTTTCGGCAAAACATTTAAAACAAATTTATTTCAATTTTGTTTTTATTATTACTTAAAGTTAGTTAATTAAAAATTTTGAACATTCTATTAAAACTAATACATATTTTTTTCTTAAAAATTTAGAATGAATACAAACTGATATACTTTTAAAAGTATAAGTTTAGCTTTTTGATTTTATAAATTCATATTCATTTTTGTAAATTAAATATTTTAATTTTTTGTTTCAAATCAACAAAGAGTTTTGTTATAAAATGTTAAGTATGGGTAACAATTAGTTGTTAACTTTTTTGTATATTTAAATTCAAAGCTTAAGTAATTTTATTTTTGAAACTATATGAGACAAAATTTTGGGGTTTATTATGCATTCTACGTTTAATTAGGGATATTTCCAAGTTGAACTTCATGACATATTTCAACATGTTTTATTTTGAAGGTTGAGTGACTAATAACATGTGTTTCTATTTCAGGTGTTGGCTCAACAGGGACGCCTAGTTTCCCTGTTGGGTCCATCACCAGGTGTAGCAGTATTATGTCCTCCCAACAAATGGTTGGGTGGTCACTAATATCTGTTATGTCCTGGATTAGCTTTGGGGGGTTGAATATTAGTTCCGCGGTCCCTTTTAGGGTTTTTATGTTATTTTAGATAATTATATTAAGTATATATATATATATATATATCTTTTAGTTGATTTATTGTTTGAAATATGTTTTTATGGGGAATGTGTAATAGCTTAGAGATTTATTAACTTAGAGAATCGTTTTTCCGGGAAGGTGTAATAGCTTAGAGATATATTAACTTAGAGATTCGTTAAGATAGAGAACCGTACTGTGTATTAACTTAGAGACTACAGTTCCGTCAAGTGTGGTGTAAGTTGCCGATGCCGCTGTTGTTTAACTTATAACACAGTACTGTCGAAGGAAAAAGCGCTAGCAGAGAGGGGGACTGTGCAGTCCCTCTGCTGTGTGGACGCTTACAGTGTGTTTACAGTAGAAATCATTACTTTTACATTTTAACTAAAATAATATAGGCCTAATTTATAATGTCCACATATAGACTACATTTTATAATTTTTATTATAATCACTATGATACCAATCATTAGTTATAATAATTTTTTTTTTAAAGGTTATTGATTTTAAAGGTTACACCTTCGATTGGCACGCACGTAAAATCGACACTAATGTCAAAGGTTCTGAATAGACTGACAAGAAAAAGTGGAGGGGGTACAACAGTTAGTCACATAATGAATTGGCATGAGTACGTAACACAAAAATGACTGCGCATCCATAAACTACGCTAACATAACTTAGATGAACTGTACTTCTTGTATTTCCTATTGAACTGTAAACATCAAAACCGATAGTGAATAATAAAGCGTTATAGTAGATATAAGTGCCTACCATTTTAGTTAAAATTTAGCACAATCTTGAAAATAAATTAAGTTTTCAGGTGGTAAATTATTTATATTTTTATGAAAACAATCAGAAACCTAAAACAAATTTTCATTTATTCTCTCAGACAAAGTAGCTTTTAGCGTAAATAATAACTTGTTACTAGTAAAACTTTAAAATAGTTATTAACTTTACAAATAGTTATTAATTAACAAAATAGTTATTAACTTTCATGAAAGAAATACAAACTCAATACAAGTCATATTTGGTTTCATTCCATCTGGTTCTGCACTACAGGATTGCTCCATTCCAGTCAATCCTGAATCTGGTTCTACACTACAGGCTTGCTCTATTCCAGTCAATTCTGAATCTGGTTCTACACTACAGGATTACTCTATTCCAGTCAATCCTGAATCTGGTTCTACACTACAGGATTGCTCCATTCCAGTCAATCCTGAATCTGGTTCTGCACTACAGGCTTGCTCTATTCCAGTCAATCCTGAATCTGGTTCTACACTACAGGATTGCTCCATTTCAGTCAATCCTGAATCTGGTTCTACACTACAGGCTTGCTCTATTCCAGTCAATTCTGAATCTGGTTCTACACTACAGGATTACTCTATTCCAGTCAATTCTGAATCTGGTTCTACACTACAGGATTGCTCCATTCCAGTCAATCCTGAATCTGGTTCTGCACTACAGGATTGCTCCATTCCAGTCAATCCTGAATCTGGTTCTACACTACAGGATTGCTCTATTCCAGTCAATTTTGAATCTAGTTCTACACTACAGGATTGCTCTATTCCAGTCAATTCTGAATCTGGTTCTACACTACAGGATTGCTGCATTCCAGTCAATCATCTTTCTATTGTTTTACGAAATCCCTCCACTACACA
Organism: Callitettix versicolor; assembly: GCA_022606455.1. Taxonomy (NCBI): domain Eukaryota; kingdom Metazoa; phylum Arthropoda; class Insecta; order Hemiptera; family Cercopidae; genus Callitettix; species Callitettix versicolor. The sequence goes on from CM040185.1 coordinate 9,418,972, forward strand.
TTCTGTCCCTACACCCTTCTCCTACAACCAATTTGGCTTTTAATGTATAGTTGTGTATAGTAATTTGGCTTTTTTTTAGTTGTGGCAGTTTGAGTTCAAATCCACTTAGGTAAGCTCATACCATACGTTTTTCCGCTACTGGTATCACTCTAAATTTACTTTTAACATACAAAAAACAAAACGGTAGTCTGCAAATAGGCTCAGAAGTAAAGATACATAGGAAAACATTAAAACAAATTATATTTTATTTAAAAATTAATGAAAAAATATTTTACAAACATACAATACTTTTAATAAGTGATATAATACAAAATTAGTAACTTTGAATATTATTCCAAAGTGTTAAAGAAATTTATTAGTTTTAATAAAGTCCCGGAGGGTTAGTCCAGCTGATCAACCTTCTATCATGCCATACATATTCACCTTTAGGGGAGTCCACGTTATCTGGCAACTGGGCAAGGTACAGCGCTGCATCAGCTCCTTTAACAATAAATAACACAATTTATTGTTTCCTATCTCAACTACAGCTTTAAATGTAAATTTCACTGCAATAAAACATTTGTTTGTCTGAAAACGCTAATGTTTTAGTTTTAGAATAAAACCTAACCTATCATTATTCTCGATAAAACTGTGAAGTTGTTTTACATTACTTTCGTTAGATTTGTAACAAAAAAAGTTGTTTTTCATAATATTTTGCAAACATGTTAGGTTTTATTTTAATTTAAAAATTTTAGACGACTGCCATTTTATTAATGTAAACATAAACAGAGACAGATGGACAGAAAACTGACCAATTTAGGACATAGGAGCTTCGTATGAACTTTTTCCTTCATTTCTGCATGTACAATCATATCCTGAATTCTTTTGGCAATTTGTTTAAATACCCTATATACATTAACCATAAATTAATACTGAAACTTAAATACTACATGAATTCAAGTTGAAGTCATTAATTTTTCAAGTTTTAATATTGTGTTTCATAGTTAATATATACTGGTTATTTAAAAAAAGCTGCCAAGAAATTGCCTTGCTACTAGTCTGCTTTCCATGCAAATATGAAATACACTGTTCTGTTCCAGTAAAAACATTTTATTCAATTAACACACGTTTGTTTTAACACCAACTATCATCTATGATATCATTTCGATAATATACAGCATTATGCACTATACCTTCCTCAGGGGTTAAATGGCCTTTATGACTGGACATATCGGTGTCCACATATCCTGGATGTACAGCGTTGGCAACAATGTCCTCTCTAGGATCAGCGAGGAACAGTCGTTGCTGGATGAATGTCAAAGCAGTGACACCAACTTTAGAAACAACATATGCACTCTGGCCCCATCCATCTTTAACGTTATCGCCTCGCTTTGCTGACCTGAAACATGACCTTGAATAAGTCGCTCATCATTTGTTATAGAAATTTACAGACTTGTAAAGAGTGTCAAAAAAAAAAACAAAACTGTAGCATCCTATGGAACAGCGAATTCTACACATTCAAATAAATAAGTAAAAAAAAACATTGAGTAATTTTTTTTCGAACTTGCCTCAGTTTAGTCACAATCCGCCATTTTGTTTTTTTATAAAAACTCACTATAACTCCAGAAATATGAAGATATTGAGTTCAAATTCAGTATGTTATGATGTAAAAGTGTACCAAACCAATGACTAGTTGGTTCCATTTATAATTTTCAAAATGGAGGATTTTTACGATGTAAGGCTTTTAGAATGTTATGATTTTGAAGTGTACCATAGACTTTACTTTTATAATTTTCAAAAAGGTGGATTTTTACAAAATCTGATCCTTTATATCACGCTACAGTTTTTTATAACACTTGTACGTAATTATGAAATCATTAATCATTAATTAAATTACTAACATTAACTTTAAAGCACAGTCGACCTTGAATGTAACGAAACGTATATGCGCGTTGTAAACGAGTTTGTAAACGGCAGAAATAATGTATGTAGTGAAAGAAAAGCATACTTTGTACTTTATACATAGTTAATGGCTATTTTGTTACACATATTACATAATTTCGAAATATATTTTAGTTAAAACTAACAGAAAATAAGTACTGTACAGGCTAGTATATACACATGCAACACAGTGCATTGAATACATGCAACACACTGTTGTGAGGGTTCATGAGATTGAAGTCCCCACCCCACTAAGGCGTACAGTGTGTTTGAGAGAGAGAACGCTTTTACGGTAACGACACAATTTACATTGTTTAACCTGCAAAAAAATTCTAAGAAAGGGCCGTTTTTATTCTCAACCTTTATTCTAAAAATAAAACACAAATTGTATTTCAAGTGAGAGTGACTATAGGTCAGCAGCTTAGAAAACTTCTAAGAGCACCAGTGGGTCAGAGAAAAAATGTGCGAGTGAGAGGTCATGTCCCCACTCAGTTACCATAGCTCCTTCCTTTTCCTTCACTATTGCTGAATAATAACAGTTTCTAGACTCAAATTGGCAGACTCTGTGTTTCTGAACTACTGGAGGGGAAATCTCCTATATGCAAGAGAAATTCTCGCGCACAGGCCGTTTACTAAGTGGCTGGACTACAACAGCAGCGAGATAGCGTTGTATCCGAGTTCACAAAGTGTTGTAACCAAGCCTAAAATACACGTACACTTAATATAGGATATTGGGGACATGAAAATAGCACTATAACCGAGTTAGCGTTCTAACCGAGGGCGTTATAACCAAAGTCGACTGTATTTTAAAAATATAAAATTTGACTAAATAATTGCAGTTTAAAAATAAACAATAAAAATTGAACTATATTATTTTTTTACATCCATTTAGACTTAATTAATTAAAATTTAATTAAGGGCATACAACTTCAAAACAAATATAATTATTAGATCAGTTTGTTAAAAATATTTTGTTTTTGTCTTTGTAATAGTTTCTACAATTAATTCATTTGTATACATGAATTTAATAATATATATTTAGTTTTTATTCCTATATAACTGTTGCATTGTTCTTTTGTTATTTCTCTAATGTTAATACAATATTTAGTAACAAAGAAAAGATTTTGTTTTATGTTACAATTTTTGATGTTTTTAAATTTATGAGTCACAGTATGTAACAATATTACCTCTGTTACAATTCCAGAAAACTATTCCATTTTATTACCTTAATTTTTTTTCAAATTAGTCATCATCACTAGTTATATCCATATAAAACATTTAAAATGTATTTATATTTTGGAAAATAAAATTATTTTAAAAAATGTTTGTTTATTTTGTCACTATACAAATTATATAAAAAAAAATATGGATATGAAGTATGGACAAAGCTTTGGCAAACTCTGATTAATTAATTTAAAAAATTACGAGGTCTGTTCAGAAAGTAATAGACGTTCTGGCCTATCGTGGCAATGGACAGGGCTAGGGCCGCCATCTTGGTGTTACAACGATACATTCAGTACACATCCAGCTGTGGTAGCATAAGATCTGCATCACTCTTACTTTACTCTCTGTGATGTAGTAAAATGTGGGCTGCAATGGAAAATCCCGCCACTAGTTCTGTGATTCAGACTTTTGTCGGCAAAAAACACAAACATATTGAAATTTAGCAAAAACTTTATGGTGCGTACAAACGAGGAATAATGAGTGAAAGCCGAATGAGGCAATGGTGTAATGATTTTCAAAATGCCGTACCAATGTTCACGATGAGGACCGCTGTGGTGACTGATGAACTGGTGACGAAAATCGACAAAATTCGTGAAAATCACCATTTCTTGGTTAGGAAAATCTCTGCACTTTCCCCCGAATTTTACAGTGTTTGCTATATGAAACTTTTGTGGAAAAGCTTGGTTATCACAAATTTTGTGCTAGGTGGGTTACGAAAAACATAACGGAAGACCACAAAAAACAGACCGGCTGCAGCATTGACCTTCCTCGAAGATTACGAGAAAAACGGTAACAAAGTTATCGATCTTATCGTAACTGGGAACGAGACTTGGGTGAAGCATGTCAGTTGTGAAACAAAAAGACAGTAGATGAAATAGGGGACACAAAAAATTCTCCAAAGAAATCAAGAAAGTGTTTGCAAACGCTGTCAGCAAGGAAAATCATCGCTGTGTTTTGGGATTCAAAGGGTGAAATTCTCGTTGATTTTCTTGAAAGCGGTAAAACAATTAACTCAGAAAAGTATTGTGAAACATTAAGAAAGTTATGGCGTGCAATACAAAAAAGCGTTGAGGAAAACTTAACGTGAAGGTTTTGTTTTTTCACAACAATTCACATCCACACTCAGACCCAAGAGCTCTTGGATGATTTTGGATCATGCACCATACAGCCTAGATGTGGCGCCGAGCGACTATCACCTTTTCCCAGCGATGAAGACATGGTTCACTAAGCAATGCTTCGATACCAATGCTGAACTGCATGCCGGTGTAAACCAGAGGTACAAATCACAGGCGGTAAATTCTACAAACGGTATTAAAAAACTTGTACCACTTTATGAAAAATGCTAATTTAAATGGTGATTATGTAGAAAAATTGCTTAAGAGTATACCTTTCAAATGTACATAATTTTATTCATTCTATAATTCTTTATTTTGAAAAGTTTGTTATTTTTTGAACAGCCCTCGTATTAAGATATAATTTTATTTTGGGTGTTTGATTTGCACTCAATTGGTTGAAAACCTCTTTAAATAATTTAATGCACAACAGAAGTCTGTGCAATATTTTTGTTCCGTTTATTTAAATATAATTAAACGCAATGCTAGGCGCCACTTATTACGTACTCAACAAATTCCTTCATCAGGGAACTGAGCTCTTCTTCTGTCAAATTTGGATCAAGAAATTTCTTATGCAATTGTTTTCCTGGAATCCTGACTATGCTTCCTGCAGAACTAGATAAATTAACGACCCTCGCGTGTGGACGCAGAAGCGGGAACAATTCGTGACACACGTTTAACAGGGCAAAGTAATTAGTTTCGATTGTCACTTCAGCCTGTTCAGCAAATGGATTTGTAGCATCGTTCTGAAACAATACAAAGTTATATAAGACAGGTGATTACTGAAGGTAGTCTTTAGGCGATAACAAATTTATATAATCGTATCACCTAATTTTTAAAAATTTTATTTTATTATTAAATTTGTTGATGCTGTAGCCGTGTACACACCAAAATTTTGTTACTTTTGCACTTCCAATTTTCAAAAAGATAACCCTCAAAAACGCACTTTCAGGCTAACCGAGTACTTTTTAAAACCACTCAGTTGCTTATAAAACCCTCTAAGACCCTCAATATCTTTGTACAATATTACAATGAGTAAAATCAGTTTCATCACAACTGTACAAAAAATGTTGTGAAAGTTGTTTTCAGAAGTAACCGTAAATTTAGTTGGTATAAAATCACTCGTTACACAAAATGTTTTGCTAGGTTAGTTTAGGTAACTCATGCACGATTCAACTGCTACTGATTGCAACATTTGCGACCAAGCAGCCCTAAAATGTACTTTGACCAAAGCGTAAGACACTCTTCTTGTAAGCCCACCAGTAACTTTTTTTCTTATCTTGTTGATCCAACTGTTTGAACATGTCAATCTGTTATTAGAAAACAAAATATTTATTTATTTTATACAAGTCGGGACCTCTCCATGCCCAGCAGCATGGAGAGTTATTTATAAATAAAGCAGTTATTTATAACACCTTTATCAGGTGTGTGTGTGTGTGTGTGTGTGTGTGTGTGTGTGTATGTGTAAATATAAAACATTTTATTATAAATATAACTACTAATGCAACCATTTGTTTCTATTTTTTCATCTTACTTCTGCTGTGAAATGTTTGTGTTTACTAATTACGATTACTCACTAATCCGAAAAATATATGCTTCCTAACCTGTCAACACAGTCAATAACTTTATTTTTTGGGGGGAGGGGGCATGCAACACTAAAAGACCAATTCAGAAAGTTTCATGATGGGATTGTTTATGGGTTTACATTAAAAAATATTTCTTACAATCAGATGTTTTTTCCAAAATAGGAATACAACATTTGTATAAAATGGCAACATTACTGGTTGTAATTACATGGAATCTAATATTCAAAACGTATGTACGCTACAGTGGAGTTACAAGGCAAGTTGTTAAAAAATATTTTTCTAATTATTCTTTGGTTTACGTAGTCCTGTGTAGTACAACTATTTGTCATTTCAGTTTAATAATTCAACGTAAAAGAATTTTTAGAAATATTTCATAAACTATTAAAATATTACCTAAATATTTCATAAACTATTAAAATATTACCTAAATATTTCATAAACTATTAAAATATTACCTAAATATTTCATAAACTATTACAAAATATTACCTAAATATTTCATAAACTATTAAAATTATTACCTAAATATTTCATAAACTATTAAAATATTACCTAAATATTTCATAAACTATTAAAATATTACCTAAATATTTCATAAACTATTAAAATATTACCTAAATATTTCATAAACTATTAAAATATTATCTAAATATTTTATAAACTATTAAAATATTACCTGAATATTTCATAAACTATTAAAATTATTACCTAAATATTTCATAAACTATTAAAATATTATCTAAATATTTTATAAACTATTAAAATATTACCTAAATATTTCATAAACTATTAAAATTATTACCTAAATATTTCATAAACTATTAAAATATTACCTAAATATTTCATAAACTATTAAAATATTACCTAAATATTTTAAAAATTTGACTACTAAAAAAATTAAAGTAAAATACTCAACCAATGTTTGCTGCATGTATTATATTAGCCTTTAAATACAGGCCAGTCAAAGATTTATATAGATAGCATAAGGCTTACTTTGAAGGCAATAGCTGCGTTGTTCACAAGAACATCAATGCCTCCATGTTTCTCTTTTATAAACTGCGCAAATTTCTTAATACTGTCCGGACTGGTGATGTCTAGTTGATGAAAGTGTGGCTTCAATGACAGCTGTAACATTCGCATAAAATAATAAAAACAGTTTGTTTAGTAAGTTAATTTTTAACAAAAAATGGCAATTCTACTCTAATCTTCTTTTTTGAAGGTGCTTCAACCAAAGTCGAAGAAACCTCGGCTGAAGACTCAAACATCATCCGCCAATCGTCACAATCATGGCTCACTGTTCTCCAGTTCAGCTTCAGTAACTGTATTTATTGTTTTCGGTAAAATTAATCCAATAAAAATTCACAATTTCCTGTATCTACTATTAATTAGACATTTATAAACATAGATATTTATTATCAAAAACGTGTAAAAATAATAATTAGTGAATAAATGCTCTGAAGTGTCAACTAATAAATTCTTATCAAGTGTTAATTGCCTTCATATATCAGCTGAGTGTAGTGTGGGAAAAAAACTTCTTATTTATATTCTAATTATCAATTAAATTTTGTATCCGTATTTCCATTTGATAAGAAGCTGTATTTTTGAGTGATAAGGCTTAAATGAACAATGTAGTTTCACATCACTTAGAATAGAATGTGCATTGATTTATCTGTACAATACAACTGAACATTATGAATTATGCAATCATAGATTAAGAAACGTTATGAACATTTCACTAATATATATGTAGTTTAATAAACTTCATGTTTATATAATTGAAGTACAGTAAAATCTATTTATAGCAGCATTAAAAGGAACTTTAATTTTTCCGCTATAAAGCTCGCTATAGAAACCGCTCAACCGAAAGTGTATAAAATGTATTTTTACTTGTAGAATGTGTTATATATTATTTTTAATTTGAAGTACTGAATGCAAAGTTTATTAAAATAAAACTTTATGATGTACAGTCTTTAAAAAACAATATTTATTAAATAATACTGTATTATTAAAATACTTGAATTCTGAGAAAAAAAGGGAAATTTTGCTCAAACTACTGCAGAACCACTTCATCGATTCCTTCAAATTCTGGCTTTCAAATTTTCCAGAGGCTATTTAAATCATTATAGACCTTCATTACTTTATTTTTCAATATTGTACCAACAAAAGAACTTGCTAAATTAAAATTTCAGCAGACATTTACTTGCTTCACACACCTTTTTCTAACTCACACAAAACTCTATCCTTTTATACCTAACAACAAACATTTTTCATTTAGACGCTAATACTGTATCTTGTAAAAACATTAAAAAAATAATGCACTACTTATAAAATGCACTAATCACAAAACATTTGATGCACTACACACTTCTTTTAACACTAGAATGATATTTTGGCATACTGAGAAATAAGGTAGAAGAGTTGGAAGTGTGCATGCGTTTCACCAATATAGAAACATTCCTGTTACTTTGTTAAATATCATTTTTAAATTGATATTCATTTGTCATTAACTTTTATAATTTTTAACTTACTGACAAAAATTTAATATGATGGGCGCCTTTAAAATTTAATTTAGGCCTTTATAACAATGAAGGAATTTTTTGTCAGTCTTATAGCTCTAGATCACTTCAAAATTTTTTTTAACCAAATTATTACCTCTACGTGAGATATCGTAGCTGCAAAAACAATGTTGAGGGGTGAAATAAATTTGTAGAATTTAATTACCTGAATTTAATTAATTTTTGTAAGGTTTAATTCCATAAGTTTGCACTGTAATAAACTGACTAAATTCTTCATATTAACTCATTAGCGACTTGGACTGAATGAAGTGAACTTGCTTTATCCTCTGTTCAGGTCACGTCCTTATCAACCAATCTACTAGGATTTTCTATGTAGGTTAAAGGTAACGTTGTTCTTTATAAGTGAATGACTTACCTTCTTCAAATCTTCCACAGCAGTCTCACCTCTCCCCACATCTCTGCTTGTTAGGTATACAATTCCTTTGAACTTCTCACAAAGTCCTTTAACTATTGCATAACCTATTCCTTTATTACCTCCTGTCACCTATAGATAAAAACGAATGTGTAACAAATTTAAAATTACAGTTAAAAAACAAATTTAGAGATATTTCTAACGTACATGATTTTCTGATTAACAAGGTAACACCTTGCCTTAGGTGCTTTTAAAAACTAATAAAGTAACGGTATATTGAAAATCGTTTTTTATTAAAAATAATATTTTTACTATTTTGTGACAACATTGCCATCTACACAGTACACAATAATATTGCTACATTCACGCAATAATATTGGTTAGGTTGAAAATAATTCCATCGTTTTTATGCTTATTATTATTTATACATATTAAAGCATTTTAATAAGATAAAAAACATTAGTCACTTTCATGCAATAGTAATAGTTAGGTTATAGACATAATTTTAAAACATTTTTTTTTATCTTCTAGTAATTTTCTCACTTTTTTATTACTATAAATGGGCATAAAATAAATCATTTCTCAAGGGGAAATATAAATGGCAGTGCCTGGCCAATGCATATTTTATGCATATGGGTAATGTCATGATGGATATTTCTTGAAAATATATATTGTATATTTTATTTTTATTTTGTATATTGTATATTTTTGTAAAGAATTAAAATAACAATGTAGCCCAAAAGCCTATATTTCTTAAAGTTGTGTAAGATATTAAACACCATAATATAGACAGATTTTATAAACAAAATAAGGTGTTACGCATAATAAATTTTTTTAATAAAATAATTACTATGGTGATAAAGTCAACCTAACCTTAACAAACATTAGATAATAAAATATTTTATTTATAACAGCGCAGACTAGCTGCACCTATTGAGAAGATTTAGACATCACTCGCGGTACCGGAGTCTAACACACACTTACACTTACAACACTCACTTGCGACTTTAAAACTACACTCACATTTACATTTGGGATGACGATAATAGTCTTAATGTGCTTTTCGCCTTAAAATAATAACAAAAAATGTGTACAACAGAATTCAGGTACAACCTGTTTACTGACATTTCCTGATATAATTAGTTTATAATTACTTTTATATTTTATGTATAAATACCTTTTATTTTGTCTACCTTTTGCAGCACACAGGCTTATTAATTACAAATAGTTCTACATTTCACATCACTTGTAAAACAAAATGTGAAAAATGTAGAATTGTGTTTGCAATTAATTAGTCTGATGAAACCCACTGTGTGGCTAAAATAAATATTACAAAACAAAACTACAACTGACAACAAAATAAGTTGCCCTGAAGTTAGCACTGTTAAAAACCATTAAATATCTTATGAATTACACATTTAATACATTTTCCCATAATTTTTCTCTTAGCGATATTAAGAAGTTAGCTTAAAGTTAACGCCCTTCCACAGGGTACAATATAAAAGGTATTTTTTTTATATTATTTATAAAAAAAATATAAGTAGTTCTAAGGCTATATCACGAATACAAATTTAATATTAATAAACAGAAACACTCACAACTGCAACTTTTCCATTCAACATTTTCACTGTATATATAAAATAAAACTGTAGAACCAAAAATATTAAATTACAACCGTCGATACCAAATTGATTACAACAGATTTATAACGGTAGTGTCAACTGTCAACCTTCCCTTATATTATCTCTGATATCAATTGTCACCTGCACATATGATTGCGATATTGCGCCAGAGCCTTCTATTTATTCAAATGCGTAACAGTCCGGTTACCTGTTATGTTGTAATAGCCAGACTTTTACATCCGTAAAACTGCCGATTCACTGCTGAAGAATACAATGAACACGCCAACTGTCATGATATGTTTATAGTTATTGTTAATCTGTTAGGTGTTTATTTTTACTTTTACAAAGTTATTCACACAACACTTTTTCTTGACAAAAATTAATGGTGTTTTTCCCACCATTTACAAAAAATGTCAGCCAATATTGTGTGGAATATTATAAAAAATTCCAAATTTAAATTATTAATTATACAAACTATATATATATATATATATATATATATATATATATATATATATATATATATATATATATATATATATATATATATATAGCCGCCTCGGCGTACTGGGCTTTCACCCCGAGGACCCGGGTTCGATTCCCGACTAGGGCTTGGCATTTTCATACGCTATAAATCATCCCATCGTTTGCATTAGCCAAGTGTGCACAATAGTCGAACGTTAAACACAAATATATATATATATATATATATATATGATTAGGTCCTCTATTATAACATCTTACATTTTAATAAGGTTAATTCCTCTTCCAGTCCAAAGTACTTGGATTATATATATTGGATTATATATATATATATATATATATATATATATATATATATATATATGGATATATATATATCCAGGTACTTTGGATTGGATTAGAAATTAGCCTCATTAGACAGTAAAATGTAAGATATTATAATAGAGATTGGAACCATTTTTTTACTCTTTAGGTGTTGACAAATGAAACAGGAATTTACTTATTAGGCTATTTAGTGTCCTACAGGTAATGGAACACTGTTAAAATGGAAGATATATTTTGGAAAAGGTAAGTTAAGACCTTTTCCGCATCCTTAAAAAGACGTCCCTTACATAAATGACAAATAATTCATAACTAGTTCATGAAAAACCCATTACTCTCACTCACCATTAAGAAGTATTGAATTAAGGCTATAAGTTTACTTCTTTCGAATGCCTTTGTGTCCCTAGTATGATTTCTGTTTATGAAATTTAAGACCGTAAATTCAAACCCAATGAATGTAGTCTAGCCACTTCTTAGTAAACGGACTGCACGAGAATTTCTCCTGCATGTAGAAGAATTCCCCTCCAATAGTCCAATGACATAGAGTCCCCCAATCTCAGACTACAAACTGTTACTACTCAGTGATAGTGAAGGAAAAGATAGGAGCTGTGGGAGAAAGTTGGAACTCAACCTTTCACTTACACATTTTTTCTCTCTGTCCCACTGGTGTTTTTAGCAAGCCGTTTTTCAAGTGGCTGGCCTGAAGGACTAACATTTTTATATTTAATATTTATTTGTCTTTTAATTACGTTTACAAATAAGTTCAATAATAAATATTTAAATTATAATTAAACCACTCTATTCCTTATCCAAACAATCACAAAATTTTAGAGCATTTACAGTTAAACATATCTTACATATTGTATATAAATAAGCTCATTAAATAATAATCAAATTATTAATGAAGGCACATGTCCAGACAAGCCATTTTAATTATTAAATTTTAATTGATGCATATTGTTACATCCTCAATAAACTGATGAAAAGAAAATAAATAAATAAATTGTAAATACTCCAAATAAATTACGAAAATATGAGTTATGATTTAAAATTTTAATTATTGCTTTAAAAAATACAGATCAAAAATTTAATAAAATGTTAATTTTATTAAATAAAAATGATGCACTAAATTAAAATTTAATCTTGAAGCATCTATAAATTTTAATTACATAGGTATATAGTTACATGTTAATTATACTAATAAAATATAAAAGTTATGTTTATTTACATTTATAGTCTGTAATTGAACTTATCTGAGTTGGCATTATTCATTTAGTCTGAGTATTAATTTTAATGTGATGTTTTCCTTGTTGACTAAATATTTATCTTCTTAAGTAATATTTTATATTGTAACAACATTCAAATTACAATTTCTCATTTATAGAATTTATAAAATCATAAACAAATACAGTAAGAATAGACTGTAACTATCAACTTCATATTAGCATGCTATTTCTTAGTATGTGCGATTTTTTCAACTCCAGGATTAGTAACTACTTAGTTACAAGTCTATTATAACATTAGTGCATTACTAATCTGTTAGTTAAATGATGATATTCTATTAGTAATTAATAATTAGTTGAATAATGAAATTATTTGCAGTTGCCCATCACTAAACAATGCACATTGCTGGAAACAAATAGAACGATTAAAGAATGCAACACAGTATTAGGTCTAAACGTAGTTTGACCATTTGTCGGAAATATTTAATGAAAATGGGATTTTCTCAAAATAGACTGAAATGATTCTGGTAAAATTTATCTCAAATGTATTGTTTAGTTTCCCAAACAGAACCTCTATGGCTATAAAAATCCAAATGGATAGGTTGATAATTGATAATTGTCTTACGTTTGCTCATGTCAGGCTGGTGTGCAAAAACTTCATAGGAGAATAACCATCAAAAGGTTACCGGTAAATAATTATTTTGGAGAATTGTATCAAATGTCTATAAAAGTTTGGACGCCTCCATAATGTTGTTTTAGTATAATATTTTGTCATATTACTATGTAACATTGGTCAGTCACTGGAAAAGTGAGGCTGGGACTGTTCAAAGAATGTTATCAGTGATAAATGTTAGTGTCCTATCAGCCATTGTAATGCATGAGTTCAAGAGACCATTTAAGCATAGTATCAGCCCAGCATATGACCAAGTTTATAGTGATAACGGTGGGCAGCTGACAAATACTCTGCCCAAAACATATTATTATTGTGGCTGTGTTGCGTTACTAATGTGTGCGTTTAACATACCATATTTTAAATGTTTTTTAAAGATAGTATTTATATATTGAATTATAAATTTTTCTTCTTTATTTGTTTCACCCAACTTTGGGGTACACCAAATCAATCACTTCTCAATGTTCTGTGCCTTTCTCGTAGCCCAGTATTGCTTCATACGTTGTGATCTTGCTTTTCTTTCTTCGTCAGAGATTTGGATCGTTCATTTGGATTTGACTTTGCCTTGGAACCGTTATAAATTTTTATTTATATACTTTTTATTTTTTTGGAAGTTATTAGGGAGGTATGCCCTTACTGCCTTCTCTGATTACCAATACTTCTATGTAATTGTACCACATAAATGACAAAATAATGTAGTGATACCCCAGCTTACAGTCGACTGGGACAACAGTCTTACCAAAGGTCTAATTCACAGAATGAAAAATTACCCATATAACAGTTTAAGTTTTGGATAAAGAGCTGAACATATTATAAGTGTTTTAATTTTGTTAAATTATTTCTAAACAGATGTGTAAATACAGAGATAACATTGTTTTTTGTAGGGCAATAACTTACACGATATTTCTTAGTTATCTGTTCTCAGAATGTCCACTCCTATTCCCTTTTCTGTCGACGTACCCAATTTTACTTAGTGTGTCATCAACTTTTTTACTGTTTGTTTAATTTATTATAAAGTTAAAAAAATGTAAACTGTTATAATATTATCGTTTCATACATTTGATTTTTAAATTTAACAACATATTTGTGTGTGTGAGTTTCAAATTGTTATTTAAATTTTGTTGTCATTTTTTTGGTGAGTATTAATTAAACGTGACCTAAAAGAAGTGTTTGTAGTAGTGGAAGTAAAAGATAAACTTTGACTATTGAACTAAAAAAAGCTACAATATTAACTAAAAAAATATACAGTATTGATTTGTCCTGTGTGTATATATGTGACATATATTTGTATGAATTTAGTTAAAATAAAGCCTGACTTCTGTTCTGTGAATTTTCTTCATTCTTCATCTTTGACATATTATTAGTGGGTACTCAATTATTCTTTCTATGTAACAAAATGTTTTCCATAAGTCTCTATTGTAAACACTGACTCACACAGCAGTCTGCTTAGATAACAGTCTTATTTCTGGAACGAATTAAGACCGTTTACACTGTAGTTCATTTCCTTCACACAAGTAGGGTATATATATTTGTAGAACTTTATATGAGGAATATATTTCACAATTTGTCAAGTCAAATATCAAATTACTTGTTTCACAACATTGTTGTATGGAAAAAATTCAAAATTATATTGTAAAGAAATACAGAATGGTTCAGGAAAGACCTTATAACTTCAAAAGCAATAGAAATTTATTCAGATAGCTTACATGTTTGGTTGAAACATCATATAAAGCAAAATACATCAAGTTTGTCATCTAAAATTTATTTTCATTTGATCTTGCTACCAATACACTATAGTGTACGCCTCAATTGAAGTCAATTTTAATCCAAACTCTTAGCCACTAAGTTGGGCATCACTTATGCAGCTTATTAATTTGATGTACTCAGCAGGTAGAAATGGTAAAGAAAGAATCTTTAATAAAAACACTGATGAAAAATTCTAGCAGGTTCTAATCCAGATACACAACACACTTTAAAGTTGTCTTATGGAAGAAAAGTGCACCTTTGGTTTGCTAATATTATAAAAAAATATCGGGTTTAATGCTATCACTAACACGGCGATGATAGCCTTCTTGTGCTTTTTGCCAAAAGCTGTATTCGCTATCACTAACAAGTTGCGAAGTTTAGTGAGTGTTTTCACCAATACACAAGATTTAAGAAGTTTTGGGCGTTCACCTTGCTACTGATGCGAAACAAGTTAATCGTTACAAAAAATATAATTGTCTAGGAATTCTGTCAAACATTTACATAAAAAAATTAATGGAATTATGTTTATGTTTAAATAAGACCAAATTATGGAATGTAAGACTTATATGAAGCATATTAGATTAATTTCTTAGATTACAATATTTTTTAAATTTTTTCTACAGCTGTCTCATGAACTTCATTAAGCAGTCTAAGTAAAAGTTTGGTATGAAAAGTGTACAGTGTATGCAAAGATGTACAGAGAGGTTCCTTATGATATTTCATGCGATATTTACATTCTACTGCAGTTGTTGATGGTGTATCGTGGTGCCACAGCACACAGCAAGCATATTCTGCACCACTAAGTGTAGCTATTTTTAATTTTTTTTTTTTTTTTTTTATGTTTAACGTCCGACTATTGTGCACACTGGGCTAATGCAGACGATGGGATGATTTATAACGTATGAAAATGCCAAGCTCTGGCCGAGAATCGAACCCGGGTCCTCGGGGTGAAAGCCTAGTACGCTATCAACTAGTCCACTGAGGCGGCTAGCTATTTTTAATAACAATGGTGACAAAACAATGATTCTGGTGTGTAAATTTGGTGTGTGTGTGTGTGTGTGTGTGTGTGTGTGTGTGTGTGTGTGTGTGTGTGTGTGTGTGTGTGTGTGTGTGTGTGTGTGTGTGTGTGTGTGTGTGTGTGTGTGTGTGTGTATGTGTGTTTGTGTGTGTTATGTGTGTGTGTGTGTGTGTGTGTGTGTGTGTGTGTGTGTGTGTGTGTGTGTGTGTGTGTGTGTGTGTGTGTGTGTGTGTGTGTGTGTGTGTGTGTGTGTGTGTGTGTGTGTGTGTGTGTGTGTGTGTGTGTGTGTGTGTGTGTGTGTGTGTGTGTGGTGTGTTTTAGTAATCTCACTACATTTACATTTTTGCTTTGATTTTATTCAAACTTGATCAACAATTATTTTGAAAATATCACAGACAAGTTATCCAGCAGAATTTATTGAACAAAATGGTGGCTTTTTTAAATCTTAAATAAATCATAACTTTTTTATTATACGCTTTTTGAAAAAAGTGTATGATTTCTCCATCGTAATTAGCATTAAAATCTTCATAAATTAGCATTTTTAATTTTCAAAATTCGTTGAAATCATGAAAATGAATCTCGGGGTTTATTTGTGTATAATCAGTGAAAATTATAAAGTTTAAACTGCTAATTTATGCCAATTTGATTCAAGTTCAACAACTGTTTTGACAAGTTTGTTATCCAGTGAAATCCACTAGTTTCAAAATAGTTGCCTTTCCGACTATGAAAAGGCCAGAATGTTTTTATTTTACATTTTAATGAAAATCTGATTTCACCATCGTAAACAGTGTTAGAATCCGCATAAAGAAGCACTTTACATTTACAAATTACATTTTCAGCGTAATTTAATTATAATGGTGAAATTTTATTTTTAAAAAAGTGTGTGATAAAAAATTATTCTTGGAAATTGCTACTATTAGGTCAGTAAGAGTCTGCATCCACTACGGTTATGTTTTATTTAATGGATGCCAGCAAATGACCCCTAGTGTCATGACCTGCTGAACTACCTAGAATCATGAATATTGTACATTCCTATTGTAATCATATTCATACATATTAATCATATTGTGAAAATTAAATCAGGACCAATAAAGAAATGTTGCAATAGGTTAAAGAACATTAGAATTATTTTATTATAAACGTAATCAAAAAACAGTGATAAAATTGTAATCGGATTGTAATTTGAACAGAACATTTTGTTCTTCTGAACTTGATGTTGCAAAGTGTAATAGGTAGGCTACTGTTAATTACCAGCGGGAGGGTTAAGCCAGTTGACTACGCTTCTGTCCCGCCATATAAATTTTCCTTTAGGATTGTCAACGTTAGCTGGCAATAATGCGAGGTATAATGGAGTGTCTGCTCCTACAAATAGACAATACAATGTTTTCACAATAGCAATACAAAACTGTATAGTGTTATTAATAATATTTATGCAAATAGAAGTTACCATAACATATTGTTTTTGTTCAGACAAGTGTCCAAGTCGATACTGCTATATTGGTCTCCAGAGACCTGAAAATGGATGAATCCTCATCGCAAGATTGATATTTCTCTCTTTATTTGTTTCACCCAACTTTGGGGTACACCAAATCAATCACTTCTCAATGTTCTGTGCCTTCCTCGTAGCCCAGTATTGCTTAATACGTTGTGATCTTGCTTTTCTTTCTTCGTCAAAGATTTGGATCGTTTGCTTGGATTTGACTTTGCCTTGGAACCATTGCTTCTTGTCCTTGGTTATTGTTTTGGCTGTTCTGTCCATGAGCATAGTGTCAGTGATTTGCAGTTCTGTTATGTCTTTCTCCGTTTCTCTAAACCAAAGTGGTTTGGCTCTTCTATTGCGAAAGTAGTCAAATATTTTTTTGGTTAGTCTATTTTTGTCCATTCGGAAGATGTGCCCATAAAAATCAATTCTCCTTTTTCTTTCATTTCATTATCACTTTATTTTTTTTTGTCAATTTTCATACAGTAAGAAAGTAAAATAAACAGATTGGAAAATTCAATTCACTTTTATTAGCTATGCTCTGTGTGTGGCCATTTATATTAAAATCCATTAAGAAATTTAATTTAAGTGTGTAGCATTAAAATATCCATGTGCCATTTCGTAAATAATTAAGTAATTAGGATTATGACCTATTCTTCCCGTCAGTGGTCTATCCACTCACCTCGTAAAGGCTACCATGGTTTCGAAACTATCGTTTCATCTTCAGACCATGATACAAAATGTTAATCCCTCTGTCGAGGTCATCACAAAGTCAAACAAAACATTAAAACATACATCACAAACACTGAGCACAATTACACGATTAAAATATTCACAATTAAATTCGGCTTGGCCGAGCTACACAAGCGACTCATACGTCCTTGGGAGTATAATGACATAATTTTAATTTCTTCTTTTTTTTTATGTGTGCCATACAAAATATTCATATATTTTAAATATAGTGTATTTTGTATGGCACACATAAAAAAAATTTTAATTTGAACCAAATAAACAGATAGCCCTTGACAACCATTTTTTTGGCAAAATCTGAGAAAAAAATGTTTTTCCAATAAATTTAAAAGCGGATTTTTCAGATAAATATCAATACATAATTTTTTTATGGAAAACTGCTAAAAAATTTTTCGGAAACGAGATACAAATTTTGCATAAAGCCAATTTGAGGCAAACTTAATAATCAATTGATCACTATATTAAAGGTTACTTTAGCCTACAGCTGTAACATAACAACTATATTGTTTACTAATAAAGACAATTTACTGATTTTCGTTTTCTTTTACATCACAATTTTTTGCAATAAAAAAACATTTTTCAACAACTAACATTTAATAGGCTATTCTGTATAAGAAAACTTACCTTGCTCAGGGGTTAGAGGTCCCATGTGACTGTTCATATCGGTGTTTGTATAACCAGGATGTACACAGTTGATTACAATGTCTTCTCTAGGATCAGTGAGGAACTTTCGATGCTGAATGAATGTCAAAGCGGTGACACCAACTTTAGAAACAACGTAAGCACTGACACCCCAGCCGTCTTTAGCGTTGTCCCCTCGCTTTGCTGATCTGAAATATGTAATTAGTTATTTTTCAACCACTTGTTGATTGTGGTAAAAATAATGATTTTTAAGGTAAAATATTTTACATGTTTTGTTAAGTAAAACATGTAATAATGTGTATATATATATATCCCAACAACGAGACTTGCCAACAGAATCCTTAAGTATAATCAAGGAGTTAAATCAACAACATCGTGGATCGCACAAGTCAGAATAGACCTTCATGACGCAGAAATAGACTCAACAGACGTTGAAGACAGGCACGCAAACAGGAGAAAGATGCTCGGTTGGAAGGTTCCAGAGAATGAAATCCCAAAGAGAGCAGGGGTAAAATGGACGGAGGAGTGGAAGAGGATCCATGGGGAAAGGATGAGGGAGGTGTGGAGGATTGGAAGGAACAAGACATGAGTCGGAGTGCTTTGCGTGATCCAACAGGGTCTATACGCAAATAATAATAATATATATATAAAACTTATGGTATGGTTTCGAGGATGTCGCATTTAAAAAAAAAACAACTTTTAATAATTGCAATAAGAATTTAATATACACTTAAAAACTTATAGTAATTATTTAAGTTCTTCTCATATTCATTGAGGTGTGAACTGAGTGAAACCTCGACTAACACTGAGCTTACGCTCTTCTTTCTCTACATATAATGAAAATACTTACCATGCTAAAAACTACATTGTCATCACTAAATCTAGCAAATTCTACAATTATTGTCTACATAACTTATATAAACAAGGCCACAATCTTCTGATTATTTTTATGGTGCTATTTTATATTGTCCACTTTAGTTAATTCTTCTAGTGTAGACCAAGAATAATATGTATTGAAACTTATTATGCCTTCCGTTCTAGTCCCATTGTGAGCATTCTAGCCGAGGCTAGGAAAACTTCACTCCTCGATGGAGACAGAAACTACAGTTAACTTATGTAAGCAATTTATCATCTAAACCATGGCACCCTGCTTTTAATACAGTTTTCAAAAATCAATTGCTGCGACAGTATGAAACTCGACCGAAAGCTACTGCTCCTCTTGGTATTAGAACTTCCCGTATTTTTGATGACTTAGACATTGAACTACCCCCAATGTTTGTAAGGTCTCAATGTTTTATTCCTCCATGGACAATTACCATGCCAACAGTCGATTTGTCACTATCGTCTTACGTAAAATACAACACTCCTGACGTAGTGTATCGTCAGGAGTTCCTTCATATTCTACACTCCAACCCATCTAGTGAAATTATTTTTACAGATGGTTCAAAACTTGAAGATAAAGTCGGTTGTGCATTTTATACATTAGGCAAACATGTAAGTAAGGATTACCCTCAATTTGTAGTGCTGTTATTGCTGAACTGTTTTCTATCTAGAAGGCTTTGAACGCCATTGTATCCAATTCTGCTCATTATCTTGTGTGTTCCGATTCGAAAAGTGCACTCCAGGCTATCCAGGATAATTATTCAGTAAATCCTCTAGTTCAAGATATTTTGTGCTGTATTCGCAGCCTTAAACTATGAGGTGTTGGAGTAACATTTTGCTGGATACCTGGACACTGCAAGATAATTGGAAACACTAGAGCGGATATTGCAGCAAAGGAAGCAACTTTGCTGCTGCCAAGCACGCACCGTGTATTTTGTTCAGACTATCTTTCCAAAATAAAACAATTACTTCGAATGCGTTGGGAAGATGAATGGACAACCTTGGACAATAACAAATTGAGGGTAATTAAACATACTGTTCGCCCTTGGGGGTTGTCTGTAAGACTAAGTCGTAGGGAGGAGGTAGTCATTACACGCCTCTGCATTGGTCATTCGTTGCTGACACATGGTTTTCTAATGGGACGCGGGGAGCCACCTACATGCCAATTCGGTGGAGAGACCATAACAGTCAAGCACTTTCTCTTAGACTGTGATTATTTGAGAAACATGCGTACAATGTATGGATTAGGAAACTGTATGCAGGCGATCTTGGGGGACGATTCAATATTCATTAATCGCGTTTTGGCCTTCCTGAGGAGCTTGCATATATATCAATATATTTAATTTTATTTTTATCCCTAGTATTTATATATTTTTTATAGTTTATATTCTTGTTAACTAGTTTTAGGTAATTTTATTGTGTTTCATAATATTTATTATCTTTCTGTTTGATTAGGACCACTTTACAGTCCACCTTTATATTGTTTTGATTTTAAATTATTTATTATTGTTATAAATGTTATCTAGTTTGTAAGTATTGTTAAGTTTTATCGTCCTTTTGTTTTGTTATTAGTTGTGTTCAGGCGATGAATGTGCTTTTCGCCTTAAAAAAATATATATATACATATATTTATTTATTTATATAAAATATATATATATAAAATAATAATAAAAATAATTTTATAAAAAATATATATAAAAAAATATATATTGAAACTTACTCAAAACTATTATACGGAAAAAAATATTATACTTAGTAATTTTATGATTAAATTCAGTCATTTTATTTTTTTTCTCTTTTTACCACTTTCATTATAGCTTTCATTTTACCACAGCACATTAGCTGTGTGTGTATAAAAAAATGCTTCCTTAAATAAAAAACCACAATCAAATTAAGGCAGTTTCACTTACTCAACAAATTCATTCATCAAAGAACTGAGCTTTTCTTCAGTCAAATTCGGGTCATTAAATTTTTCATGCAATTGTTTTCCCGGAATTCTGCTCAGACTTCCGGCAGAACTGGACAAATTAACGACTCTTGCATGTGGACGTAAAAGTGGAAACAGTGTTTGACACACATATAACAGGGCAAAGAAATTCACAGCTACAGTAACTTCTGCTTGTACGCTGAAAGGATCAGTAGCATTCTTCTGTAACAAAAAATAAGTAATATATATACATATATACATAATTTTGTGTTTTTTATAAAATTTACATTTTTACAATATTTGGATTACAAAATTTCAAATGGCTCCATTTTGAACAATGTTATTATATAAAGTTATTTATTTTTGTTTTTAACAATAAGTCTTTATATCTTAGTAAGTACCATGCAAATGTCAACACTATTGGTTAAACCATTCTGAAAGTAAAAATTATTTAGTGAAAAAACAATATAGTGGTTAGAAGGAAAACAAAGCTTTTCCAGAGTAACATTTTTCTTTATTTTAATATAAGAAGTATTGCAGAAGTTTGGTAGCTTATTTTAGAAACAACATGTATATATTTCAGCACAACATTTGACCAAAATTTGAACAATATCAGCAAAGCTGATTCGGATAACTGATATTTGTTAATTTGAAATGTTTTTTTACAAAAAAATGCTTAGAAAAGAGTTTTAAAAAATTAAAAAATCGTTACAAGATTGTGCAATGAATTTTTCTCAAATATAATTCTTAAGTAACATAAACAAAAAATCCTTTTTCAGTAACTATAGACAAATAAAAAAATTAGCTTAAAATTTTAAAACCGTTTTATCAGATTTTCCACGAAATTTGGTCAGATAACATACATTCATAATTCAAATAAATATAACAAATCGGAGATAAAAGAAATTTATGTGGGAGTAAATTGAAATAAACCCCGACCGATGTCAGAGTTTTTCGGTTTTTCAATTTTCTTTTGAATCAAAAGCTTCTTTAATGATTTTATTGTATGGTCATTGGTAATTGTGAAAAATATTACTTTGTACCATTTCCAAATAACACAAAATAATTTATATATAAAAGAAATTTTAGTTTCAGTAAATTGAAAAAACCCAATACGGTAGTCAGGGTTTATTTGGTTCTTTATATGCATATAAAGCTTTACTGTACATAAGTTCAAGAGTAAAATGTTTGTCCTGGGAATAATACGAGAAGAATTTTTTTATAAAGCGTGCCAATTAGTGTAACGTCTTTTCTGAGTTGTCTTGTTGCAAAAAGTTTACCTTAAAAGCAGTGCCTGCATTGTTTACGAGTACATCAATGCCACCGTGTTTCGCCTTTATAAATTCCGCAAAACTCTCTATACTATCTTTACTGGTGATGTCGAGTTGATGAAACTGTGGTTTTAGTGACAGCTGTAATATTCACAACAAAAATAGTAAAATCATTTCAGTTATTTAAATTTAGACACAAAATCTAATTAATCTTAAGTTATATTTTGCATACTATTAAGATTTTATTGTATTCAATTTTAAATTAATATAATTAAAAGTTTTAGAAACTGATGGTTTTTAATTGTGATCTATGAAATTACAAGGATATTTTGCCAAAATGTAGGTTATTAGAAAAAATATATTGTTTACCTTATTAAGGCAAGACGATAGAGGGGGATTATTTAGGTTGAAGCTGTAAGACGAAAAGAGAGACACTCTAGCTGCTAAGAGGATGATATGGACAGTATGATAAGTTCCTGCGTCATACATGTTGGAAGCTGACAGAAAAAATCAAAGTAGGCATGATGAATTCTAGCTTGACAAGCTGACCTAGCGCGTCATGGAGTAAATAAGTACATGTAGGAAAACTTTTAGAATTGGCAAGAATATGATTGGTAAATAGGAAATCAAAGTATATTAAACTGTAGGCCTACATTATTTAGAGATGGAGAAAACAGCTTAAATTACGCAACAGTTATTTTCTAAATAGCTGTGCATCGACAACCATTCAACGAAGTTGTTGTCAATAATGTTTAGCTTTGGACTGTGCCAAGGTTAAAACAGCTACTTCAAGTAACAGTTTTGTTTAAACATTTTGAAGAAGTAGCAATCAGTAGACAATAAAAATAAACATTTAGTTCGGACAATAAAGATGTTGTACCGTTGTAGCTGCAGGTGAAGGAGTAGTAATTTACACAAATTACAAAACAGTCAAAATTCTTTTTATTTACGACTATGAAAGGAATTGAGAGGTGCAGAATTATTAAGTAAAAAGTAAATTAATTGTGAAATTTATTTTTTTGGATCACACTAATCTACCATTCCTACCATTGTTAATCAGCCGCCTCGGTGGCCTAGTAGATAGCGTACTAGGCTTTCATCCCGAGGACCCGGGTTCGATTCCCGGCGAGGGCTTGGCATTTTCATACACTATAAATCATCCCATCGTCTGCATTAGCCCAAATGTGCACAATAGTCGGACGTTAAACACAAAAAAAAAAAATTGTTTATTTTGTTGATGCATTTCAGATTACCCCTATTTTTGAAAATTGCTGCTGTACTGAAAATTGCTATTGTTCTTCTACTGGAATATTCCTGGTGGAAATAAAAAAGATTACTTGTAATATTTTTATGTTAATCTGTTTAACTTCAGTAAAAAAGAAAAAGTTGTTGAACTTTTGACACGTAAGCTTACCTCAGGCATACAGCATTAGAGAAATGAAAAAAACAGCTAAATGAGGGGGAATTCAAAATAAGATAAATAATTTTTGTTGATTTCTCTTCGACTCAATGGGAAAAATTTTAAACTGTAAACAACATACTGACAACGACAATGATTTGAAATCTATTGGTTTATCAGCAGCACAGTAATGACTACAATCAGTCAATATACAACTAAAACTGTCTGTTTAACACAACTACAGCTTACAGCTGTATCTCCGTTACCGTTGTGAAATAACTATTGCTTTATCTTTACCCCATCTTCAGGTGATTTAAATTTATTTTTTCATAGACTTTAGATGCTTCTTCTTGAACTACAAAGTTTGTTTATATATTATACGGTAGTTTTGATACCTGCTGACATTTTAATACTCCATTAGTACAAGTTATAACAGGTTTATGAGTTCCTTCAAAAATGTTGTGCCTGTTATGAAATCTGCTAGTGGAAAAATTCAATATTGAAGTACATTGATAATATTATAGACTATTTTTTTAAATTGCAAATTAAGAATCAATATTACGTAACTCAATTATTTCAGACCATTAGGAAAAAATATTTCAATTAAAGTAAGTACAAACACTACACAGAAATTAAGTATATAATAGAAGGGCTAATCAGGAAAATGTTTTGTACATTACAGTTATTTAGTACGCATTTCCATAAATGATAAGTGCCGTGCAAGTAGAATGTCTCTGTATAAATAAGTACATTGTGCGGTCTCAAAATAAAATAATTGTCATCCATATTTCAAAAATTAAAAGTAATGGAAAAGTGTTTCATTGTAAACCATAGTCAGTAGCCGTGTGTTTCAATAGTTATTTTTTAATTTGGAATTTTTTGTGCAGTGGTTATCTGTACCCCTGATCTTGTAGGCAACATTAAATAAAACAAATTTTTTAAAACAATATTTGAAAAATAAATGCAGATACATTATTGAAATATAAATGCAGTTCTATATCATTTACAGGAATAAGAATTATATTATTCTTGTTTGTTATTGTTGTTATATTGTTGTTGTTATAACTACTAATTAGAAGTTATAATTTTAAAGTTATTAGGCTACGTATATGACTGTGAGCAACCTTGTTCAATTCTTCTACAGCAGCGTTGCCTCTACCCACATCTCTAGCCGTCAGGTAGACAACACCAGTAAATTTCTCACAAAGTCCTTTAACTATCGCATAACCTATTCCTTTATTACCACCTGTAACCTAAAAACAAAGAAACGAGAATTTTGGAATTTCCACATGTAATAAAAACAATGAAATGTAAATGATTTTTTTTTAAGAATAATTATAAGTTAATAAAACAAATTTTCAAATTATTTAACACTTTTAAGTTTAAAAATCAAATATTTAAGGAACATTTAAAAGTTATAACCCAAACAAGTTAGTAAATAAGTAGCTAGTAGATAATATAGAAGAAACTCTTTTTATATTCTTCTTCTTTTTTGCTAGGATTATTGTCACTATGTTCAGTGTAATAATCTGCCTTCCCTAGGTTCATCAATTCTACTTCGTTGACGCGTTTCAGAGAACCTCCGTCTTCAAAAACTATATCTATACTGGTCACCAATATTATGGCCCGTCCTATTTATAATTTTTTAGCTCCAGCTCATACCCCTCCTCTATTCAACACGTGTACATTAAACCTAAAGTGCTTGCTTCTGATTGGCTCTTCAAAATCATACGTTTTCGCTTGTTTCTGATTGGCTCCCTTCAAACTTTCTCTTCAACGGTCGTCCCTCCTGTTAATTTTTGAAAATTTTTAGAATTTTAAACGTAATACCTGCTTGCGATGATATCTGTTCATTTATTATGTTTTCTCCCTTTAATTTGGATCTAAAAATTTCAAAGTTCTCTAAAATGTTCATACATCTTCCTTTTTCTGCCATATGTAGTACCTTCATTGAGTTTTCTATTTCTCGAGGTATGTGTCCCTCTTTTATTAAATGTGACGCATAATTTGAATCATTTTTGCCGTATTTGAACGATCTTACATGTTCTTTAAACCTAGTTCTAAATTTTCGTCCCGTTTGTCCTATGTAGACTGCCACGCATCCACACTGTATTCTGTATACCCCATTCTTACTATATTTGTCCTTTTTTTCTATATTCTTTGTCAGTTTGTTCCTTCATGATTCAGTTTGTGACAGCAAAAATGATTCAAATTATGCATCACATTTAATAAAAGAGGGATACATACCTTGAGTAATAGAAAACTCAATGAAGGTACTACATATGGCAGAAAAAGTAAGACATGAACATTTTAGAGAACTTGGAAATTTTTAAATCTAAATTAAAGGGAGAAAACATAATAAATGAACAGATATCGTTGCAAGCAGATATTACGTTTAAAAATCTAAAAAAATTTCAAAAATTAACAGGAGGGACGACTGTTGAAGAGAAAGTTTGAAAAAGCCAATCAGAAGCAAGCGAAAACATATGATTTTGAAGAGCCAATAAGAAGCGAGCATGTTTGGTTTAATGTACAGGTGTTGAATAGAGGGGTACGAGGTGGAGCTAAAAAATTTTAAATAGGACGAGCCATAATATTGGTGACCAGTATAGATATAGATTTTGAAGATGGAGGTTCTCCGAAACGCGTCAACGAAAGTAGAATTGATGAAGCTACGGAAGGCAGATTATTATACTGAACATAGTAATAGAAGAAACTGCTATTATATAGACCTACTTGATAGCATAAATGCAAATTGCACTACATTATAGAAATTCTTCAATGATAGCCTTGAATTTCCTTTCTTTCTTTCTTAGTTCATCTATTATAGGTCAATCGCTTAGAAAACGGTCTGCTAAGAATACCAGTGGGACAGAGAGAAAAAAATGTGTTAGTGAGAGGTCAAGCCATCACTCTCTCACCATAATACCCTCCTTTTCCTTCACTATCGCTGAGTAGTAACAGTTTTTAAACTCAAAGTAGCAGTCTCTGTGTCACTGTCCAATTGAAGGAAGCTGGAGAGGAATCCTCCTACATGTACAAGAAATTCTCGCACAGCTGTTTACTAAGTGGCTGGACTATAGTCATGCTTCACTTGTATATTTATTTAATATTTTGTATTTGTGTATGGTGTGAAATGTTCATTAATATGGCGTTGTTAACTTTTGGAAATTGGTCTGGTGTGAGATGTGATTAAATTGTACATTTATTCTACTAGTTCCACTTGTATATTTATTCTGTCAGTTTTACTGTTATCTAAGATGATTGTTATGTAATTATGTTGGTATATTCCTATTAATAATAAGTATTCAATAAACACAATCTAATTTCTAAAGCTATAGGCTACTTTATATGCAACCAAAATAACAAAATATTTGTAATGATAAGGTCTACAGCTAGAACAGTAATCTATCTACATTATCAACATTTTTAACCTCAACAAAAGTAGTCAATGTTTAAATCTGTAGAGAATTTTACAGATTATACCAATATTAAATTAAAATAACAACCAAATAAATATGTATTTTAAAAAACTACAAGGTAAAATATGTTTTTTTTAAGTTAACAAAATTAATTTGTTGTGAATTCTAAGAATAAATTATTTAATTAAATTGTGAATGCCTAATTGTAACTTACAACTGCAACTTTCTCATGTGGCATTCTGCAAACTACCTATATAACTGTACAACCACAGATAAAATAAAAAGTCAGTTTACTTAGCTATATAGGTGGTCAGTAAGTACCAAAATAAACAAGGCACTGAACTTATAATAACAAAATTTGACATCTGTAACTGGCCTGATTTTATCATACCAGTGTATCTTCTGATAATAGTGATAACCCCTTTTGACAGTGTTTGAGTATTGGATATGGTAATCATTTAATTATGCAATAGCAACATATAGTATAAATATGAATCGTAACTTAAATAGAATATTATGAGATGGAAACATAAATTTATTTTAAATACTTCAAGTTAAAATTACAATAAAACAAATTATCTGTTAATGCTTTAATATAGGAACAAATGTCAGTTCTGACCAAAATTACATATGGTAATTTTGTTGTCATAAAATTAGAAACAGTGAAACAGCTATTTTTCTCTTTTAAATATAATTTTATGTGAACCAGAGATTAAACTGTATATTGTTATATTACATATGTTATTTAGTTGTGTTAATTCTAATATTTATCTCTGTTCACCAGCCTTACAAAACTCAAGAAAAAATTTTAAGAGTACATTTCTTAAAATCCATTTTTTTTATTGTGTAATATTTTAGGTTAGTAATAGCCATTTATTTTTATACAAGGCTGAAGGAAAGTAAACTGCAGAACAAAAAAAAATAACTGATGGATAGTAGGCCTCATATTTATCAAAATTTATTATGGTAGCTCCTTCCCACGGATTATAGAACAAATATTCTTTTTCCTTTCAATACTTCTTCCTTTCTTACTTTGTAAGGTTTAGTTAAAATCTTAAAATGGGCAGATGGCTTTTAGTAATAACATTGATTTTATTGTGGTAGTCATACTGAAAAAAACATATTACTCCAGCAATGCCGCTTGAAACAAAGGTCGGCGATGATAACCTTAACGGTTTTTCGCCGGAAAAAAAATGAAACAAAGGATTATACAAAAATTTAGGTAAAAATATAACATTAAAATTTTGTTCCTGAAAAATGTAATTACATTTGTTAATAGGAACTTTTAATATGTGCATTAACATATGTAATGTAAAAAAAATGTTTGTATGTGAAACATTTTTTGGTTGTTTTAAAAGTGTTAAACACAGTTACATGTCATAAGTTCATGTCATAAGTTGGAATCGAGGGAGCTGTGGCAAACTTATGTGAACATATACAAAAGCTATAATTCATAGAAAAGTTTTATGAGGCCAATTAGCAGCAATATAAGAACCTATATAATCTAAATAATCGCAACATACAGCTGTCTTGATGAGGTGATGAAAGCAAATTTTTAAAAAGTGGCAATATCACTATCACTTTCTATTTACAATTTAAAAAATATATATAATTTTACCATCAAAAGTAGCGTTGAAATCTTCATAAATTAGCATTTTTAATTTTCAAATTACATCTACTCTTGTTAATTCAATTTACCCAAATTTTGTCAGATTTGTTCTCATTTTCATGAAAATTTAGAAATTTTAAATGCAAATTTATGCAGATTTACCATTGATGGAGATAATGATAAGATTGATAAGATCGCTATCCATAATCGCTTCTTGGAATCAAAATATTTTAATGGTTTTTTACAAATTTTTTTACAGGTTTTTTTTATTTGTTATTTAGTAAAAGTATTTTGTTTACGATTCTATAAGCAAATGCTCTAATGACAACCATAACAAACATTTTTATGAAACATTCAGTAGATTAGGTTACATCTGCGTTAATGTTCAAGAAAGAAGAAAGAATGGAAAGAAGAACGAGTTACAATTTTTTGTATTTAAAACCACTTTTTCTCTGCTTCTACTAAACAATTTTTAAAAAATAACATATTTTTTATAAAATTATACTTTTAAACCTCCTTGTAATGGTTATGATATTAATCTCAGAGCTATCTTAGTTTTTTTTGCTATACAATCATGTAGATAACCCACTCTGAATCAACACATAACTATCTATCTATATGAGTTATTTTTATTCTAAATGATGGCAATTAATGTACTATACACATTTTTGTTATTACCTCTAAATTCTTAATTAAGTTTTAATTAAGTGTAGTTGAGGTTTTGAAGTAGGAGTGACTGGAATAATGTTAGTCTTAGTAATAGAAAACCAATTCTAAAAAAATATAAAATTTTATTTTGGCTCTGTAATTTGGTTTAGTTAAAATGAAACTGCTAATTGTTTTGGATTATTATTGTTTTAAATATCCTAATGTTTGCCACAATTATTTTGTGACAAAAATGTTTATTCTGAACCATGTAAATGATTTGTAATCATGGTGAATAGTTTCAACTTCTCCTAATTTTAAAAGAAATTGATACATTACTTAAATAATAAATTGGTACATGTAACTGAGTTTTGTAAATAAAATGTACTTACCTTGTTCTCATTACAATTGAAGTTTTAAGTGCTTGACAAAAACAAGAGCATTTAGCATGAGTATTAAACCTCCAGCTGGGCTGTTATGAAAAATTCACAACCTACAGAATTTAGACTAAACTTGTAATATGTTTAGGGCATCTTAAAATTAAACCAAATAATACTATACATTGAAGGTTTCAATTTTGTTAAGGCTTTTGAAGCATACAATATATTACAGTATATACTTCTATTACATGAAAAGAAAACTGATACATGGAAATAAATAATACATCTGAAATCTACATCTATTACTCTAATAATTTCCACACACAAGTCAATTTTAAATTTTAAACTTTTAATCTCCTTAAAGTGTGCTAAATCTAATTTGTAATTTTTATTATTGTAACATAGCCACCGGACCACATATTCAAATGATTAGGATTATGACCTATTCTTCCCGTCAGTGGTCTATCAACTCACCTCATAAAGGCTACTGCGGTTTTGAAACTCTATAGTTTCATCTTCAGGCCATACAAAATGTTAAATCCCTCTGTCGAGGTTGTCACAAAGTCAAACTAAACCTTAAAACATACATCACAAACACTAAGCACAATTACACATTTAAAATATTCATCATGAAATTCGGTTTGGCCAAGCTACACAGGCGACTCGTACGTATTAGACTAATGACCATGATGATCATTACACTAATGATGGAGACTCCGCAGTCAGGAATGTAACGACGTACGAGTCGAGTCGCAGTCGCGTGTGTAGCTTGGCCAAGCCGAATTTCATGATGAATATTTTAAATGTGTAATTGTTTATAATAATAATAATAACAATAATTTATTCTGCATGCAAATCTCCACTTGTTAAAGTGTGCAACATTTCAGATCTTTTAAATTTATAACACTTATTCTTAAAAAGTTCTCAATAAACATTTTTCTTTACCCCTTGCGTAGATAGTAGTAATTGTTTCACATAGTAACTTCAAGACTTATTTATAAACGATCCATACCTCTGTGAACCATTGTCCCATTTTATGCTGTGATAGTTATAAGTCAACCAACTATACTATTTTTTTTTTAAATTAGGAAACTAATAAGGCAGTCCAACAATCCAGTGCTGTAACATTGTTGTTAAGGGAAGTAACAGCAAATGTTTTTATTATATAACATCCCGAAAATGCAAGTAAACATTTTTTTTTTTTTTTTTGTCTAACCACTCACACTTTCATTGCTTAGAACAAAATGACTGAAAGGAAGCACTCTTTCATTACATATCATAAAATGATTAGTAGAAGTGAAAACGTTGGTCCCAGGCAATTATGAATATATTGCTAGGTCTACTGTTCTTTGAACTACTAGTACTGCTTATAGACGATATGTCTTTCATAAGCAGTATTAAGGTTGAAAATGCTCTTGCGGAGTACTGTATTTCATAACCTGATAGTTTATGATTGTGCTTCTTTTCAGGCCAATAAAGTCGCTTATAACTATTAACTTCAGTTTTTCTTAAAATTAATAACTGTACAAAATGTTAAAGCTAATCATTTACATTAATTTGTAAAAGTACAAGTAGGGTGAGAGAACAATTTATTGAACCTAGACTCTAGCCACCATAGACCATCAATGTTCTCACCATTATAATTTAATTGATGGTAAATTATTTTTATTTAGATAGTGAATTAAAATAAATATCTTGAACAAACATATTCTCACAATGTAATAGCGGTGCTTTTTTGTTATGCTTAATTATTCCTTTTGTTTCTATAAAAATTTCAAAACAGCTCTTTTTTAACAAATTAGTGATTTCCAATGTCAGGTTTTTTAACAACTAAAGTAACTGGTAACCCAATATTATATTTTAAAATCTATGTTTTGAAAAATATTTTTATTTTTGTCTCCAATATTTATTATATGAGAAGTATAATATATTTATTTCAAAACTTCGTATAAAGTTAAAATACAACTTTCAGTTGTACATCATAATTATGATACTTCCCAATGTTCTAGAAACCATTAAATATAATATTTTATGATCTTTTATTTTGTAACTCTATGTTCTGTCAGCTCTATTACATAGAGATCCAAAAGCTACAAGTAACGAAGTTCATACGTTCATAGCTAATACTAAATACTAATAATAATTTTGTACTTAACGTGTTACAGTAGGGTAAATTTAATTGTTTTTAATATTCAAATTCAGATTACATTACACAAAAACCACAACCGTACACATTGAAAATAAAATGTAATAATAATACAATTACTGTTGTATCAATTGACGTTTGGTTATTGGTTAGTTGTTTGTATTCAGAGATAACAAAATTCTGTTCGAGTGATAGTATTCACTGTTTAAATAATTAATAGATTGCTGTTTATAAAGGAAAGGAAATTTAAATTTCGTTTCATTCTTGAAGATGACCCATGAGAAAGTTGCTGTTGTAAGTTAAAAAAGTTACATTTCTTAAAGCATAGGTTTTAAAACACATGCAGCGTAGAATATATGTACTGTAAAATAAAATACAGCAGTTATACCAGTATCAGTGTACTTAGGTTCATGGATAGTCCTCTATATTTTATTTATTGTTATACCATTTATTAAGTCTTGGATTGATTATAAAGCCTTTTTATGAATGAAATATGGTCAAAATAAGTTATATGTATCTGATACATGTCATGTGTCAGCTGAGTTTGTGTTATTTAGATTTTATATCAATTCTTAACAGGTAATATTTTTGCTTGCTAACAACATATTAACTTGTTTAAAGAACTGTAAAAACAAGAAAAGGTGATAACTTACTTTATTACATCTTAGGTTAGCAGGACTTATTAGGCCTAACAAAATTTAACATGGTATGTTAGGAACACATGTAGGTGTGTAATTAATGGACAAAACATATTTTTGTTCTTTTTTTCTTCCAAAATGCTTTATTTAATGTGTGTGAGTAAGAATCCTAAGTATAAATTTTATCGGAAGACTGGAAAGAAACCTAAAGTAACCTAACCAATACTGTTATTACACACCTAATTAACATTTCACTATCGGATATAATACAATCATGCCTTTGAACTGAATACACACTAGGTTATATTTTATGGAGTAATACTTTTCACATAGTAAATTGTCCATGCTCCGTGTAACATAAACTGTAATAACGTTGCAAAATAGTTGTTAAAAATTGTGTAAAATTGTACTTTAATAAATGTTTCATTTTAACATAACTTAATTTCATAAACTGCATAATTTTATTTACAAAGTTGGAATGCAAACCGAATTTGTAGGCTTTAGATCATTTAACACCTATAGATTATATGAACACAGTTGTAAACGTTTCCTTAAAACCCTTCACGCAGTTGTTACTGGAATTGCTAACTCATGGCTAGCCTTCCTGACAATTTTCTTTCGTTTATGTACAAAGACTTTTATATGTTCAGCAGTCTCTTCAGAAGAACTTGATTTCCTGTTTTCTTTCCTTTACAAAGAAAATCAGTATTTTCAGACTGTTTGTACCATATACGAAAGTTATTGTCATTTGGGATTTCACACAATTTAACTTGATACAAAACACATGTGAGTAGCAATTACATATTTATACCTTGTAAATTGCAAGTCATAGAACACTTTCTGTTATGAAACATGCTATCTTTGCTACTAGTACTTTCAGGCGGAAGAAACAGGAATCATTTATATCTCTTTCATTTCCTGTACAGAATCATTAATAAATATTAAATAACTTTAAAACCTAGACATTAATTTAGAAACCCTTGTATATTACACACTTGTTTTAACGTAATCTAGTTATGTTGAATTGGTAATTATAAATTAGGTCTAATTAGCACATTAGTATAATTTTTAAAATACCAATGCAAATCTTGCGACAATTTACAATTTTTAGAACTGTTTTATAATTACTCCTGACATTGTTGTCTTTAAGAATTTTATTTTCTATTTGCATAAGGTTATTCTTTTTGCTTAGGTAACGGGAAGTAATAAAGGAATAGGCTATGCAATAGTTAAAGGACTTTGTGAGAAGTTTAAAGGTATTGTATACCTGACAGGCAGAGATGAAGGTAGAGTTAAAGCTGCTGTTGAAGAATTGAAGAAGGTAAGTCAAGATTATTTAAAAGATAATATTACTTTTTAACCTATACAGGTTAAAAAATTCATTTTAAAACGTAAGGATTGATTCCTTGGGTTAAATAAATAAAAAAGTTCCTACGAAGTTTGTCTTAAAATGTTAAATTTTTAACTAGTCTTTTGTGTTTTTTAAAAATAACAAAATCATATGATATGGAGTTAAAATTAAGGTTGTGATTTTTAGAAAGACTATATTTGAGGAAAATAATAATCCGATTTCCTTTACTCACTTCAAAATAACTGTTATTTAAATTTTTTTAACATTAAATATCTTAAAAGCAATTAACGGTAATAAATATTTTTTGTTTTTTAATGACAATTTTTTTAATAATTTGTGTAACTTGATGCAAAATTAAGTTATCATCGAAAAACTGAAAATATTAATTCTTGGTAATATGTTTAACGCTCAAGATTTGCCTAGAACCAAGTATTTTGTTTGAATTTTCGAAAATCTGTATCATCCATTGTACTTGTATTTTAAAAGATGAGTTACGATAACAATATGTATCATAATATTATATGTTACCAGTATCAAAATATTATATGTTTTGTAGTAATGCGTAGTAAGACATTTACCTATACGGGTGCCTAAAGATACTTGTATACTCCACCGCAGTGGATACCAATTGGTCAATAAAAAGATGCTGGATGGTTGTACAATGGAACTTGGTTATAACATCACTAAGCCGCCTCAGTGGCCTAGTTGATAGCGTACTGGGCTTTCACCCCGAGGACCCGAGTTCGATTCCCGGCCAGGGTTTGGCATTTTCATACGCTATAAATCATCCCATCGTCTGCATTAGCCCAAGTGTCACAATAGTCGGACGTTAAACACCAAAAAAAATATATATATAAAACATAACTATAGGGAATCAAGGAAAAATGATAAGTCTGAGTGATTGTGTTGATGCAAATATTGTATTATTTTTGTTTTAGTTTTTTGGTTTACGTTGAACCTTAAACTTGTATTATTTATATTGTAAATGGCTTGACAAACATAGTTCTTTCAAGCAGGGAAGAACAGAACCAACCAACCACTGTCTTCCTTTTCAGATTGTAAGTTAATCCTTGCTGCCATTATAATCTGTGTTAGAGTTCTACCTGAATACTTCCTTGCAGTGTCTTATTTACTCGACAATCAACAGCTCTTTATTTATATTTTCCTGCTACATACTTTCCTAAAACTCCTGCCGAGTCTGTTGGTTGTGTCTCCAGCATTGTGTCTATCACCAGCCTTCCTGAGACCCGTTTCGTAATCCTGCTTCCTTTTGAAGTAGTTTACAGCAGGTGGATCGCAATTATTCAGGCACCTTCTGATGGCAGGATATACCTCAATACCTCAGTAAGCAAAAATATACCTCAACAATTTTATTAAAAAATCAACTTTAAAGATTAATACGAATTCTTTTTTTTAACGTCCGACTATTGTGCACACTTGAGCTAATGCAGACGATGGGATGATTTATAGCGTATGAAAATGCCAAACCCTCACCGGGAATCGAACCCGGGTCCTCGAGGTGAAAGCCTAGTACGCTATCCACTAGGCCACCGAGGCGGCTTAAAAAGAAATAAAAGACATATTATATTTGCAATTAAGTTATTTGTATTATTTATGTTTTTAAATATTAATAATTAGTGGGGCAGTTATCTCTCTAAAAAAAAAAGAAATAGAAGAGGTAATATTGCATGATTGCAATCATTCTGTGCCTAAATATAGTGGGTTAAACATTCAGTATTCTGCTTGTTCTTAAGAAGAACTTTGTGATTCAGCAGAATGACAAATGTTGATAGCTGAATCATGTTTTTATGAACAGTAATAAGTAATGCTCGCACCACATTTCTGCTGGCTGACAACGTCCTTATGCTGGTTTGTAACTTCTATTCCATTTAGCCTTTTGCTCTTTTGGCCTTACAAGTAAAAATTGTTGACACTGTTACCAAAGTTAGGTGTTTGACGAGAATTGCAAAAAAATATAATGATGCTTCGCCTGAGTTGGCGTAATATCAGAGGCTGCTGTAGCCAAGCTATTTTGAATAAGAGCCATAGCTTTGATTGAAAGAGTTTCTTTCATAAATATTTTGTTTTTCATTTATAGTGAATTTCCAGTAGGAAAATGAGCTATTGGAGCATACATCATGGTAAAACTCAGACTTGTAACCTTGATATGAGCACTGATCAAAACCACTACAACTCCTTTTTGAGGTTTTACTTTTTTTATATATATGTTGTTTAAAAAAAATATCAAGTAAATTCGGGATATGATTGTACATGCAAAACTATAGATAAAAGTTCCTATGAAGGAATGTCCTAAAATTCTCAGCTTTCCGACTGTCTAACCGTGCATGTTTTTCTTAAAAATATGTCATACAGATGTTTACATTAGCAAGACAATATTTGGGGAAAAAGTTGAAAAAATATTTAATTTATTTTGAAAGTGGCGCCTGACTAAAATTTTTAAATTAAAACTTTTTACGCTTTTTTATTTTTATTTTAAGGCGAAAAGCACATTTTAATTTACACCTTCACATTAATGAGATAGTTCAATGCCATAATTGAGATATGATATTTTACCAAGTCACTAAGTATAGCAGCGTCATAATTTATTTTCATATAATTGAATGAATAAGACTTAACAATAATTAACATGATATTCTTCTTCTTTTCTGCTAGGATTATTATCACTATGTTCAGTATAATGATCTGCCTTCCCTAGCTTTGTCAATTCTACTTTCGATGACACGTTTTGGAGAACTTCCATCTTCAGAGTATAGATATAGTTTTTGAAGATGGAGGTTCTCCAAAACGCGTCAACGAAAGTAGAACTGAAGAAGCTAGGGAAGGCAGATCATTATACTGAACATAGTAATTAACATGATACCTAGTGTTTTAGTAAAACACAATAACAGACTTTGCAGTCATATATTTATACTTAATAACTTAAAAAAGCTATAATTTTTTTTTTTAAATGATTAGGCGATAGAAGATATGTAAATTATATTCTATCCAAAATCAACCGACTAGAAAGCCTTAATTGTTATTTTTGTGAATGTTACAGCTGTCGCTGAAGTCGCAGTTCCATCAACTAGACATCACCAGTGAAGACAGTATTAAGGACTTTGTGAAATTTATAAAAGAGAAACACGGAGGCATCGATGTACTTGTAAACAATGCAGCCATTGCATTTAAGGTAACCCTTACGTTATAAAAAAAAAATAGATAATAGCAATGATGTGAAACTTAAGCCAGTTATCAGATTTCAGAACAAATTATTGAAAATAATAGGAATTAGTAAACACGACACATATAGACCACTTGATCTCAAAAAGGTTTTTCTACTGAGAGCACTAATTTATCACTATGATAAATTAAAAGAAGACTTTAATTGTATTTCAAGAAATATACGTTACAAAAATATTCAACTTCCAAAACACTCTTTGGTCAAAGGAGTTTCACGTACTGTGCAATAAAGTATTATAATCAGCTTCCAATGGAACTTAAAAGTTTAGAAGTTAGTAATGGAGTGTTGTGAAATAAATTAAAGGACAAAATCAAAGTCTTCAATGTAATACACTGAATGATATGCATATCTAATAATTTATTATTTTTCTGTATTTTTTTCTTTTTTTGTATATATAATATAATTTGGTGAGGTTCACATTGGATTAGATTAGGTACTAGAGGAAAGGATAGTACAACCCCAGGCACTGTGATCGACTGATCTATTCTGCAACTAAGTCCCAGCAACCCACTGACTAGCTCACTCTGCTAAAGATCCCTAGGGTCTTGGAAACCAAAAAGCCCTAGTCTCCTACTAGCAAGAGCCTCACAATAAATTATGTTACCTGCAATTTCCTCTTCCTTCCTGCACAACCTACCAGCAGCGTGTGCTCACATATCTCTCATAAGGGTTATTCTTTTAGTGCGTTTATTTTTAACGGCAATGGTGGAGGAAGAAGTAAGATTTTTTTTGCTTAACGCTCATACTTTATGCCAGTTAGACTAATTTAGGACGAGGGATCAGTGTTAAGTATGACACTGGAGTAAAACATCAAAAATTTGGAAAAAACAAACCCCGGCTAAGTTGCCTCTTCAAGAAACGGATTAACCGAAGCCGCAGGCACATAGGTAATCTGCATTAAATAAACTGATGTTAAACGATATTGAACAATACTGCGCTATAATCGCCTAAAGGATGACAAATAAGTACCGTATGCGACATATGTGTGACCTTGAGAGAGTGTGTCAACTTTGTTATTATGCTTTCACTAACATACTTAGGCCTAAACTTTGCATTTTCTTTAGTCCTTGTGCTATATCCAATCACTCTGCACGGCGGTTACATAACCCACTGTCTGATCTGTGCAGCTTAGTTGTCAATCTCTTAGTAGCCTATGTATCTGTGCACATGTAATAGACTTTGGTGAGGTTAGTCTTATTCCTGATTGTGTCCATGAATATATACGTATATGCAGGACCAACCTATGTACGGGCGTTCTGTGCTCCCTGTAGGTCCTTCTTATGTAACTAATATATAAATATGAAGGAACAGTTGGTAATAAATAAATAAATATGGTTTCGAGACGATTCTAGTTTGTGATATTCTTTGTATGTTTTTCAGTGCAGTAAATTGCTTGTACAAAGAACTACTATACAAGTAAGTGCAAGTAGAAAGTATATATGAGCAATCTTTTTGTACAAGCAAGCACAAGTTGCACAGAAAATCAATGGACTATGCAGGATTTGAATCCGCTTCTAACACACTATACCGGCCAAGTATAGCGCCTTAACCAATCTGACATCTTGAAACTTTAACAAGTCTCATAAGCCATTGGCTGTTGCATTATTAATGTGTGTCAGTGTGAAAGAACTGATTGGATACTCCTTGATATGTAACAAAAATTATTTTTATAAAGATATTGTTAGAGTTAAAGAATTATATGAATATTGATACGATGTGAATTTAAAACAGATGTCCGAAAAAAAAGATTAAGCATTGGATTGTTATTGCTTTACATATTACCATGATGGCTTGTCCAATAGGTCATTTCCCAATTCAAATTCAGTCACTTGAAAGCTGTTTTAAAAAATTCCTATGATTTTTATTTTTAGTATACTTTCGAAAGATTGTTTTTTTTTTGAATTTGTGTTATAAACACTTTCTTGGCATATGTTGTGTCACATATCTTAATCTAAATCTAGCAAATAATAAGGAAGGATGGTCACCAAATACGGATCGGGGTTGCACTTAGCAAAATGGGCTGAGTATTTAAAACCTAATCTATTATTTTTATGTAAGTGCAGCCACTGAAAGTGTAACGGAGCTGAGTTCAGTCCAGTCGGTGGCCACCCGCCTTTACTCATGTTCTTGTGATTAATTTTGCTTTGTCGTTTTTCAGCACAATGCAACGAACCCATTTGGTGAACAAGCTGAAGTGACTATCGCAGTTAATTATTTTGCTTTGTTAAATGTTTGCCACGCGCTGTTTCCTCTTCTGCGACCACACGCGAGGGTCGTCAATCTGTCCAGCTCTTGTGGAAGTCTGTGCAGGATCCCAGGAAAACAGGTGCATGAGAAATTTCTTGATCCAAATTTGACTGAAGAAAAGCTTAGTTCTCTGATGAAGGAATTTGTTGAGTACGTACTTTTACATTATATTTTTTAAAAAACTATTAATCTTTGTTGTTGAATCAAATTTTTTTTAAATCTAAACTTTTCAAGTGTTCCTGCTCTTGGACTTTTTCAGATCAGCAAAGCAAGGTGATAACATTAAGGATGGCTGGGGCAATAGTGCTTATGTTGTTTCTAAAGTTGGCGTCACTGCTCTGACATTTATCCAGCATCGGCAATTTCTTGCTGATTGTAGAGAGGACATTGTAATAAACTGTGTACATCCTGGATATGTGGACACTGACATGACCAGTCATAAAGGCTATCTCACTATCGAACAAGGTCAGTTTGGTTTGTTTAAACTTTGTAGAACAAAGGGTAATAACAAATTTAGCATTAAGAATTTTTTGTATACAAATTAAAATAACAGTTGGAAAAATCTTAAAACCACTGTTACCGTCTGTTAAAATAAGTGTGTTGTGTGTTTGTAGGAGCTGATGCCCCACTCTACCTTGCTCTATTGCCAAATAATGTGGATACACCAAAAGGAGAATATGTGTGGCATGATAAGAGGACAGTCAGCTGGATTGACCCTCCTGGACTTTGCTAGCGCTATACAATCTCCCAAATAATATACGATAAAGGTTCCTTATTATTTAATATTGCATTACTTTAAAAATATTATTATTATTATGTTTTAGAATAATAAGCTCTTTTCGTTAATTTACTGTTTAAAGACTAATGTATGAAAATAAAAAATCAAGTTTCGTCTCATGATACATTAATTACAATCCAAAAATATGTTAATTTTTGTTATCATAATGCTATCAATAATGGAAGGTACCACTTTCGGCTTTTTGTGAACTTTTCAGTCCCTATGATTTAGATTATGAGGGTGGTCTGAAAAGTTTCCGACCTAACAAAGATACAAGACATTTTTTCAGAAATTTTTTTTTAATTTTTCAACATAGTCTCCTTGTACCTCTACACATTTCTTCCAGTGATGCTCCCATCTCTGTAACCTGTCCAAATAGTACTCGGTGTTTTTCTCTACAAAATAATTGTTCACGAAGGTGATTGCCTTTCATTTGACGAAAATTTCTGTCCTCTGAGCACAATTTTTAGATGAGGGAACAAAAAGAAGTCGCTTGGGGCTAGATCTGGTGAGTAAGGTGGATGGTCAAGCAGTTCAAACCGTAATTCGTGGATTTTCGCCATGGCAACCGGCGGAGGTGTCAGACAGTGTGTTGTCTTGGTGAAACAGGATTTTCTTTTTCTGCAAATGTGGCTGTTTTTCTACTAGTTATGACTTCAGCTTGTCAAGTAATGATGCGTAGTATGCTCCTGTAATGGTTTTAAATAACTCCATAGTCGATTAAATAACTCCATGACTATCCCAAAAAACAGTTGCCATCACTTTCCCAGCCGAAAAAACAGTTTTTCTTTTTTTTGGAGCCGGTTCCCCCTTTGCAGTCCACTGTTTGGACTGTATTTTTGTTTCGGGCGTATAATGGTGTATCCAAGTTTCATCTACAGTAATTAATCGGCGCCTAAACTGCGCCAACAGAGCATTGGAAATGTTCATTCGAACACGTTTTTGGTCTAACGTGAGCAAACGCGGCACCCAACGCTCGGACAGCTTTCTCATGTCTAAATGTTGATTTAATATGTTCTTTTGACATGTTCATAACGTCTGCTATCTCTCTCACTTTAATTCGACGGTCATTTAGCACTATTTGGTGAACTTTGGCGATGTTTTCGTCAGTAGTTGCAGTTTTCGGACGTCCCGAACTTTCATCGTCCCCCAAGCTCTTACAGTCACGTTTAAATTCAGCTGCCCAAAATTTCACTGTGGTAAATGATGGTGGAGAGTCCCCATACACAGAATTCAACTCATCTTTGATTTGCGTTGGCGTATTGCTTTTCAAAAACAAATATTTAATGACAGCTCGATACTCGATTTTGCCCATTTTCATAAACATACTCACATTAACTCACTCAAACGACTGTTACATAACAACTGCGCGTCCAAAATGGCTGAAACTTTGGTGAGTAACTGTCAACAGATGAACAACGAAATTCGAGTGCTGCCACCTTCATGTTGAGGTCGGAAACTTATCAGACCACCCTCGTAATTCTATGCCTTGCATGAATCTTAAAACCTGCTTCACTATGATTCCAACTTATGAAGCTCCTGCAGGGCCGAAGATCATCGATTATTTCTAATCCAGTGCTTCATGCTTCAGAAGTAGATGTTCTACTGTCAGCGTGCTGGTTGAATATTCTGCATTTCTGGTTTTCTTGAGTTAAGCTCTTAGTATTTAATTGCATTTTGAATATTCTGCATCCTGTCACGCAGCTCAAGATCTTACAGTAATCAGGTTGATACAGTGACTGTAGAGTTTAATTTTTGTGGTTATTTTCCAGTGCGCAAGAATCTCTTTCTCAATTCAATCCTTTGATTTTGTTCTGCGGCAGTTTTACTAATTTTGCATGTCAATGTATGGAGTTCTGGCCTCTTTTTTGCTGATTCGTCATCCTTCTCTTTTCATTCATAACTTCTGTGACCATACATCCAACTCACCTTCACCTGGTTTGAGGAAGGTGAATGTATTATTATTATTTATAATACCGGAGTGTTTTAGTAAGACACAATCGTTTTAGGAATTTTAACCTAAAATCTATGAAAATTGCATTAATGAAACCGATATTGCGAGTAGTGAAAGAAAAATATCTATACCAATTATTGAAAACTATTACAATATCCCTACATGGTACATGATTGCTTTGTGGCACTACCCATGAATGAATGGGTACTCTGTAATGAATAGGGACCACTGATATTTTGTAATGGACTTAACACTGATCAGAGCAAGTAAAAAAACATAAAAAGTTATATTGGGACATGTGAGACTAACAGACTAGTGTCTAAAGTTACTATACGGACAAAGAAATGTGTTTAAGAGACTGTTAACTTATTGTTTATAAATATTATATTCTGAGAGCTTAATCAGAATCTGATGGTATCCCTACACACATATTTATATACTTCAGCAGTGGAGGGCACTAATACACAAATATCACTATCAAACTCTGTGTGCTCATTTGCATATTCATGTATAGCCCACACAACTCCAAGATAATGTTAACTTCCACCTTAGTTGATTTTTCATAGATTCTCGTGCCTATTCTTTCAGCAGCGTGAGATCTGTGTGTAGTGCTTTGTTTCATAAGGCTTGGTCGCATAGTACTATTCTAATCAATCCAAAAATATTACTTTTTGTTTACAGTATTTATACCATGCAATAAAAAACTCCACTTGTCAAATTTCGGCAAAAAATAAATCAACTGAATAGTTTAAACCAAACTTTACAGTTTTTAAGAAGTTGTTTAAGTCTTTACTTCAAATTGTACTGAAATATTAAATGAAGTGCTACCACTTCTTATAATGTGTACAATAAAATAATATGACTGGCAACTCATATGTCTACTGCTTTATTTCAGAGGTACTGAGCCAGTCTATAAATTCTTTTGCTGTCTGTGTTCTGAAAAACTACAACATTTTTATTAAGTTCACTGAACCTAATTAAAAATAAATATATATTTCTCCTGAATACCTAGCCATTGTGAAAACAAATCTTGTGGCAAAGGAACCAATTCTCTTGCCGCCAACCACGCAGTGTCTATTTTTTTTGTATTTGAGAATTCAAACAGGGAATTAAATTTCTTGGAATTAGGAAATGAGTGGAAATTTGTAAATAACAAATTGAGGGTAATTAAATTAAATGTTCATCCTTGAGGGACACTGGGAGGAGGTAATTGTTACCTATTTTTGTATGTGTTATTCCCTTACTGACAAATGGTTTTCTAATGTCCTCGGTGGCCTAGTTGATAACGTACTGGGCTTTCATCCCGAGGACCCGGGTTCGATTCCCGGCCAGGGCTTGGCATTTTCATACGCTATAAATCATCCCATCGTTTGCATTAGCCCAAGTGTGCACAATAGTCGGACATTAAACACCAAAAAAAATGGGACATAGTGCCCCGAAGCCACAAGGGTTTCACTTTGTCCCTTAGTAATCGTATTTGTACACTGCGCAAAATGCAATCATGAAATTGTTTATTTATTAGGCTTTAAGAAAATGTGATTATGCAAAATTCCGTTTTATTTCTCACTTAACAAAGGTAATGGAAAAAAATCGATACTGATTTTTCGATATCGTGCGTGTATTCAAGGGAAGTGTGCATTACTTTGTTCTTTTTAAATATGACAACTGTGACGTTTTAAGTTTTAACGTAAACTTATCTTTGAACATAAACTTTAA
This sequence comes from Callitettix versicolor, assembly GCA_022606455.1. Lineage (NCBI taxonomy): Eukaryota > Metazoa > Arthropoda > Insecta > Hemiptera > Cercopidae > Callitettix > Callitettix versicolor. The sequence continues at coordinate 9,463,302 of CM040185.1, forward strand.
ACAGAGACTGTTCATTTTTAAATTGTAACTACACAAAGTGCGTAAAGAAAATGCTGTATTCTGGTCGTGAAAAAAGCAATTTAAAAATTTTGTGGACGTTCTGAGTTCAAAAACGAGTTGTGGATAAAATTTTGGTCCATATTTACACATAATTTTTTAAGAACGTTCTTTGTCAAACCATTTTTGGAAATTAAAACAATTTTTAAAATATCTGGTTTTAATGGAATCGGCTTTAATGATTTTTTTAACAAATATTTTTTAAAAAAACAGTTTCGGGAACACTGAAATAAATTTAGAAATCGGCCTATTTCAGTGTGTAGTGAGTAGCGCACACATTCCTTGGCTGTATTTTTATTGTTTTGAAAAATATCCTAAACTTACTTTTAAGTGTTCCAAAAACTGTACTGGGAGGTTTATTAATTTATTTTACTATTGTTAATAGATTCTGTATTCATTGCTATTGTATAGTGTAGGTAGAATGACGTAACATATAAAGTTGTTTTTGTGTGTGGATATTTTAATGTATTAGCCTAACTTACCTTTTCCGATTATTTGGACATACTTAATGCTTATACAGGTTGGGTCCTGTCCCAAGTAGTCTGGATAATCGTCCTTCGACTGTATTTTTGCAGTAGAACAATTTTGCATTTTGTGAGTTACATATATATATGTGTGTGTGTGTGTGTGTGTTGTTGTTGTTGTTTTCCAATGGCTTCTGCTGGCTCACGCCATCTTTGATATTGCTTCCCAGTAGAGGCCAGGGAGGTCTCCTCTTCTCTGCTTCTCTTCATCTAATTTTCTGCAGACCAGGAGGTGGTCCTTGTTCATGATGGTGTCTGGGCATCCACACAATGTGCAGTTGTCATAGTTTAATATCTTAATTTTCTTCAGGTATTCATTCAGACAGATGTCCTCCTCTGGAGATCCTTGACCTTCCCATACAAGTCGAATACATTCTCATAATGCTTGTTCTTTATGTCTTCCTTGACTTTGTTTGTAAATTCAAGATAAGATGTTCGCTTCAGTGCACTAATATATATATATATATATATATATATAATTATACAGGAGAAAGATGCTCGGTTGGAAGGTCCCAGAGAATGAAATCACAAAGAGAGCAGGGGTAAAATGGACGGAGGAGCGGAAGAGGATCCATGGGGACAGGATGAGGGAGGTGTGGAGGATTAGAAGGAACAAGACATGAGTCGGAGTGCTTTGTGTGATCCAACAGGGTCTATGCGCAAGTCATAATAATATATATATAATTATATATAATATAATTATAAGTATATACAAAGAGTCAAATCAACAACGTCGTGGATCACACAAGTCAGAATAGACCTACATGACGCAGAAATAGACTCAACAGACATTGAAGACAGGAATGCATACAGGAGAAAGATGCTCGGGTGGAAAATCCCAAAGAGAGTGGGGGTAAAATGGACGGAGGAGCGGAGGGGACAGGATGAAGGGGGTGTGGAGGATTAGAAGGAAAAAGACGAGTCGGAATGCTTTGCGTGATCCAACAGGTTCTATACGCAAATAATAATACATATATAACAAACTGTCAAAAAGAATTCACCTGTCTGTATCAAGGCAGTGGTTTATGTGAATATTTTTCTGTTTAATGTTCTGCAATTTTAAGTAATTTTTTCAGTTGAAAAGTTTTGATTTATGAGTGAAATTTGTGTGTAACCTGCGCAGGAACGTTTTGGAACAAGTGGAGACATAAAGTTTGGTTTTCTTTTTCATTTTGTTGTAAATAATTTAGAAACTAAGTTGCAACTTCATTAGTGTAGGTTAACCCTTAAGTAGTCGCGTGGAAATTTTTAACAACTAGGCGCTTGGGATCTGAACCTGTTAAACATTGAAACTGCTAATCTAACTGTTGAATAGCAGTGTCATAGCATACTGTTTCGGACCTTTTAACTGCTAATGTCTACTGCCAACTGTTGAACCTGTTAAACGTTGAAGCTGCTAATCTAACTGTTGAATAGCAGTGTCATAGCACACTGTTTCGGACCTTTTAACTGCTAACGTCTACTGCCAACTGTTGAACCTGTTAAACATTGAAGCTGCTAATCTAACTGTTGAATAGCAGTGTCATAGCATACTGTTTCGGACCTTTTAACTGCTAACGTCTACTGCCAACTGTTGAACCTGTTAAACATTGAAGCTGCTAATCTAACTGTTGAATAGCAGGGACATAGCATACTGTTTCGGACCTTTTAACTGCTAACGTCTACTGCCAACTGTTGAACCTGTTAAACATTAAAGCTGCTAATCTAACTGTTGAATAGCAGTGTCATAGCACACTGTTTCGGACCTGCTAACTGCTAACGTCTACTGCCAACTGTTGAACCTGTTAAACGTTGAAGCTGTTAATCTAACTGTTGAATAGCAGTGTCATAGCATACTGTTTCGGACCTTTTAACTGCTAACGTCTACTGCCAACTGTTGAACCTGTTAAACGTTGAAGCTGCTAATCTAACTGTTGAATAGCAGTGTCATAGCATACTGTTTCGGACCTTTTAACTGCTAACGTCTACCGCCAACTGTTGAACCTGTTAAACGTTGAAGCTGCTAATCTAACTGTTGAATAGCAGTGTCATAGCACACTGTTTCGGACCTTTTAACTGCTAACGTCTACTGCCAACTGTTGAACCTGTTAAACATTGAAGCTGCTAATCTAACTGTTGAATAGCAGTGTCATAGCATACTGTTTCGGACCTTTTAACTGCTAACGTCTACTGCCAACTGTTGAACCTGTTAAACATTGAAGCTGCTAATCTAACTGTTGAATAGCAGGGACATAGCATACTGTTTCGGACCTTTTAACTGCTAACGTCTACTGCCAACTGTTGAACCTGTTAAACATTAAAGCTGCTAATCTAACTGTTGAATAGCAGTGTCATAGCACACTGTTTCGGACCTGCTAACTGCTAACGTCTACTGCCAACTGTTGAACCTGTTAAACGTTGAAGCTGCTAATCTAACTGTTGAATAGCAGTGTCATAGCATACTGTTTCGGACCTTTTAACTGCTAACGTCTACTGCCAACTGTTGAACCTGTTAAACGTTGAAGCTGCTAATCTAACTGTTGAATAGCAGTGTCATAGCATACTGTTTCGGACCTTTTAACTGCTAACGTCTACCGCCAACTGTTGAACCTGTTAAACGTTGAAGCTGCTAATCTAACTGTTGAATAGCAGTGTCATAGCATACTGTTTCGGACCTTTTAACTGCTAACGTCTACCGCCAACTGTTGAACCTGTTAAACGTTGAAGCTGCTAATCTAACTGTTGAATAGCAGTGTCATAGCATACTGTTTCGGACCTTTTAACTGCTAACGTCTACTGCCAACTGTTGAACCTGTTAAACGTTGAAGCTGCTAATCTAACTGTTGAATAGCAGGGACATAGCATACTGTTTCGGACCTTTTAACTGCTAACGTCTACCGCCAACTGTTGAACCTGTTAAACGTTGAAGTTGCTAATCTAACTGTTGAATAGCAGTGTCATAGCATACTGTTTCGGACCTTTTAACTGCTAACTGCTGAACCTGTTTAACCTTGAAGCTGCTAATGTAACTGCTAAACAGGAAACATTGTCAGTGTTTCTTTCCATTAATTGTTGTTGGCTACTGTCCTGAGATTCAGATTGCATAGTAGTATCATATTTTTCTTTGTTAACTGTAAATTTAAATGAGGGTGTTTTTTTTATAAATAATAAATGTAACACAAGTCGAATTTGTACTTTTAATATTATAAAAATATTTAGCTTAAAATTATATTTTAAAACAAGAATTATAGATTAACCTACTGGTTAATATTTGTCCTTCAAACACTTAATTTTCGATTTTTCAGACAATAATATAGTATATAATAAATTATAATATTACTTTAAATAATGTGATTATAACAAAAATAAACATTGTCAGAACCATTATGACAGTTTATAATAAAATACTTGACATAATACCTAACAAGAACATTTTTATTTATTAGGAACATGAATAAATAAGAGAAATCTAAAAAAAGATAGGCATACCTATGTATAGCCTACATGTATTAAAATACAATAATATTTTTTAAATAGCATTTTAAATAAATACAAACATCGAACATGACCCTAATCAAATTAAATTTAATTTAATTTTTTTTAAATTTAAATTATTATTGTATCATAGGTTTAGAAAAGGTGTTACAAAATATATTTCATATTACTTGACAGTGCGTGAAAGACAAACCGAACACAATTAATTGCATCTTTGATCTTAGCGTTCATTGTACTTCTCATTATCGTCAGAGATTTATTCACAAATCCTATGGACATTTTAATAGTGTAGGAAGGGTAGGACAAAACGCGCCAACTGCACCCTCACTGTATTTGTTTATCTCAGCTGTCAAGATAAGGAATAAAGCATAAAGTCATGTGAAGCTGCCAAGATAAGGAATAAAGTAATGTGACAATATTATTTCAGCTGCGTTTTCCTCCTAAGGTCGTTGTTTGCAGTCTAGAAAATTAGTAGTTAGCAGTTGTTCCTCTTATTTTTCACTGCTAATTCTAATTAGCATGTTAGCTAATTCTAACAGAATTAGCTGCTAAACAAAAATAACGCTTTTGCCCATCACTAGTACTCTTGAGTCAACCATCAACATTGCTAACATAATATCTGAGCAAAACAAAATATCCCAACCTACTGGATCCACCAGACCCCCACTCGACTAGTTAAGGGTTAAGCAAATTAGAGATATAGGTTTTTAGGGTAGGAACAAAAGTAACTCTAGGTGATATTTTTGGTAAGACAAAAAAAAAAAAGAAATAGAAAATAAGCGAATTCAGGGGTTGATTAGTTGATATTTTTTTAGGGCAGTGTGTTGTAAATTTTGTAACAAAAATTTTGGGGTTTGATAATTTTTTTTTGTATAGAAAAATTTTAAATTTTTTGTCAAGTGGGTACATATTTAATTGAAAATACTAGTAATTAGGAACTGATTTTTTTGGAACTAGATACTGGGTCTAGGTTTAAAGTGGCCCACAGACTATTAACTATTAGACCACGCGTTTCATAAACAAAACATTGGAAACATGACATAATCCAATCGATATGCCAACATCATCAGCGACCTCTCTAATTGTGATTCGGCGATTGTTCATAACCATCTCTTTCATTTTTTCCACGTTTTCATCGGTTGTTGATGTGATGGGGCGTCCAGGATTCGTCACTTCAACGTCAACACGGCCTTCTTGGAAATACTTATACCACTCGTAAACGCTTGCTTTACTCATAGCAGACTCACCATAGGCCTTTGAAACATTTCACACACTTCGTTACACTTTATTCTATTTTTTACGCAAAATTTGATACAAATTCTTTGATCCATTTCTTTTAACAAACGAAAATCGCCGATCTCATAAAAACACGTCTAACCTTAGTGGCTGTCACAAAGTCAACAATGAAAACAGCTGAAAGTTTTATCATACTTCAAGGGCATGTATACCAACATAATAAAAAATATGTTCGGCAATCGGACTCTCCAAGCCCGCGAAATTTAAAAATTCTCGTTACTCTCTGAACACACCTCGTATGGCACTAAAAGGTGTGATTATGTTCAGGTGTAGGTTTTTTTTCAAAACTTTAGAAAAAGTACTAAAATAAGTTAAAATTATTCAAGATATATAGAAGAGTAGATATTGTAAATTTTAAAAAAGTCCACGCAATCCAATAAATAATTTAAAACTATACAATTAATTCTAAAAACATAAAAAAAGTAAAAGAAAACATTAAAAATTGTCCAGTAAATATTTTTAAATTTCTAAACACAAAGTAAACTACCGAGAAAAAACTAATATGAAACACAATTATGGCTGATTTTACAGTTTTAATAATGATTGAACAAGAAATTTTACATTTAAAACAAATCGCAACAGAATAGAGATATAGCCGCCTCGGTAGTCTAGTGACCTAGTGGATAGCGTACTAGGCTTTCACCCCGAGGATCCGGGTTCGATTCCCGGCGAGGGCTTGGCATTTTCATACGCTATAACTCATCCCACCGTCTGTATTAGCCCAAGTGTGCACAATAGTCGGACGTTAAACACAAAAAAAAAAAAAAAAAAAAAAAAAAATAGAGATAAACGTTGACATAATCGTAAAACAAAACCGAACTGGTTTAAAGAAATTGAAAAAGACCTAATAGAATTAAAAATTACAGAAGATTCATTGTTTGACCAAACTGCTAAGATAATTACCAAAGACGAAAGAATAAGATTCCAAGATAAAGCCAAAATAAGACCTAAACCTGTCATTTCGGAAGAGGAGAGGAAAAGAAGATCAGAAAGAATGAAGAGCTACTGGGAACAAAGAAAAGTACAGCGCGCAAGAAATGATTGATTCAGCGTACCCCAAAGAGGGTGAAACGAAAAAAAAAAAAAACGTTGACATTGACCAAACAGTTCTTACTTCACTACAAGCAAGTTTTTTTTTTTGTGTTTAAAGTCCGACTATTGTGCACACTTCGGCTAATGCAGACGCCATGATGATTTATAGCTTATGAAAATGCCAATCCCCGGCCGTGTCCTCGGGGTGAAAGCTATCAACTAGGCCACCAAGGCGGCTTTTGAAATAAAGGGAAAAAGCATTATAGCAGGTAGAAGAAAAACAGTTAACAGCACTTAGCCCTTGCGGCTAAGTTCGAATAGAAAGTGGGTGTGGTGGTAGTAGAGAAAGCCCATGCATCCTTGTTTAATAAATCAGTCCCAAATCCAACTGTTTGTTTCCGTTTGAAAAAGCAGTTTGTCGTTTATAGGAAAGCAGTTTTTTTTAATAGTTTGGTGTTTTCTGCCCCACCACTACTAATCAGTAGTAAACTTGATCTTTTGTTGGACGGTAGTTGTTGATTTGCGACCGGTTTTCACTTAATCACTTTTTTTTCTTTAAAAAGTTATCTTAAAAAAGAAGGAGTCCTGACTGACTGATTCATAATCAATAGTTAGTAGAGCCAAAACTATTTAGCTAGCGACTTGAAATTTTCAAGGTACATTTGTACAGCAATGTCGAGATGCACTGAGAAAGAATTTTGCAAACATTTGAATTTAACGCCATTAAACTACTTACCCAGTCCAATTTTATTAATCAACGTTCAGTCGAGACTATTATAGCTAGAGACTTGAAATTTTCAGGGTACATTTGTACAGCAATGTCGAGATGCACTGAGAAAGAATTTTGCAAACATTTGATTTTAACGCCATTATACTACTTACCCAGTCCAATTTTATTAATCAACGTTCAGTCGAGACTATTATAATTATAGACTTGAAATTTTCAGGGTACCTTCTTACAACCATTTCAAGGTGCACTAAGAAAGGATTTTGCAAAAATTTGATTTTAACGCCATTAAACTACTTACCCAGTCCAATTTTATTAATCAACGTTCAGTCGAGACTATTATAATTATAGACTTGAAATTTGCAGGGTACCTTTGTACAGCAATGTCGAGATGCACTGAGAAAGAATTTTGCAAAAATTTGATTTTAACGCCATTAAACTACTTACCCAGTCCAATTTTATTAATCAACGTTCAGTCGAGACTATTATAATTATAGACTTGAAATTTTCAGGGTACCTTTGTACAGCAATGTCGAGATGCACTGAGAAAGAATTTTGCAAAAATTTGATTTTAACGCCATTAAACTACTTACCCAGTCCAATTTTATTAATCAACGTTCAGTCGAGACTATTATAGCTAGAGACTTGAAATTTTCAGGGTACATTTGTACAGCAATGTCGAGATGCACTGAGAAAGAATTTTGCAAAAATTTGATTTTAACGCCATTTAACTACTTACCCAGTCCAATTTTATTAATCAACGTACAGTGGAGACTATTATAGCTAGAGACTTGAAATTTTCAGGGTACATTTGTACAGCAATGTCGAGATGCACTGAGAAAGAATTTTGCAAAAATTTGATTTTAACGCCATTAAACTACTTACCCAGTCCAATTTTATTAATCAACGTTCAGTCGAGACTATTATAGCTAGAGACTTGAAATTTGCAGAGTACCTTTGTACAGCAATGTCGAGATGCACTGAGAAAGAATTTTGCAAAAATTTGATTTTAACGCCATTAAACTACTTACCCAGTCCAATTTTATTAATCAACGTTCAGTCGAGACTATTATAGCTAGAGACTTGAAATTTGCAGAGTACCTTTGTACAGCAATGTCGAGATGCACTGAGAAAGAATTTTGCAAAAATTTGATTTTAACGCCATTTAACTACTTACCCAGTCCAATTTTATTAATCAACGTACAGTCGAGACTATTATAGCTAGAGACTTGAAATTTTCAGGGTACCTTTGTACAGCAATGTCGAGATGCACTGAGAAAGAATTTTGCAAACATTTGATTTTAACGCCATTAAACTACTTACCCAGTCCAATTTTATTAATCAACGTTCAGTCGAGACTATTATAGCTAGAGACTTGAAATTTTCAGGGTACATTTGTACAGCAATGTCGAGATGCACTGAGAAAGAATTTTGCAAACATTTGAATTTAACTCCATTAAACTACTTACCCAGTCCAATTTTATTAATCAATGTTCAGTCGAGACTATTATAACTAGAGTCTTGAAATTTGCAGGATACCTTCTTACAGCAATGTCGAGATGCACTGAGAAAGGATTTTGCAAAATTTTGTTTATAACGCCTTTAAACTACTTACCCAGTCCAAATATAATAATCAACGTACAGCCAATACTATTATAATTATAGACTTGAAATTTGCAGGGTACCTTCTTACAGCAATGTCGAGATGCACTGAGAAAGGATTTTGCAAAATTTTGTTTATAACGCCTTTAAACTACTTACCCAGTCCAAATATAATGATCAACGTACAGCCAATACTATTATAATTATAGACTTGAAATTTGCAGGGTACCTTCTTACAGCAATGTCGAGATGCACTGAGAAAGGATTTTGCAAAATTTTGTTTATAACGCCTTTAAACTACTTACCCAGTCCAAATATAATAATCAACGTACAGCCAATACTATTATAATTATAGACTTGAAATTTGCAGGGTACCTTCTTACAGCAATGTCGAGATGCACTGAGAAAGGATTTTGCAAAATTTTGTTTATAACGCCTTTAAACTACTTACCCAGTCCAAATATAATAATCAACGTACAGCCAATACTATTATAATTATAGACTTGAAATTTGCAGGATACCTTCTTACAGCAATGTCGAGATGCACTGAGAAAGGATTTTGCAAAATTTTGTTTATAACGCCTTTAAACTACTTACCCAGTCCAAATATAATAATCAACGTACAGCCAATACTATTATAATTATAGACTTGAAATTTGCAGGGTACCTTCTTACAGCAATGTCGAGATGCACTGAGAAAGGATTTTGCAAAATTTTGTTTATAACGCCTTTAAACTACTTACCCAGTCCAAATATAATAATCAACGTACAGCCAAGACTATTATAATTATAGACTTGAAATTTGCAGGATACCTTCTTACAGCAATGTCGAGATGCACTGAGAAAGGATTTTGCAAAATTTTGTTTATAACGCCTTTAAACTACTTACCCAGTCCAAATATAATAATCAACGTACAGCCAATACTATTATAATTATAGACTTGAAATTTGCAGGATACCTTCTTACAGCAATGTCGAGATGCACTGAGAAAGGATTTTGCAAAATTTTGTTTATAACGCCTTTAAACTACTTACCCAGTCCAATTTTATTAATCAACGTTCAGTCGAGACTATTATAACTAGAGTCTTGAAATTTGCAGGATACCTTCTTACAGCAATGTCGAGATGCACTGAGAAAGGATTTTGCAAAATTTTGTTTATAACGCCTTTAAACTACTTACCCAGTCCAAATATAATAATCAACGTACAGCCAAGACTATTATAATTATAGACTTGAAATTTGCAGGGTACCTTCTTACAGCAATGTCGAGATGCACTGAGAAAGGATTTTGCAAAATTTTGTTTATAACGCCTTTAAACTACTTACCCAGTCCAAATATAATAATCAACGTACAGCCAAGACTATTATAATTATAGACTTGAAATTTGCAGGATACCTTCTTACAGCAATGTCGAGATGCACTGAGAAAGGATTTTGCAAAATTTTGTTTATAACGCCTTTAAACTACTTACCCAGTCCAAATATAATAATCAACGTACAGCCAAGACTATTATAATTATAGACTTGAAATTTGCAGGATACCTTCTTACAGCAATGTCGAGATGCACTGAGAAAGGATTTTGCAAAATTTTGTTTATAACGCCTTTAAACTACTTACCCAGTCCAAATATAATAATCAACGTACAGCCAAGACTATTATAATTATAGACTTGAAATTTGCAGGATACCTTCTTACAGCAATGTCGAGATGCACTGAGAAAGGATTTTGCAAAATTTTGTTTATAACGCCTTTAAACTACTTACCCAGTCCAATTTTATTAATCAACGTTCAGTCGAGACTATTATAACTAGAGTCTTGAAATTTGCAGGATACCTTCTTACAGCAATGTCGAGATGCACTGAGAAAGGATTTTGCAAAATTTTGTTTATAACGCCTTTAAACTACTTACCCAGTCCAAATATAATAATCAACGTACAGCCAAGACTATTATAATTATAGACTTGAAATTTGCAGGATACCTTCTTACAGCAATGTCGAGATGCACTGAGAAAGGATTTTGCAAAATTTTGTTTATAACGCCTTTAAACTACTTACCCAGTCCAATTTTATTAATCAACGTTCAGTCGAGACTATTATAACTAGAGTCTTGAAATTTGCAGGATACCTTCTTACAGCAATGTCGAGATGCACTGAGAAAGGATTTTGCAAAATTTTGTTTATAACGCCTTTAAACTACTTACCCAGTCCAAATATAATAATCAACGTACAGCCAAGACTATTATAATTATAGACTTGAAATTTGCAGGATACCTTCTTACAGCAATGTCGAGATGCACTGAGAAAGGATTTTGCAAAATTTTGTTTATAACGCCTTTAAACTACTTACCCAGTCCAAATATAATAATCAACGTACAGCCAAGACTATTATAATTATAGACTTGAAATTTGCAGGATACCTTCTTACAGCAATGTCGAGATGCACTGAGAAAGGATTTTGCAAAATTTTGTTTATAACGCCTTTAAACTACTTACCCAGTCCAAATATAATAATCAACGTACAGCCAAGACTATTATAATTATAGACTTGAAATTTGCAGGATACCTTCTTACAGCAATGTCGAGATGCACTGAGAAAGGATTTTGCAAAATTTTGTTTATAACGCCTTTAAACTACTTACCCAGTCCAAATATAATAATCAACGTACAGCCAAGACTATTATAATTATAGACTTGAAATTTGCAGGATACCTTCTTACAGCAATGTCGAGATGCACTGAGAAAGGATTTTGCAAAATTTTGTTTATAACGCCTTTAAACTACTTACCCAGTCCAAATATAATAATCAACGTACAGCCAAGACTATTATAATTATAGACTTGAAATTTGCAGGATACCTTCTTACAGCAATGTCGAGATGCACTGAGAAAGGATTTTGCAAAATTTTGTTTATAACGCCTTTAAACTACTTACCCAGTCCAATTTTATTAATCAACGTTCAGTCGAGACTATTATAACTAGAGTCTTGAAATTTGCAGGATACCTTCTTACAGCAATGTCGAGATGCACTGAGAAAGGATTTTGCAAAATTTTGTTTATAACGCCTTTAAACTACTTACCCAGTCCAAATATAATAATCAACGTACAGCCAAGACTATTATAATTATAGACTTGAAATTTGCAGGATACCTTCTACAGCAATGTCGAGATGCACTGAGAAAGGATTTTGCAAAATTTTGTTTATAACGCCTTTAAACTACTTACCCAGTCCAAATATAATAATCAACGTACAGCCAAGACTATTATAATTATAGACTTGAAATTTGCAGGATACCTTCTTACAGCAATGTCGAGATGCACTGAGAAAGGATTTTGCAAAATTTTGTTTATAACGCCTTTAAACTACTTACCCAGTCCAAATATAATAATCAACGTACAGCCAATACTATTATAATTATAGACTTGAAATTTGCAGGATACCTTCTTACAGCAATGTCGAGATGCACTGAGAAAGGATTTTTGCAAAATTTTGTTTATAACGCCTTTAAACTACTTACCCAGTCCAAATATAATAATCAACGTACAGCCAAGACTATTATAATTATAGACTTGAAATTTGCAGGATACCTTCTTACAGCAATGTCGAGATGCACTGAGAAAGGATTTTGCAAAATTTTGTTTATAACGCCTTTAAACTACTTACCCAGTCCAAATATAATAATCAACGTACAGCCAATACTATTATAATTATAGACTTGAAATTTGCAGGATACCTTCTTACAGCAATGTCGAGATGCACTGAGAAAGGATTTTGCAAAATTTTGTTTATAACGCCTTTAAACTACTTACCCAGTCCAATTTTATTAATCAACGTTCAGTCGAGACTATTATAACTAGAGTCTTGAAATTTGCAGGATACCTTCTTACAGCAATGTCGAGATGCACTGAGAAAGGATTTTGCAAAATTTTGTTTATAACGCCTTTAAACTACTTACCCAGTCCAATTTTATTAATCAACGTTCAGTCGAGACTATTATAACTAGAGTCTTGAAATTTGCAGGATACCTTCTTACAGCAATGTCGAGATGCACTGAGAAAGGATTTTGCAAAATTTTGTTTATAACGCCTTTAAACTACTTACCCAGTCCAAATATAATAATCAACGTACAGCCAAGACTATTATAATTATAGACTTGAAATTTTCAGGGTACCTTCTTACAACCATTTCAAGGTGTACTTAGGAAGGATTTTTCAAAATTTTGATTTTAACGCCATTAAACTACTACCCAGTCCAAATATAATAATCAACGTACAGCCAATACTATTATAACTAGAGTCTTGAAATTTGCAGGATACCTTCTTACAGCAATGTCGAGATGCACTGAGAAAGGATTTTGCAAAATTTTGTTTATAACGCCTTTAAACTACTTACCCAGTCCAATTTTATTAATCAACGTTCAGTCGAGACTATTATAACTAGAGTCTTGAAATTTGCAGGATACCTTCTTACAGCAATGTCGAGATGCACTGAGAAAGGATTTTGCAAAATTTTGTTTATAACGCCTTTAAACTACTTACCCAGTCCAAATATAATAATCAACGTACAGCCAAGACTATTATAATTATAGACTTGAAATTTTCAGGGTACCTTCTTACAACCATTTCAAGGTGTACTTAGGAAGGATTTTTCAAAATTTTGATTTTAACGCCATTAAACTACTACCCAGTTCAATTTTATTAATCAACGTACAGTCGAGACATGTACGTTTGTACTATTATCTAATTCATATTATATTTCTGAAAGTTTGTGTGTTTGTTTGTTTGTTTGTTATTCAATCACGCTTTAACCACTTGACCAATTGAGATGAAATTTGGTACGAATATGGTTTAAGTATCAGAGATACATATAGGCCTATTCCCGTTTTACAAAATGTCATTATACTACTTACCCAGCCCAAAATAATTATCAGTTTTTAGTATTGTAACATCTGTTAACTATAGTTATTTACTGGACATGTGATTTAGTTACCTGAGATGAACATAGATTCAATCCTACTTTAATAATCTTAATCTGTGTTTTATTTATTGCAAAATTATTGTTTTTAATGTAACATTTTCATATTTTAGTTGAAATTTTTTTCAAAACTGACTTTAATTTGTTACTTTGTGTTAAATTTTCAATATTAAATGTAAAAAAATCCCTACACAGACTGCCAATTGTAAGGTAGTATATATATTTGTGTAATTACATTACATGAAATATAGTAAATATGCAGTGTAGCATAACCTATATTTTTCGATATTTTTGTTACTAAAATGCTTTATTATGTGCCCAAGAGCAAGAATCCAAAATATGAAAGCACGAGAAGTACGATAAAATCTAAAATAAAAGTGACCAATATAACCTCAAAATTGGTACCAGGCGAAAATCAGTAACGTGTTGTAAATCGGTAAAACAATAAAAATACGACTAACACGGGTTTTGGGTGATAAAAACCAATTTTTAAAAGAATTCTGCATAACCAAACTGACACGGTTGTTAGGCCTAACAAGGTGATTCATGAAAAACCTTTTATATATTTTTTTAAATAGCCTACTATATATCCTGACACGGTTGTTAGGCCTAAAACGGTGATGCGTGAAAAACCTTTACATTTTTTTTAAGAATACTACATATCCTAACTGACATGGTTGTTAGGCCTAACACCGGTGATGCGTGAAAAACCTTTGTATTTTTTTAAAGAATACTAGGCTACATATCCTAACTGACACGGTGGTGCGTAAAAAAACCTTTATATTTTTTTAAAGAATACCACATATCCTAACTGACATGGTTGTTGGACCTATTATGGCGATGTGTGAAAAAACCGTTATTTTTTTTAAAGAGTACTTCAAACCTTAACTGACACGGTTGTTAAGTGTAACATGGTGATGCGTGAAAAAACCGTTTTTTTTTTTTTAAAGAGTACTCCAAACCTTAACTGACACGTTTGTTAGGCCATGGTGATGCGTGAAAAATCCTTATATTTTTTTTAAAGAATACTGCATAAGTTAACTAACATGGTTGTTAAGCCTAACGCGGTGATGCATTAAAAAACACCTTTATTTATTTTAAAAAAAATAGTACTCCAGAACCTAACTGACACGGTTGTTGGGCCTAATACGGTGATGCAGGAAAAAAGCCTTAATTTTTTTTAAAGAGTACTCCATAAATTAACTAACACGGTGGTGCGTTAAAAAACCTTCATTTTAAAAAAAGAAATTCACCATAACCTAACTGACACGGTTGTTGGTCCTAACACGGTGATGCGTGATCTTTAATGTATATTACGATTGCGGGAAAAGCCGTGACGGTTAGCAGGTAATCATATTATATTTCTGAAAGTTTGGTTTTGTTTATTTGTTTGTTATTCAATCACACTTTAACTACTGGACCAATTGAGATTAAATTTGGTTTGAACACGGTTTAGGTACCTTAGATAAACACAATACTATTCCAGTTTAATTGTAAAATAGTGACTTTTTAATAATACTGTATTTTATTAAAATATGACAGGAGGGTCGATACTCTGTTTTAGAGTATCGAGTAGCAAAAATGTACATTTCTTGACCGAAAACCATAAATCGTATAATATTGTAAATAGAAATATATTAAAATGAAATGACCTATTCTGATTTTGAAAATCCACTATAAATTTTATTGCCTACATTATAATTGCAGGCAAAGCCGCAACGGGTAACAGCTAGTATAGCTATATATATACTATTATTATATATACGTTGTACGTTGTATTATTATAGCTAGAGACTTGAAATTTTCAGGGTACCTTTGTACAGCAATGTCGAGATGCACTGAGAAAGAATTTTGCAAAAATTTGATTTTAACGCCATTAAAATACTTACCCAGTCCAACCTTAATAATCATCGTATGACCGCGACTATAATAGCTAAAGGTTTGAAATTTTCAAGGTTACTACCACATGTAGGGGTGTGCTGAAAAACGATTTTCCAGTATTCATCCCCTAAAGAGGTAAACATGAGGTACAACAATTTTTATTGGAAAAAATATGTTTTTCATCTGACCTTCTTAAAACGTAACATAGTTACTCTTAAATATAAGTAATGAAATGTATTTTTCACCATTTTCCAAAACTCATCTCCTAAAGCGATTGAAAGGGGGGTAGAAAATGTAAAAAAGGGGTATACTATTTTGCATTGAAAAAAAAATTGTCGTTTATTCTAGAAATATACTATGAAACACAAATAATGAAACACATATGTCTACATTTTTCCGAATTTATTCCCTAGAAGAATAAAAATATAAAACAGATGTATCATTGGAGAAAAAAGAATGTTTTCATTGGAGAAAAATATTTTTTATCGGATTTTCTTAAAGTAAACAAAATGTTCTAAAACACAAATTATGATAGACTATACGTAATTCACCATTTCCTCCCGAATTCATTCCCCAAAAGTATAAAAAAAGTATAAATGTTTGTATTGGAGAAAAATATTTTTAATCGTATTTTCTTAAATTCGAATAGAACAAGTTTCAAGATCGCCTGCATATAATATTTAATCTTTTAATCCATATAATCTTTTAAATTTTAATCTTCGGGTACAGAGACGCGAAATTCACTTAATAAATTCAAAAGAGAAAACTCAGGACGTTGTAAGTACCGCTCCTTTGACCACAATTTTCTCCTCTTTCTACTTGGAATAGCCACTTCATCTTCATCCTCACACAAATCGTACAAAAATATAAAAACCCTTGGATCGCCAAAGCCGATTGGTAAATGACGTTGGAAACAAGGTTGATAATCAAGTTGACCGTCTGTGGAAACCAGGAGCAACCTAGTTGGCAACTAGGTTGATAGTCTGTGGGCCCCTTAAGAAGTGTACATAAACTGGCTATAATGTATGTCTGGGTTTATATGGTGGTTTTATATTTTTATGGTATCTTTATATTTTTTTTAAAGAATACTCCATAAGTTAACAAACATGGTTGTTAGGTCTAACGTGGTGATGCATTAAAAAACCTTTATTTATTTTTTAAAAAAGAACTCCAAAACCTAACTGACACGGTTGTTGGGCCTAATACGGTGGTGCAGGTAAAAAGCCTTAATTTTTTTTTTTGAAGAGTACTCCATAACTTAACTAACACGGTGGTGCGTTAAAAAACCTTTATTTTAAAAAAGAAATTTACCATAACCTAACTGACACGGTTGTTGGTCCTAACACGGTCATGCGTGATCTTTAATGTATATTATGATTGCGGGCAAAGCCGTGACAGGTAACAGGTAATCATATTATATTTCTGAAAGTTTGTTTTTGTTTATTTGTTTGTTATTCAATCACACTTTAACTACTGGACCAATTGAGATTAAATTTGGTATGAACACGGTTTAGGTACCTGAGATAAAACACAATACTATTCCAGTTTAATTGTATAATAGTGATTTTTTAATAATACTGTATTTTATTAAAATATGACAGGACCCTGTTTTAGAGTATCGAGTAGCAAAAATGTATATTTCTTGGCCGAAAACCATAAACCGTATAATATTGTAAATAGAAATATATTAAAATGAAATACCTAATGATTTTGAAAATCGGCTATAAATTTTATCGCCTACACTATAATTGCAGGCAAAGCCGCAACGGGTAACAGCTAGTGTATATATATATATATATATATATATATATAGAGAGAGAGAGAGAGAGAGAGAGAGAGAGAGAAAGAGAGACTAATTTATAACAAGGATCAATAGGATTTGCTTAAATTTTGTATGTAAAAAGTAAATTTATTGTAGCGAATTTAAAATAAATATACAGTCAGGCACAAAATGTAACAAATATTTTTCAGCAAGCCAGATCACAGAGTAACCCCAACATATAAGAAATATGGTTTTTAAATTATTGACAATTTTTTTTTGTGTTTAACGTCCGACTATTGTGCACACTTGGGCCAATGCAGACGATGGGATGATTTATAGCGTATGAAAATGCCAAGCCCTGGCCGGGAATCGAACCCGGGTCCTCGGGGTGAGCAGTTTTTAAAACTATATATAATGAGGGATATATTTAAATATATCTTGCATTATTAGTACAGATGGTTTTTTAATATTATGTATATAAAACAAGTTCAATAATGCGTATTTGAATTTTAATAATGAACGCCATTACAGTACATACCTAGTCCATTTAGTACAATATTATAAAGAGGGTTATATTTGAATATATCTAGCATTAGTGCAGGAAGATTCATTATATTATGTATATAAAACAAGTTCAATAATGTGTATTTAAGTTTTAATAATGGACGCCATTACAGTACATACCTAGCCCATTTAGTACAATATTATAAAGAGGGTTATATTTGAATATATCTCGCATTAGTGCAGGAAGATTCTTTATATTATGTATATAAAACAAGTTCAATAATGCGTATTTAAATTTTAATAATTACCGCCATTACAGTACATACCTAGCCCATTTAGTACAATATTATAAAGAGGGTTATATTTGAATATATCTCGCATTAGTGCAGGAAGATTCTTTATATTACGTATATAAAACAAGTTCAATAATGCGTATTTAAATTTTAATAATTACCGCCATTACAGTACATACCTAGCCCATTTAGTACAATATTATAAAGAGGGTTATATTTGAATATATCTCGCATTAGTGCAGGAAGATTCTTTATATTATGTATATAAAACAAGTTCAATAATGCGTATTTAAATTTTAATAATTACCGCCATTACAGTACATACCTAGCCCATTTAGTACAATATTATAAAGAGGGTTATATTTGAATATATCTCGCATTAGTGCAGGAAGATTCTTTATATTACGTATATAAAACAAGTTCAATAATGCGTATTTAAATTTTAATAATTACCGCCATTACAGTACATACCTAGCCCATTTAGTACAATATTATAAAGAGGGTTATATTTGAATATATCTCGCATTAGTGCAGGAAGATTCTTTATATTATGTATATAAAACAAGTTCAATAATGCGTATTTAAATTTTAATAATTACCGCCATTACAGTACATACCTAGCCCATTTAGTACAATATTATAAAGAGGGTTAAATTTGAATATATCTCACATTAGTGGAGGAAGATTCTTTATATTATGTATATAAAACAAGTTCAATAATGCGTATTTAAATTTTAATAATTACCGCCATTACAGTACATACCTAGCCCATTTAGTACAATATTATAAAGAGGGTTAAATTTGAATATATCTCACATTAGTGCAGGAAGATTCTTTATATTATGTATATAAAACAAGTTCAATAATGTGTATTTAAATTTTAATAATTACCGCCATTACAGTACATACCTAGCCCATTTAGCGCAATATTATAAAGAGGGTTATATTTGAATATATCTCGCATTAGTGCAGGAAGATTCATTATATTACGTATATAAAACAAGTTCAATAATGCGTATTTAAATTTTAATAATTACCGCCATTACAGTACATACCTAGCCCATTTAGTACAATATTATAAAGAGGGTTATATTTGAATATATCTCGCATTAGTGCAGGAAGATTCTTTATATTACGTATATAAAACAAGTTCAATAATGTGTATTTAAATTTTAATAATGAACGCCATTACAGTACATACCTAGCCCATTTAGTACAATATTATAAAGAGGGTTATATTTGAATATATCTCGCATTAGTGCAGGAAGATTCTTTATATTACGTATATAAAACAAGTTCAATAATGCGTATTTAAATTTTAATAATGAACGCCATTACAGTACATACCTAGCCCATTTAGTACAATATTATAAAGAGGGTTATATTTGAATATATCTCGCATTAGTGCAGGAAGATTCTTTATATTATGTATATAAAACAAGTTCAATAATGCGTTTTTAAATTTTAATAATTACCGCCATTACAGTACATACCTAGCTCATCTAGCTTAATATTATTACGAGAGCTAGATAATATTTTTTTTTTTTTTTTTAATATTACCTCGACGACATGGTTTATGTTATATTAGAGCCGTCTCGGTGGCCCTAGTTGATAGCTTTCACCCCGAGGACCCGGGTTCGATTCCCGGTCAGTGCTTGGCATTTAGCCCGAGTGTTCACAGTAGTCGGACGTTAAAAAAAAATGTATGTGTTATAAGTAGTAATTGTTTTATTAAAATTATTTATTTATAAATAATATATTTTTATTAAAATCAAATAATTAAAATAATTATTTTATATATGTAAAATCTTAGAAAAATCCATCTTAGTTTTTTATGTGAAAAGATTGTTTCATTTACTTTAACAAATTTAAAATATGTTGAGATAAGTATCCAATCAATAACAAAGACAAGAATGGTGACGCCTGGAATATTATAGTGTCAGCGATAATGTAGGACTTGAGGGAGCAGTGGTGAGAGAATGGGTGTCTCTCTCTTGCACATTTTCTCTCTCTGTCCCACTGGTCTCCATAGGAGGCCTTTTCTAAACTGCTGACCTATAGTCGGACATTTTTATTTGTCGAACTGACACGTAACCCTCTACCAATCCTGATGCGTTAGCTAATTTTGTTTAGGTTACGTTATCAGGCGACGCTGAGACGGACTGGAATATTTTCGTCTGACTTGACTTGCGTATACACTGTACGTTCCCCACAAAGAAACGTTTTTAATTCTAGTATTTGTAAGAAGGAAGTTACCGAGGCAAAACTGCTAATACTTGTAAAAAAAGTATTGATTTGATACTCTTATTTGATACACGACTAAGTATTTTTTTTTTTGCCGTCTCGGTGGCCTAGTTGATAGCGTACTTTCATCCTAAGGACCCGTGTTCGATTCCCGGCCAGGGCTTGGCATTTTCATACGCTATAAATCATCCCATCGTCTGCATTAGCCCGAGCGTGCATAGTCGGACGTTAAACACAAAAAAAAGTATTTTTTGTGGATAAATACATTTGTATCCGTTTCAGATTAAAAAAAATACGATTATCCATTTGAGTCTTGAAGATTTATCAAAAAAATTTATGTAAAAAGATAAATCAAAATTTGATATCACGTAGTTTTTACATTTTTTTTTTTTAACGTCCGACTATTGTGCACACTTAGGCTAATGCAGACGATGGGATGATTTATAGCGCATGAAAATACCAAGCCCTGGCCGGGAATCGAACCCGGGTCCTCGGGGTGAAAGCTATCAACTAGGCCACCGAGGCGGCTTTTTTACAAATTTGTTGAGGGGTGGACATAATTTATCAATTTGATCGCCCTTTGCCCCATCTCTGCCAAAATATTTATTTGTAAACAACATGTTTTCTTTAATACGATACCAAATACGAAATACTTTATTAAATTATGGTTGGCTATATTGTTACCCCCAATTTTAAAAATTAAAATGAACACCCTTACGTTGTCGAATGTTTTTTATTGTGACGAAAACGATCTTAAAATGTTGATGGATATTTACATTTTAAATCCTCTGAATTTAAAAAGTAAACTAAATTCCAAAATCCAACCTAACGAAGAATAGAGCCCCGTTACATGGATATATTAGGGTGCAACTTCGCCCTAATGGCGAACAAAAGCTAAGGCCTAAGGGTGAAAATTTGAAAGTAGGCCTTCCTGACCACAAGCCTTTCTAGGAAAACAAACCCTTTTTGAAAGTTTTGCAGGATAGTAGAGGTGGGCGTTTCTGCTATTTTTACAAAACGTCAACAAACTGTTTGTTGAGGAAAAAAAGCTGTTTTTTAAAACAGTTAAAAAATAACAGGTTTAGAAAACTGAAACTCATAAAGCACATAAGTACAGTTTTCTAAGACTACTTTTTCATTCCCATTACCACCATGTCCTTAACTGTTTTTGGGTGTAAAGCATTTAGAAAGGATAAAAATAATCCTTACAAGTGTAGTAATAATTAAATTACATTCTAAAAACGTAATAATTATGTATGCCATTTTATATTTACAAAATGCAATGGATAATCATGCAATTATCAATCATAAATATTTTTTAATCAACTAAAAATATTCTAAATCGTTTGCATTTTGGTAAATATGTAAAGGACTATTTAGTTTTTAAGTAAAAAAAAGAATGCTTCTATTAGAAATGCATCGCATTTTGTACATAAAATGGCTTACATAATTATTACGTTTCGATAATGTAATTTAATTATTACTACACTTGTAAGGATTATTTTTATCCTTTCTAAATGCTTTATACCCAAAAACAGTTAAGGTCACGGTGGCACTGGGAATGAAAAAGTAGTCTTAGAAAACTGAACTTATGTGCTTTATGTTTTAGCTGCAAATAGAAATTTGAGTTTCAGTTTTCTAAACCTGTTTTTTTCCAACTGTTTTAAAAAGCAGCTTTTTTCCTCAACAAACAGTTTGTTGACGTTTTGTAAAAATAGCAGAAACGCCCACCTCTGTCGTAGTGGAGAAAGTCCCTTCCTTGTTTAAAAAATCATAAACCAGCCCAGATCAAAATGCATGTTTCCGTTTGAGAAAGCAGTTTGTTTGTCGTTTATAGAAAAGCAGTTTTTTTTTAACAGTTTGGTGTTTTGTGCCGCACCACTATGATACATCTGTGGCCAGGCAAGCAGTTACTTTGTGTTCTGGCTAAATACAACCTAAACATTGCAAAAGTATTCCGATTGTACTATTGTTTCAAATTTATTTTGCGGGACGAGTCATTTGTGCCACTAATTACTTGGGCTGATCATTCCTTAAATCATTCACTGGCTGTTTGTATAATGTGAATTTTTAAAACTCAAAACTAAAATAAATGCTTGCACAATAAGAACAGGCACAAACTTTCTTCAGTTTAATAATCTAAAGTGTTATTCAATGTTAAAAATAATCCTGCATTAGCATTCGCGCTTTTGAGGAGAGGGGGCAAATTTCCAAAAAAATACAATATCACATCACAAAAAGAAAAACTTTTTCGTTAATACGGACTGCCGTAAAATTTAAACTTTTCAATGAAATTAGATTGGGACAGTCGTTTTGGTGAAACTAGACACTCGCCATGATAACAAATCTTTAATCATTAAAACTTTTGTATACATACATGTAGACTGGTAGGATATACATATAGCTATTATGTTCGTTAACACTTTTACTCTATGAGATTTCTGCATTAGCCCAAGTGTGCACACTAGTCGGACGTTAAAAAAAAAAAAAAAAAAAAAAAAAAAAAAATGTACTGGGCTTTCACCCCGAGGACCCAGGTTCGATTCCCGGCCAGGGCTTGGCATTTTCATACGCTATAAATCATCCCATCGTCTGCATTAGCCAAGTGTGCACACGAGTCGGACGTTAAAAAAAAAAAAAAAATGTATGAGATTTCGGTCCAATTTTTTATTAAAAACAAAAAAAAAACGCCTCGGTGGCCTAGTGGATAGCGTACTAGGCTTTCACCCCGGGGACCAGGGTTCGATTCCCGGTCAGGGCTTGGCATTTTCATACGTTATAAATCATCCCATCGTCTGCATTAGCCCAAGTGTGCACAATAGTCGGACGTTAAAAAAAAAATACTCAAAACTTGGCATACATTTGTTTTCGGTAACAGCTTGGACAATAGCTTTCGTTAGCCTAACCAGTAAACTCCATTCAAACCTTTAAAAAAATTGCTGCCATTCGAAATTTTAAACGAACTCTGAACGCGATTTTGCAGTGGAATTTAAAAACTAAATACTGCTGGAAAATTAGATTTTTTAAAAGAGTGTGAAGT
The DNA here is from genome assembly GCA_022606455.1 of Callitettix versicolor. NCBI lineage: Eukaryota > Metazoa > Arthropoda > Insecta > Hemiptera > Cercopidae > Callitettix > Callitettix versicolor. Next base: position 9,486,712 of record CM040185.1, read on the forward strand.
AAAAGTTCGGTCATTGTATTTTTTGTGTAATACACGTGTACTTACCTGTGTCGATTATGTGAGTTTATAAATTTAATGTTGTTTTATTCTTGTTTTTGGAAATTGGTACCACTGCGAATTTATCGAAATCAGGTATTTTTTGTGTAATACACGTGTACTTACCTGTGTCGATTATGTGAGTTTATAAATTTAATGTTGTTTTATTCTTGTTTTTGGAAATTGGTACCACTGCGAATTTATCGAAATCAGGTTTTTTTGTGTAATACACGTGTACTTACCTGTGTCGATTATGTGAGTTTATAAATTTAATGTTGTTTTATTCTTGTTTTTGGAAATTGGTACCACTGCGAATTTATCGAAATCAGGTATTTTTGTGTAATACACGTGTACTTACCTGTGTCGATTATGTGAGTTTATAAATTTAATGTTGTTTTATTCTTGTTTTTGGAAATTGGTACCACTGCGAATTTATCGAAATCAGGTTTTTTTGTGTAATACACGTGTACTTACCTGTGTCGATTATGTGAGTTTATAAATTTAATATTGTTTTATTCTTGTTTTTGGAAATTGGTACCACTGCGAATTTATCGAAATCAGGTATTTTTTGTGTAATACACGTGTACTTACCTGTGTCGATTATGTGAGTTTATAAATTTAATGTTGTTTTATTCTTGTTTTTGGAAATTGGTACCACTGCGAATTTATCGAAATCAGGTTTTTTTTTGTGTAATACACGTGTACTTACCTGTGTCGTTATGTGAGTTTATAAATTTAATGTTGTTTTTTTCTTGTTTTTGGAAATTGGTACCACTGCGAATTTATCGAAATCAGGTTTTTTTTGTGTAATACACGTGTACTTACCTGTGTCGATTATGTGAGTTTATAAATTTAATGTTGTTTTATTCTTGTTTTTGGAAATTGGTACCACTGCGAATTTATCGAAATTAGGTTTTTTTGTGTAATACACGTGTACTTACCTGTGTCGATTATGTGAGTTCATAAATTTAATGTTGTTTTATTCTTGTTTTTGGAAGTTGGTACCACTGCGAATTTATCGAAATCAGGTTTTTTTTATCGATACAGCTTTTTTTATCTTTTTCTTGGCCTAGTTGATAGCGTACTGGGCTTTCACCCCGAGGACCCGGTTTCGATTCCCGGTCAGGGGCTTGGCATTTTCATACGCTATAAATCATCTAATCGTCTGCATTAGCCCAAGTGTGCACTATAGTCGGACGTTAAACACCAAAAAAAAAAAAAAATGTATTCCACTTTTCAAGTTTCAAAAATGTAACTCAAAATTGAGCACAACTGTGATCCCAGCGCACGCACGCACGTACACACGCACGCACGTACAAACGCGCGCGCGCGCACACACACACACACACACACACACACACACACACACACACACACACACACACACACACACACACACACACACACACACACACACACACAGACAGACAGACATGCGCGCGCACACACACACACACACACACACACACACACACACACACACACACACACACACACACACACACACACACCAGACTTTCTGTTTACAACGCATGGTGTAAATTAAAAGAAAAAATATAAATATATACAAACACGAGATTCAGTGCAAACTATACTTACAGGAAGTGTTTTTTGTTGTACTTTCACTTTAATACAAAGCGAAAGTGTTCATCGATGGAATAGTTAATTAGAAAATAACCTATTGCGCATGTGCGTGCGTGTGTGTGATGTACGGTTTACATTATTGTCCGGTTTGACTTGGAGGAAAAAAATTGGTAATAGCCTAGTAAATTAATTTTGTACTACCAATTCGTTAGAGCAAAACCCGTTCAACAGTTTCAAATGGAGCAATCCAAAAACCTAAAAAACATTTCTTTTTTATTTTAAGGTGAAAAGCACATCGGCACCCTAAATGTAGGTGTGAGTGTAAATTGTTAAAGTTGTAAGTGTAAGTGTGTTAGACTCGGGTACCGCGAGGAACGTCTAAATCCTCTTAAAAGGTGCAGCTAGTCTGTACCCCAGCGGGGTCATGTAAATTTGTATCGTACACGTAAATTTGTATTTGTAAATGTGCATATTAATGGGTGTAAATTGTATTTGTAAATTTGAATATTTGTACACAATTTTAAATTAGTATTTGTAAATTTGAATATTTCTAAATGCTAATTTTATCGGTTTTAACGATGACTACTATGGTAGATACAAATCCTCCCCAAAAAAATGTAAGATAAAAAAAATATACTGCAGTTAGGGTCATTTTCAAGTAAATATACGTTTGTGTCATTACATTTTTTTACTTTCTTGAACATGCGTACCTTTAATAGACTGATTTTCAATACCTTTCGCAGCACGCAGCTGTCTCGCTGACGTTATGTAAGCAAATTTCGAAAAAAACTTCTTTTTGAAACTCTTGCTTCACCACAAAAAGTATTAAAATTTGCATATATTAACATTTTCTTTTAAATTGTTTTACATATAAAAAATAAAACTTAGTTTAAAAAGAGTTGAGAATTAAAAAAAAAATTGAAATGGCAGCCATTATAAAAGCTGTGGAACGATTTTTTCTGGTTGATGAACTTGTTTGAGGTATTAAACAAATAGATTTTTTCCAAGTTTGGTAATTGGACTAAAATTGTGAAACATGAATGTGCCAAAACACAACACACACATTATTATTATTATTATTATTATTATTATTACTATTATTATTACTATTATTGTTATTATTATTACGTATATGTACGTAGGTATATTATTAACATTATTAACTTTGGGTAGTTTGCAGGTAAATTTATGTCTGGCTGTGGTAATTATTATTAGTACAGTTGAGGTTGGCAACATTGGTTTTCCAAATGCATTGTGCTGTGTATGCCATTCGGCGCCATTATTCGTCGAACATCCTGGCTGTGAAGTCGAGCGTACGAGTTGCAACCGAAATTGTCCACCAGCAAGTCTTTGTTAGTACGTATAGGTATGTATGTATTAGTAATGTTTTATTCTTAAGAGTTTAAAGTGAGATAATATGCTGAGCTTTACGAAAGTATGAATATATTATTCTCTAATGAGGAATAGGAAATAAGCAATTATAGGAATACGAAATAGTGCCATTCAGCTTTACTACAGTAACGTTTTTGAAGGTATTCGAGTTTTGAAGTTCGAGATTAATATTAACGACTTAAGTTGTAGTTCATATCTATATCAACAAGTTATCATATAAATTTAGTAGGAGTTATATTTTTGTTGTTATGTACCATTCAATTTTGAAATCGGCTTTTTTTTTTACTTTCGTGGCCCTATTTGCAAAAGAAACCAGCATGGCTACGGGTTTGATAATTTTACAAACACTTTTTATCTGCTGTTCAAAAGACTGAATTATCTACTGTTATTGAATTGAAAGATTTTCACCTGTGGAAGGTATTTTTTAACGATTATTTACTATTGTGCAATTTTGGTTGTTTTTTTTAAATATGCATTATTTTGAATGTTAAGTAAACATTTTTTTGTGGAGTCTTAAAGTTGTCACCATAGCGATTTTTGAAAAGTGTTAGTTGAATCTTTTCAAAGTGTTAGTGTTCTTTGGGATGTTAGCTTCCTTCTTTGAGAAATACTTTTATGTATTTACTACTTGTATGAATAAGATCTTTCTTTGAGTGAAAATTATAAGTATTTTATAATTTTGTTAAACTTTTATATTTAACTAAAATTAAAAAAACCTTTCATTTTGAGTTTTTATATTTCAGAAGCCATCTTGATAGTTTCATATATTCTTTGTAATTGCAAACTGGTTCCTTGTTCCTTAATAAATTTTTAATGAAAATATCATTTTTACAATGAATTAATAACCTAATCAACACAGTTTTGTAAGAAAGGAGTATTGCATGAAAACATAACATAGTTTTTTTTTATGAAAGATGAGTATTTTTGATTAAAAAAAATTTATTGAAAGAAAATTTTTTGATGAAAGTATTATTGCACGAAAGTTGCTAAACAATTTTTTAAAAATCTTTTAAACTAATGTGTAGGCCTACTATGTAATATGAAAACATGATTTCCAATTGTGCTTGCAGTAGCAAACTCGCTAACTGCACTGTGTTAAATATTTGCTTAGTTTCTTGATGTAACAGGATTAAGGAAGGGAACCACTATATGTTAACAAAAATGTGATTTAAAAATATTTGTGTAAAAAAATATATAAATGCTAAAATATAGTTTATGTAACTAGAACTAGCAATTTTATATAAATATATGACAAAATCTCTATGATGATAATTTTTGAATCATACATGCCCTTGAGTAAAGCGGGTTGTTAAGATACATTATTTATTATAGTTTAGTACAAAAATTTAGGCTACATATGAGTAGTCTATATTACTTAAAAGAGATGTATGCAAATACGTTTTGATAGCTATTGTATAAGTGAATTCATACTGGTGAATGATATACCAATAATATCTATGACTAATCTTTGCCGGCGCTGCGCGAGTTTATAAGCTACATCCTTTATATGCAATTTTTTATACCTTAGGCCTAACATTGACACTAAATGAATACAGTATTTAAAATACATGTGTAGCAATACATTTTAATAGGTTTTGTGTCTGCTATTTTATACTGGTGAACAATATAGCAATAATATCTAGGTGTAAACTTTGCCGGCGCGAGTTTATAAGCTTACATCCTTTATATGCAATTTTTTATACCTTAGGCCTAACAATGACACTTTAAATGAATACAGTAATTAAAATACATGTGTAGCAATACATTTTAATAGGTTTTGTGTCTGCTATTTTATACTGGTGAACATAGCAATAATATCGAGGTGTAATCTTTGCCGGCGCGAGTTTATAAGCTACATCCTTTATATGCAACTTTTTATACCTTGGGCCTAACATTGACACTTGAAATGAATATAATATTTAAAATACATGTGTAGCAATACAGTTTGTTAGTTTTTGTATCTGCTAATTCATTTTGTAATACAGTTCAGTGTGTTTATTTAATTTGAACTTTTCTGACATGTTTTTTTAATCTTTTAATTTTTTTTATAAGGTTATTATTGCTTAATGAGTATACTTATAACTAATTTATTGTAATTTTTTTATTGATATAATAGTAGAAATAAACAAGCACTTTTTAAATTTTTACTCCGAGCGATTCTGTTAAAGTTGCATGTTTTTAGATTAGCTAGTAATGGCCAGTAAAATTTACTGATGGGTTTTTATCATTAACGGTAACTTCAACGAGGTAATTATCTTGAAAGATTTTCACCTGTGGAAGGTATTTTTTAACGATTTACTATTGTGCAATTTTGGTCGTTTTTTTTAAATATGCATTATTTTGAATTTTTGTTAAAGAAAAAGTTCATTTTGTACTTATTACCTATTAGTAACCTAGTATGTACTTGTTTTTGTGTTGAAAAACATGGTTAGTTAGCTACTTTTGCGCATTATTAATTTTGATCGCAAGTGGCAGACTTGTTTTCAATTTTTTTAAAACTTCCCAGTTTTTGCACTTTTATATTTTGTGTTTTACTACTTTTGGGCATAAAGCGTTTTGTAAGAAAAATTGCCAAAAAAAAGCTAAACAAGTTGTAAGCCTACTGCATTTTTACCAAAAATATTTTGCTACAGTGACTCCAGTAGTTTGTTTTCAAATAAAATCGCAAAACATAAACTGATTGTCATATTTTGTTTACCCTTATAAATTCTTATTGCAATAACTTGTAAATAAAACTTCAAAAGTCAAAAATATTTGGGTAAACATGTTCGATTAGCTTATTTCGGCAAGTTGATATACAAGGTACAAATTATTGGCGTTAAATTTAAAACTGGTTTATTTTTTCTTAAAAAAAAACGTTAATGAAATATTAATGCACTTCAGGAACTTATATGAAAATCGTTATTTCACCGATTTTTTACTTCTTATTTTGGTATTAAATTTGGTATTATGTGTTATATATAATTTCCTTGAGAGATATTAAGGCGTGGACAATGATATTTATTAAATTTGTAAATGCACAAGAAATTATATTTTTAGATTTTATTACTTTGCTGTTTACTTTGTATGAATGTACTTGCATGTTCACTTCACATTGATTTGCTTATATGTTTATAAGATAAATTTACTTCACTAGATTAATATGGACTTTGTAATAAATCAGTTATTATTGTGAAAGTTTTTATTCTTAGAACATCGAAAAAATGACTGCTGTTAATTTTGACCTTTGTGATTTGTCTCTTTTTGTCAGTTTAAGTTGGGATTTTGGTATTTTTGTTGAATTTCTTATTAATCACGGCATCTTTAAACAATCATATTCGAGTTCTAAATGTGGCAATACTTGTGAAGTGGATAGAGAAACATTAGTTTCATTGCAACTGGCATGCTAATGTTCGTCGCCATATGTAAAGTCGACAGTCAAGTTGAGTTAGATTAAACGCGCAACAGCAGAGTCGTTAGATTTTGAGGTTCTTTTTTTTTTAAAAAGAAATATTTCATTATTTTGTTGCAGCCGTCATGTTAATATTTGTTGTCGTATTTAAGCATAGGTTAAACACGCAACAGCCGAGTCGTTATGTTATAGAATTGTTTTTTTAAAAGAAAAATTTTATTCCTTTTTTATTAATAATTACTCATATTTATTTGTTAATAAGATACATGAAATTTATCGTTTTCATTGTTATAAACACCTTCCTCACTTTTGCAGGGTAATCATTTTGAGGTTATGTTTAGCACTTTCCGTTATGTTTTCATAACTTTCCGTTGTTTTTGTGAAGTTGTTTGAATCTTTAGGCCTGTATATGAGGACATAACCTTCATGCATGTATTACATTGACGGGTTATGTTTGAGTTCCTTTTTTTTATAGCACAGTAAAATATGACCCATGTTTTCAAAGACTGAAACATACAGATATTGTTTTTCATTCACTTACACACTCCAGCACAGCTCGGAGAAATAAAATGTTTTAAATAATTAATTTCTTGGCCATTTGCAGTGAAAATGCGAGCGTTCATGGGAATTTGTGTGGCAGTGGTTGCAGGTTAGGAAAAGGCAACTGCGAGAAATATTGTAAGCTAATACAGAAATGACCTAAATGGCTATAAGAATGAAAGGAATATTTCTTAATGGCCCTAGATGAGTGCAAGCATTAAGGGAAAATAAACTTGAAAAAACAACCAGTGTCATGTTACTGATCTTATTATTAGCATTACAAGTCAGAGGTAGGGGTTTAATGCAACCACTGCTTTGTAACTGACTGCACACGCGGAAATTACTGCAAGATCGAAATTAAATAATGAATGCAATACTTACATTGTTAGCATTCCCATGTTGCATGTATATAAACTCGTGGAGTATTGCTGGGCAGAGTGATATGATTTGGGTGACCTTGACATGTGAAATCTTTTTTTTTTTTTTTTTTTTGGAGTTTAACGTCCGACTATTGTGCACACTTGGGCTAATGCAGACGGTGGGGATGATTTATAGCGTATGAAAATGCCAAGCCCTCGCCGGGAATCGAACCCGGGTCCTCGGGGTGAAAGTCTAGTACGCTATCCACTAGACCACCGAGGCGGCCGACATGTGAAATCCTGCATACTCCATAGTGACATACAAAACTTATATTAAAAGTTGCATAAAATCTTAATTAATTTTCCTCATATTTATGAATTAATTTCATCCAAAAAAAAAATAGAACAAAATAGCATATATTTAGATCCTAAATAATAAATTACAACATTAAGTGCAAAAATAAAAAAAGTAAACACATTGTATAGTTGCATAATACTAAATTACTAAATTTGAAATATATTAATTCCATAAAAAGCTTACCTGTAATTAATATATATATCCAAATTTTTGCAATTTTATTTTGTTTGAAACATTAAATTTAATAGTTTATAGACTTAAGGGAATGCATTATGCTTCATCATGAATGTTAAAATAGATTGAAAAGTTATAAAGTAAAACGTTTACGGTGCAAGTCTTCCCTAATTTTTTTTCTTGAAAAGTCATTTTTTTGCAAAACGGAATAAATTGCAACTTAACAGATATATCAATTTTCAGATTTCTTATGTTTAACCCTAGAATGAACGGGCAAAAAAAAGTTATGCAAGTGGACGGGCTGGGTGTGACAGGACCAAGAATTAAAAAATCTATAAATAATTTCAAATTATTTTTATTGATCAAAAAATGTTCTTATATGAAACCTAGAAGTGTTTTTAGTAGTATAACACTATTTTAACAAAATAATATTGCGCCCAAATAATGGTATAAAAAACTAAGTAATCTTGTACATTTTTAACAAAAAATTACACGATTTTTTAAAAATAACATTAATAAGGTAAGAATTTCAAAATTTTTATTGGGTTTGATTTTACCTAATATAAAGAATGATTTTAAGGAAAAAATATTAAGAATTAATTAGAATACAAAAAATAATATGTTTTTGGAGAGGACAAATAACTTGTGGTTAAAATACAATCAAATTTTATACTGTTTGCGAAAATATTTTGTTTTGCTGTCTCTACAGATGGAGCATCACCTATGCTTTCCTGGATTTTTTTTTTTTTTTTTGTTTGTGTGTTTAATGTCCGACTATTGTGCACACTTGGGCTAATGCAGACGATGGGATGATTTATAGCGTATGAAAATGCCAAGCCCTCGCCGGGAATCGAACCCGGGTCCTCGGGGTGAAAGCCTAGTACGCTATCCACTAGACCACTGAGGCGGCTAAAGCATGGTCCTCTTTAGGTTGAGCTTCATATCCAGAAAATTTAGTTGCTAACTGCCGAATCTCTCGTGGGAGGTTGTTTTGCTGAGCTCGCATAGTCAAGTAGGGTTGCAGCATCTGTTTTGACAAGTTCTTGTCAACAAAAGCACTGCGCTTATACTTGTTTCAATTTGTCAATAGTATTAAAATGAACAAAAGTAAAAATTAAAAACAGTCCTAAAACACAAATCCTGCTATGTCAGAAAAAGTGAGTGGACAGGCTGGGTCCGACAGACCCACAAGATATTCAAACTCGTGACAACTGATGACTAAGAGCTGAATTGACAAACATTCAACAGTAGTGCATTCTGTAGACTTTTTTTAGGAAGGCACAGAGAGAAATAACGGTCTGTAATGTCAATGACCTTGAATCTTAATGTAATTTAAAAACATCCGTGTTTTTAACCCTAGACCCAGCTGTCCATTCTAGGGTTAAAAGGTGGGTTTGACTTAAATGTTTAGGTCTATTTTATCTAGCTGCATTGGTAAATGTTTTACTATTCTTATATTTTGATATGTTATTCTTTATTGATGATTAACTACAGATTAATTTGTTTGAGTCTGAAAAACAAGAAAAGATGGTCTTTATTCCTCATTTACAATATTAGGTTAGTAAGCGTTCAAATAGTACATGTGGAAATACATATGTAGTTATATTTATTATGTATAATTTTAGTTTTAATAATAACAAAGATTTGTATTCCAGTGTACATATTTTTTGTAATATACAACTACTTTTGCACCCATAAATGTACCACACAGTATATCTAGAAAGATTCTTTTTTTTTAGAAGCAGTAGTGTTAATTCACTTTTGTTTGCTAATAGAGTATAAGCCTATGTATAAAGAGTTGGGGGAAAAGGTGAGATAAATTCAGCTAAGAATTTCTTCCATTATTATGTAGCAGTGTCACTGCAATGGCTTGTGCTGATGTTTGGGTCATGTGTTTCATTTTGATAACACCACGTTGAAAGAATAAATTATAAATCTGTTATATTTCACTCGTATTCAGTTCATTTTTATGTATTAATGACTTGATCACTCAACTTTTCATGTATCGACGTCACATCACCTTATGCATGCTTTATTCTGATGTGTTTACTATTACATAATTTGTTGTTAACTTTTTTTTGCATCAACATAACAGTGCACAATGAACTCATTGACTTGTACTGATGTCTAAACATGTTTTTTAAATAATCCCTATAGTCTCACTTCATTTAAAGTTTTGATGTAGGAAAATTTTCTATATATTAGTGGTTTATTAACATATTGAATAAACCATGGCTCGATTGGGTGCTGATATGACTTATATGTTGATATTTTATCGTGTAGTAATTTGTTTGTGATTTTTTATCGTGTAGTAATTTGTTTGCAAATTGATTATGTACATTCCTATCTCACAGACTTCCGTATTAAAAAAAAATAAAAATCCGCCTATCTGTAATCCTCTTGTGCCTGAAGATTTTCGTTTTAAACACCTTGAGTATTTTCACCGAGGCTGGAGAACCTTCACTTTTCGACGGAAACAGCAACTGCAAGTAACTTGCGTAAGCAATTTATTATGTAATCTATCGTACCTTGCTTATATTACTGTTTCAATAACCATTTGCTCCAACAAAATAAAGCTTGTCCATGGCACTGCTTGGAATTAAGAATTCCCTTTTTTTCACAGTTTGTGTATTAGAACTGCTCTCAATTTTTCAGTGTTTTTTCTGTTCTATTTTACTATGCCAACCTTCGGATTATTATGATTATCTTATATGTAATACGATTTATTACGATTATCTTGTATAAAATACAACACCCTTGACTTTGTTGATCGTTAGGAATTTGTCATTCTTCGATTATATGCATGTAGTAAAATTATTTTCACAGATGGCTCAAAACTAATAATAACATGCATTTTATACAATAAGCTAAAAAAATAGTATAGATTCTTTACTGACGGAACTGTTTGCCATTTTAAAGTTCTGAAAACAGTTATATCAAATTTTTTGCATTACCTGTTGTGTTTCAATTCTAAAGTTCACTGCAGGCTATCCAGCATGTATTCAATAAACCCTCTGTGTCATGACATTTTGTGCTCCATTCATAGGCTTGAACTGTGAGATGTTCAAGTAACAAGTGGGCAGTCTTGGGCAACAAATTGAGGATTATTATAGATTATACTGTTCGTCCTTGAAAGTCACCAATACATTCAAACTGTAAGAAAGAGGTAGCGATAGGGGTTATTAGTCTCTGCATTGGTTATTTTTTGTTAACTCATAGATTTCTCATTGGAGTGGACACCTACTTACATATCAGTTTTGTAGTGATACCATCAAAGTTAAACATTTTCTTGTAAACTGTAATGGTTAAATGTGTTCAGTTGGTTATCTCTAAGCAGGTGATTTTAGTGAACGATTTTTTTGGTCTTTGGTTGAGTTTATTTACTTATAATGCTTGTACAAATACTACATTAGCTATGGTTTTGTTGGAGTTGTTTATAGTAAATTAGGACATATGTCGTGTTTAGTTTTAGTATTTGATATTGTTCTTGGATATATTCTGAACTAGCATTGATGGCCTTGATGCGGTACTTGTTGCTTTGTCCCCAATTTATAGTTTCATTTTGGTGCAAAGAGTTCGTAGAAGCCGCCTCGGTGGCCTAGTTGATAGCGTACTAGGCTTTCACCCCGAGGACCTGGGTTCGATTCCTGGCCAGGGCTTGGCATTTTCATACACTATAAATCATCCCATCGTCTGTATTAGCCCAAGTGTGCGCAATAAAAAGGGTTTGTAGAAGAGTAATTTTAAACATTTTTGTTTCAGGTTGCTACAATGACTATATTGGAAAGGCTTCCTTGCCTCAGTTACAGTGAAAAACCTTTGTTCACCTGCAACGTACTACCTTGCCATATCGAACAATTTCTGCTTATGGCACAAACCTAGATGTCAGCAACAACATTTCCACTAAAGAATCCAGTTATGATGGGTGTTAGTAGTTCTGGCAAAGTTAAGACCACCAAGAAGCTAGAAGAAGTCTTTAATGTTTCTAAGGCTATGTTTCTCAGGGACAAGATCTAGTCGTCAAGAATACTAAAATTGTATAATTGACAATGCTAACAAACTAAACTAGCAAATAAGTTTCTTGCTAATAATGTAGTTGAGACAATTCTCAGTAGTTTTGTTGAAATTAGGAACACCAAGGAGCTAGACTTAATTGTATGCTCTTGCAAGGTTCATCAGAGATTCTAGAAGATTGTCATGTAATATTAACACAGATTAGATGTCAACAAACTAGGTTTCTTGCTAAAGACCCTATTTTGTGGTGGATGTCAGTAGTTGTATTGAAATTAGAAACACTTAGAAGCTGAGAAGTTAGGATTCAGTGTATATATTATGTTTCTCACTGTAAAGTGTTGTTTTATGGGATTTTCCAATTTGTATAATAAAACAACTAGACATCAGAATTGCTAGAAGTTTATTTGTGATGAATGTCAGTCGTGTTGCAGTTAAAATGTCTAAGAGGCTGGACATAATCTTATGTTCGTGATACAAGATCTAATCAAGGATTCTAGAAGATTGTAGTGTAATAATAACAGAACAGATGTCATCAAACTAGGTTTCTTGCTGAAGATCCTATTTTGTGGTGGATGTCTGTAGTTGTATTGAAATTAGAAACACTTAGAAGCTGAGAAGTTAGGATTCAGTGTATATATTATGTTTCTCACTGTAAAGTGTTGTTTTACGGTATTTTCCAAGTTGTATAATAACACAACTAGACATCAGAATTGCTAGAAGTTTATTTGTGATGAATGTCAGTCGTGTTGCAGTTAAAATGTCTAAGAGGCTGGACATAATCTTATGTTCGTGATACAAGATCTAATCAAGGATTCTAGAAGATTGTAGTGTTAGTAGCAACAGAACAGATGTCATCAAACTAGGTTTCTTGCTGAAGATCCTATTTTGTGGTGGATGTCTGTAGTTGTATTGAAATTAGAAACACTTAGAAGCTGAGAAGTTAGGATTCAGTGTATATATATTATGTTTCTCACTGTAAAGTGTTGTTTTACGGTATTTTCCAAGTTGTATAATAACACAACTAGACATCAGAATTGCTAGAAGTTTATTTGTGATGAATGTCAGTCGTGTTGCAGTTAAAATGTCTAAGAGGCTGGACATAATCTTATGTTCGTGATACAAGATCTAATCAAGGATTCTAGAAGATTGTAGTGTTAGTAGCAACAGAACAGATGTCATCAAACTAGGTTTCTTGCTAAAGGCCCTATTTTGTGGTGGATGTCTGTAGTTGTATTGAAATTAGAAACACTTAGAAGCTGAGAAGTTAGGATTCAGTGTATATATTATGTTTCTCACTGTAAAGTGTTGTTTTACGGTATTTTCCAAGTTGTATAATAACACAACTAGACATCAGAATTGCTAGAAGTTTATTTGTGATGAATGTCAGTCGTATTCGTATAGCAGTTAAAATGACTAAGAGGCTGGACATAATCTTATGTTCTTGATACAAGATCTAATCAAAGATTCTAGAAGATTGTAGTGTTAGTAGCAACAGAACAGATGTCATCAAACTAGGTTTCTTGCTAAAGGCCCTATTTTGTGGTGGATGTCTGTAGTTGTATTGAGATTAGAAACACTTAGAAGCTGAGAAGTTAGGATTCAGTGTATATATTTCTCACTGTAAAGTGTTAGTGTTACGGGATTTTCCAAGTTTTATAATAACACAACTAGACATCAGAATTGCTAGAAGTTTATTTGTGATGAATGTCAGTCGTATTGCAGTTAAAATGTCTAAGAGGCTGGACATAATCTTATGTTCGTGATACAAGATCTAATCAAAGATTCTAGAAGATTGTAGTGTTAGTAGTAACAGAACAGATGTCATCAAACTAGGTTTCTTGCTGAAGATCCTATTTTGTGGTGGATGTCTGTAGTTGTATTGAAATTAGAAACACTTAGAAGCTGAGAAGTTAGGATTCAGTGTATATATTATGTTTCTCACTGTAAAGTGTTGTTTTACGGGATTTTCCAAGTTGTATAATAACACAACTAGACATCAGAATTGCTAGAAGTTTATTTGTGATGAATGTCAGTCGTATTGCAGTTAAAATGTCTGAGAGGCTGGACATAATCTTATGTTCGTGATACAAGATCTAATCAAGGATTCTAGAAGATTGTAGTGTTAGTAGTAACAGAACAGATGTCATCAAACTAGGTTTCTTGCTAAAGGCCCTATTTTGTGGTGGATGTCTGTAGTTGTATTGAAATTAGAAACACTTTGAAGCTGAGAAGTTAGGATTCAGTGTATATATTATGTTTCTCACTGTAAAGTGTTGTTTTACGGTATTTTCCAAGTTGTATAATAACACAACTAGACAACAGAATTGCTAGAAGTTTATTTGTGATGATTGTCAGTCGTGTTGCAGTTAAAATGTCTTCGAGGCTGGACATAATCTTATGTTCGTGATACAAGATCTAATCAAGGATTCTAGAAGATTGTAGTGTTGGTAGTAACAGAACAGATGTCATCAAACTAGGTTTCTTGCTAAAGGCCCTATTTTCTGGTGGATGTCTGTAGTTGAATTGAAATTAGAAACACTTAGAAGCTGAGAAGTTAGGATTCAGTGTATATATTATGTTTCTCACTGTAAAGTGTTGTTTTACGGGATTTTCCAAGTTGTATAATAACACAACTAGACATCAGAATTGCTAGAAGTTTATTTGTGATGAATGTCAGTCGTATTGCAGTTAAAATGTCTGAGAGGCTGGACATAATCTTATGTTCGTGATACAAGATCTAATCAAGGATTCTAGAAGATTGTAGAGTTAGTAGCAACAGAACAGATGTCATCAAACTAGGTTTCTTGCTAAAGGCCCTATTTTGTGGTGGATGTCTGTAGTTGTATTGAAATTAGAAACACTTAGAAGCTGAGAAGTTAGGATTCAGTGTATATATTATGTTTCTCACTGTAAAGTGTTGTTTTACGGGATTTTCCAAGTTGTATAATAACACAACTAGACATCAGAATTGCTAGAAGTTTATTTCTGATGAATGTCAGTTGTGTTGCAGTTAAAATGTCTAAGAGGCTGGACATAATCTTATGTTCGTGATACAATATCTAATCAAGGATTCTTGAAGATTGTAGTGTTAGTAGTAACAGAACAGATGTCATCAAACTAGGTTTCTTGCTAAAGGCCCTATTTTGTGGTGGATGTCTGTAGTTGTATTGAAATTAGAAACACTTAGAAGCTGAGAAGTTAGGATTCAGTGTATATATTATGTTTCTCACTGTAAAGTGTTGTTTTACGGGATTTTCCAAGTTGTATAATAACACAACTAGACATCAGAATTGCTAGAAGTTTATTTGTGATGAATGTCAGTCGTGTTGCAGTTAAAATGTCTAAGAGGCTGGACATAATCTTATGTTCGTGATACAAGATCTAATCAAGGATTCTAGAAGATTGTAGTGTAATAATAACAGAACAGATATCCTCAAACTAGGTTTCTTGCTAAAGGCCCTATTTTCTGGTGGATATCTGTAGGTGAATTGAAATTAGAAACACTTAGAAGCTGAGAAGTTGGGATTCAGTGTATATATTATGTTTCTCACTGTAAAGTGTTGTTTTACGGGATTTTCCAAGTTGTATAATAACACAACTAGACATCAGAATTGCTAGAAGTTTATTTGTGATGAATGTCAGTCGTGTTGCAGTTAAAATGTCTAAGAGGCTGGACATAATCTTTTGTTCGTGATACAAGATCTAATCAAGGATTCTAGAAGATTGTAGTGTTGGTAGTAACAGAACAAATGTCATCAAACTAGGTTTCTTGCTGAAGATCCTATTTTGTGGTGGATGTCTGTAGTTGAATTGAAATTAGAAACACTTAGAAGCTGAGAAGTTAGGATTCAGTGTATATATTATGTTTCTCACTGTAAAGTGTTGTTTTACGGGATTTTCCAAGTTGTATAATAACACAACTAGACATCAGAATTGCTAGAAGTTTATTTGTGATGAATGTCAGTCGTATTGCAGTTAAAATGTCTGAGAGGCTGGACATAATCTTATGTTCGTGATACAAGATCTAATCAAGGATTCTAGAAGATTGTAGTGTTAGTAGCAACAGAACAGATGTCATCAAACTAGGTTTCTTGCTAAAGGCCCTATTTTGTGGTGGATGTCTGTAGTTGTATTGAAATTAGAAACACTTAAAAGCTGAGAAGTTAGGATTCAGTGTATATATATTATGTTTCTCACTGTAAAGTGTTGTTTTACGGGATTTTCCAATTTGTATAATAAAACAACTAGACATCAGAATTGCTAGAAGTTTATTTGTGATGAATGTCAGTCGTGTTGCAGTTAAAATGTCTAAGAGGCTGGACATAATCTTATGTTCGTGATACAAGATCTAATCAAGGATTCTAGAAGATTGTAGTGTTAGTAGCAACAGAACAGATGTCATCAAACTAGGTTTCTTGCTGAAGATCCTATTTTGTGGTGGATGTCTGTAGTTGTATTGAAATTAGAAACACTTAGAAGCTGAGAAGTTAGGATTCAGTGTATATATATTATGTTTATCACTGTAAAGTGTTGTTTTACGGTATTTTCCAAGTTGTATAATAACACAACTAGACAACAGAATTGCTAGAAGTTTATTTGTGATGATTGTCAGTCGTGTTGCAGTTAAAATGTCTTCGAGGCTGGACATAATCTTATGTTCGTGATACAAGATCTAATCAAGGATTCTAGAAGATTGTAGTGTTGGTAGTAACAGAACAGATGTCATCAAACTAGGTTTCTTGCTAAAGGCCCTATTTTGTGGTGGATGTCTGTAGTTGAATTGAAATTAGAAACACTTAGAAGCTGAGAAGTTAGGATTCAGTGTATATATTATGTTTCTCACTGTAAAGTGTTGTTTTACGGGATTTTCCAAGTTGTATAATAACACAACTAGACATCAGAATTGCTAGAAGTTTATTTGTGATGAATGTCAGTCGTATTGCAGTTAAAATGTCTGAGAGGCTGGACATAATCTTATGTTCGTGATACAATATCTAATCAAGGATTCTTGAAGATTGTAGTGTTAGTAGTAACAGAACAGATGTCATCAAACTAGGTTTCTTGCTAAAGGCCCTATTTTGTGGTGGATGTCTGTAGTTGTATTGAAATTAGAAACACTTAGAAGCTGAGAAGTTAGGATTCAGTGTATATATTATGTTTCTCACTGTAAAGTGTTGTTTTACGGGATTTTCCAAGTTGTATAATAACACAACTAGACATCAGAATTGCTAGAAGTTTATTTGTGATGAATGTCAGTCGTGTTGCAGTTAAAATGTCTAAGAGGCTGGACATAATCTTATGTTCGTGATACAAGATCTAATCAAGGATTCTAGAAGATTGTAGTGTAATAATAACAGAACAGATATCCTCAAACTAGGTTTCTTGCTAAAGGCCCTATTTTCTGGTGG
The DNA here is from genome assembly GCA_022606455.1 of Callitettix versicolor. Classification (NCBI taxonomy): domain Eukaryota; kingdom Metazoa; phylum Arthropoda; class Insecta; order Hemiptera; family Cercopidae; genus Callitettix; species Callitettix versicolor. The sequence continues at coordinate 9,503,968 of CM040185.1, forward strand.
ATATCTGTAGGTGAATTGAAATTAGAAACACATAGAAGCTGAGAAGTTGGGATTCAGTGTATATATTATGTTTCTCACTGTAAAGTGTTGTTTTACGGGATTTTCCAAGTTGTATAATAACACAACTAGACATCAGAATTGCTAGAAGTTTATTTGTGATGAATGTCAGTCGTGTTGCAGTTAAAATGTCTAAGAGGCTGGACATAATCTTTTGTTCGTGATACAAGATCTAATCAAGGATTCTAAAAGATTGTAGTGTTGGTAGTAACAGAACAAATGTCATCAAACTAGGTTTCTTGCTGAAGATCCTATTTTGTGGTGGATGTCTGTAGTTGAATTGAAATTAGAAACACTTAGAAGCTGAGAAGTTAGGATTCAGTGTATATATTATGTTTCTCACTGTAAAGTGTTGTTTTACGGGATTTTCCAAGTTGTATAATAACAAAACTAGACATCAGAATTGCTAGAAGTTTATTTGTGATGAATGTCAGTCGTATTGCAGTTAAAATGTCTGAGAGGCTGGACATAATCTTATGTTCGTGATACAAGATCTAATCAAGGATTCTAGAAGATTGTAGTGTTAGTAGCAACAGAACAGATGTCATCAAACTAGGTTTCTTGCTAAAGGCCCTATTTTGTGGTGGATGTCTGTAGTTGTATTGAAATTAGAAACACTTAAAAGCTGAGAAGTTAGGATTCAGTGTATATATTATGTTTCTCACTGTAAAGTGTTGTTTTACGGGATTTTCCAATTTGTATAATAAAACAACTAGACATCAGAATTGCTAGAAGTTTATTTGTGATGAATGTCAGTCGTGTTGCAGTTAAAATGTCTAAGAGGCTGGACATAATCTTTTGTTCGTGATACAAGATCTAATCAAGGATTCTAGAAGATTGTAGTGTTAGTAGCAACAGAACAGATGTCATCAAACTAGGTTTCTTGCTGAAGATCCTATTTTGTGGTGGATGTCTGTAGTTGTATTGAAATTAGAAATACTTAGAAGCTGAGAAGTTAGGATTCAGTGTATATATATTATGTTTATCACTGTAAAGTGTTGTTTTACGGTATTTTCCAAGTTGTATAATAACACAACTAGACAACAGAATTGCTAGAAGTTTATTTGTGATGAATGTCAGTCGTGTTGAAGTTAAAATTCTAAGAGGCTGGACATAATCTTATGTTCGTGATGCAAGATCTAATCAAGGATTCTAGAAGATTGTAGTGTAATAATAACAGAACAGATGTCATAAAACTAGGTTTCTTGCTAAAGGCCCTATTTTGTGGTGGATGTCTGTAGTTGTATTGAAATTAGAAACACTTAGAAGCTGAGAAGTTAGGATTCAGTGTATATATTATGTTTCTCACTGTAAATTGTTGTTTTACGGGATTTTCCAAGTTGTATAATAACACAACTAGACATCAGAATTGCTAGAAGTTTATTTGTGATGAGCCGGCGGAGGCAGCTGACGTGAGCAGCTGATGGGCTTAGCGACCCCACCATACCTCTAGCTCATTCTACTCTCACTCACTTACTCCACATACACACAACATACACACCACATATATACACACACACTCTCTCACACAAACACATTTACACCCGCAGGGGGGTGCAGACTAGCTGCACCTAATGAGAGGACCTAGACGAACCTCGCGGCACCCGAGTTTAACACACACTTACACTTACAGCACTACACTTACGATGTAAACACTTACACTCACACGTACATTTAGGGATTTGCTGTGCTTGTTCCGTTATGTCTGGGAGTGGCGATTCTGCTTGGTTTCCTTTGGCGGGGCCAAGTATGTGGAACCTGATGTGTGCCTAGCACTGCCGAGGACCTCTGATGGGACAGGCTCTGGAACCGAGCAGCCTATAGGCGCTTGGCAAGCGCATGAATGTTGAGTTATGGGTGTCGGAGCCCATAGCTGGGTCTATCGAAACAAATGGTTGCACTCTGTGAGTACATAGAGAGCGGCTGCCAGTGGTACTTGGGTTTGGGGAACCGTAACGATGTACCGGAACCCATTCCTAAAATATTCTGGAGTGCTGACAGACCATGTATTTCGGCTCCAGGATATCTGGAGGTCCCCATTTTTTTTTTTTTTTCTTTCATTTTTTTTTTTTTTTTTTTTTTTTTTTTTTTTTTTTTTTATTTGGGGTTCTCGCTTTAGTTCGAGTATCCTGGGCTGCTGGTGGTCGTTTGGGTGCACCCTGTGCCAGTTGTTCGAAAGTCTTCATTCATGAATCGCTCGGCAAAACAAAGCATGGAACAAAAAAACAAAACGCCAAAAAATGTGTTAAAGAGGCCTCGTTCGACTACGTCGGACAGGTCTGAGAGTAGCAGTGGGAGTATTGACATGGAAGAAAAGGAGATGGGTGCTGCAGTTGTTCAGCCCTTCTCCTAGATTTTTAGTTTTTAGAAATTCTGAGGAAGGGTCCGACCTATCGAAAGTGTCTCCTTTCCTCATAAACAAGGCTATCGTTGGAAGAGTAGGTCCTGTAGCGTCTATTAGGAAGCTACAAAATGGTACGCTGTTAGTTCAGACTAGTAGCGACAAGCAGAGCTTGTCGCTCCTAAAGATGTCTTCCTTTTTGATCGGATCAAGGTTTCTGTGGAGCCCCACAGAACCTTGAATTTTGCTAAAGGAGTGGTAACGTGCAGAGATCTCCTCCACCTAGACCTTGAGGAGATAAAGTCTGAGTTGGCATCAGAGTCAGTTACTGATGTTTATCGCATTCTGCGTAATGAAAATGGAAAAAGTACCAACTGCTTCCCTCATTCTGACTTTTGGTAAACCCACAATCCCGGAATATATATTTGCCGGATATCAAAGGCTTTCTGTTCGAGCTTACGTTCCAAACCCGAGAAGATGCTTTAAGTGTCAGGGTTTTGGACACGTGAGTTCTACATGCAGAAAGCCCGAAATATGTGGTAATTGTGGTTCGAATGGCCATGGTGGTGACAATTGCACGGATGACCCAAAGTGTTCCAATTGTGGTGGCGATCATCCGGCTCGTTCCTTCAGCTGCCCCAAGTATAAGGACGAGAAAGCAGTTTTGACTATCATGGCAAGGGATAAAGTTTCATTTTCAGAAGCAAAAAAAATATTCAAAAGTTCCAGAATAATTGAGGGTAAGTCGTTTGCGTCGGTCGCGTCTAGTAGCAAGACCTCATGTGGAAATTGCGATGAACTGACTAAAACTGTTAAAGCACTGACTGAGCAAGTAGCTCAGCTGTTATCCGTAATTTCAACTGTTACCACTCCTGCTTCCAGTACATCTGATCAATCTATGTCTATCTCTTCTAAAGAAAATCAGTCGAAAATCTCTAAAAATCAAGCTCCAATGTCACTTGTGACTAAATCTTCAAAACCTACTCTTCCTGAAGCAGTTCCATCTGCTTCAAAAATGATGGTCCGAACTAAGTCACAAGTGGTAAAACCGACAGTAAAGTCTGTTTCTCCTGGACTCGCTTACTTTTTAAAAAAATCAAATACATACCCACCAGTAGTTGGGTCTAAGGATGCGGATAAAAAATTAGTTAAAAATACCTCTAAGCAAGTTAAAAACTAAAACTAAAACTGAAGCCGTATCAAAAGCGACTTCTGCCAAAACAAATGTATCTACAGAGTCCGACATGAATCACAGTAGTGATTCGATGTCGGTAGACTCTGATAAATCAAAAGTTGTACATGACAAAAACGAACAGAACCCGCTGCTATATTAATTTATTTTACTTCAATGTCTGCATTTCCAATTAATAACAATGTGGTACAGTGGAATATTAATGGGATAAGAAGCCATATGGAAGATCTCAAAGTTCTTGTGCGAGATTCATCGCCTTTAATACTTTGTCTCCAAGAGACGCACTTGCATGAATCCCACACCTTAAATTTTAGGGGTTATTCTATTTTCAGAGCGGATTTCGTCACTGAGGAAAGAGCCAGAGGTGGTGTAGCCATATTGGTTCACAACTCTGTCCAGTCCATATCTGTCAATATAATAACTCCTTTACAAGCTGTTGCCGTTCAGATTACCGTTCCATTCAAAGTTACCGTCTGTTGCCTTTACTTGCCGCCTAGTTACAATTTCCAACATCATGAAGTATATGATTTAATATCTCAGTTGCCACAACCGATTTTATTGACAGGTGATTTTAACGCTCACCATACTTCATGGGGTTCCTTATCCTGTAACTCAAGGGGATTACGAATCGAAGGAATACGGTCAAACTTAGATTTGTGTCTTCTAAATGACGGTTCCCCGACTCATTTATCTGCATCTACTGGCGGATGGACAGTTGTCGATTTGTCATTTTGTAGTCCAGTTTTGGCAACAAAGTTTGAATGGTCGGTGTTACCAGATCTGTATGGCAGTGACCATAATCCCATTAATATTTCATTTTGTACTTTACCTCATGTGCAACGACGCCTGCCGCGTTGGATCCTTAAAAAGGCAAATTGGGAAGAATTTGCAAAAAGATTTGTACCTCCAGACATTGATGTGAACTGCATTAACACAGTGGTTAAGAAACTCACCAGTACGATTTTAAATGTAGCCGAGGATGTTATCCCTAAAACATCCGCAAACCCACCTCGTCCATCTGTTCCTTGGTGGAACGAGGACTGTAAGGAGGCTTTGCGTCTACGCCGAAAAGCACTACGGAGATTTAACAAAAGCCCGACAGATGAAAATCTTGAGCGGTACAAAATTCTTAGAGCTAAAGCTCGAAGAATTTTTAGACAAAGTAGAAAGGAATCTTGGTCGCAATATATCGGAACAATATGCAGAACAACGCCAACATCTGTCGTCTGGAAGAAACTGCGCTCTATATCTGGCCGTGTTCCATCCACGGAGTTGATGGGTCTTAAACGGCCGAATGGAGAGTTAGTTTCTCAGTGTTCCGATATTGTAAATTTATTAGGATTATCTTTTGCTAGCTATTCCTGTTCTACGGCGTATAACGCTGCCTTTTGTAAATATAAAAGCGCAATGGAACCATTGCCGTTCACCATCGGTACTTGTGACGACTCTCCACTTAATAGTCTGTTTACTCTGCATGAGCTGGAATCTGCACTGTCTTCAACGAAGGACACAGCTCCCGGTCCTGACAACCTCGTATATTCCATGATCAAAACCTTCCAACGTCAGGTAGGCTTTCCCTCCTCGAGATATACAATCGTATATTCGATGAACATACTTTCCCTGACGCTTGGTTGGAAGCAATAGTAATTCCTATTCTTAAGCCAGGTAAAGATAAAACTGATGCAAGTAGCTATCGTCCGATTTCTCTTACTAGCGTTCTTTGCAAGCTGGTAGAAAAAATGGTAAATCGTCGCCTTGTATGGTATTTGGAAACCAACAATTTACTTTGCAAAGACCAGTGCGGCTTTAGGCAAGGACGATGTTCTGTGGATCAATTAGTGTCTTTAGAAGCTGCAATACAAAATGCGTTTCTCTTGCGTCAAACACTAGTAGCTGTTTTTTTCGACCTAGAGAAGGCATACGACATGGCTTGGAGAAGGGGAATTTTGAACACATTAAAATCATGGGGTATACAGGGCAGGATTCTGCATTTTATCAAAAACTTCCTCAGTAATAGGTATTTTAGGGTGCGTCTTGGTAGTACGCTATCAGATCGTTTCTACTTAGAGAATGGTGTTCCACAGGGGAGTGTACTTAGTGTTACTCTGTTTGCTATTGCAATCAATAGCATAACGTCTAACGTACGGTCCCCTGTCAGATGTTCTCTCTTTGTAGACGATTTTGCTATTTACGTAAGCACCAGAAACATGGCAACAGCTGAAAGAACCCTTCAGCTGGTAATAAATAGGTTGCAGACCTGGACGAGAACTACTGGCTTTAAATTCTCCGCTGCTAAAACTCAGTGTATTGCTTTCAGTCGCCGTAGACAGACCCAGGCTCCGACGTTATATCTTGATGGTATACAGCTTCGGACTTCTCCATCCGTTCGATTCTTGGGTCTAATACTCGACGAAAAACTCTCGTGGAGCCCTCACGTGCGTGATTTAAAATTACGATGTAATAAAATCCTCGATATGTTGAGGGTTCTTAGTGGGTCTCGATGGGGTGCTGATAGGACCTGTATGCTGATGTTTTACCGTGCCGTAATTCGTTCGCGAATTGATTATGGCAGCATTGTTTATTCATCTGCTAGACCATCGATTTTAAAGAAACTAGATCCCGTCCATAACTCGGCAATCCGCCTTGCTTCTGGTGCTTTTCGTTCAAGTCCCGTCGTGAGTATTCTCGCCGATGCTGGGGAACCTTCACTCTCTCGACGGAGACAGAAACTACAGTTAACTTATTTAAGCAATTTATCATCTAAACCATGGCACCCTGCTTTTAATACAGTTTTCAAAAATCAATTGGTGCGACAGTATGAAACTCGACCGAATGCTACTGCTCCTCTTGGTATTAGAACTTCCCGTATTTTTGATGACTTACGTATTGAACTACCCCCAATGTTTGAAAGGTCCTTTTGTCTTGTCCCTCCGTGGAAAATCAATATGCCGACCTTTGATTTCTCCTTGTGTGCATACCAGAAAGACAACACTCCTAATATTGTGTATCAACGTGAGTTTTTTCGAATGACTAGTTCATATCCATCTGCTAAATTTGTTTTCACAGATGGCTCTAAGATGAATAACAATGTTGGGTGTGCATTTTACTCATTGGACGAAACGTATAAGTATGGATTACCCTCAACTTGCAGTGTCTTTACAGCCGAACTCTTTGCCATCTTAAAGGCTCTAATCACTTTTGAATTCGATAGTTTGCATTACGTAGTTTGTTCCGATTCAAAAAGTGCACTCCAGGCAATGCAGGATATGTATTCGGTAAACCCTCTGGTTCAAGATGTTCTGTGTTCTGTCCATAGACTTGAACTACGAGGTGCAAGAGTATCATTTATCTGGATTCCTGGCCACTGTGGAATATCTGGAAACACTATAGCGGATAATGCGGCAAAGGAAGCAACTTTTCTTCCGCCATGCACTCAACGTGTAATCGTGTCTGACTTCCTTTGTCACGTAAAACATTTAATTCATCTACAGTGGGAAAATGAATGGGCAGCTACAAGCTGTAATAAATTGAGGGTAATCAAAAGTACAGTTCGTCCTTGGGGTCGTCAATACGTGCAAGTCGCAGAGAAGAGGTGGTGATCACCCGCCTTCGCATCGGTCACTCCATGTTAACGCATGGATTTCTGATGGGACGCGGGGACCCACCTAAATGCGAGTTTCTGAGGAAACCATCACAATAAGACATATATTACTCGATTGTGATGGTTTCCAAAATGTGCGTTTTATGTGTGGTCTGAGCAACTGTTTGCAGACGATGTTGGGAGATAGTGCCTCGGCCGTTGACCGGGTTCTAGACTTCCTTCATCGTCTGAACGTTTTAAATAAAATTTAATTTATTGTATTTGTAATTTCTTGTGTTATTTTATTTATTTATTTTATTTAAAAACTTTATTTCTGTTATGTTTTGCATTATTTTACGAATTGTTATTAAATTTTATTCATTATTTATTGTTATTTAGTTCTTAAGTGTAATATATCTATATCTGTTATCTAAATTTTTAATTTATTTTTACTGTTATAGTTTGTTGTTGTTGTTTTTGTTGTTGTTTTTTTCTTAAGTTAAATTTTGGTTAATTAAATTTTTTGTTTATATACTTTAATCCTTCGTGACGGCGATGATAACCTAAACGGTTTTTCGCCGGAAAAAAAAAAAAAAAAAAAAAAAAAAAAAAAAAAAAATTATTTGTGATGAATGTCAGTCGTATTCGTATTGCAGTTAAAATGTCTAAGAAGCTGGACATAATCTTATGTTCGTGATACAAGATCTAATCAAAGATTCTAGAAGACTGTAGTGTTAGTAGCAACAGAACAGATGTCATCAAACTAGGTTTCTTGCTAAAGGCCCTATTTTGTGGTGGATGTCTGTAGTTGTATTGAAATTAGAAACACTTAGAAGCTGAGAAGTTAGGATTCAGTGTATATATTATGTTTCTCACTGTAAATTGTTGTTTTACGGGATTTTCCAAGTTGTATAATAACACAACTAGACATCAGAATTGCTAGAAGTTTATTTGTGATGAATGTCAGTCGTGTTGCAGTTAAAATGTCTAAGAGGCTGGACATAATCTTATGTTCGTGATACAAGATCTAATCAAGGATTCTAGAAGATTGTAGTGTTAGTAGTAACAGAACAGATGTCATCAAACTAGGTTTCTTGCTAAAGGCCCTATTTTGTGGTGGATGTCTGTAGTTGTATTGAAATTAGAAACACTTAGAAGCTGAGAAGTTAGGATTCAGTGTATATATTATGTTCTCACTGTAAAGTGTTGTTTTACGGGATTTTCCAAGTTGTATAATAACACAACTAGACATCAGAATTGCTAGAAGTTTATTTGTGATGAATGTCAGTCGTGTTGCAGTTAAAATGTCTAAGAGGCTGGACATAATCTTATGTTCGTGATACAAGATCTAATCAAGGATTCTAGAAGATTGTAGTGTTAGTAGTAACAGAACAGATGTCATCAAACTAGGTTTCTTGCTAAAGGCCCTATTTTGTGGTGGATGTCTGTAGTTGTATTGAAATTAGAAACATTTAGAAGCTGAGAAGTTAGGATTCAGTGTATATATTATGTTTCTCACTGTAAAGTGTTGTTTTACGGGATTTTCCAAGTTGTATAATAACACAACTAGACATCAGAATTGCTAGAAGTTTATTTGTGATGAATGTCAGTCGTGTTGCAGTTAAAATGTCTAAGAGGCTGGACATAATCTTATGTTCGTGATACAAGATCTAATCAAGGATTCTAGAAGATTGTAGTGTAATAATAACAGAACAGATATCCTCAAACTAGGTTTCTTGCTAAAGGCCCTATTTTCTGGTGGATGTTTGTAGGTGAATTGAAATTAGAAACACTTAGAAGCTGAGAAGTTGGGATTCAGTGTATATATTATGTTTCTCACTGTAAAGTGTTGTTTTACGGGATTTTCCAAGTTGTATAATAACACAACTAGACATCAGAATTGCTAGAAGTTTATTTGTGATGAATGTCAGTCGTGTTGCAGTTAAAATGTCTAAGAGGCTGGACATAATCTTATGTTCGTGATACAAGATCTAATCAAGGATTCTAGAAGATTGTAGTGTTAGTAGTAACAGAACAGATGTCATCAAACTAGGTTTCTTGCTAAAGGCCCTATTTTGTGGTGGATGTCTGTAGTTGTATTGAAATTAGAAACACTTAGAAGCTGAGAAGTTAGGATTGACTGTATATATTATGTTTCTCACTGTAAAGTGTAGTTTTACGGGATTTTCCAAGTTGTATAATAACACAACTAGACATCAGAATTGCTACAAGTTTATTTGTGATGAATGTCAGTCGTGTTGCAGTTAAAATGTCTAAGAGGCTGGACATAATCTTATGTTCGTGATACAAGATCTAATCAAGGATTCTAGAAGATTGTAGTGTAATAATAACAGAACAGATGTCATCAAACTAGGTTTCTTGCTAAAGGCCCTATTATGTGGTGGATGTCTGTAGTTGTATTGAAATTAGAAACACTTAGAAGCTGAGAAGTTAGGATTCGGTGTATATATTACGTTTCTCACTATAAAGTGTTGTTTTACGGGATTTTCCAAGTTGTATAATAACACAACTAGACATCAGAATTGCTAGAAGTTTATTTGTGATGAATGTCAGTCGTGTTGCAGTTAAAATGTCTAAGAGGCTGGACATAATCTAATGTTCCTGATACAAGATCTAATCAAGGATTCTAGAAGATTGTAGTGTTAGTAGGAACAGAACAGATGTCATCAAACAATTTTTCTTGCTGAAGATCCTATTTTGTGGTGGATGTCTGTAGTTGTATTGAAATTAGAAACACTTAGAAGCTGAGAAGTTAGGATTCAGTGTATATATTATGTTTCTCACTGTAAAGTGTTGTTTTACGGGATTTTCCAAGTTGTTTAATAACACAACTAGACATCAGAATTGCTAAAAGTTTATTTGTGATGAATGTCAGTCGTGTTGCAGTTAAAATGTCTAAGAGGCTGGACATAATCTTATGTTCGTGATACAAGATCTAATCAAGGATTCTAGAAGATTGTAGTGTAATAATAACAGAACAGATGTCATCAAACTAGGTTTCTTGCTAAAGGCCCTATTTTGTGGTGGATGTCTGTAGGTGTATTGAAATTAGAAACACTTAGAAGCTGAGAAGTTGGGATTCAGCGTATATATTATGTTTCTCACTGTAAAGTGTTATTTTACGGGATTTTCCAAGTTGTATAATAACACAACTAGACATCAGAATTGCTAGAAGTTTATTTGTGATGAATGTCAGTCGTGTTGCAGTTAAAATGTCTAAGAGGCTGGACATAATCTTATGTTCGTGATACAAGATCTAATCAAGGATTCTAGAAGATTGTAGTGTTAGTAGTAACAGAACAGATGTCATCAAACTAGGTTTCTTGCTAAAGGCCCTATTTTGTGGTGGATGTCTGTAGTTGTATTGAAATTAGAAACACTTAGAAGCTGAGAAGTTGGGATTCGGTGTATATATTATGTTTCTCACTATAAAGTGTTGTTTTACGGGATTTTCCAAGTTGTATAATAACACAACTAGACATCAGAATTGCTAGAAGTTTATTTGTGATGAATGTCAGTCGTGTTGAAGTTAAAATTCTAAGAGGCTGGACATAATCTTATGTTCGTGATACAAGATCTAATCAAGGATTCTAGAAGATTGTAGTGTTAGTAGTAACAGAACAGATGTCATCAAACTAGGTTTCTTGCTAAAGGCCCTATTTTGTGGTGGATGTCTGTAGTTGTATTGAAATTAGAAACACTTATAAGCTGAGAAGTTAGGATTAGGTGTATATATTACGTTTCTCACTATAAAGTGTTGTTTTACTTGATTTTCCAAGTTGTATAATAACACAACTAGACATCAGAATTGCTAGAAGTTTATTTGTGATGAATGTCAGTTGTGTTGCAGTTAAAATGTCTAAGAGGCTGGACATAATCTTATGTTCGTGATACAAGATCTAATCAAGGATTCTAGAAGATTGTAGTGTTAGTAGTAACTGAACAGATGTCATCAAACTAGGTTTCTTGCTAAAGGCCCTATTTTGTGGTGGATGTCTGTAGTTGTATTGAAATTAGAAACACTTAGAAGCTGAGAAGTTAGGATTCAGTGTATATATTATGTTTCTCACTGTAAAGTGTTGTTTTACGGGATTTTCCAAGTTGTATAATAACACAACTAGACATCAGAATTGCTAGAAGTTTATTTGTGATAAATGTCAGTCGTGTTGCAGTTAAAATGTCTAAGAGGCTGGACATAATCTTATGTTCGTGATACAAGATCTAATCAAGGATTCTAGAAGATTGTAGTGTTAGTAGTAACAGAACAGATGTCATCAAACTAGGTTTCTTGCTAAAGGCCCTATTATGTGGTGGATGTCTGTAGTTGTATTGAAATTAGAAACACTTAGAAGCTGAGAAGTTAGGATTGACTGTATATATTATGTTTCTCACTGTAAAGTGTAGTTTTACGGGATTTTCCAAGTTGTATAATAACACAACTAGACATCAGAATTGCTACAAGTTTATTTGTGATGAATGTCAGTCGTGTTGCAGTTAAAATGTCTAAGAGGCTGGACATAATCTTATGTTCGTGATACAAGATCTAATCAAGGATTCTAGAAGATTGTAGTGTAATAATAACAGAACAGATGTCATCAAACTAGGTTTCTTGCTAAAGGCCCTATTTTGTGGTGGATGTCTGTAGTTGTATTGAAATTTGAAACACTTTTGAAGTTAGGTGTATATCATGTTTTTCTAATATGGTTGTAGATGATTCTCCAAATTGTGTAACAATGTAACTAGACCTCAGAACTTGCTAAATGTCAGGTGTGTTGAAAGCTAGGATCAGGGTGTCAGGTGTGTTAGGATCACCAAGAAACTGGACTGTGTATTCAATTATGCGTAATGAGAATGGACAGAAAATACCTACTGAATCTTTAATTCTAGAACTTTTGGTAAATCTGTTCTGAATCACATATATGCCAGATATCCGAGACTTATGTAAGACCTTATGTTCCAAACCTGAGATGTTTCAGATGTCAGGGTTTCGGACAGGATTCATGTGCAGAAAACCTGAGATCTGAAGAAACTTGAACCACTGAACATGGTTAGCAATAACTGCAAAAAAAAGAAACAATTTGGAGTGCCCCAATTGTGGTAGTGATCACCCAGCTCGATCTTTAACTGTCCCAAGCTTAAAGTCGAGAAATCTATTCTTACTCAAGATAAGGGATAAGGTATCGTTTTCCGAAGCGAGAAGATACTCAAAATTTCAAGAACGAAGTTAAAGTGTTTGCTGCTGTTGCATTTACCAGCAGGACAGTCTCTTATGCCAATTGTGATGCGATTATCACAACGGTCAAAGCATTGTTGGAGCAGGTAGCTCAACTGTTAACTTAAGATTTCTCCTGATAACACAACAATTTCCATTTCCAAATCATGTGATCTTTCTCTCATTAAATCTTATAAAAAAACCGAATTTACAAAGTTGTTGAAACCTGTACTTTAAGACAATTCCATCTGCTTTGAATTTACAAGGGCTATTTTTTTTCAAGGTCCGATCGGTCGCAAAGTAAAAACCACAGTAAAAACCAAAAATTATTTATTTGTAACAAGTAGGCCCTACTTACATAATTATGCTATTCTTCTACGTAGTCGCCACTCAGACTTAGACATTTATTGTAATGGTTGTGCCACGTTCCATGAATTCCACCAAGAGAACTCCATTTCGGTCCCAGAACACAGTAGCTATGCAATTTTTGTTTCAGAAGGTTCGCTTGAACTTCAATTGGTTTACTGGAGAGCGAGAATGCATCCATTGTTGGGATTGTTCTTTTGTTTCTTCAGTTTCGTAATGGACCCATGTCTCGTCCCCTGTGACAATTTTGTTCAAGAAAGTTTCTCCTTCATTGTGGTAACGCTGGAGAAACGTTAGGGAGGCTTCCATTCTCTGTGTTTTGTGATGGTCAGACAGCATCTTGGGAACCCATCTCGAGCACAGTTTGTGGTACTGAAGTTTCTCGCTCACAATGATGTAGAGAGCTGACCTGAAATTTCAGAAAATGAATCGCTCAATTCAGAAATTGTGAACCGACGATTTTCTCGGAATTGCCTCATCCACTCGCTGAACGAGATCATTGGTCGACACCGACTTCCTTCCCTGACTGCCTGCATCATGAACATTTGTACGTTCTGTTTTAAAGTTTCTGCACCATTGTCGCACTTTGCTGTCGCTCATTGAGGTTTTACTGTATCAATTTGTTGATGAATTTCGGCAGCATTACACCCCTCAGCCTGAAGAAATCGAATTACCGCACGAACTTCACACTTGGCGGGAGATGCTATTGTTGTAGACATGTTTACGTCATACCTACGTGAACACAACCAAACGGAAGTGAAGCAACGCGATTGAAAGCCATACTAGAGACGCTGCGCAACACATCTGCGAACAGGTTCATCCGATTTTTACGGGAGTTTTTATTTCGCGACCGATCGGACCTTGAAAAAAAAATAGCCCTCGTAGGTCAGAATTAAGATAAGTGCTAAGACCATCGCCTCAAAACATCAGAGCCGTACTCAAGTAAACTTGATAAATGTGTGGACGTAGTTCCCTGCTTGCTCTATACATTGCTGAAGAAAAAGATCCAATTTCAGAGGCAACTTAAATTCGTTGCTTGAAATATTTTGTAAATTTACTAGAACAAAAAAAAAAAAATTCCTTGTACATAACATGCACATCTTTTGAACAAATTTTGCACTTGTCAGAGGTTATTAGTCTCATCTTATGGAGATGCTTGGCAAGACAATCGTGACCAGTTTCCAAGCGGAAATTTGCTACAGCTATTTTGCATTGAAGCATCTTATTGTTCTTAAAAAGATTAAACGGATCATAAGCTTTGTCTTGTAGGTTTTTCTTCATTTCACTAACAAATTTTTGTTGTGAGTCTGTTTTTTAGTTTTCTTATAACTGCTTGTAATGACAGGGAGCCTGCTGGCTTTTGAATAATTTTTGTTCCTCTCTTCGCCAAATTATCCGCAGCTTCATTTCCCATCAATCCCACATGTGCAGGGACCCACTGCATTGCGATATTGCCAACATTATTTCTTACAATCTTGTAATTCTGTCTGATATTTTGTATTACTTTGCTTTTTGGATTATCATTATTGGCTATTGCCTGCAGAAACGATTTGGAGTCAACTAAGACCACTATGTTTGTGTTCAGCCATGGTCTCACAATCAGCTGTTCGAGAGCCTCATTTACAGCTATTCCCCTCGAACATTGTAGAATTGCTGCTTAAAGCAATATAGTGCGAGAAGTGGTCACAATTCCAGCTCCTGTTTCTCCTTCCATTCTAGAGCCATCAGTATATACACGCATCCAAGAGTCTGACTGGTATCGCACTTCCAAGGTTTCCAAAACGATTTGAGATATTTTCACTGGCGCATCAGAGTTCTTGCTCACTGGTTCAAGCAGATCCAAGAGAATGTTAAAATCCATGAATTCCAATGGGTTCATGAGTTGAGGAGGTTGTTCCACATTTACTTTGTTTAACCTATTAGAGATAAGTTGTTTAAAGCTGGTCTGAGTTTTTAGCGTTTGCTTTGGAGGAGATCCTATTATCAATGGGTTATCAAATTCTTTTTGTATCAACTTTTCATACAGAATATGAGCTCTAATGTTGAAATCTTCTTCTAATGGAATGTTATTGGTATAGGCCTGCAGAACGTGTATTTGAGTTGTCCGAACTGCGCCAGTAATAAGTTGTAGACAATTATTTTGGCTTATTTCTAGTTTGTTTTTTGCCTTTCTACTAGCAGTTGCCAACATTTCCCCTCCATAAGTTAAACATGGTTTTATATATTTCAACTTTATTTGCTCTCATTATTCCAATATACATGAGGTCATTTGATTTCATTTCATCTTTCAATTATTGAAGATACATAATTGTCTCCTGTTATATCTGTTTGTGGCAACGATAGGCTGTACAAGTGACAAGGCTGTGTTGGTTTTAACAAATTTTTTGGGTTAGCTTCCTGCGTGCCACAATAGATAAACAATCCATTAGCAAAATAATGGTTCTTGCATCGCCTAAAACAAAAAAAATATGCCATATTTTGCCGGCTTACTTTTCGTATGTATTCTGAGTTTTCCTCTAAAAGGCATAAGCATCTCGTCAATGGTAGTGTACTGACCGCAAGAATAGTTTGATTTTGAATTTTGTGTAAACCTATGAAACACTGTGAAATTGTCACTGAAGGATCACTTTTTTTTGCATGTTTTGTATTTTTGTCGTTGAATCTTAGGGCATTTAACAACAATCTATTTTTGGTCATTGTAGTTTTACAAATATCTCGTCTTCTGCCGTCTATAGCAGAGTGAATTTGTCTTGGTTTGATTTGAATACCCCAACTAAATAAAGTAGTCCAAAAAAACAGCTACCATATCACAGTGATCGTGATACTGACAAAATAATGACGGTTGTCGATATTTATCTGCCATTTTTGTAATTTTCTCATTTGTATATATTCAAGAGTTTTCTCTAAAATCTCTTCATCAATGAATATTCGCTGAGCCTGAATACATGTTTCGAGTTTCATTGTATAAACTTCTCCAGTCAGACCAGGAAGCCTAGTCAATATTGTGGGCTCAATTACGTGTAACAGGGGAAGGATCCAAGCCACATTTTGTACGCAGGAACATTTTTTCTCCATTGCCTTGGTTTGTCGTCCAAGTATACATCTTTCAGAAACTCGATTCTCAGCCTGTGAAAACAGACTGTTGAAGCCTGATGCAGAAGCTTCAGTCTGTGAGTTAGGTTGAAGTATCCAGCGTTTCTGGATATACGAGGTTTGTCCAATAAATACGCGAACTAAGGTCATAAAAACTTTATTTTACAAAATTTCATCTACATTGATTTTGTCCCCTTCAAAATACTCTCCATTCACTGCTATGCACTTATCCCATCTTCTTTTCCACTCTTAAAAGCACCCTTGGAAGTCCTAGGAAGTCAGGCTTTTCAGTCTCCTCGTCGTTTCTTGTTTTATTGTGTCCACATCTTCCTAATGCTGTCCCCTCATCACATTTTTGCATTTAGGGAATAGAAAAATGTCGCAGGGTGCGAGGTCCGGTGAATAAGGGGGATGATCAAGGATAGTGATTGCATTTTTAGCCAGAAACTGGCGAACAATTCGTTTTGTGGAATCAGCTGTTGAACAAGATAAGGATCTGGATGCTATAATCTTCATTGTCTGGTTCATAATCTCGATCAATATGACTTCAATCTCCTGAATTTCTATATTTGAAACATCAAATCTTGAAACTGAAAATCTCTGAATTTCTATCTTTGAAACATCAAATCTTGAAACTGAAAATCTCTGAATTTCTATCTTTGAAACATCAAATCTTGAAACTAAAAATCTCTGAATTTCTATCTTTGAAACATCAAATCTTGAAAATGAAAAGCTCTGAATTTTTATCTTTGAAACATCAAATCTTGAAACTAAAAATCTCTGAATTTCTATCTTTGAAACATCAAATCTTGAAACTGAAAATCTCTGAATTTCTATCTTTGAAACATCAAATCTTGAAACTGAAAATCTCTGAATTTCTATCTTTGAAACATCATATATTGAAACTGAAAATGTCTGAATTTCTATCTTTGAAACATCAAATCTTGAAACTGAAAATCTCTGAATTTCTATCTTTGAAACATCAAATCTTGAAACTAAAAATCTCTGAATTTCTATCTTTGAAACATCAAATCTTGAAACTGAAAATCTCTGAATTTCTATCTTTTAAACATCAAATCTTGAAACTAAAAATCTGAATTTCTATCTTTGAAACATCAAATCTTGAAACTAAAAATCTCCTGAATTTCTATCTTTGAAACATCAAATCTTGAAACTAAAAATCTCCTGAATTTCTATCTTTGAAACATCAAATCTTGAAACTGAAAATCTCTGAATTTCTATTTTTGAAACATAAAATCTTGAAACTAAAAATCTCTGAATTTCTATCTTTGAAACATCAAATCTTGAAACTGAAAATCTCTGAATTTCTATCTTTGAAACATCATATATTGAAACTGAAAATCTCTGAATTTCTATCTTTGAAACATCAAATCTTGAAACTGAAAATCTCTGAATTTCTATCTTTGAAACATCAAATCTTGAAACTAAAAATCTCTGAATTTCTATCTTTGAAACATCAAATCTTGAAACTGAAAATCTCTGAATTTCTATCTTTTAAACATCAAATCTTGAAACTAAAAATCTGAATTTCTATCTTTGAAACATCAAATCTTGAAACTAAAAATCTCCTGAATTTCTATCTTTGAAACATCAAATCTTGAAACTAAAAATCTCCTGAATTTCTATCTTTGAAACATCAAATCTTGAAACTAAAAATCTCCTGAATTTCTATCTTTGAAACATCAAATCTTGAAACTGAAAATCTCTGAATTTCTATCTTTGAAACATCAAATCTTGAAACTGAAAATCTCTGAATTTCTATTTTTGAAACATCAAATCTTGAAACTGAAAATCTCTGAATTTCTATCATTGAAACATCAAATCATGAAACTAAGAATCTCTGAATTTCTATCTTTGAAACATCAAATCTTGAAACTAAAAATCTCTGAATTTCTATCTTTATTATCATGTTCAGACTAGGTATCTGATGCTGTGTCAGAATCAGATACACTATGTAGCCTTTAAAAAGCCTATAAGTATAATCCCCTTCAACAGAGAAAAATTCCTTGCATTTTTCTTGTTATGTTGTTCAGAAGATGAAGTTAAACAGGAAGTGGAAAAATGGTTGCTATTGCACCCTGCCTCATGGTTGTCTGTATCACATCATCCTCTTCGAATATATGTATTCTACATTCTTTCTTTTAAATATATATATTATATACAATATATACATTATTTACAATATATACAATATTACAATATATACAATATACAATATTTACAATATGTACAATATGTACAATATTTACAATTTGTACAGTATTTACAATATTTACAAGTTGCACTGCAGGCTATACAAGACATGTATTCAATAAACCCTCTGGGTTAAGATATCTTGTGCTCCATCTATAGGCTTGAACTACGAGGTGTAAAAATAAATTGAGAGATTTAAAACCGCGTTTTTGCCACGTTCCGTCTTTAAACTGCTTAAATGTCTGATGCTGTCAGAATCAGATACACTATGTAGCCTTTAAAAAGCCTATAAGTATAATCCCCTTCAACAGAGAAAAATTCCTTGCATTTTTCTTGTTATGTTGTTCAGAAGATGAAGTTAAACAGGAAGTGGAAAAATGGTTGCTATTGCACCCTGCCTCATGGTTGTCTGTATCACATCATCCTCTTCGAATATATGTATTCTACATTCTTTCTTTTAAATATATATATTATATACAATATATACAATATTACAATATATACAATATGTACAATATTTACAATATGTACAATATTTACAATATTTACAAGTTGCACTGCAGGCTATACAAGACATGTATTCAATAAACCCTCTCGGTTAAGATATATTGTGCTCCATCTATAGGCTTGAACTACGAGGTGTAAAAATAAATTGAGAGATTTAAAACCGCGCTTTTGCCACGTTCCGTCTTTAAACTGCTTAAATGTCTGATGCTGTGTCAGATACACTATGTAACCTTTAAAAAGCCTATAAGTATAATCCCCTTCAACAGAGAAAAATTCCTTGCATTTTTCTTGTTATGTTGTTCAGAAGATGAAGTTAAACAGGAAGTGGAAAAATGGTTGCTATTGCACCCTGCCTCATGGTTGTCTGTATCATCATCCTCTTCGAATATATGTATTCTACATTCTTTCTTTTAAATATATATTATATACAATATGTACAATATTTACATTATTTACAATATATACAATATTACAATATATACAATATATACAATATTTACAATATGTACAATATTTACAATATGTACAATATGTACAATATTTACAATATTTACAAGTTGCACTGCAGGCTATACAAGACATGTATTCAATAAACCCTCTGGGTTAAGATATCTTGTGCTCCATCTATAGGATTGAACTACGAGGTGTAAAAATAAATTGAGAGATTTAAAACTGCGCTTTTGCCACGTTCCGTCTTTAAACTGCTTAAATGTCTGATGCTGTGTCAGATACACTATGTAGCCTTTAAAAAGCCTATAAGTATAATCCCCTTCAACAGAGAAAAATTCCTTGCATTTTTCTTGTTATGTTGTTCAGAAGATGAAGTTAAACAGGAAGTGGAAAAATGGTTGCTATTGCACCCTGCCTCATGGTTGTCTGTATCATTATCATCCTCTTCGAATATATGTATTCTACATTCTTTCTTTTAAATATATATTATATACAATATGTACATTATTTACATTATTTACAATATATACAATATTACAATATATACAATATTTACAATATGTACAATATTTACAATATGTACAATATTTACAATATGTACAATATTTACAATATGTACAATATTTACAATATGTACAATATGTACAATATTTACAAGTTGCACTGCAGGCTATACGAGACATGTATTCAATAAACCCTCTGGGTTAAGATATCTTGTGCTCCATCTATAGGCTTGAACTACGAGGTGTAAAAATAAATTGAGAGATTTAAAACTGCGCTTTTGAAACGTTCCGTCTTTAAAATGCTTAAATGTCTGATGCTGTGTCAGAATCAGATACACTATGTAGCCTTTAAAAAGCCTATAAGTATAATCCCCTTCAACAGAGAAAAATTCCTTGCATTTTTCTTATGTTGTTCAGAAGATGAAGTTAAACAGGAAGTGGAAAAATGGTTGCTATTGCACCCTGCCTCATGGTTGTCTGTATCATCATCATCCTCTTCGAATATATGTATTCTACATTCTTTCTTTTAAATATATATTATATACAATATGTACATTATTTACAATATATACAATATTACAATATATACAATATTTACAATATGTACAATATTTACAATATGTACAATATGTACAATATGTACAATATTTACAATATTTACAAGTTGCACTGCAGGCTATACAAGACATGTATTCAATAAACCCTCTCGGTTAAGATATCTTGTGCTCCATCTATAGGCTTGAACTACGAGGTGTAAAAATAAATTGAGAGATTTAAAACCGCGCTTTTGCCACGTTCCGTCTTTAAACTGCTTAAATGTCTGATGCTGTGTCAGAATCAGATACACTATGTAGCCTTTAAAAAGCCTATAAGTATAATCCCCTTCAACAGAGAAAAATTCCTTGCATTTTTCTTGTTATGTTGTTCAGAAGATGAAGTTAAACAGGAAGTGGAAAAATGGTTGCTATTGCACCCTGCCTCATGGTTGTCTGTATCATCATCCTCCTCTTCGAATATATGTATTCTACATTCTTTCTTTTAAATATATATATTATATACAATATGTACATTATTTACATTATTTACAATATATACAATATTACAATATATACAATATTTACAATATGTACAATATTTACAATATGTACAATATTTACAATATTTACAAGTTGCACTGCAGGCTATACAAGACATGTATTCAATAAACCCTCTCGGTTAAGATATCTTGTGCTCCATCTATAGGCTTGAACTACGAGGTGTAAAAATAAATTGAGAGATTTAAAACCGCGCTTTTGCCACGTTCCGTCTTTAAACTGCTTAAATGTCTGATGCTGTGTCAGATACACTATGTAGCCTTTAAAAAGCCTATAAGTATAATCCCCTTCAACAGAGAAAAATTCCTTGCATTTTTCTTGTTATGTTGTTCAGAAGATGAAGTTAAACAGGAAGTGGAAAAATGGTTGCTATTGCACCCTGCCTCATGTTTGTCTGTATCATCATCATCCTCTTCGAATATATGTATTCTACATTCTTTCTTTTAAATATATATTATATACAATATGTACAATATTTACAATATATACAATATATACAATATTTACAATATGTACAATATTTACAATATTTACAAGTTGCACTGCAGGCTATACAAGACATGTATTCAATAAACCCTCTGGGTTAAGATATCTTGTGCTCCATCTATAGGCTTGAACTACGAGGTGTAAAAATAAATTGAGAGATTTAAAACTGCGCTTTTGCCACGTTCCGTCTTTAAAATGCTTAAATGTCTGATGCTGTGTCAGATACACTATGTAGCCTTTAAAAAGCCTATAAGTATAATCCCAATCCCCTTCAACAAAGAAAAATTCCTTGCATTTTTCTTGTTATGTTGTTCAGAAGATGAAGTTAAACAGGAAGTGGAAAAATGGTTGCTATTGCACCCTGCCTCATGGTTGTCTGTATCATCCTCCTCCTCTTCGAATATATGTATTCTACATTCTTTCTTTTAAATATATATTATATACAATATGTACATTATTTACATTATTTACAATATATACAATATTACAATATATACAATATTTACAATATGTACAATATTTACAATTTGTACAGTATTTACAATATTTACAAGTTACACTGCAGGCTATACAAGACATGTATTCAATAAACCCTCTCGGTTAAGATATCTTGTGCTCCATCTATAGGCTTGAACTACGAGGTGTAAAAATAAATTGAGAGATTTAAAACCGCGCTTTTGCCACGTTCCGTCTTTAAACTGCTTAAATGTCTGATGCTGTGTCAGAATCAGATACACTATGTAGCCTTTAAAAAGCCTATAAGTATAATCCCCTTCAACAGAGAAAAATTCCTTGCATTTTTCTTGTTATGTTGTTCAGAAGATGAAGTTAAACAGGAAGTGGAAAAATGGTTGCTATTGCACCCTGCCTCATGGTTGTCTGTATCATCATCCTCCTCTTCGAATATATGTATTCTACATTCTTTCTTTTAAATATATATATTATATACAATATGTACATTATTTACATTATTTACAATATATACAATATTACAATATATACAATATTTACAATATGTACAATATTTACAATATTTACAAGTTGCACTGCAGGCTATACGAGACATGTATTCAATAAACCCTCTCGGTTAAGATATCTTGTGCTCCATCTATAGGCTTGAACTACGAGGTGTAAAAATAAATTGAGAGATTTAAAACCGCGCTTTTGCCACGTTCCGTCTTTAAACTGCTTAAATGTCTGATGCTGTGTCAGATACACTATGTAGCCTTTAAAAAGCCTATAAGTATAATCCCCTTCAACAGAGAAAAATTCCTTGCATTTTTCTTGTTATGTTGTTCAGAAGATGAAGTTAAACAGGAAATGGAAAAATGGTTGCTATTGCACCCTGCCTCATGTTTGTCTGTATCATCATCATCCTCTTCGAATATATGTATTCTACATTCTTTCTTTTAAATATATATTATATACAATATGTACAATATTTACAATATATACAATATTTACAATATATACAATATTTACAATATGTACAATATTTACAATATTTACAAGTTGCACTGCAGGCTATACAAGACATGTATTCAATAAACCCTCTGGGTTAAGATATCTTGTGCTCCATCTATAGGCTTGAACTACGAGGTGTAAAAATAAATTGAGAGATTTAAAACTGCGCTTTTGCCACGTTCCGTCTTTAAAATGCTTAAATGTCTGATGCTGTGTCAGATACACTATGTAGCCTTTAAAAAGCCTATAAGTATAATCCCAATCCCCTTCAACAAAGAAAAATTCCTTGCATTTTTCTTGTTATGTTGTTCAGAAGATGAAGTTAAACAGGAAGTGGAAAAATGGTTGCTATTGCACCCTGCCTCATGGTTGTCTGTATCATCCTCCTCCTCTTCGAATATATGTATTCTACATTCTTTCTTTTAAATATATATTATATACAATATGTACATTATTTACATTATTTACAATATATACAATATTACAATATATACAATATTTACAATATGTACAATATTTACAATATGTACAATATTTACAATATTTACAAGTTGCACTGCAGGCTATACAAGACATGTATTCAATAAACCCTCTCGGTTAAGATATCTTGTGCTCCATCTATAGGCTTGAACTACGAGGTGTAAAAATAAATTGAGAGATTTAAAATGGCGCTTTTGCCACGTTCCGTCTTTAAACTGCTTAAATGTCTGATGCTGTGTCAGATACACTATGTAGCCTTTAAAAAGCCTATAAGTATAATCCCCTTCAACAGAGAAAAATTCCTTGCATTTTTCTTGTTATGTTGTTCAGAAGATGAAGTTAAACAGGAAGTGGAAAAATGGTTGCTATTGCACCCTGCCTCATGGTTGTCTGTATCATCATCCTCTTCGAATATATGTATTCTACATTCTTTCTTTTAAATATATATTATATACAATATGTACATTATTTACATTATTTACAATATATACAATATTACAATAATATATACAATATGTACAATATTTACAATATTTACAATATGTACAATATGTACAATATTTACAATATGTACAATATTTACAATATGTACAATATTTACAATATGTACAATATGTACAATATTTACAATATTTACAAGTTGCACTGCAGGCTATACGAGACATGTATTCAATAAACCCTCTGGGTTGAGATATCTTGTGCTCCATCTATAGGCTTGAACTACGAGGTGTAAAAATAAATTGAGAGATTTAAAACTGCGCTTTTGCCACGTTCCGTCTTTAAAATGCTTAAATGTCTGATGCTGTGTCAGAATCAGATACACTATGTAGCCTTTAAAAAGCCTATAAGTATAATCCCCTTCAACAGAGAAAAATTCCTTGCATTTTTCTTGTTATGTTGTTCAGAAGATGAAGTTAAACAGGAAGTGGAAAAATGGTTGCTATTGCACCCTGCCTCATGGTTGTTTGTATCATCATCCTCCTCTTCGAATATATGTATTCTACATTCTTTCTTTTAAATATATATTATATACAATATGTACATTATTTACATTATTTACAATATATACAATATTACAATATATACAATATATACAATATGTACTATATTTACAATATGTACAATATGTACAATATTTACAATATTTACAAGTTGCACTGCAGGCTATACAAGACATGTATTCAAGAAACCCTCTCGGTTAAGATATCTTGTGCTCCATCTATAGGCTTGAACTAAGAGGTGTTAAAATAAATAGAGAGATTTAAAACCGCGCTTTTGCCACGTTCCGTCTTTAAACTGCTTAAATGTCTGATGCTGTGTCAGAATCAGATACACTATGTAGCCTTTAAAAAGCCTATAAGTATAATCCCCTTCAACAGAGAAAAATTTCTTGCATTTTTCTTGTTATGTTGTTCAGAAGATGAAGTTAAACAGGAAGTGGAAAAATGGTTGCTATTGCACCCTGCCTCATGGTTGTCTGTATCATCATCATCCTCTTCGAATATATGTATTCTACATTCTTTCTTTTAAATATATATTATATACAATATGTACATTATTTACAATATATACAATATTACAATATATACAATATTTACAATATGTACAATACTTACAATATGTACTATATGTACAATATGTACAATATTTACAATATTTACAAGTTGCACTGCAGGCTATACAAGACATGTATTCAATAAACCCTCTCGGTTAAGATATCTTGTGCTCCATCTATAGGCTTGAACTACGCGGTGTAAAAATAAATTGAGAGATTTAAAATGGCGCTTTTGCCACGTTACGTCTTTAAACTGCTTAAATGTCTGATGCTGTGTCAGATACACTATGTAGCCTTTAAAAAGCCTATAAGTATAATCCCCTTCAACAGAGAAAAATTCCTTGCATTTTTCTTGTTATGTTGTTCAGAAGATGAAGTTAAACAGGAAGTGGAAAAATGGTTGCTATTGCACCCTGCCTCATGTTTGTCTGTATCATCATAATCCTCTTCGAATATATGTATTCTACATTCTTTCTTTTAAATATATATTATATACAATATGTATATTATTTACATTATTTACAATATATACAATATTACAATATATACAATATGTACAATATTTACAATATGTACAATATGTACAATATTTACAATATGTACAATATTTACAATATGTACAATATTTACAATATGTACAATATTTACAATATGTACAATATTTACAATATGTACAATATGTACAATATTTACAATATTTACAAGTTGCACTGCAGGCTATACGAGACATGTATTCAATAAACCCTCTGGGTTAAGATATCTTGTGCTCCATCTATAGGCTTGAACTACGAGGTGTAAAAATAAATTGAGAGATTTAAAACTGCGCTTTTGCTACGTTCCGTCTTTAAAATGCTTAAATGTCTGATGCTGTGTCAGAATCAGATACACTATGTAGCCTTTAAAAAGCCTATAAGTATAATCCCCTTCAACAGAGAAAAATTCCTTGCATTTTTCTTGTTATGTTGTTCAGAAGATGAAGTTAAACAGGAAGTGGAAAAATGGTTGCTATTGCACCCTGCCTCATGGTTGTCTGTATCATCATCATCCTCTTCGAATATATGTATTCTACATTCTTTCTTTTAAATATATATTATATACAATATGTACATTATTTACATTATTTACAATATATACAATATTACAATATATACAATATTTACAATATGTACAATATTTACAATATGTACAATATTTACAATATTTACAAGTTGCACTGCAGGCTATACAAGACATGTATTCAATAAACCCTCTCGGTTAAGATATCTTGTGCTCCATCTATAGGCTTGAACTACGAGGTGTAAAAATAAATTGAGAGATTTAAAATGGCGCTTTTGCCACGTTCCGTCTTTAAACTGCTTAAATGTCTGATGCTGTGTCAGATACACTATGTAGCCTTTAAAAAGCCTATAAGTATAATCCCCTTCAACAGAGAAAAATTCCTTGCATTTTTCTTGTTATGTTGTTCAGAAGATGAAGTTAAACAGGAAGTGGAAAAATGGTTGCTATTGCACCCTGCCTCATGGTTGTCTGTATCATCATCCTCTTCGAATATATGTATTCTACATTCTTTCTTTTAAATATATATTATATACAATATGTACATTATTTACATTATTTACAATATATACAATATTACAATATATACAATATATACAATATGTACAATATTTACAATATGTACAATATTTACAATATGTACAATATTTACAATATGTACAATATGTACAATATTTACAATATTTACAAGTTGCACTGCAGGCTATACGAGACATGTATTCAATAAACCCTCTGGGTTAAGATATCTTGTGCTCCATCTATAGGCTTGAACTACGAGGTGTAAAAATAAATTGAGAGATTTAAAACTGCGCTTTTGCCACGTTCCGTCTTTAAACTGCTTAAATGTCTGATGCTGTCAGAATCAGATACACTATGTAGCCTTTAAAAAGCCTATAAGTATAATCCCCTTCAACAGAGAAAAATTCCTTGCATTTTTCTTGTTATGTTGTTCAGAAGATGAAGTTAAACAGGAAGTGGAAAAATGGTTGCTATTGCACCCTGCCTCATGGTTGTCTGTATCACATCATCCTCTTCGAATATATGTATTCTACATTCTTTCTTTTAAATATATATATTATATACAATATATACAATATTACAATATATACAATATGTACAATATTTACAATATGTACAATATTTACAATATTTACAAGTTGCACTGCAGGCTATACAAGACATGTATTCAATAAACCCTCTCGGTTAAGATATATTGTGCTCCATCTATAGGCTTGAACTACGAGGTGTAAAAATAAATTGAGAGATTTAAAACCGCGCTTTTGCCACGTTCCGTCTTTAAACTGCTTAAATGTCTGATGCTGTGTCAGATACACTATGTAACCTTTAAAAAGCCTATAAGTATAATCCCCTTCAACAGAGAAAAATTCCTTGCATTTTTCTTATGTTGTTCAGAAGATGAAGTTAAACAGGAAGTGGAAAAATGGTTGCTATTGCACCCTGCCTCATGGTTGTCTGTATCATCATCCTCTTCGAATATATGTATTCTACATTCTTTCTTTTAAATATATATTATATACAATATGTACATTATTTACATTATTTACAATATATACAATATTACAATATATACAATATATACAATATTTACAATATGTACAATATTTACAATATGTACAATATGTACAATATTTACAATATTTACAAGTTGCACTGCAGGCTATACAAGACATGTATTCAATAAACCCTCTGGGTTAAGATATCTTGTGCTCCATCTATAGGATTGAACTACGAGGTGTAAAAATAAATTGAGAGATTTAAAACTGCGCTTTTGCCACGTTCCGTCTTTAAACTGCTTAAATGTCTGATGCTGTGTCAGATACACTATGTAGCCTTTAAAAGCCTATAAGTATAATCCCTTCAACAGAGAAAAATTCCTTGCATTTTTCTTGTTATGTTGTTCAGAAGATGAAGTTAAACAGGAAGTGGAAAAATGGTTGCTATTGCACCCTGCCTCATGGTTGTCTGTATCATTATCATCCTCTTCGAATATATGTATTATACATTCTTTCTTTTAAATATATATTATATACAATATGTACATTATTTACATTATTTACAATATATACAATATTACAATATATACAATATTTACAATATGTACAATATTTACAATATGTACAATATTTACAATATGTACAATATTTACAATATGTACAATATTTACAATATGTACAATATGTACAATATTTACAATATTTACAAGTTGCACTGCAGGCTATACGAGACATGTATTCAATAAACCCTCTGGGTTAAGATATCTTGTGCTCCATCTATAGGCTTGAACTACGAGGTGTAAAAATAAATTGAGAGATTTAAAACTGCGCTTTTGAAACGTTCCGTCTTTAAAATGCTTAAATGTCTGATGCTGTGTCAGAATCAGATACACTATGTAGCCTTTAAAAAGCCTATAAGTATAATCCCCTTCAACAGAGAAAAATTCCTTGCATTTTTCTTGTTATGTTGTTCAGAAGATGAAGTTAAACAGGAAGTGGAAAAATGGTTGCTATTGCACCCTGCCTCATGGTTGTCTGTATCACATCATCCTCTTCGAATATATGTATTCTACATTCTTTCTTTTAAATATATATATATATATTATATACAATATATACATTATTTACAATATATACAATATTACAATATATACAATATACAATATTTACAATATGTACAATATTTACAATTTGTACAGTATTTACAATATTTACAAGTTACACTGCAGGCTATACAAGACATGTATTCAATAAACCCTCTCGGTTAAGATATCTTGTGCTCCATCTATAGGCTTGAACTACGAGGTGTAAAAATAAATTGAGAGATTTAAAACCGCGCTTTTGCCACGTTCCGTCTTTAAACTGCTTAAATGTCTGATGCTGTGTCAGAATCAGATACACTATGTAGCCTTTAAAAAGCCTATAAGTATAATCCCTTCAACAGAGAAAATTCCTTGCATTTTTCTTGTTATGTTGTTCAGAAGATGAAGTTAAACAGGAAGTGGAAAAATGGTTGCTATTGCACCCTGCCTCATGGTTGTCTGTATCATCATCCTCCTCTTCGAATATATGTATTCTACATTCTTTCTGTTAAATATTTATATTATATACAATATGTACATTATTTACATTATTTACAATATATACAATATTACAATATATACAATATTTACAATATGTACAATATTTACAATATGTACAATATTTACAATATTTACAAGTTGCACTGCAGGCTATACAAGACATGTATTCAATAAACCCTCTCGGTTAAGATATCTTGTGCTCCATCTATAGGCTTGAACTACGAGGTGTAAAAATAAATTGAGAGATTTAAAACCGCGCTTTTGCCACGTTCCGTCTTTAAACTGCTTAAATGTCTGATGCTGTGTCAGATACACTATGTAGCCTTTAAAAAGCCTATAAGTATAATCCCCTTCAACAGAGAAAAATTCCTTGCATTTTTCTTGTTATGTTGTTCAGAAGATGAAGTTAAACAGGAAGTGGAAAAATGGTTGCTATTGCACCCTGCCTCATGTTTGTCTGTATCATCATCATCCTCTTCGAATATATGTATTCTACATTCTTTCTTTTAAATATATATTATATACAATATGTACAATATTTACAATATATACAATATTTACAATATATACAATATTTACAATATGTACAATATTTACAATATTTACAAGTTGCACTGCAGGCTATACAAGACATGTATTCAATAAACCCTCTGGGTTAAGATATCTTGTGCTCCATCTATAGGCTTGAACTACGAGGTGTAAAAATAAATTGAGAGATTTAAAACTGCGCTTTTGCCACGTTCCGTCTTTAAAATGCTTAAATGTCTGATGCTGTGTCAGATACACTATGTAGCCTTTAAAAAGCCTATAAGTATAATCCCAATCCCCTTCAACAAAGAAAAATTCCTTGCATTTTTCTTGTTATGTTGTTCAGAAGATGAAGTTAAACAGGAAGTGGAAAAATGGTTGCTATTGCACCCTGCCTCATGGTTGTCTGTATCATCCTCCTCCTCTTCGAATATATGTATTCTACATTCTTTCTTTTAAATATATATTATATACAATATGTACATTATTTACATTATTTACAATATATACAATATTACAATATATACAATATTTACAATATGTACAATATTTACAATATGTACAATATTTACAATATTTACAAGTTGCACTGCAGGCTATACAAGACATGTATTCAATAAACCCTCTCGGTTAAGATATCTTGTGCTCCATCTATAGGCTTGAACTACGAGGTGTAAAAATAAATTGAGAGATTTAAAATGGCGCTTTTGCCACGTTCCGTCTTTAAACTGCTTAAATGTCTGATGCTGTGTCAGATACACTATGTAGCCTTTAAAAAGCCTATAAGTATAATCCCTTCAACAGAGAAAAATTCCTTGCATTTTTCTTGTTATGTTGTTCAGAAGATGAAGTTAAACAGGAAGTGGAAAAATGGTTGCTATTGCACCCTGCCTCATGGTTGTCTGTATCATCATCCTCTTCGAATATATGTATTCTACATTCTTTCTTTTAAATATATATTATATACAATATGTACATTATTTACATTATTTACAATATATACAATATTACAATATATACAATATGTACAATATTTACAATATTTACAATATGTACAATATGTACAATATTTACAATATGTACAATATTTACAATATGTACAATATTTACAATATGTACAATATGTACAATATTTACAATATTTACAAGTTGCACTGCAGGCTATACGAGACATGTATTCAATAAACCCTCTGGGTTAAGATATCTTGTGCTCCATCTATAGGCTTGAACTACGAGGTGTAAAAATAAATTGAGAGATTTAAAACTGCGCTTTTGCCACGTTCCGTCTTTAAAATGCTTAAATGTCTGATGCTGTGTCAGAATCAGATACACTATGTAGCCTTTAAAAAGCCTATAAGTATAATCCCCTTCAACAGAGAAAAATTCCTTGCATTTTTCTTGTTATGTTGTTCAGAAGATGAAGTTAAACAGGAAGTGGAAAAATGGTTGCTATTGCACCCTGCCTCATGGTTGTCTGTATCATCATCCTCCTCTTCGAATATATGTATTCTACATTCTTTCTTTTAAATATATATTATATACAATATGTACATTATTTACAATATATACAATATTACAATATATACAATATGTACTATATTTACAATATGTACAATATGTACAATATTTACAATATTTACAAGTTGCACTGCAGGCTATACAAGACATGTATTCAAGAAACCCTCTCGGTTAAGATATCTTGTGCTCCATCTATAGGCTTGAACTAAGAGGTGTTAAAATAAATAGAGAGATTTAAAACCGCGCTTTTGCCACGTTCCGTCTTTAAACTGCTTAAATGTCTGATGCTGTGTCAGAATCAGATACACTATGTAGCCTTTAAAAAGCCTATAAGTATAATCCCCTTCAACAGAGAAAAATTTCTTGCATTTTTCTTGTTATGTTGTTCAGAAGATGAAGTTAAACAGGAAGTGGAAAAATGGTTGCTATTGCACCCTGCCTCATGGTTGTCTGTATCATCATCATCCTCTTCGAATATATGTATTCTACATTCTTTCTTTTAAATATATATTATATACAATATGTACATTATTTACAATATATACAATATTACAATATATACAATATTTACAATATGTACAATATTTACAATATGTACTATATGTACAATATGTACAATATTTACAATATTTACAAGTTGCACTGCAGGCTATACAAGACATGTATTCAATAAACCCTCTCGGTTAAGATATCTTGTGCTCCATCTATAGGCTTGAACTACGCGGTGTAAAAATAAATTGAGAGATTTAAAATGGCTCTTTTGCCACGTTACGTCTTTAAACTGCTTAAATGTCTGATGCTGTGTCAGATACACTATGTAGCCTTTAAAAAGCCTATAAGTATAATCCCCTTCAACAGAGAAAAATTCCTTGCATTTTTCTTGTTATGTTGTTCAGAAGATGAAGTTAAACAGGAAGTGGAAAAATGGTTGCTATTGCACCCTGCCTCATGTTTGTCTGTATCATCATAATCCTCTTCGAATATATGTATTCTACATTCTTTCTTTTAAATATATATTATATACAATATGTACATTATTTACATTATTTACAATATATACAATATTACAATATATACAATATGTACAATATTTACAATATTTACAATATGTACAATATGTACAATATTTACAATATGTACAATATTTACAATATGTACAATATTTACAATATGTACAATATTTACAATATGTACAATATGTACAATATTTACAATATTTACAAGTTGCACTGCAGGCTATACGAGACATGTATTCAATAAACCCTCTGGGTTAAGATATCTTGTGCTCCATCTATAGGCTTGAACTACGAGGTGTAAAAATAAATTGAGAGATTTAAAACTGCGCTTTTGCCACGTTCCGTCTTTAAAATGCTTAAATGTCTGATGCTGTGTCAGAATCAGATACACTATGTAGCCTTTAAAAAGCCTATAAGTATAATCCCCTTCAACAGAGAAAAATTCCTTGCATTTTTCTTGTTATGTTGTTCAGAAGATGAAGTTAAACAGGAAGTGGAAAAATGGTTGCTATTGCACCCTGCCTCATGGTTGTCTGTATCATCCTCCTCCTCTTCGAATATATGTATTCTACATTCTTTCTTTTAAATATATATTATATACAATATGTACATTATTTACATTATTTACAATATATACAATATTACAATATATACAATATTTACAATATGTACAATATTTACAATATGTACAATATTTACAATATTTACAAGTTGCACTGCAGGCTATACAAGACATGTATTCAATAAACCCTCTCGGTTAAGATATCTTGTGCTCCATCTATAGGCTTGAACTACGAGGTGTAAAAATAAATTGAGAGATTTAAAATGGCGCTTTTGCCACGTTCCGTCTTTAAACTGCTTAAATGTCTGATGCTGTGTCAGATACACTATGTAGCCTTTAAAAAGCCTATAAGTATAATCCCCTTCAACAGAGAAAAATTCCTTGCATTTTTCTTGTTATGTTGTTCAGAAGATGAAGTTAAACAGGAAGTGGAAAAATGGTTGCTATTGCACCCTGCCTCATGGTTGTCTGTATCATCATCCTCTTCGAATATATGTATTCTACATTCTTTCTTTTAAATATATATTATATACAATATGTACATTATTTACATTATTTACAATATATACAATATTACAATATATACAATATATACAATATTTACAATATGTACAATATTTACAATATGTACAAAATTTACAATATGTACAATATGTACAATATTTACAATATTTACAAGTTGCACTGCAGGCTATACGAGACATGTATTAAATGAACCCTTTGGGTTAAGATATCTTTTGCTCCATCTATAGGCTTGAACTACGAGGTGTAAAAATAAATTGAGAGATTTAAAACTGCGCTTTTGCCACGTTCCGTCTTTAAAATGCTTAAATGTCTGATGCTGTGTCAGAATCAGATACACTATGTAGCCTTTAAAAAGCCTATAAGTATAATCCCCTTCAACAGAGAAAATTTCTTGCATTTTTCTTGTTATGTTGTTCAGAAGATGAAGTTAAACAGGAAGTGGAAAAATGGTTGCTATTGCACCCTGCCTCATGGTTGTCTGTATCATCATCCTCCTCTTCGAATATATGTATTCTACATTCTTTCTTTTAAATATATATTATATACAATATGTACATTATTTACATTATTTACAATATATACAATATTACAATATATACAATATATACAATATGTACTATATTTACAATATGTACAATATGTACAATATTTACAATATTTACAAGTTGCACTGCAGGCTATACAAGACATGTATTCAAGAAACCCTCTCGGTTAAGATATCTTGTGCTCCATCTATAGGCTTGAACTAAGAGGTGTTAAAATAAATAGAGAGATTTAAAACCGCGCTTTTGCCACGTTCCGTCTTTAAACTGCTTAAATGTCTGATGCTGTGTCAGAATCAGATACACTATGTAGCCTTTAAAAAGCCTATAAGTATAATCCCCTTCAACAGAGAAAAATTTCTTGCATTTTTCTTGTTATGTTGTTCAGAAGATGAAGTTAAACAGGAAGTGGAAAAATGGTTGCTATTGCACCCTGCCTCATGGTTGTCTGTATCATCATCAGTCATACATATTTCAATATTTACAGTTGTCATATCAATTATATACTGTAAGATATCTATTGCATTACAGTTAAATAGGTAAATATAATTGAATTTAAAATCTATTACAATTCCACTGTTTAAATACTGGCTTCAATTTATTGTCATTACACTTATTAGTTTAAAGAATAATTTAAAGAAACTGCATTTCAATGTTTGCTTGTATGCTTGTCGAGATGATCATAACCTTAAGTGGATAATTTCAATAAGCATCATCTTAATTCTTAAACAATATATTCTTAATCTATATGCTTTTAGAAATGTATATCTTTAAAATTTAGAAGTTGTATCAAATGTAATTTACATTATTGCATACTATATAATATGTAAAATATTATTCACTTCTTTCTTATTATATATATTACATAGTTAATAACATATATACTTATAAATATCAATATATACATTACAATATTTACAATATTAATATTAAATATGTAAATATGACAATTGTATTACAATTAATCGTCTGTCTATTCAATACATTACTTTAAATATTCAATTTAAATCAGTATAAATTTCATTCATTTAGATTGAAAATGTAAAAAGTTAAATAAGATATAAAGTCTTAACACTGCTTCATGAGCTTGCTACTTATCATTAAATTAGATAGTCATCTTGATGAATACGCTAATAGAAATGCCTCATAATTGTAAATTTACAATGTTTCTTGATATCTGTTTCAATTACTTAAGTATAATTGTTCAAAGAAATATGTTTTACATATTACATATTGAGCTATAAATATATATTCATTAATATACTTTATTCAATATGTTTCAATATATGTATTTACAATTTTTTAAATATATGATATACAATACATATTTCAATATAACATATTAAAGCATATTGCTCATGTTATACAATATGTATCAATTACAATATTACATATGAATCTTAATGATCATTTTCATTATCTACTTATGTAAAATATAAATGAGTAGATTTATATCAATTGCACGTCTTTAAATACTTAAATTATCATCTTTCGATAATGATATCACATTTACTTTAGCTTTAATAATATTAAAAATATTCAATATTTAAATTTGAGCTATATATACGCTTCAATAGTTCAATTTAAATCTTTGTCATGAATACGTATAAGTGTTCTAACATATTGCTTCAATACTTACATATATAAGTATGTATCATTTCATTTAAATTATACAATAAATGTACATATTATTTAATATGCTTACTATCATTCAATATGTTAAATTGTACATATTAATATACTTAATATGATGACAATTATTTACAATATTATACATATTACAACATGAGTTTAACGAATGATTCTATTAAATGCTAATACATGTGTAGTCAATACCTGCTTAAATGATTACTTAAAAGCATTCTTCATATATATTTGCAATACAAAGTAAAAAATGTTTATGATTCTCTCATGAGATTTTAACAATTCCTTTAAAGTATGCTATTCACACTGTTTAAAATCTTGTATGAATTCAATACTACATTACTTTAAACTATTAATATATCTAAGAATTTAAATATTTCAATATGTTCATTTTAATAGTTTAAATTAAATAATCTAGGCAAGTGAATCAATGTTATATTACTTGCATATCAGTTTCATAAATTCATCATTCTTAAATGATATGTAATACACTTTATTTAAGTTTAAATTAATCGATTAATATAATTACAAACTGTAATATCTACAATATCTTCTATTTAAATATACAATATTTAAATATTACCATGTTTACAAATTTAATAATTCTAATCTTTAAATATTACAATATTTACATATATATACAATATTAAATGAATGTACAAATACATACATATTCAATCATTCGTCTCACTGACATTATTCTAAACTGTATTATACATATTACTGTTAAAATAAATTGAAATTTCAAATCAGTTATAATTAAATTTAGAATCTTTTCTAATTTACTCAAGAAGTCTGGATTGTTCAAAAACCATTAGCATCTGGCACAAAACTTATGGTATCCTAACTTTTTGGTGACAATTTCGTACAACAATGTTCGCGAAACTTGTGGGAAACAAAGTGAAAGTTCGGTAATTGTGAAACGGCGGTTTTCACGAATTTTTTCATTAACATTTTGCAACCAGCTCATCACTCACAATGCTCGGTCTGCCACTCTTCTCTTCGTCATGAACATTACTTCGTCCATTTTTAAATCTAATGCACCATTGGCGAACTCCACCTTCACTGATTACGTTGTTTCCGTAAACTTCACAAACTTGCCGATAAATTTCAATCGGTTTATGGTTTTTTGCTAACAAAAACCTTATAACTGATCGCACCTCACAACTGGCGGGATTTTCGATTGCAGCGCACATTTCAAAAGGCTATTGTGACGAAACGAGCAGCGCGGCCGACCTCTCTCTAGCACGGCTGGATGCCGACTGACTGCGGAACGCCCAGACACCAAAATGGCCGCGCTCGCCCCACCCACCGCCGCTACACATAAAAACGTAATCTACTTTCTGAATAGCCCTCGTATATATTATATACAATATATACATTATTTACAATATATACAATATTTACAATATATACAATATTTACAATATGTACAATATTTACAATATTTACAAGTTGCACTGCAGGCTATACAAGACATGTATTCAATATACCCTCTGGGTTAAGATATCTTGTGCTCCATCTATAGGCTTGAACTACGAGGTGTAAAAATAAATTGAGAGATTTAAAACCGCGCTTTTGCCACGTTCCGTCTTTTAAACTGCTTAAATGTCTCAGATTTTCATCAATTTGATATAGTTTATTTTCTTCTTCTACATTTCTCAATGATTTGGTAA
This sequence comes from Callitettix versicolor, assembly GCA_022606455.1. Taxonomy (NCBI): domain Eukaryota; kingdom Metazoa; phylum Arthropoda; class Insecta; order Hemiptera; family Cercopidae; genus Callitettix; species Callitettix versicolor. The sequence continues at coordinate 9,540,747 of CM040185.1, forward strand.
CAACAGACACAACAGATTCTGTTTTTTTTTCGTAATAATTGTGTGTGCTGAAAATTTAGTTAGTGGCTCAGGTTCATTATGCCGTAGTGCAATTTGTCCAGCTTTGAAACTACCGATGCATCGAAGACCATATACAAAACGAAGGTTAATATCATAAAATTTTCTATTATAATCTGGTACCTCTATTTCCCTAGAACTGTAAAATTTATTTTCAAAATGACAACAAAATATCTCTGAACCCCGGTGTTTCGCATTTTTAGACTATTTTTACAAATTTTACACAAAGATGATTTAAATAACATATCGGATAATTCTAAATATACTATATCATGATTATAATTATGTTTATAAATATAGTTATCAGCAGAATACAAGACGGGCCCAACTTCTTTGATGAACTGGACTGATTTTTGGAATGTGTATGCTTGTTTGGAGTAGAACAAGAACTAGCCTCTAAAGTGGTTTCAGAATTAGTTCTAGTTTTTCTGCCACCAATGCATGTACGCTTTTTTACAGTTCTATTTGTAAATCTAGGCATAAATCTTTTATTCATCACAACACAACACGACCAAATACATTCACAAATTAAAACAACGCTCAAATTTGGTGGTTTTTCTGTTTTCAAAACACAGTTGAGCTGAGAATGATATTATAGAAGGCAATTAACACAGATGTGTCTTATTGCCAAAACAACAAAACAAAATACAGAAATATTTAGCATACATCTAGTAGTTGATCAAATATAAACGAGACTGATTTTTTAAAAAAAATATTGCTTACTTACAAATTATTCTTGATACAACATTTTTCTACATAGTCTCCCGCACGAGTAACACATTTTTCCCACCGGATTGGAAGTTTTTAAATTCCATCTTCGTAAAAAGTTCTCGGGCGTTCATTGAGCCATTGGAGCACGAAGGTCTCCACCGTAGAATCGTCTTCGAAACGCTGGCCTCCAAGCGCCTCTTTGAGTGGCCCAAACAGGTGATAGTCGCAGGGTGATAAGTCTGGACTGTATGGGGGATGTTCCATTGGTTCCCAGCCAATTTGATCGAGTGTAAGCCTCGTAGCGTTCGCCGAATGTGGTCGGGCATTATCGTGAAGAAGAATGACGTTTCTCGCCGGTTTAGATTTCCTTTTCCTACGAAAAGACTGTTTTGCGGCCTCTAAAACATCGCAATAATATTGTGCATTTATTGTGCGTCGTTGATGGAGGAAATCGACGTGAAAGGCACCTTGATTGTCGAAAATACAGTGGCCATTACCTTCCCGGCCGACGATCGTGATTTGGCCTTCAGAGGCGCCCTCTCTCCCCTCTTCCGCCACTCCATACTTTCCTGTTTCGACTCGGGAGTGTAATGGTGAACCCATGTTTCGTCACAGGTGACAATCCGGTTTAATAATGCCTCACCATCTCGTTCAAATTGGGTCAATAGTTGCTGGCAAAACTCCAAACGATTCCGTTTGTGAACGTCGGTCAAAATTCGTGGAACCCACCTTGCAGATACTTTGCTGAGTTCCAGGTTTGATGTAACGATTTTTTGAACGCTACCATAGCTCAACTGGAGTTCATCTGCAATAAATCGCAGCGATATACGTCTGTCTTCGTCCAGGAGCTTCCGAACAGCATCAATGTTTTCGTCCGTGACGGAAGTGGTCGGGCGACGATCATGGCTGAGGTTTTCTACTGCTTCCCGTCCTTCGGCGAATTCCTTGTGCCAAGCAAAAACGCGAGCTCTTGACAGGGTCCTGTCCCCGTTTGAGCCGTCAATCTACGAAAGATTTCAGTCGGATGACCCCCTCCTTGGCCAAAAACTTAATAATAATTCTCTGCTCCACGGAAACGTGCACTTCACTCTCACTCATTGTATAGTTTAATACTGAAAGGTCCGAATGGAAATGTTGCCCGTCTACGCCCGTCCCAAACCTCCCAGGCTACCTGAACCCTTTAGAGTGGTCCAACAGAAAAGTTTTTAGAAAGTCAGTCTCGTTTATATTTGATCAACCCTCGTATATAACAATGTTTGACAAGCAAATCTAGCCTACTGCTCTTGAGCTTTATCTGGAAAAAGATTAGTGTAGATATTATATATCAATCTATCCAGAAACAGTTATTTTCATACAAAAATATTATAATTTAAATTTTCATGATTTTTTGCTTTAAAAATTCTAAGGGAGATCCCTTTTGTGTTTTTCTTGGACCAGACTGAATATGTATTACATTTTTACTTGCCGTTTTTCCTAGTTTAATTGCCTTCTTGACTATTCGTAACCTTTCTTTCCGTAAAATGTTTCCTCTTTAATATTTACTAAAAGATCGTCATAAAAAATATCGACGAAATCTACTTTTCTTTTTCGACTTGCTTGTTAAGTAGTGATATTGTTTGATGTTGAGTGTTCTGATATCCTTTTACATTTTTTCTGCCGACTTTTAGAGGAAGTCAGTTCAGCATAACTTCTCCACATCTAGAATGTTATTTACAGTTTTAGTGCTAAAGTCATTATTTTGTGTGAGTTCTTGAACGATTACCATCTTGTATAGATGGAAGTGTAGTTCCTCGTGGAGAATACGATGCACAGTACGATTAGACAACGCCAGGCTGGTGGATGCGTGCTTGCGAGCAGAACGCTTAGGAGACTGCAAGATCGATCTTCTGACACGGTCAATATTTTCTGGAGTTCGGACGGTCCTCTGAGCCCCAACTCTCTTTCGCACTACACTACCACATGCACGGAAGTTCTCCACCCACAACAAAAGGGATTTGCGGTCAGGAACAGCATTGCGGGTAGGAATCCGATAACGAGTTCGCAGCGCACGCTGCACCGCAACAATGGACTTATTTTGAGAGAAATACGTTTCGACTGCAAAAGCGTCCTTACTACACACAACGCCATCTCAAAAGTAGGGATACTTCCCTGCCCCACCCTGCCTTAAAATTTAAAATAACATTTAACTTTTAAAATCTTGCAAGATATTAAGAAAGTTGTTTCGGATACTTACTGTGGAAATTTCAATGCACATACTGTCTAGCGACACGACAACTACAATACTACTGACACCAGCGATATGTTGTAAACGACTGTTCATAGAAACTCTGTTCATAATAATTCTCTGCTCCACGGAAACGTGCACTTCACTCTCACTCATTGTATAGTTTTATACTGAAAGGTCCGAACGGAAATGTTGCCCGTCTACGCCCGTCCCAAATCTCCCAGGCTACCTGAAACCCCACCCTTTAGAGTTCAATGTCCAACGGAAAAGTTTTTAGAAAGTCAGTCTCGTTTATATTTGATCAACCCTCGTATTTGTACTAAATAGAAAGTCCACATTTACTATTCTTGAAGGTGTGAAGGGATATTTTCTATTGACGTAAGAGTGTGTTTAAGTTTCGGTGAAGAAGGATCTTTCAAAGTCCTAAGTCCTCTTGCAACTGATAGTCTAAACTGTAGAACATTCATTTTTTAACTTTATTTACACAGTTGTATATTACATTTTAAAGGCAATTAATAACAGTCTTGCGTCTGGTGCTTTTCGTTCTAGTCCCGTTGTGAGTATGCTTGCGGAAGTTGGTGAACCTTCACTCTCGCAACGGAGACAGCAGTTGCAAGTAAGTTACGTAAGCAATTTATCTTGTAAGCCATGGCACCCTGCATACAATATGGTTTTCAATAATCATTTGATCCTACAATATGAATCTCGTCCGCATGCTACTGCTCCGCTTGGCATTAGGTCTTCCCGTGTTTTTGACAACTTGGGTATCGAGCTGCTCTCCGTGTTTGAGAGGACTCAATGTTTTATTCCTCCATGGTGTTAAAAAAAAGATTCCTATCTTTTCCAAAACAACACCCCCGATATTGTGTATCGCCAGGAGTTTCACTATGTTCTTCAATCCTACACATTCTGTGAAATTATTTTTACTGATGGTTCAAAACTGGAGAACAACGTCGGTTGTGCATTTTACAGAACAGGCCAAACCAAGAAATATGGATTACCCTCTTTGTATATGGATTGTAGTGTCTTTACTGCCGAATTATTCGCCATCCTTAAAGCACTAAACTCCACCGTTGAATCCGATTTTGTGCATTGTCTAGTGTGTTCCGATTCTAAAAGTGCACTGCAGGCTATACAAGACATATATTCAATAAACCCTCTGGTTCAAGATATCTTGTGCTTCATCTATAGGCTTGAACTACGAGGTGTAAAAACAATATTTTGCTGGGTACCTGGTCACAGTGGGATAATTAGGAACACCAGAGCGGATATTGTGGCAAAGGAAGCTACTCTGCTGCCGCCAAGCTCGCAACGTGTTATTTGTTCAGATTTTATTTGCCAAGCGAAACATCTTCTGCATTCGCTTTGGGAAAATGAATGGGTATCTTTGGGCAATAACAAATTGAGGGTAATCAAGAATACTGTTCGTCCTTGGGGGGTCATCAATACGTGTATGTCGAGGGGAAGAGGTGGTTGTTACCCGTCTCCGCATTGGATATTCAATGTTCACGCATGGATTTCTCATGGCGCGCGGGGACCCACCTACATGTCAGTTTTGTGGTGATATCACAATCAAAAATTTTCTTCTGGATTGTGATGGTTTCAAAAGCATGCGTCAAATGTGTGGATTGGATTCCTCTATGGAGGCAATTTTAAAAGATGATTCAACGGTCATTGACCGAGTTCTTAATTTTTTACGTCGTATAAATGTATTTGAATAGCGTTACAGTGTATATATATATATATATATATTTTTTTTTTTTTAATGTTATCTAGTTTTAGTTTGTATAGTGTTATAGTTTTGGTATAGTATTAATAACGTTTAGATTTAGGTTCCTCTCACCCAATAATGTAGGACATTTTGCTGGACGGCGATGATAGCCTTCATGTGCTTTTCGCCAAAAGCTGTATATAAAAAAAAATTCAGCCAAGTGGTTTTACATCCACTTACGTACTATGGATACTTATGTTCTCAGATTATGCCTTTATTAATTGATCTAATTTTGAAAGAGCCTCTGGGAGGCTGGGGGTCTACAATTTGCTATAGCTACTCCACACTTTTATAGCCGGCTATTACCAGACTTCAGTATTTACTTTTATGTACAACCTAAACATGATCCTTAAATAATCGATTAAGTGTACACACGCACACGCACACAACTAAAGTTTTATTTTATTATTTTTTTTAGAAACAGTTACATGTAGAACTTCCTAGAAAATTCTCAACAACTTGCACCAGTTTGTAACTGGTGGGTACTTATCGAACTCCATCTTTGGTCTGCGGAGCGGTGATTCCACGTATGCTTGAATTATTCTTCCTTTTTTTACTTCATTTGCAACAGTCTTTTGCTTGGAAAAGTACGTCCTCGTTTTGCATTTTAGGTGTACGTTTGATATTAATTTACAGAGACAACGAATGAGGCGTCTAGGAACTCAGCATGTGATTTTTGATATTAATTTACAGAGACAACGAATGAGGCGTCTAGGAACTCAGCATGTGATTTAAAGCATCTGCTTGATCATTTTTTATTCAGTTAATGCAAGCGTGACCTTATAAAGAAAAATCTACCATCAATAATAATTTATACTTCACGTTTACAGATAGATAAAACGATATACTCAGTATTGCTACGTATTTTGCATACAGAGAGATTTGACTAACTGAAAGCATACGATTCCCAGGAGTGTGATTGCAGGAACCGAGCCTGAAATTAGGATTAATGGACTAATGTTACATAAATGTATTGAATGAGACATGGCATTACCTTTCCAGAACGTTATTTATTAATCGCAGACACAATTGCCATCCCTGTGGGTATTTAATGCGATAAGTGCTGTTTGCAGTAGCTTAAAATTTGTTCTTATTAGTGAATAATAAGGTAGTGACAAAGATTGTAAATACTAACTGGAGTTCAAGGAGCGCAGCGCAGACTCGTTAAGTTCAAAACGCATTTCTCATGGCTCGCGGAGACCCACCTACATGGTAGTTTTGTGGTGATATTTTTGTGTCTACATGACAGTTTTGTGGTCTTAAATTTTTTTAAGACAGTTATGACCTTTGGAATAGGAGAAAACACTGTTCGTTAATTTAAAAACTTACCGTAGAACCTATGGAAAATAAAAACAAATTTGTAATTTTTTTAAAAATACACAAAAGTTTCTAAATTTATACGTAAATAAGATTATAAATATATAAAATTCTTCAAGGTTTGAATGTAAGAAAGTAAAGTTTATTTTTGGTACAAACGTCTGAAAAAACCTCCGAACATACAATTGTATACATCAATATGTAAACTGAAATAAAACTACATAAATATATTTAAGGTTGAAGAAAATTAATCACTCAACTATAATATATAAGTATGACATTTGTTTGGAAAAAAATGTTTTTAAATATATGTATTGGAAAAGTGATTTTTTCTCTATCAAATTTACAAAAAAATTTTTTTAGCTTCACCCTTTGAAAAAATAGTAAGCATTTTTTTGTAATTTTTTCCAAAATTACATGGATTCCAAAAATGCATTCCAAAAATTGCAGGATATAACAAAAGTTCTTAATTTAATCCTGAAGAGAACAATATATTTTTCCAAAACATCTATTGCATTCGCTTTGGAAAAATGCATGGATAGCCGTGTGCCATATCAAATTTAGGGTAATTTAAAATACTGTTCGTCCTTAGGGGTCGTCAATACGTATTAGTCGTAGGGAAGAGGTGGTTGTTACCCGTCTTCGCACTGGACATTCAAAGTTGACGCATGGATTTCTCATGGCGCGCGGGGACCCACCTACATGTCAGTTTTGTAGTGATATCATCACATTCAAACATTTTCTTCTGGATTATGATTGTCTTAAAAGCATGTGTCAAATGTGTGGATTGGATTCCTGTATGGAGGCAATTGTAAAAGATGATTTCGTCGGTCATTGACCGAGTTATTAATTTTGTACGTCGAATAAATTTTTTTGAATTACTCTAGCAACGGCGTTGTTAAACAGCATAACTAAATATTTTTTTGTTTAAATTAAATGTGTTTTGTTTTCAAATTTTTATTTCTGTTAATCTTTCTTTATAATGTTTATGTATTTAAATAATGTTATCTAGTTTTAGTAGCTATAGTGTTTTAGTTTTCAGTATAGTATTAACAATGTTTAGATTTAGTCCCACCCCCCCAGTAGGGCATTGCTGGACGGCGATGATAGCCTTCATGTGCTTTTCGCCAAAAGCTGTATAAAAAAATGTTGATATTGACTTCTTATTCAAGTCAAAGATGACTAAATGATTGATTGAATAAAAGAAAAGTGCTTTGCAAATAATCCAATTCTACACATTTTTTTAAGGTTAGTTTTATAACCTAGACATGTTAGGGCAAGCAGGGATTTAAAAGTGTAAATTAAGAACGTACTGCATAAAGTAAGTTTTTATTCAGCGGCTTTAATGTAATGCATCGTGTAGGTGTGACAAAAGAACGTTTACTATGCATGAAATGTGAATTTATGACCTCGCCAGTAGTGGGAGGCGATCGAATAAATCATACTTTGCGGAGCCAAGAATTGCCAAATGTTCTCCTGGTTTTGTATTTTTAATTTATGATACGGTGAAATTATACTAGTAAAGCGGTGTTTTGGGTATGGATCGTTCATTCACTACGTACGAGAGGACATTTTCAGTGTATAGCGACTCTGTCATGATGAGGTCGCAGTCATTGAACACGGGTACTCCATTCATGTAGTACTCTTCGTACTATCTGGGAAAGCGTCTGCGTGTGAGGGTATATTCAGTGACGCACGGATGGTTTTCAAACCATTTGCTTCATGGCCAACTGTAAACATTGTTGGCTGACCGTTCACGTCCGACATTTTAGGAAATGTCTTCATATACCGTCCTGAAATTTGATCCATAATTAATCTGTAATTACCAAGGATCACAGGATCTAAGGTATACCAATTTGCTGGATTCTATTGTGGTGGCGGTGGGTAAGCCAGGTTATACTGACGTCCATTCACATTACAGAAGTAAGGCCCCAATGAGTATAAGAACTCAGCTGTTGGCATTGGTAACTCAAGTGATCGTGCCATTCGGATCGCTCCTTCGACACGAATTCCAGTCTGTGCTTCGACTATGTCTTGTAGTCGTTTAAGGACTAATGTCCGTGACATACGGATATAATCGTCTTCGAGGATCACAGGGGCGATCAAGCCTCCTAAGGTTTGGACTGCTACCCTGTATTCGTTCATGAACACTAGTGAGTGCTCCTGGGTTGACGTTTTTTGTGACGCGTCTTCGGGAGCTGTTCAGTCTTCCGAACTGAAATTTTAGTCGGGTGTCGTTAGCAGGGTCGGTTGTAGGCTTGTGGTCACGTCCGACATTTTAGGAAAAGTCGTCTTCATATACCGTCCTGAAATTTGATCCATAAGTAATCTGTAATTACCAAGGATCACAGGATCTAAGGTATACCAATTTGCTGGATTCTGTTGTGGTGGCGGTGGGTGAGCCAGGTTATACTGACGTCCATTCACATTACAGAAGTAAGGCCCCAGTGAGTATAAGAACTCAGCTGTTGGCATTGGTAACTCAAGTGATCGTGCCATTCGGATCGCTCCTTCGACACGAATTCCAGTCTGTGCTTCGACTATGTCTTGTTTAAGGACTAATGTCCGTGACATACGGATATAGTCGTCTTCGAGGATCACAGGGGCGATCAAGCCTCCTAAGGTTTGGACTGCTACCCGGTATTCGTTCATGAACACTAGTGAGTGCTCCTGGGTTGACGTTTATTGTGACGCGTCTTCGGGTGCTGTTCAGTCTGCCGAACTGAAATTTTAATCGGGTTTCGATAGCAGGGTCGGTTGTAGGCTTGTGGTCTGAGCCTGAGAGGGTGTAGCCTGCTGGACTGGTCTGGGTGGTGGGGCGGCTGGTGCTGCCATCTTCGCCTAGTGTTAGCTCCTCGCTAATATCAGCAGTATCAAAAGGATCGTGGTGTTGTAGGAAAAAACGATAGAATAATCCTTGATGATTTGATACCGGTAAATTTGCGAACTTGTTGCCTCAGAGTTGGTTGGTCTCTGGGTGCGAACAAGGTGCACTAATTGCTCGTAACTTAGTGTAGTATGAACTGCTAGAATTGCAAAGCAGAATTGCAATATATATATTTTTTAATTCAATAAATAGAGCGGAATGTCGATTATCCGAACTAATTGTTATCGAACGTAGTTCGGATTATCGATATAAGTGGTTAGTAACGAGTTAAATTGCACATTACATAGAGTTTAGAAATTATAATAGTCCTACAAAATAAATTACCACAAAATGACAGTGGAAGAAAATATTTATACGTTGGAATATTATTATAAAAACCAATTTTGGAAATGTGCTTATCAGGAAAGTGCCCAATTCTGTGAAGGGTAAGCCTGAACGAATAGGCGTGGTTTGAACGGCGGTATCAAGGAATGGTTTCTGTTTTGTATTTGTACGAAAAGAGGCTGGCTGATTGGACGACTCCTTGTCTTAAACCATGAGAATCACCGAAAAAAGATTCTTTTGAATATAACTGTACAGTGGAAATTTTTATATGCTCTCAATTTGAGGGTATTGTTCGGAAAAAGTTTTTTACATTTGTTTGCAGCAAAGAAGATTAGTGCGAAATTTTCCGTTACTGTGGAAGAAAATATTTTTTGTAGAGTTCGGATTACCGAACGTTCGGATTATACAAAGGTTCGGACTGAAGGTTCTATTGTACATGCAGATTTTAATGCTGATTATGGTTGTGAAGTGTGATTTTCATCGGGCATGTCAAACAGTAGGTTAGGAAATTCACAATCACGTCGGCGAGCGAGGTGCGTGCAGCTTTTGTGTATCTATTAGCAATGTGTATTTGCTGGGTATAATATTATTAACTATTGGAAAATATAAAAACATATGTTTTTTTGCGCATGCGTGTTTTGTAATATTCTATTGCTTGTATAGGCGTGCACGTTTCAAAAAGAAAATGAACATAAAGTTTCATTGTTACAAATGTTACATTGAGTAATGAAACAAGCCTGAACTTGAGAAATTAATGCCCTAAAGTTCTTCCATTTCCTCCTACGTTTCGAAACTTTACCACCAACACGCGGTTTTAATAACGCAAGGCTTTTGTCTTCTGAAAAATACCGTTACTCTGTACGTACTAATCCGTTACTCTACGTACTAATCGTTGTAGTCAATAAATACAATAATTGGTCTTACTAATTACTCGTAATATATGAACATTTTTGTTTGCTCAAGTTTATATATTTTAATGTCATCTAGTTTTAGTATTTAAGTTTATACAGTTTAAAAGGTCTAGCCGGTTAAGATGGTCAAAAGTGCCCCCAAACCTTTTACGAAAAAAAAAACGCACTTGTAGAGGATCAAAAACTATCACTATCCCGAAATTTTCAGCCCCCTAGAGTCAAACATAACCTCAAAAAAAATATAAACGTGATTTTCAGTATTTTTGCGATATCTCGGCTTCTAATAATGCTAGAAACTTCTTTTTTTTTTCATTTTGTAGGTTTTTGAAAGACCTACAAGTTGGTATTTTTTTGAAATGTTTTGGCGGGAAATTCAAATTTTTATGAGCTTTTGAAAATTAAAAAAATTCACAGTAATTCGCGGTTTTGGGGTGGAATCACGAAATAATTTTTTTATATTTTCTACTTAAAGTAATATTTTTGTGAATTTTTTCAGATTTTTCGAGTTGGGAGAACATAGTAAAAAACGCCAAAAACCATCAAAAACCCATATTTTCAGCTATTTTCCGGTTTTATCCATCTATAAAACATTACAAGTCATACCGATGTCATTTTTTAAAATTTTTTTACAATTTTTCAAATGTATTTCTACAGCACTAACTGTCAAAACCCATAAAGAAATATAAAATATAGAATCATTTACAATTTTTTCGGGTAAAAAACTATATGTATACATTTTTTCCACTGTTTTCAGGCTCGAAAGTTTGTTCGAAAATTACGTTAGCCATTGGAAAAGTCCCTTCTATCTTTATTTCTGTAAAATATTTGCATATTTAAAAAGGTAAGCGATTTTCTCTCTCTTTTCGATATTATTGGTGCTAGAATTATAAAAATGAAAGAAAAAAAACTAAAAAACTTCAGATAAATAGCAAAAAATGTATTTTAATCATCCTCATCGCTATCATCCATAATAGTTGTAACAATGTCCGTTTTTTGAAAGATTTTAGTTAAATGCTCTGCTGGTCTTACTATTTTTGAAAGATATCTTCCATGGGAGAGGTAATATACTACTGCAGCAACATGCGAACAACGGCCAATTGTTCTCAAGCCATTTGCGCATTCGCAGCAGTATCGCGAAATTCCTCCGTATCCTATTGAGTTGGATTGGTAATGAATATAGCAATTGTATGTTTTTTTACTGATATGCCGTGATTGTACTTTTACTTTTATGATATTACTAGTTTCTTTCAAGTATTCTAATTTCAACGTTTCATTTTCACCCATAATCTCAGCAAGGTAGGAAATGGCTTGCTGAAGCTGATATGTTCCAGTAAAGAAAACTATCAAGTCTTCTTCAGTCATCTCTGGGAAATCATCAATATCAGCTGATGTCAGTGCTTGAAACTGGCTTTTACGCCTACTCTACCTGCTTTTTTCAGCTTCCTCAGCCAGAGTATTTACATCAGAGTTTTTATCTTCAATGCGTTTCAAAATGATTTCACTTTCAGAATTTTTTGATATCAGACGCTTTCCAAATTGATTGACCAAAAAACAAGCTATTTTGGCATAGGTACCAACATTGGGTATCATTCTGTCATCTAATTGATGATGCAGCAACTTAAACTTTTGTCCTACAATACCATGTATAGCTTCTACAACCCATCGTATTATTGTGACTCGACGAGAATGATTCGATTCAGAAGCATTAAGTTGATTCCGTTTTCCTTTGAGAGAAGGCATCAATACACGATAATTATTTTCTTGTAAATCAGGAAAAACATCTCGAAACTCTTGGTCCAGCACAAACAAATGTTCTGGTTGTAACAAATTTTTAAAATCATCATTATTCATTAAAAGTTCCTTTAAAATGTTAGCATCGTTTTTGTACCAGGATGTATCCCAAGTTCCTCAAATACCAAACACTTGGTTATATTTCCAACATTAAAAGAACAAATGGCTTCATAAGTAGAGGAGGGGGTGCAAATGTGGAAACCCATTTTGTTTTTGTTGAATAAAAAATTTTTTAATTGTTTTTAGCTTTAAAAATTGCTTAGAGTAACTTTATAATGTTTTAAATATAAATATAATACTAATTAATATAAAAACTATGCATGTAAAGAATAAAAAACCGTTTTGTCTTTGTAATACTTTTTTTGAAAACTTCATAAAGTGCGGGTAATGTGGAAACGCCTTAAAATTATTGTTACACTGAATTTACTTGCAGAAATCACATACGTAAGTGTCACTTTCACATCCAGCACACAAAGAGTGACTCCACTCTTCACACATTACACCATTTAATACACAATTCTCCCCGAACGTCTTTAGAAAATGCGTCTCCGCAAAAAATACAAAGGGCATCTTCTTTGGTAGTTTTTTTTTCACCAATTGAAGATCCAAATTTGACTCTACTGAAGAGACAAGAAGAGTATCAGTCCAGTTCTTTCTGGGGAAGATCATCATGGGTGGTATGAAATTACCACAGGCGCTCATGCAGCATATTACAGTTACCAGTGACCCTCTCTCTGCTGAAGTAATGGCACATACTTGACGTTTATCCTTTAGTCCAACTACATGTGGTATCTTGCTCTGAACTACAGTGAGCATGGAAACGTTTCCACAATACCAACACATGTACGTTTCCACGTTACCCGCACATTGGCCATCTCGAATTTAAGCAGATTATGTTGCGAAACTATTAGTTTAGGTCAGATTGAAAACTGCCTAGACCTTCTTTGTACATCTTTTTATAACCTACCTAATCTAAAGTAACATATTTACAAGATAGTTAGACAAAATTGATGCCTAAAGCTAACCTCTAAAATGTATTGAAAAATCCAGGAAAATAACTTGACTCACTGTGACACTATCCACTGCTTGATTGACTGCTGACTGCTTACAAAGACAAATAAGAACTACTACAAATGTTTACCTCTAATCCTGCTGGCGTGCAGCACTTTATTGGTCAGACACTACACGTTTCCACATTACCCACACGTTTCCACATTTGCACCCCTTCCTCTACCAAATTCCAAAACAGTCAATGAAACAAAGACAGTTTTAGGCAAACGGGACCAGATGACTGCGTTCAGTTACTCACTCGGGTTTTGGGTCCCTCCGTGCAAACACCTGGATAGAAGAGTAGGATCAGATAAATCTCTAAATATTGGCTTAATTTCTTCCATTACAGCAGGTGGTAAATGTAAATGTTCTTTGTGTCTGTATGTTTCTTTTTTCAAAATGGCTTTGTTGTACTTACACCATGAGATTTCATCTTTTGGGCAAAGAGCATTGGATGGATTTTCGTCATTTGAACCCAGATGGAAATATGTAGACCAAACTGCGCGTCTCATATTTTGTAGGTTATTGGTATTCCTTCTAATGGCAAGGCCATAGTACTTCTGGATGTCATTTATGTTAGCATCTGTAAGTCTGTTTCCAATAGGTTTATTGGAAAATCAAAGTAAATATAAACTAATATTAAAATGAAGTGATTATAAACACACGATGAGATTATAAAGAACGTACTGCCTTAGCAACAGCTCTTGTTTTCTTTTATGCAATACCATACAAACTAAAACTCTCAACGGTTATGTCCACGATTGAAATTTTGCAAATTATTTTCGGTGAAACACACAAGATTTAACCTTGGTTAAATAATTTAACTATGGTTAAATTAACCGTGGCTTAAGTGATTTAAAATTTCGAATGCATACCTGTAAATTCGTCTGATACGCCGAGGGAAGTGACGCCGACGGATGTGTCGCCTGGTCCGTGCTGGGCAGAACCTTGTTAGCTTCTGCCTTTCTCATCAGTTGTTGTTTTTTTTCCTCAAGCAGCTCTGATAATGATTTTATAAAAAAATCCATGTTGTTATCTCGTCTGGCACGTATTAGAGAAATCATTTGATCTTTCTGCAACATTTTAAAGTCAGGTTAGGTTAGGGGTACTTACTTAAGATATCAGTGAATTTTGTCAATAACACAATATACGTTTTCCCGATTGGAAAGGTGAACACAGTCATGAACAACTGAAAAAATTACGTCATTAGATTTTTTAAAAAAGGTAAACTGGAATCAGGCCAGGCCGGTCCTAGAAAATTCCCCTCCAACGCCTCCATTGCGTAATAACGTCAACGGCTTTCTTTAAACGCTTTAAAGAAAGATATAAACGCTTTCTTTAAACTGACTGAACTCCTCTTCAAGTTTCCGTTCACCATTCTGCTCCGATCTGCTCAAAAGGACACCAAAAGGCGTCCTGCACAAATTGTGATAAGCACAGAACCTTGAATTATTCAAAAGGAGTGAACACTTGTAGAGATCTCCTTTTTTGTAAGGCTTTTGGCGAAAAGCACATGAACCCTAAGTCTATCATCGACCTCCATGTGGAGTTAACATGCGAGTCTACTATTGACGTTTATCGCATTACACGAATGAGAAGGGAGAAAATTATCTGCTGCCTCTCTTATTCCTAAACACATATATGCCGGATATACCGAGTATAAACGACTTCCGGTAAGGCAGTACGTTTCAAACCCTTAACGGAGTTTTAAACGCTAGGGTTTCGGACACTTGCAAAGAAAAATATATAGAATATTCTGATGGCGAAAAGCACTTGAAGGCTATATAAGATTATCATGTGTCGTCAGGAGGAAACAACAAAAGAACAAAAAAAAAAAAATCAGTGGATTTAATCTCATCACTTTTCCCCACATTCAAATTCAAAGAAAACAAATCAATTGATGATGTTATATTCTGAAGTTTTGATAAATATTTTCTTGTATCTTCAGTGTCAGACATCGCCAGTTGTGGCCTTTGTAGGAGATAACAAACAACTGGAGATAATGATTCGGAGTCTCCCTGATTATATAAGGACATGTAGGATTGTGTGATAAATAGACTTTAAAATTTTCTACTGATCTCAATATTGATCTTGGTGCTGGTATTGTAGTTTCGGGAAGTTAGATAGAAATAAAAATCTTTCATCGCTCTTTATTGCTGATTTTAAGTGTAGGTCAGGAGTGAAGGGTGGTTTCTCTCCTGGCCTGTCTAATTAATCTTCTAGATTTATCATGGTGGGGTCTTCCCAGTGCCACTAGGCCGGCGGAGGCAGCTGATGGGCTTAGCGACCCCACCATACCTTCTAGCTCATTCTACTCTCACTCATTTACTCCACATACACACAACACACACTCTTTCACACACACAAACAAATACACACCTGCAGGGGGTGCAGACAAGCTGCACATAGTGAGAGGACCTAGATGAACCTCGCGGCACCCGAGTCTAACACACACTTACACTTATAGCACTACATTTAACACGCACACGTACGTTTAGGGATTTGCTGTACTTGTTCCATTATGTCTGGGAGTGGCAATACTGCTTGCTTTCCTTTCGCGGAGCCAAGTATGTGGAACCTGCACCATGTTTGTTCATTTTTTCTGATACGTTCTTCTCTTTTTGTTGACTTGGTTGGTACAGGTAAACCAAAATTAGTTTCCGTAGGATCTGAATTTCCTTTCTTCGCCTTTCCTGTCATGATATATTGGCAACTCATAGTGTTTTTTTATGGACAGATAATGTGTGCCCTAGCGGGCTAGCTAAATAGTCTTGGTATTGAGGATGTGCACATTGTAAACGACTGAATGTTGCTGCTTGATGCCGAAGCTCATTCCAGTGAGATGTTGAGGTCTTTTAAGATTCCTTATTTTTCGTTTAATTATTTTTAGACTTTCATTTGGCTTAATATTTTTTCCATTTGCAAGGCTAAATAACGAATCACCAGAAATGTTTACATCCTTTCTTATCACTGTTCATCACCTGTTTCGTTTTAGGAGTACTGTAAGTACTATTGGTACAATTTACAAATTTTTCCCAGGGACATAGAAAATGTGAAATTTTTACAGTCTTCTAAGTTTTCCTTAGTTAAATTATACCCTTTCATCATATCCAAGAGCTCGTCATGTTTATCGCTATTATAGTAATGGCGTACAAGTGCATGTTTAAAATCCACTCACTGGACGCCGTCTAATCAGCAACATTATATGTACAATTATAAGGTGCGTAATTGAATCAAAGGACTCTTTTTTATCTTTATCGTTTTGAAGGTCTCTTAATATCTTTTTCGTTTTGAAGATCTCTTTAAAAGATATCTGTTTTTCCTTCTGTATATGCGGCAACTTTTATAATACGAGCCATTTTGTCAACTCGGTCAACCTTTGCTGACTTTTGGCTTTGGTCCATATACGACGACCTATCGTACTCTTTCCATTTCTTTTCGCTGAGATAAAAAATCGTTTATATTTGTGACAGTCGATCGTTCAATTTCACCAGTCGAATACATGGAGATCATAGCTTCCGTTTTAGCTATGATAGCAGCATCCTTCAAGGGCTGACTAAGGCGATAAGCAATGGATGTTACTTCAACATTGCCTGTATCAGGATCGTGTTTGGCCATTTTTAGTGCTGCTTCAACTAAAGTATTAAAATGAGCCGGATTAAAAACATCTTGTAAACATTTGATGGTTGAATCCACTTTTTGAAATTCGATTAAGGGTCTTGATAAATCTCTAATTTCCCTAATTACGTAATTCTTGTCTGACGGTGCACGACGGCTTTCATAAAATTCACTGCCGAACTTCATAATTATTGTGTCGTGCACAGCCACTTCCATAACATTATGTAATTTTGTATTTTTTAAATATTTTCTTCACCATTTTTTATTTTGACGATAGCATCTTGGTATCGTTGTATGCGTCTCCTGTTTTACTTTTTAATACGGTTATTTGACCTTTTAAGTTATTCTGTGTAACTACTCTTTGTTCTTTTTAAATTCTAAGACGATCCTCCAAAATTGATAAGAGGTTATTAACTGTAATAAAAAATGTATTTACATCAATAACCAGCGATAAGATATAATTATCTAATCTGTTTCACCAAACAGATAGAGCATTTATTAAAAAAAAATCTCAACACGAATTACAAACATTATAGCATCTTGGTATCGTTGTATGCGTCTCTTGTCTTACTTTTTAATACGGTTATTTGACCTTTCAAGTTATTCTGTGTAACTACTCTTTGTTCTTTATAAATTCTAAGACGATCCTCCAAAATTGATAAGAGGTTATTAACTATAATAAAAAATGTATTTACATCAATAACCAGCGATAAGATATAATTATCTAATCTGTTTCACCAAACAGATACAGCATTAATTAAAAAAAAATCTCAACACGAATTACAAACATTACAGTGGATGTAAAATCTTGAAGAAGAGGGATGAGTAAATACATGAACTACCTACTAATATTTACTATAACATTAATTTTTTTTTTTGTTAAAAATTGCAAACTATTATCCAGCCGCACTACTTTTAAAATGACTTTCTCTTTGTTGATATTTTACTTCAGTATTTCTTCTTAAACCTATATATTTTTTTTAAAAACGTTTACACAAGTGGAATAGTTATCAGTAAACTGCCTGAACCAACTTATCTAGAAATGTAATTTTTATTACTTAACTCGTAGTTTTAATTTTAATATACGAGTACATTCCACAAAAAATTTAGTCAGCTTTTTTGTTAGTCAAAGATTTGTCAAAAGAAAACTTAGAATTTTAATTGTTTACCAATAGGCGACATGTACGTAGGCCTATTTTGTAGGATTGTTGTGCAACAACAAAACTGTTGATTCCGAGTCTTCAATTTTTTTTATGGCTGGACACGGCGAAAATCTACATTATTCTAAAAAGTTTGTGCCTACTTAATGACGGTTCTCCTACACATTTATCAGCATCTACTGGTGGATGGGCAGTTGTAGACTTGTCTTTTTGTAGTCAAGTTCTGTCAACAAAGTTTGGGGCAGCGATCATACTCCCATTAATATTACCTTTCGTAACCTCCCTCGTGAGAATCAATATCTAGGACAACACATCCATTTATTGTTTGGAAAAACTTCGTTCTGTATCTGGTCCTAGCCCATGTAATTTATTGATGGTACTTAAACAAACAAACAGAGTACCAGAGTACGGTTTTTCTATTGTTTAAGACTTACAATAATTTTTTTACTTTATTTAAAATATCATAACCTTTTGCTCAATAAATAATTGTCATTAATTCATTACAATAAGCTTTTTGAAATTTTGTTTTGAACTTTGAAAAATTTTATTTGAATTTGGTAATTTTATAATTGGTAGTTTCGTTCTGATCTTGGTTTTGGGCGATGGGTAATCTTTCCAGGGTTTATCATTGCCAAAGCTACTAAATTAACTCAACATTAGATTTAATAAATATATTTCCGTAATTTAGAAAGTTGTATTTGTACGTTGTGTAAAAAAAATTGTATTTCTTTGAAAGAGCAATTTCGGGTTTATTGTGTAGAAATCAAGAAAACTGCTGCCCAAGAATATATAGCGACGCAATTAGCAAGTCTTATATGATGGATGTGATGCAGTAAACAAGGGGGACAATGTTGATCGCGTCCGCAGCATACTTTAAGCTGTACGTGTCCCCTGGGTAGTGCTAAATGATCAACAGCGCCGACAAACGCCTCCCAAGGCCTGTGACAAGTGCAAAATTTGTTCAAAAGATGTGTATGTTATGGACAAAGATCACTTACTGAGCTGCGAGGGCCTGGATAGAGGGAAGCGGGGACGAAGGGACTTTCCTGGATTGTATTGGGAGGCAAGATCCAAAATGGTGTGAACCAAAAGGAGCCATTGGAAGAAGAAGATGTTGTATTTATGCGCTGTTTTTAGAAATTCTCTTATATGATATTTTTGTGTGTAGATATCAAATGTTTTGTAATCAAGAATGTTTGGTACTTTATGTTACACAAATCTTTTCACTTTTGTAACATCAAAATAATAGAGCTGTCAGGAATAAACAATTAGTGAAAATAAGCAGGCTTCTTTTATCGCTAAATTAACAGTCTCGAGTTTGTCTTTAACTAACTTTTCTAATTTCCACCACTGTAATAAAACTAGTGCATTTACGTAAGCACAATTTTTTAAAGAACTATGATTATAAATACACGGTTTTGTTGTTATTTCATTCCAAAATTGTTTTCTCAACACACTTAAATTCGCACAGTAAAAATCATCGAAATTTAAAACTGTAACATCAAATTTTTTCAACAAATTTGAAATAAATTTTTGTTTTTCGAGTCCTTTAACGTACACTGTTGAATTTGAGGCGACCGAAGCAAACGATTTGCCCTCAACGATTCTGGAACTTTTGAACGCTTTCTTAGCTTCAGAAAATGACACTTTATCCCGTGGTGCAATAATAGTTAAAATTGCTTTCTCGTCCTTAAACTTTTGACAGTTGAAGGAACGAGCCTGATGGTCCCCACCACAATTGGGACACTTTGGTTCTTCTGTGCTACTCTCACTACCATGGCCACTGCAACCACAATTCCCACACACCTCAGGCTTCTTGCACGTAGAACTCACGTGTCCAAAGCCCTGACACTTGAAGCATCGCCTTGGGTTTGGCACGTAAGGACGAACAGAAAGCCGTTGGTATCCAGCAAAAATGTAGTCCGGAATACTAGGTTTGCCAAAAGTCAGAATTAGTGAAGAAGTAGGTACCTTATGGCCGTTCTCGTTTCGCATTATACGAAAAACATCAATAACCGACTCACTAGCTAGCTCAGACTTAATTTCTTCTATGTCTACGTGGAGTAAATCTTTGCAAGTAACCACACCTTTTGCAGAGTGGGGCTCCACAGAAACCTTGATTTTTTCGAAAAAGGAAGTCATTTTTAACAGCGACAGACTTTGCTTGCTGATACTGATCTGTATGTACTAGCAGCGTTATGTTTTTTAACTTCTTTATAGAAGGTACGGGACCTGCTCTACCCACAATTGCTTTGTTTATGAGGAAGGGCGACACCTTAGACAGGTCGGAATCTTCCTCCGAGTTTTTAAATCAAGAATCTGGGTAATGGGATTGTATGTTCACAGTACACAATCAAGATGTCCTATGTATGCCTAAGCCCAAGCTAAAAACCAGTCGAAGAGTACTGCTTGAGGTTATAAGCAGTAAGGAAATGAGTTGTAAAAGGATCAGGGAGATCGTCCAAAGTCGTGCTATACCTCTGAGTTGGTTAATAGTAGCTCAACAGTCCAAAGAACGAGAACTTCAGATCAAGGCCCGCCTGTTTGCCATCTTTAGATTGTCCTTTGAATAGTTCGTTTAGTTTGCAGGAGCTGGAATCTGCACTGTCATCCACTACAGATTCAGCTCCAGGTCCCGATAACCTTGTATACTCCATGATTAAAAATCTTCCAACATCAGGCAGGCTTACACTTCTTGCCATATACAATCGAATATTCGTAGAGCATACTTTTCCTGATGCATGGTTGGAAGCTGTAGTAAATCCTCTTCTTAAACAAGGCAAAAAATAAAACTGAACCAAGTAGCTATCGTCCTATTTCCGTTACCAGCGTTCTTTCTCGTTTGGTACTTGGAAACAAACAACCTACTATCTAAAGATCAGTGCGGATTCAGACAGGGACGATCTTCTATGGATCAATTAGTTTTATTAGAGTCTGCAATCCAAAATGCTTTTCTCTTGCGTCGTACGCTAGTGGCTGTTTTCTTCGACCTAGAGAAGACATATGACATGGCGTGGAGAAGAGGAATTTTCAATAACTTAAAATCATGGGGAATACAAGGCAGAATTCTTGCCTTCATTAATAATTTTCTTTCTGATAGGCATTTCAGGGTGCGACTTGGAGCTACGATGTCGGATCGTTTTCACTTAGAGAGAATGGTGTTCCACAGAAGAGTGTACTTAGTGTAACCCTGTTCGCAGTTGCAATAAATAGCATAACCTCTAATGTACAATTCCCTGTCCGATGTTCGCTATTTGTAGACGATTTTGCTATATACGTGAGCACTAGAAACATAGTAACAGCTGAAAGATCCCTTCAATTGGTAATAAATAGATTGCAGTCGTAGACGAGGTCCACAGGCTTTAAATTTTCTG
The DNA here is from genome assembly GCA_022606455.1 of Callitettix versicolor. NCBI lineage: Eukaryota > Metazoa > Arthropoda > Insecta > Hemiptera > Cercopidae > Callitettix > Callitettix versicolor. Next base: position 9,561,942 of record CM040185.1, read on the forward strand.
CTGCCAAAACTCAATGCATTGCCTTCAGTCTCCGTCGACATATTCAGTCACCTTCGATATACCTTGATGGCATAAAGCTTCGGACTACTCCATCTGTTCGATTTCTGGGCCTAATATTCGACGAAAGATTATCGTGGAACCTTCACCTACGCTCAGAGGAAGGTTCCGACCTGTCTAAGGTGTCGCCCTTCCTCATAAACAAAGCAATTGTGGGTAGAGCAGGTCCCGTACCTTCTATAAAGAAGTTAAAAAACGGAACGCTGCTAGTACATACAGACCAGTATCGACAAGCAAAGTCTGTCGCTGTTAAAAATGACTTCCTTTTTCGAAAAAAATCAAGGTTTCTGTGGAGCCCCACTCTGCAAAAGGTGTGGTTACTTGCAAAGATTTACTCCACGTAGACATAGAAGAAATTAAGTCTGAGCTAGCTAGTGAGTCGGTTATTGATGTTTTTCGTATAATGCGAAACGAGAACGGCCATAAGGTACCTACTTCTTCACTAATTCTGACTTTTGGCAAACCTAGTATTCCGGACTACATTTTTGCTGGATACCAACGGCTTTCTGTTCGTCCTTACGTGCCAAACCCAAGGCGATGCTTCAAGTGTCAGGGCTTTGGACACGTGAGTTCTACGTGCAAGAAGCCTGAGGTGTGTGGGAATTGTGGTTGCAGTGGCCATGGTAGTGAGAGTTGCACAGAAGAACCAAAGAGTCCCAATTGTGGTGGGGACCATCAGGCTCGTTCCTTCAATTGTCAAAAGTTTAAGGACGAGAAAGCAATTTTAACTATCATGGAACGGGATAAAGTGTCATTTTCTGAAGCTAAGAAAGCGTTCAAAAGTTCCAGAATCGTTGAGAGCAAATCGTTTGCTTCGGTCGCCTCTAGTAGCAAGAAAACATGCACAAATTGTGAAGAACTGACCAAAACCGTCAAAGCATTATCCGAACAAGTAGCTCAGCTATTAACTTTAATTTCTACGAGTACCACTCCTATAGCCAACAAATCAAAACTATCTGGTATTCAATCGTCTAATTGCGCCATTAAAGAAGTGAAACCCATCCGAAATGAAAAAACCAACTATAAAATTACTGCCTAAGACAGCAAAATCTGCACCTCCGATTTAAATCCACCTACTTCCGACCAAAGATTGTGTACCAAGCAACAAGGTCGGAAAGGAAATAGTACAAAAGTCTCTGTTGATCTTAAGTACTTTCTGAAAAAACCAAATACTGTTCAAAAAAGCTGTTGTTGGTGAAAAAAACACCACCAAGATTGAAAGTAAAAAAATAAAAATTCTAGGGAGCACCTTCGAATGTGTTTCCTTTAAACAATAAACACTCTTCGGAGTCAGACATCATCTACCACAGAAGTGATTCGATGTCCTTGGACTCCGATAAATACTCCTTTTCACAAATACTAAGGGGGGTCGGCCTGAAAAAATCTTTAAAAATTCCATTTTTTTTATTTTGAATTAATATTCTCTGGAGTTTTTGTTTAATAAAAATAATATATATATATATATATATATATATATATATATATATATATATATATATATATATATAACACTTTATACTTTGAAACTGTACAATTAGTCAAAAAAATTATATATGTAGTTGTATACCGACTTTTTTTTCAATTGATTCTGAAGAGTTTGCAAAAAATGTTTCCGAGGTTCTAGATAAAACTGTTACTTGTGGAGATTTTTTATGTAAAAAATGCTACAACCTCTACCATCTTAATTCTTCAAAAAAACGAAAAATAGAAGAAGAACCCACTCCAAGTACTAATATTCAATCTGATAGTCAACCAGGTAGTCAACAATCAGGATTTTCATTTGCTTCTTCTACAACGTTCTCACAATCGTCTGACTCATCATATCACGTCACTGAAAATGTTAAGAAACCAGAGGAATCTATTGAATTACCATATGCTAGGCCTACTGCAACTCATAAATGGTGTTTTCTATGCAATAAAACGAGTGGTATTGTTAATGTTCCGTTTGAAGCACGCAAAAAGATTTTTATATTGAGAAATATTTTTATACCTAATGGTAACCGTTGTTGTAAAGATCATCTTATAAAGAATCGGTTTTACGAAGATGAAATCTGTAATATAAGAATATCTTCTTACAGCAGTTTCGTTGGGTTATCTGACTTAACGAGATTGCTGGATTGTCTTAGCTTAGCTTCAACGAAGCAACTTACAGATCATGTAGCAGATTTTACGATTTCAGAACACCGATTGTACATTTTGACTGGTTTAAATTGGGATCAATTAATTGAATTGCTTCGTTAAGAAATTCAGCAAATAGAACAGTAACACAAGCCTTGGTTGTGTTTCTTTTAAAGTTTAGAAGTGGTAACTCTAATGAAATGGTCTCGGCAATACTTGGTTTAGATAATGCTCAGCAGGTATCGAATTTTTCCCAACAGGTAGGTAAGAACTACCACGGCCAATTAAGAGCAAATAGAACAGCCAATAAGAGAAATTAAAGTGGTACTCTGAGGCTACTAGAAGGAAGAAGAAGAAGGATACATGTAGAATGGCATGGGCTTTATCGGCCCATCGCGGCAGAGATAAGTGTTAAGCTCTTTTACGGGACAGACAATCCTGGCCAGACATGTTTTTGGATACATCTGTTTATTCCGATGAATGCATTGTTTGAAGCAAACAAAACGGAAAAAAAACTATTGTATTCATTGTGAGAAGATAATCAGTAAATTTGCAGAGCATATAGAAGGCAAACATTGGGATTCCCCTATTGGAATGGAACTAAATAAAGTCAACGGAGATGGAAGAGAAAGAAGCGAATTAAAAACTAAAATCACAAATTCTGTTCGTAAAGAAAATCGTACAATTTGCACGTAAAGAAAATCGCCTCTTTGTTCCGATTTTGGCGATTTGTTTTGAGGTTTCCATAATTGTTTTTACCGAGCGATTCATGAATGTTGATATCTCGAACAAATGGTACAGGGTGCACCCAAACGTCACCAGTAGCCCAGGATACTCGAACTAAAGCGAGAATCCCCAATAATTTGGGGGGGGACCTCCAATATCCTGGAGCCGAAGTACTCCAGAATGGGTTCCGGTACAACGTTACGGTTCCCCAAACCCAAGTACCACTGGCAGCCGCTCTCCATGTACTCAAAGAATGAAACCATTTGTATCGATAGACCCAATTATAGGCTCCGACACCCATGTGCTTGCCAGGCGCCTATAGGCTGCTCGGTCCCAGCACCTGTCCCATCAGCGGTCCTCGGCAGTGCTAGGCACACATCAGGTTCCACATACTTGGCCCCGCCAAAGGAAACCAAGCAGTATTGCCACTCCCAGACATAACGGAACAAGTACAGCAAATCCCTACATGTACGTGTGAGTGTAAGGTGTTTAAATCGTAAGTGTAGTGTTGTGAGTATAAGTGTGTGTTAGACACGGGTGCCGCGAGGCTCGTCCAAGTCCTCTCAATAGATGCAGCTAGTCTGCACCCCCCTGCGGGTGTATATGTGTTTGTGTGAGAGAGAGTGTGTGTGTATATATGTGGTGTGTATGTTGTGTGTATGTGGAGTAAATGAGTGAGAGTAGAATGAGCTAGAGGTATGGTGGGGTCGCTAAGCCCATCAGCTGCTCACGTCAGCTGCCTCCGCCGGCACGGTAGATGAGACTTGGGTTAAGCACGTCAGCAAGGAAGATCATGGCGACCGTTTTTTGGGGCAGGAAAGGTGTTCTTCTGGTTGACTTCCTAGAACGTGGAGCAACCATAAACTCAGAAAGGTATTGCCAAACATTACGAAACTTAAGACGAGCTATCCAGAACAAGCGGAGAGGAAAACTGAGTGCAAAAGTGTTGTTTTTGCACGACAATGCCCGCCCTCACACGGCAAATCGAACAAAAGACGTCTTGTCGGCCTTCAAGTGGGAGATTTACCCTCATCCACCCTACAGGCCGGACCTGGCACTTAGTGATTTCCACTTATTCCCGAAGATGAAGACTTGGCTTGCAACACAGCGCTTCGATGACGACGCAGATCTCCGCGCGGGCGTGACTGACTGACTGGCGTCACAGGCGGCGGAATTCTACGACACGGGAATTTCAAAGCTAGTTCACCGATATGACAAATGTCTAAATTTGTTTGGCGATTATGTCGAAAAATAGTATTTTAGTTCCTCTTTCAAATGTATATAATAAAATTTTTTTCCTGTACTTAGTTTTTTTTTTTATCCAAAAACGTAATCTACTTTCTGAATAGCCCTCGTATTATTAAGTTTTTGGCCAAAGAGGGGGTCAATCCGACTGAAATCTTTCGTAGATTGACGGCTCAATACTGGGACAGGACCCTGTCAAGAGCTCGCGTTTTTGCTTGGCACAAGGAATTCGCCGAAGGACGGGAAGCAGTAGAAAACCTCAGCCATGATCGTCGCCCGACCACTTCCGTCACGGACGAAAACATTGATGCTGTTCGGAAGCTCCTGGACGAAGACAGACGTATATCGCTTCGATTTATTGTAGAATAACTCCAGTATGGTAGCGTTCAAAAAATCGTTACATCAAACCTGGAACTCAGCAAAGTATCTGCAAGGGTGTAGTAACATCACGTAGCCAAACGAGTCCTTATCTTTTCACTTCAATATGGAAAACCACGATGAAGAATATTTTTCTGAGTATGCCAACACACTTATCTATGAAACATGCCTGCCCGATGACTTAACACCAATTGAAAGCGAAGGATTAAAATACAAAAGATACTAGATAACACATATACGAACAATCTTTCTCAAGTAAGCTCTTATTATATTTATACTAACACACCACCACATGGGTATGGTACTCAAGCTCCAAAAGTGGCAGAAACTGTAAACAGGTCTTATTCTTTTAACAAGAAACCTGCAGAGAATAGAACAATTAACATTGGAGGATATAATGTGGAAAGAATGCATTGGGACAAGAAAGATGGACCATTCACCAGTGACGAAATCCACGGCAACTTTGCTCCCTCTGAAATGAGGAGCATGTGTGAAAATTTCCTGAAACAATATCATCTAGGAATCGATAGTGCTGTGGATACTGTGATGAAGAAGTTGATGAGCACCAATTCAGATATATTGACAGCAGGACGCCAAACATTCTGTCCTTTCACAAATCAAAGTGTTACGGCAGCAGTAGCTTACAAGAGAGCATGACTTTTTAAGGAAGAATGTTGGTTACATAGGAATGAGTTGCTTTGAATGGATAGCTGCAATAAGGTACCAATAATTATTTGATTTTTATTTAATATAATATCAGTATCATGAAATCTAAAATTGCAAAAAAGTTAATTTTTTATTGAGTAATTAAAAATATTACTTACCGTGTATTAAGTAATCTTATTTCTTTTTAATTTGCAGACATAGAGCCTATAAGCCAGAAAGAAGCTGAGGCGCCAAGCACTTCATACTTGGCCAAAAATAAACGAATTTCAAGATGTTCAGGTACTTTTTTTAGATACTGTATTCAACTTAGATTTTTTTTAAATTAAATTTATTTTTATAATTTTCATTCTTTTCTAATAGATTTTAAGCCTTTTACACATTGCATATACCGGAATGTTTGTGATTCCAGGGTTTACCAAGTGTGCATCATTTTTTCTACATTGTTTTTTTTTTTTATTTCAGAAACAAATGCAAGTAAATTTTTAGCAATTATTTACCCGCACAGAAGGATTAACAGAAATAAAAATTTGAAAACAAAACAAATATTTTCAAAAACAATATTTCAACAAAACAAGGCGATGCTTCAAGTGTCAGGGGTTTGGACACGTGAGTTCTACGTGCAAGAATCCTGAGGTGTGTGGGAATTGTGGTTGCAGTGGCCATGGTAGTGAGAGTTGCACAGAAGACCCAAAGTGTCGCAATTGTGGTGGGGATTATCAGGCTCGTTCCTTCAACTGTCAAAAGTTTAAGGACGAGAAAGCAATTTTAACTATTATGGCACCACGGGATAAAGTGTCATTTTCTGAAGCTAAGACAGCGTTCAAAAGTTCCAGAATCGTTGAGAGCAAATCGTTTGCTTCGGTCGCCTCTAGTAGAAAGAAAACATGCACAAATTGTGAAGAACTGACCAAAACCGTTCTTCCATTTCCTCCTACGTTTCGAAACTTTACCACCAACACGCGGTTTTAATAACGCAAGGCTTTTGTCTTCTGAAAAATACCGTTACTCTGTACGTACTAATCCGTTACTCTACGTACTAATCGTTGTAGTCAATAAATACAATAATTGGTCTTACTAATTACTCGTAATATATGAACATTTTTGTTTGCTCAAGTTTATATATTTTAATGTCATCTAGTTTTAGTATTTAAGTTTATACAGTTTAAAAGGTCTAGCCGGTTAAGATGGTCAAAAGTGCCCCCAAACCTTTTACGAAAATAAAAACGCACTTGTAGAGGATCAAAAACTATCACTATCCCGAAATTTTCAGCCCCCTAGAGTCAAACATAACCTCAAAAAAAATATAAACGTGATTTTCAGTATTTTTGCGATATCTCGGCTTCTAATAATGCTAGAAACTTCTTTTTTTTTTCATTTTGTAGGTTTTTGAAAGACCTACAAGTTGGTATTTTTTTGAAATGTTTTGGCGGGAAATTCAAATTTTTATGAGCTTTTGAAAATTAAAAAAATTCACAGTAATTCGCGGTTTTGGGGTGGAATCACGAAATAATTTTTTATATTTTCTACTTAAAGTAATATTTTTGTGAATTTTTTCAGATTTTTCGAGTTGGGAGAACATAGTAAAAAACGCCAAAAACCATCAAAAACCCATATTTTCAGCTATTTTCCGGTTTTATCCATCTATAAAACATTACATGTCATACCGATGTCATTTTTTAAAATTTTTTTACAATTTTTCAAATGTATTTCTACAGCACTAACTGTCAAAACCCATAAAGAAATATAAAATATAGAATCATTTACAATTTTTTCGGGTAAAAAACTATATGTATACATTTTTTCCACTGTTTTCAGGCTCGAAAGTTTGTTCGAAAATTACGTTAGCCATTGGAAAAGTCCCTTCTATCTTTATTTCTGTAAAATATTTGCATATTTAAAAGGTAAGCGATTTTTCTCTCTTTTCGATATTATTGGTGCTAGAATTATAAAAAAAAGAAAAAAAAAACTAAAAACTTCAGATAAATAGCAAAAATGTATTTTAATCATCCTCATCGCTATCATCCATAATAGTTGTAACAATGTCCGTTTTTTGAAAGATTTTAGTTAAATGCTCTGCTGGTCTTACTATTTTTGAAAGATATCTTCCATGGGAGAGGTAATATACTACTGCAGCAACATGCGAACAACGGCCAATTGTTCTCAAGCCATTTGCGCATTCGCAGCAGTATCGCGAAATTCCTCCGTATCCTATTGAGTTGGATTGGTAATGAATATAGCAATTGTATGTTTTTTTACTGATATGCCGTGATTGTACTTTTACTTTTATGATATTACTAGTTTCTTTCAAGTATTCTAATTTCAACGTTTCATTTTCACCCATAATCTCAGCAAGGTAGGAAATGGCTTGCTGAAGCTGATATGTTCCAGTAAAGAAAACTATCAAGTCTTCTTCAGTCATCTCTGGAAATCATCAATATCAGCTGATGTCAGTGCTTGAAACTGGCTTTTACGCCTACTCTACCTGCTTTTTCAGCTTCCTCAGCCAGAGTATTTACATCAGAGTTTTTATCTTCAATGCGTTTCAAAATGATTTCACTTTCAGAATTTTTGATATCAGACGCTTTCCAAATTGATTGACCAAAAAACAAGCTATTTTGGCATAGGTACCAACATTGGGTATCATTCTGTCATCTAATTGATGATGCAGCAACTTAAACTTTTGTCCTACAATACCATGTATAGCTTCTACAACCCATCGTATTATTGTGACTCGACGAGAATGATTCGATTCAGAAGCATTAAGTTGATTCCGTTTTCCTTTGAGAGAAGGCATCAATACACGATAATTATTTTCTTGTAAATCAGGAAAAACATCTCGAAACTCTTGGTCCAGCACAAACAAATGTTCTGGTTGTAACAAATTTTTAAAATCATCATTATTCATTAAAAGTTCCTTTAAAATGTTAGCATCGTTTTTGTACCAGGATGTATCCCAAGTTCCTCAAATACCAAACACTTGGTTATATTTCCAACATTAAAAGAACAAATGGCTTCATAAGTAGAGGAGGGGGTGCAAATGTGGAAACCCATTTTGTTTTTGTTGAATAAAAAATTTTTTAATTGTTTTTTAGCTTTAAAAAATTGCTTAGAGTAACTTTATAATGTTTTAAATATAAATATAATACTAATTAATATAAAAACTATGCATGTAAAGAATAAAAAACCGTTTTGTCTTTGTAATACTTTTTTTGAAAACTTCATAAAGTGCGGGTAATGTGGAAACGCCTTAAAATTATTGTTACACTGAATTTACTTGCAGAAATCACATACGTAAGTGTCACTTTCACATCCAGCACACAAAGAGTGACTCCACTCTTCACACATTACACCATTTAATACACAATTCTCCCCGAACGTCTTTAGAAAATGCGTCTCCGCAAAAAATACAAAGGGCATCTTCTTTGGTAGTTTTTTTTTCACCAATTGAAGATCCAAATTTGACTCTACTGAAGAGACAAGAAGAGTATCAGTCCAGTTCTTTCTGGGAAGATCATCATGGGTGGTATGAAATTACCACAGGCGCTCATGCAGCATATTACAGTTACCAGTGACCCTCTCTCTGCTGAAGTAATGGCACATACTTGACGTTTATCCTTTAGTCCAACTACATGTGGTATCTTGCTCTGAACTACAGTGAGCATGGAAACGTTTCCACAATACCAACACATGTACGTTTCCACGTTACCCGCACATTGGCCATCTCGAATTTAAGCAGATTATGTTGCGAAACTATTAGTTTAGGTCAGATTGAAAACTGCCTAGACCTTCTTTGTACATCTTTTATAACCTACCTAATCTAAAGTAACATATTTACAAGATAGTTAGACAAAATTGATGCCTAAAGCTAACCTCTAAAATGTATTGAAAAATCCAGGAAAATAACTTGACTCACTGTGACACTATCCACTGCTTGATTGACTGCTGACTGCTTACAAAGACAAATAAGAACTACTACAAATGTTTACCTCTAATCCTGCTGGCGTGCAGCACTTTATTGGTCAGACACTACACGTTTCCACATTACCCACACGTTTCCACATTTGCACCCCTTCCTCTACCAAATTCCAAAACAGTCAATGAAACAAAGACAGTTTTAGGCAAACGGGACCAGATGACTGCGTTCAGTTACTCACTCGGGTTTTGGGTCCCTCCGTGCAAACACCTGGATAGAAGAGTAGGATCAGATAAATCTCTAAATATTGGCTTAATTTCTTCCATTACAGCAGGTGGTAAATGTAAATGTTCTTTGTGTCTGTATGTTTCTTTTTCAAAATGGCTTTGTTGTACTTACACCATGAGATTTCATCTTTTGGGCAAAGAGCATTGGATGGATTTTCGTCATTTGAACCCAGATGGAAATATGTAGACCAAACTGCGCGTCTCATATTTTGTAGGTTATTGGTATTCCTTCTAATGGCAAGGCCATAGTACTTCTGGATGTCATTTATGTTAGCATCTGTAAGTCTGTTTCCAATAGGTTTATTGGAAAATCAAAGTAAATATAAACTAATATTAAAATGAAGTGATTATAAACACACGATGAGATTATAAAGAACGTACTGCCTTAGCAACAGCTCTTGTTTTCTTTTATGCAATACCATACAAACTAAAACTCTCAACGGTTATGTCCACGATTGAAATTTTGCAAATTATTTTCGGTGAAACACACAAGATTTAACCTTGGTTAAATAATTTAACTATGGTTAAATTAACCGTGGCTTAAGTGATTTAAAATTTCGAATGCATACCTGTAAATTCGTCTGATACGCCGAGGGAAGTGACGCCGACGGATGTGTCGCCTGGTCCGTGCTGGGCAGAACCTTGTTAGCTTCTGCCTTTCTCATCAGTTGTTGTTTTTTTTCCTCAAGCAGCTCTGATAATGATTTTATAAAAAAATCCATGTTGTTACTCGTCTGGCACGTATTAGAGAAATCATTTGATCTTTCTGCAACATTTTAAAGTCAGGTTAGGTTAGGGGTACTTACTTAAGATATCAGTGAATTTTGTCAATAACACAATATACGTTTTCCCGATTGGAAAGGTGAACACAGTCATGAACAACTGAAAAAATTACGTCATTAGATTTTTTAAAAAAGGTAAACTGGAATCAGGCCAGGCCGGTCCTAGAAAATTCCCCTCCAACGCCTCCATTGCGTAATAACGTCAACGGCTTTCTTTAAACGCTTTAAAGAAAGATATAAACGCTTTCTTTAAACTGACTGAACTCCTCTTCAAGTTTCCGTTCACCATTCTGCTCCGATCTGCTCAAAAGGACACCAAAAGGCGTCCTGCACAAATTGTGATAAGCACAGAACCTTGAATTATTCAAAAGGAGTGAACACTTGTAGAGATCTCCTTTTTGTAAGGCTTTGGCGAAAAGCACATGAACCCTAAGTCTATCATCGACCTCCATGTGGAGTTAACATGCGAGTCTACTATTGACGTTTATCGCATTACACGAATGAGAAGGGAGAAAATTATCTGCTGCCTCTCTTATTCCTAAACACATATATGCCGGATATACCGAGTATAAACGACTTCCGGTAAGGCAGTACGTTTCAAACCCTTAACGGAGTTTTAAACGCTAGGGTTTCGGACACTTGCAAAGAAAAATATATAGAATATTCTGATGGCGAAAAGCACTTGAAGGCTATATAAGATTATCATGTCTGTCGCCAGGAAACAACAAAAGAACAAAAGAAAAAAAAAATCAGTGGATTTAATCTCATCACTTTTCCCCACATTCAAATTCAAAGAAAACAAATCAATTGATGATGTTATATTCTGAAGTTTTGATAAATATTTTCTTGTATCTTCAGTGTCAGACATCGCCAGTTGTGGCCTTTGTAGGAGATAACAAACAACTGGAGATAATGATTCGGAGTCTCCCCTGATTATATAAGGACATGTAGGATTGTGTGATAAATAGACTTTAAAATTTTCTACTGATCTCAATATTGATCTTGGTGCTGGTATTGTAGTTTCGGGAAGTTAGATAGAAATAAAAATCTTTCATCGCTCTTTATTGCTGATTTTAAGTGTAGGTCAGGAGTGAAGGGTGGTTTCTCTCCTGGCCTGTCTAATTAATCTTCTAGATTTATCATGGTGGGGTCTTCCCAGTGCCACTAGGCCGGCGGAGGCAGCTGATGGGCTTAGCGACCCCACCATACCTTCTAGCTCATTCTACTCTCACTCATTTACTCCACATACACACAACACACACTCTTTCACACACACAAACAAATACACACCTGCAGGGGTGCAGACAAGCTGCACATAGTGAGAGGACCTAGATGAACCTCATGGCACCCGAGTCTAACACACACTTACACTTATAGCACTACATTTAACACGCACACGTACGTTTAGGGATTTGCTGTACTTGTTCCATTATGTCTGGGAGTGGCAATACTGCTTGCTTTCCTTTCGCGGAGCCAAGTATGTGGAACCTGCACCATGTTTGTTCATTTTTCTGATACGTTCTTCTCTTTTTGTTGACTTGGTTGGTACAGGTAAACCAAAATTAGTTTCCGTAGGATCTGAATTTCCTTTCTTCGCCTTTCCTGTCATGATATATTGGCAACTCATAGTGTTTTTTTATGGACAGATAATGTGTGCCCTAGCGGGCTAGCTAAATAGTCTTGGTATTGAGGATGTGCACATTGTAAACGACTGAATGTTGCTGCTTGATGCCGAAGCTCATTCCAGTGAGATGTTGAGGTCTTTTAAGATTCCTTATTTTTCGTTTAATTATTTTTAGACTTTCATTTGGCTTAATATTTTTTCCATTTGCAAGGCTAAATAACGAATCACCAGAAATGTTTACATCCTTTCTTATCACTGTTCATCACCTGTTTCGTTTTAGGAGTACTGTAAGTACTATTGGTACAATTTACAAATTTTTCCCAGGGACATAGAAAATGTGAAATTTTTTACAGTCTTCTAAGTTTTCCTTAGTTAAATTATACCCTTTCATCATATCCAAGAGCTCGTCATGTTTATCGCTATTATAGTAATGGCGTACAAGTGCATGTTTAAAATCCACTCACTGGACGCCGTCTAATCAGCAACATTATATGTACAATTATAAGGTGCGTAATTGAATCAAAGGACTCTTTTTTATCTTTATCGTTTTGAAGGTCTCTTAATATCTTTTTCGTTTTGAAGATCTCTTTAAAAGATATCTGTTTTTCCTTCTGTATATGCGGCAACTTTTATAATACGAGCCATTTTGTCAACTCGGTCAACCTTTGCTGACTTTTGGCTTTGGTCCATATACGACGACCTATCGTACTCTTTCCATTTCTTTTCGCTGAGATAAAAAATCGTTTATATTTGTGACAGTCGATCGTTCAATTTCACCAGTCGAATACATGGAGATCATAGCTTCCGTTTTAGCTATGATAGCAGCATCCTTCAAGGGCTGACTAAGGCGATAAGCAATGGATGTTACTTCAACATTGCCTGTATCAGGATCGTGTTTGGCCATTTTTAGTGCTGCTTCAACTAAAGTATTAAAATGAGCCGGATTAAAAACATCTTGTAAACATTTGATGGTTGAATCCACTTTTTGAAATTCGATTAAGGGTCTTGATAAATCTCTAATTTCCCTAATTACGTAATTCTTGTCTGACGGTGCACGACGGCTTTCATAAAATTCACTGCCGAACTTCATAATTATTGTGTCGTGCACAGCCACTTCCATAACATTATGTAATTTTGTATTTTTTTAAATATTTTCTTCACCATTTTTTATTTTGACGATAGCATCTTGGTATCGTTGTATGCGTCTCCTGTTTTACTTTTTAATACGGTTATTTGACCTTTTAAGTTATTCTGTGTAACTACTCTTTGTTCTTTTTAAATTCTAAGACGATCCTCCAAAATTGATAAGAGGTTATTAACTGTAATAAAAAATGTATTTACATCAATAACCAGCGATAAGATATAATTATCTAATCTGTTTCACCAAACAGAGCATTTATTAAAAAAAAATCTCAACACGAATTACAAACATTATAGCATCTTGGTATCGTTGTATGCGTCTCTTGTCTTACTTTTTAATACGGTTATTTGACCTTTCAAGTTATTCTGTGTAACTACTCTTTGTTCTTTATAAATTCTAAGACGATCCTCCAAAATTGATAAGAGGTTATTAACTGTAATAAAAAATGTATTTACATCAATAACCAGCGATAAGATATAATTATCTAATCTGTTTCACCAAACAGATACAGCATTAATTTAAAAAAAAATCTCAACACGAATTACAAACATTACAGTGGATGTAAAATCTTGAAGAAGAGGGATGAGTAAATACATGAACTACCTACTAATATTTACTATAACATTAATTTTTTTTTTTGTTAAAAATTGCAAACTATTATCCAGCCGCACTACTTTTAAAATGACTTTCTCTTTGTTGATATTTTACTTCAGTATTTCTTCTTAAACCTATATATTTTTTTTAAAAACGTTTACACAAGTGGAATAGTTATCAGTAAACTGCCTGAACCAACTTATCTAGAAATGTAATTTTTATTACTTAACTCGTAGTTTTAATTTTAATATACGAGTACATTCCACAAAAAATTTAGTCAGCTTTTTTGTTAGTCAAAGATTTGTCAAAAGAAAACTTAGAATTTTAATTGTTTACCAATAGGCGACATGTACGTAGGCCTATTTTGTAGGATTGTTGTGCAACAACAAAACTGTTGATTCCGAGTCTTCAATTTTTTTTATGGCTGGACACGGCGAAAATCTACATTATTCTAAAAAGTTTGTGCCTACTTAATGACGGTTCTCCTACACATTTATCAGCATCTACTGGTGGATGGGCAGTTGTAGACTTGTCTTTTTGTAGTCAAGTTCTGTCAACAAAGTTTGGGGCAGCGATCATACTCCCATTAATATTACCTTTCGTAACCTCCCTCGTGAGAATCAATATCTAGGACAACACATCCATTTATTGTTTGGAAAAACTTCGTTCTGTATCTGGTCCTAGCCCATGTAATTTATTGATGGTACTTAAACAAACAAACAGAGTAATATTATCTGATTGTTCTGATACTGTAAATCTTCTAGGGTCATCTCTTGCAAGCTTTTCTTCTTCTACCGCATACAGCAATGCCTTTTGTCGATACAAAAATTTAATTGAAGCAGTCCCGTTCACTGTCGGCCCTTTTGAAGAATATCCTTTAAAAAGTTTGTTTACTTTGCATGAGCTAGAATCTGCATTATCGTCTACCACAGATTCAGCTCCCGGACCTGACAACCTTGTTTACTCCATGATTAAAAACCTTCCAAGGTCAGGTAGGCTTTCTCTCCTCGAGATATACAACCGTATATTCGCTTGGTTGGAAGCAGTAACACATTTTTCCCACCGGATTGGAAGTTTTTTAATTCCATCTTCGTAAAAAGTTCTCGGGCGTTCATTGAGCCATTGGAGCACGAAGGTCTCCACCGTAGAATCGTCTTCGAAACGCTGGCCTCCAAGCGCCTCTTTGAGTGGCCCAAACAGGTGATAGTCGCAGGGTGATAAGTCTGGACTGTATGGGGGATGTTCCATTGGTTCCCAGCCAATTTGATCGAGTGTAAGCCTCGTAGCGTTCGCCGAATGTGGTCGGGCATTATCGTGAAGAAGAATGACGTTTCTCGCCGGTTTAGATTTCCTTTTCCTACGAAAAGACTGTTTTGCGGCCTCTAAAACATCGCAATAATATTGTGCATTTATTGTGCGTCGTTGATGGAGGAAATCGACGTGAAAGGCACCTTGATTGTCGAAAAATACAGTGGCCATTACCTTCCCGGCCGACGATCGTGATTTGGCCTTCAGAGGCGCCCTCTCTCCCCTCTTCCGCCACTCCATACTTTCCTGTTTCGACTCGGGAGTGTAATGGTGAACCCATGTTTCGTCACAGGTGACAATCCGGTTTAATAATGCCTCACCATCTCGTTCAAATTGGGTCAATAGTTGCTGGCAAAACTCCAAACGATTCCGTTTGTGAACGTCGGTCAAAATTCGTGGAACCCACCTTGCAGATACTTTGCTGAGTTCCAGGTTTGATGTAACGATTTTTTGAACGCTACCATAGCTCAACTGGAGTTCATCTGCAATAAATCGCAGCGATATACGTCTGTCTTCGTCCAGGAGCTTCCGAACAGCATCAATGTTTTCGTCCGTGACGGAAGTGGTCGGGCGACGATCATGGCTGAGGTTTTCTACTGCTTCCCGTCCTTCGGCGAATTCCTTGTGCCAAGCAAAAACGCGAGCTCTTGACAGGGTCCTGTCCCCGGATTGAGCCGTCAATCTACGAAAGATTTCTGTCGGATTGACCCCCTCCTTGGCCAAAAACTTAATAATAATTCTCTGCTCCACGGAAACGTGCACTTCACTCTCACTCATTGTACAGTTTTATACTGAAGGGTCCGAACTGAAATTTTGCCCGTCTACGCCCGTCCCAAACCTCCCAGGCTACCTGAAACCCCACCCTTTCTAGTTCAATGTCCAACGGAAAAGTTTTTAGAAAGTCAGTCTCTTTTATATTTGATCAACCCTCGTAACTTAACTTTCTTGATCATATCTTGTAATCAGCAAAATGTTTGTTCTGATTACACCGGAACAATGTGTTAAAAATACCGGAAGTTGTATTAAACCTGGTATTTGTATAAACTGTGGCAATCTGCAACACGCTTCTCTGGCGAAGGATACTAATCCTTTCGTGTCCTCAAATTCCTTTAAGTTCTCGTTCTGCTCACAATGTTTGCAGTTTTTTTAGAAGTCCTTCACGCAATTTTGTTTAAACAAATTTTAAATTTTTCATACATTTTTTCTTGCACAATTCCTTATGCAAACATTTTGTTCTTGACTAATACCAAAAAAAGGCGCAAGTAGTGTGATTGTTCCTCTAGTGCAGGGATGCACAGACTTATTAAAACTAGGGGCCACTCGGGCAAATCATGAACTGATGGCGGGCCGCCAGAAGTATAGGTAATTAAAGACAATAAAAAATGCATATAATGTATTAAAATTGAAAAATAATTTATTAATTTGAAGCGTGGCACTGCATAGTGCTTACAATCTTTTTTATATTTGGGTCAAATTTACTTGTAGCAACACGTAAAACTGCTTCCAAACTTTCATTTGCAAGGCGGTTTCGATTTTTTGTTTTATTATTATTCAGTATTGAAAAAGTTTGTTCACATATATAGGTAGAACCAAATAAGCTGGCACATTTCAGAGCGTTTATGCGCAACTCTTTGTACATATTTTTGTCAATGCAGTGGTAAAAGTTCAACAAGTCTCCCTCGTTGAATTTGTTGCGCAAATCTTGGTCGTTTTGCAAATCGATAATTTCTAACTGCATTGACTCTGGCGCATTTTCAACTGAAATCGAGAAAGGATTGCTGAATATGTCCAACAGAGGTTTCACTTTTTCGAAGTCCGAAAATCTGTCTTGAAAAGAGTGAATCAGAATATCCAGCTTTTCTACATAACTGAAATTAATCGCAGTTTTGTTGAATTTTTCGGCCATTTTCTTATAATTCGGAAAATGATTGTAATTTCCAGAAGTCAGTTGCGATCTGAAAAGAGTCAGCTTGCATTGAAAGGATGATACATGAGCGTAGAGCTGGGATATCAGTTGATTTTTGCCTTGAATCCGTGTGTTCAAGACATTCAAATGATTTGTAATGTCAACTAAAAAAGCCAAATCACACAACCAATCAGGATTTTTAAGTTCCGGGACATCCTTTGCTTCTCCACCAGAAATATTCCAATTTCTTCTATTAAATTTAGAAATCGTTCAAGTGTCAATCCACGACTTAGCCACCTTACTTCTGTATAAAACAGCAAATCTCCATATTCGCTTTCGATGTCATCAAGGAATTGTTTGAATTGCCTGTGATTGAGTCCTCGTGATTTGATGAAATTTACAGTCGAAACTACCACCTTCATGACATTTTGAAATTCAATTTTTTTAGAACAAAGGGCTTCTTGGTGTATGATGCAATGAAACTGCATGAGATCTTCAGCGTTTATGTTTTTTCTTGCAGATACTTTTTTAGCAAAGTAACTAGCCCGGAATTGACACCAATCATAGAAGGAGCACCGTCAGTCACAATTCCCGATAATTTTGATAAGTCAAAACCAGTTTTTGAACACTCATCCAAAAGTACATTGAGTATATCAACTCCTTTAGTTTGACCTTTCAATGAACACATTCCTAATAACTCTTCTACGACTTCAAAATCTTGAGTAACACCTCGTATGAATATGAGTAGTTGAGCTGTGGAACTAATATCAGTTGATTCGTCGAGTGCCAATGAAAAAAATTCAATTATCTTAGTCTTTTCAGTTAATTGTTCCGCAATATTAGCTGACAAAGACATAATTCGTCTTTGGATTGTCATACGATTCAGTTGAATTTTCTCAAACTTTTTTGCTGCTTCTGGACACATTTTCTTAGCGGCGATTTCAATGTATTCTTTTACAAAATCTCCATCATTGAAGGGGCGACTTCGCTTTGCTATCATTCGAGAAATTTCAAAACTAACTTCTGTAGCCGTTTCTGAATCTTCAATGAGTTTTGTGAACACAGTTTGCTGACCAATAAGCTCCCGTTTCAAAGACAACACTTTTTGCTTTCTTAATTCGCCTGTAAATTTGGTAAAAGAAGAATGCTGCGTTTCATAGTGCCTTTTTTTACATTATATTCCTTTGCAATCGCAACAGAATTCTTACAAATTAAACAAACGACTTTGTTATGCAACCATACAAAAAAATATTTCTCAGTCCATATTTCTTGAAACTGCCGATTTTCATCTTTTAGCCTTACGTTTTTTACTAGGTCCTGGCTTGTCCATGTTGCGTTATAATCCTGTCTAGGGTTAACACTGCACCTAAAAACAATTACAGTACCTACTTAAATTACCCATCCTTTTTAAATTACCAAGAATAATTGAATAAATAGGTAGGGAAACATTTATTGATAACAGAGTTTTACTTACGATTTCACAACACAATTATACACTTGACGGGTTAACACTGCAACAGTAGATCTACGTTGAATTTGGATTAAACTATATGCAAGAATGATAAAAAAAAACTTTAATAAGACTTCAAAATAAAAAAAGGGTTAACAAACAACAACACAGAAACAAACAGTTACGGCGGTACAGAAGATCAGACAAAACACAGAACACTACTTCGAGAAGTCTGCCACGTCTCGGTCAGGACTGCAGGACTGAAGGGCTGCCCTTTGCCCCTCCACCTTGCACCTCCCACTCCTCTGGGCTAGGCACAGCTCCTAGGTCCTCTCCTACACTATTAAACTGCTTCTTTCTGTTGACACTATTCGGGACTATTGGGACTAATCCGACGGCGTCGTTTCATTCATGAACTGGCGCGGTATTTGAATAATTTTCATAAGTTTTATGGACGTCTTTACTTTTGAACAAATTTTTTTTGGTTTTATTCTGATACAGAATTCAATATTTTTCGAATGTACGAGAGTATTATTTTGGTGACGGCGGGCCACCAGAATTTCACCGGCGGGCCGCATGCGGCCCGCGGGCCGCGGTCTGTGCATCCCTACTCTAGTGACTTTCCTGCTTGTACAAATGAGGATTTCCGGTAGTTAGATTTATAAAAATAATTACCTTTCATACGCAAGTCACATATAATGGTATCTTCTGTCATTGTTTCCTGGCGACAGACATGATAATCTAATAAAGCCTTCAAGTGCTTTTCGCCATCAGAATATTCTATATATTTTTCTTTGCAAGTGTCCGAAACCCTAGCGTTTAAAACTCCGTTAAGGGTTTGAAACGTACTGCCTTACCGGAAGTCGTTTATACTCGGTATATCCGGCATATATGTGTTTAGGAATAAGAGAGGCAGCAGATAATTTTCTCCCTTCTCATTCGTGTAATGCGATAAACGTCAGTAGTAGACTCGCATGTTAACTCCACCTCAGACTCGCATGTTAACTCCACATGGAGGTCGATGATAGACTTAGGGTTCATGTGCTTTTCGCCAAAAGCCTTACAAAAAAGGAGATCTCTACAAGTGTTCACTCCTTTTGAATAATTCAAGGTTCTGTGCTTATCACAATTTGTGCAGGACGCCTTTTGGTGTCTTTTTGAGCAGAGCGGAGCAGAATGGTGAACGGAAACTTGAAGAGGAGTTCAGTCAGTTTAAAGAAAGCGTTTAAAGAAAGCCGTTGACGTTATTACGCAATGGAGGCGTTGGAGGGGAATTTTCTAGGACCGGCCTGGCCTGATTCCAGTTTACCTTTTTTAAAAAATCTAATGACGTAATTTTTTCAGTTGTTCAAGACTGTGTTCACCTTTCCAATCGGGAAAACGTATATTGTGTTATTGACAAAATTCACTGATATCTTAAGTAAGTACCCCTAACCTAACCTGACTTTAAAATGTTGCAGAAAGATCAAATGATTTCTCTAATACGTGCCAGACGAGATAATAACATGGATTTTTTTATAAAATCATTGTCAGAGGTGCTTGAAGTCAAGAAAAAACAACTGATGAGAAAGGCAGAAGCTAACAAGGTTCTGCCCAGCACGGACCAGGCGACACATCCGTCGGCGTCACTTCCCTCGGCGTATCCGACGAATTTACAGGTATGCATTCGAAATTTTAAATCACTTAAGCCACGGTTAATTTAACCATAGTTAAATTATTTAACCAAGGTTAAATCTTGTGTGTTTCACCGAAAATAATTTGCAAAATTTCAATTGTGGACATAACCGTTTTAAACTAACCGACTAAACATTTTAATATTAGTTTATATTTACTTTGATTTTCCAATAAACCTATCAGCGGATGAAATAAATATTAATTTTAGAACAGAATAGAAAATAATAATTTTAAAAATGATTGAGGAGCATAAAATTTAATAGTAAATATAAAACAAACACACAGGAACAAATTAAAATTTACAAAATAATTTGTGCAGGACGCCTTTTACTGTCGTTGAAGCAACGACAGCAAAGACTTTGCTTTCATCCTGAGGGTTCGACACTATAAATCTTCCTTCATAAAATTTCATCAGAAGAAAAAGTATCCATACCTCGACAGGATCGTTGGCTTCTTTTGCACTTTTTTTTGCTACACATCCCATCCTCATCCGCAAAATATTTCTATTGGGCGTTTGAGCTTGTGCAGTTTTATTCGGTTGCAAGCCCCAGAGCATGTGTAAGCTTATATTACTTGTGTAAGCTGCTTTACCGTTACGTCTTTACCCGCACATTGGCCATCTCGAATTTAAGCAGATTATGTTGCGAAACTATTAGTTTAGGTCAGATTGAAAACTGCCTAGACCTTCTTTGTACATCTTTTTATAACATACCTAATCTAAAGTAACATATTTAGAAGATAGTTAGACAAAATTGATGCCTAAAGCTAACCTCTAAAATGTATTGAAAAATCCAGGAAAATAACTTGACTCACTGTGACACTATCCACTGCTTGATTGACTGCTGACTGCTTACAAAGACAAATAAGAACTACTACAAATGTTTACCTCTAATCCTGCTGGCGTGCAGCACTTTATTGGTCAGACACTACACGTTTCCACATTACCCACACGTTTCCACATTTGCACCCCTTCCTCTACCAAATTCCAAAACAGTCAATGAAACAAAGACAGTTTTAGGCAAACGGGACCAGATGACTGCGTTCAGTTACTCACTCGGGTTTTGGGTCCTCCGTGCAAACACCTGGATAGAAGAGTAGGATCAGATAAATCTCTAAATATTGGCTTAATTTCTTCCATTACAGCAGGTGGTAAATGTAAATGTTCTTTGTGTCTGTATGTTTCTTTTTCAAAATGGCTTTGTTGTACTTACACCATGAGATTTCATCTTTTGGGCAAAGAGCATTGGATGGATTTTCGTCATTTGAACCCAGATGGAAATATGTAGACCAAACTGCGCGTCTCATATTTTGTAGGTTATTGGTATTCCTTCTAATGGCAAGGCCATAGTACTTCTGGATGTCATTTATGTTAGCATCTGTAAGTCTGTTTCCAATAGGTTTATTGGAAAATCAAAGTAAATATAAACTAATATTAAAATGAAGTGATTATAAACACACGATGAGATTATAAATAACGTACTGCCTTAGCAACAGCTCTTGTTTTCTTTTATGCAATACCATACAAACTAAAACTCTCAACGGTTATGTCCACGATTGAAATTTTGCAAATTATTTTCGGTGAAACACACAAGATTTAACCTTGGTTAAATAATTTAACTATTTTTAAATTAACCGTGGCTTAAGTGATTTAAAATTTCGAATGCATACCTGTAAATTCGTCGGATACGTCGGGGGAAGTGACGCCGGGGGATGTGTCGCCTGGTCCGTGCTGGGCAGAACCTTCTTGTTAGCTTCATTCTGTTCTGCCTTTTTCTTCCGACGATTTTGCCTGACCTCATGCAGCTCGGACAACGTTTTCACAACAAAATCCATGTTATCATCTCGTCTGGCCAGTACAAGAGAAATCATTTGACCTCGCTGCAACATTTTAAAGTCAGGTTAGGTTAGGGGTACTTACTTAAGATATCAGTGAATTTTGTCAATAACACAATATACGTTTTCCCGATTGGAAAGGTGAACACAGTCTTGAACAACTGAAAAAATTACGTCATTAGATTTTTTAAAAAAAGGAAACTGGAATCAGGCCAGGCCGGTCCTAGAAAATTCCCCTCCAACGCCTCCATTGCGTAATAACGTCAACGGCTTTCTCTAAACGCTTTAAAGAAAGATATAAACGCTTTCTTTAAACTGACTGAACTCCTCTTCAAGTTTCCGTTCACCATTCTGCTCCGCTCTGCTCAAAAGGACACCAAAAGGCGTCCTGCACAAATTGTGATAAGCACAGAACCTTGAATTATTCAAAAGGAGTGAACACTTGTAGAGATCTCCTTTTTTGTAAGGCTTTTGGCGAAAAGCACATGAACCCTAAGTCTATCATCGACCTCCATGTGGAGTTAACATGCGAATCTACAATCTACTGACGTTTATCGCATTACACGAATGAGAAGGGAGAAAATTATCTGCTGCCTCTCTTATTCCTAAACACATATATGCCGGATATACCGAGTATAAACGACTTCCGGTAAGGCAGTACGTTTCAAACCCTTAACGGAGTTTTAAACGCTAGGGTTTCGGACACTTGCAAAGAAAAATATATAGAATATTCTGATGGCGAAAAGCACTTGAAGGCTATATAAGATTATCATGTCTGTCGCCAGGAAACAACAAAAGAACAAAAGAAAAAAAAAATCAGTGGATTTAATCTCATCACTTTTCCCCACATTCAAATTCAAAGAAAACAGATCAATTGATGATGTAATCATAGATGTTATATTCTGAAGTTTTGATAAATATTTTCTTGTATCTTCAGTGTCAGACATCGCCAGTTGTGGCCTTTGTAGGAGATAACAATATAATGATTCGGAATCTCCCCTGATTATATAAGGACATGTAGGATTGTGTGATAAATAGACTTTAAAATTTTCTACTGATCTCAATATTGATCTTGGTGCTGGTATTGTAGTATCGGGGAAGTTAGATAGAAATAAAAATCTTTCATCGCTCTTTATTATTGCTGATTTTAAGTGTAGGTCAGGAGTGAAGGGTGGTTTCTCTCCTGGCCTGTCTAATTAATCTTCTAGATTTATCATGGTGGGGTCTTCCCAATGCCACTAGGCCGGCGGAGGCAGCTGATGGGTTTAGCGACCCCACCATACCTTCTAGCTCATTCTACTCTCACTCATTTACTCCACATACACACAACACACACTCTTTCACACACACAAACAAATACACACCTGCAGGGGGTGCAGACAAGCTGCACATAGTGAGAGGACCTAGATGAACCTCGCGGCACCCGAGTCTAACACACACTTACACTTATAGCACTACATTTAACACGCACACGTACGTTTAGGGATTTGCTGTACTTGTTCCATTATGTCTGGGAGTGGCAATACTGCTTGCTTTCCTTTCGCGGAGCCAAGTATGTGGAACCTACACCATGTTTGTTCATTTTTTCTGATACGTTCTTCTCTTTTTGTTGACTTGGTTGGTACAGGTAAACCAAAATTAGTTTCCGTAGGATCTGAATTTCCTTTCTTCGCCTTTCCTGTCATGATATATTGGCAACTCATAGTGTTTTTTTATGGACAGATAATGTGTGCCCTAGCGGGCTAGCTAAATAGTCTTGGTATTGAGGATGTGCACATTGTAAACGACTGAATGTTGCTGCTTGATGCCGAAGCTCATTCCAGTGAGATGTTCAGGTCTTTTAAGATTCATTATTTTTCGTTTAATTATTTTTAGACTTCCATTTGGCTTAATATTTTATCCATTTGCAAGGCTAAATAACGAATCACCAGAAATGTTTACATCCTTTCTTATCACTGTTCATCACCTGTTTCGTTTTAGGAGTAAGTACTATTGGTACAATTTACAAATTTTTTCCAGGGACATAGAAAATGTGAAATTTTTTACAGTCTTCTAAGTTTTCCTTAGTTAAATTATACCCTTTCATCATAGCCAAGAGCTCGTCATGTTTATCGCTATTATAGTAATGGCGTACAAGTGCATGTTTAAAATCCACTCACTGGATGCCGTCTAATCAGCAACATTATATGTACAACTATAAGGTGCGTAATTGAATCAAAGGACTCTTTTTTATCTTTATCGTTTTGAAGGTCTCTCAATATCTTTTTCGTTTTGAAGGTCTCTTAAAAGATATCTGTTTTTCCTTCTGTATATGCGGCAACTTTTATAATACGAGCCATTTTGTCAACTCGGTCAACCTTTGCTGACTTTTGGCTTTGGTCCATATACGACGACCTATCGTACTCTTCCATTTCTTTTCGCTCAGATAAAAAATCGTTTATATTTGTGACAGTCGATCGTTCAATTTCACCAGTCGAATACATGGAGATCATAGCTTCCGTTTTAGCTATGATAGCAGCATCCTTCAAGGGCTGACTAAGGCGATAAGCAATGGATGTTACTTCAACATTGCCTGTATCAGGATCGTGTTTGGCCATTTTTAGTGCTGCTTCAACTAAAGTATTAAAATGAGCCGGATTAAAAACATCTTGTAAACATTTGATGGTTGAATCCACTTTTTGAAATTCGATTAAGGGTCTTGATAAATCTCTAATTTCCCTAATTACGTAATTCTTGTCTGACGGTGCACGACGGCTTTCATAAAATTCACTGCCGAACTTCATAATTATTGTGTCGTGCACTGCCACTTCCATAACATTATGTAATTTTGTATTTTTTAAAATATTTTCTTCACCATTTTTTATTTTGACGATAGCATCTTGGTATCGTTGTATGCGTCTCTTGTTTTACTTTTTAATACGGTTATTTGACCTTTCAAGTTATTCTGTGTAACTACTCTTTGTTCTTTATAAATTCTAAGACGATCCTCCAAAATTGATAAGAGGTTATTAACTGTAATAAAAAATGTATTTACATCAATAACCAGCTATAAGATATAATTATCTAATCTGTTTCACCACACAGATACAGCATTAATTTAAAAAAAAATCTCAACACGAATTACAAACATTACAGTGGATGTAAAATCTTGGAAGAAGAGGGATGAGTAAACTACCTACTAATATTTACTATAACATTAGCAGCTGATGGGCTTAGCGACCCCACCATACCTCTAGCTCATTCTACTCTCACTCATTTACTCCACATACACACAACATATACACCACATATATACACACACACTCTCTCACACAAACACATATACACCCGCAGGGGGGTGCAGACTAGCTGCATCTATTGGGAGGACTTGGACGAGCCTCGCGGCACCCGTGTCTAACACACACTTACACTCACAACACTACACTTACGATTTAAACACCTTACACTCACACGTACATGTAGGGATTTGCTGTACTTGTTCCGTTATGTCTGGGAGTGGCAATACTGCTTGGTTTCCTTTGGCGGGGCCAAGTATGTGGAACCTGATGTGTGCCTAGCACTGCCGAGGACCGCTGATGGGACAGGTGCTGGGACCGAGCAGCCTATAGGCGCCTGACAAGCACATGGGTGTTGAATTATGGGTGTCTGAGCCTATAATTGGGTCTATCGATACAAATGGTTTCATTCTGTGAGTACATGGAGAGCGGCTGCCAGTGGTACTTGGGTTTGGATAATCGTAACGTTGTACCGGAACCCATTCCTAAGATTCTGGAGTACTTCGGCTCCAGGATATTGGAGGAAGTCCCAATTTATTGGGGATTCTCGCTTTAGTTCGAGTATCCTGGGCTACTGGTGACGTTTGGGTGCACCCTGTACCATTTGTTCGAGATATCAACATTCATGAATCGCTCGGTAAAAACAATTATGGAAACCTCAAAACAAATCGCCAAAATCGGAACAAAGAGGCGATTTTCTTTACGTGCAAATTGTACGATTTTCTTTACGAACAGAATTTGTGATTTTAGTTTTTAATTCGCTTCTTTCTCTTCCATCTCCGTTGACTTTATTTAGTTCCATTCCAATAGGGGAATCCCAATGTTTGCCTTCTATATGCTCTGCAAATTTACTGATTATCTTCTCACAATGAATACAATAGTTTTTTTTCCGTTTTGTTAGCTTCAAACAATGCATTCAACGGAATAAACAGATGTATCCAAAAACATGTCTGGCCAGTAGTGTCTGTCCCGTAAAAGAGCATAACACTTATCTCTGCCGCGATGGGCCGATAAAGCCCATGCCATTCTACATGTATCCTTCTTCTTCTTCCTTCTAGTAGCCTCAGAGTACCACTTTAATTTCTCTTATTGGCTGTTCTTTGCTCTTAATTGGCTGTGGTAGTTCTTACCTACCTGTTGGGAAAAATTCGATACCTGCTGAGCATTATCTAAACCAAGTATTGCCGAGACCATTTCATTAGAGTTACCACTTCTAAACTTTAAAAGAAACACAACCAAGGCTTGTGTTACTGTTCTATTTGCTGAATTTCTTAACGAAGCAATTCAATTAATTGATCCCAATTTAAACCAGTCAAAATGTACAATCGGTGTTCTGAAATCGTAAAATCTGCTACATGATCTGTAAGTTGCTTCGTTGAAGCTAAGCTAAGACAATCCAGCAATCTCATTAAGTCAGATAACCCAACGAAACTGCTGTAAGAAGATATTCTTATATTACAGATTTCAACTTCGTAAAACCGATTCTTTATAAGATGATCTTTACAACAACGGTTACCATTAGGTATAAAAATATTTCTCAACATAAACATCTGTTTGCGTGCTTCAAACGGAACATTAACAATACCACTCGTTTTATTGCATAGAAAACACCATTTATGAGTTGCAGTAGGATTAGCATATGGTAATTCAATAGATTCCTCTGGTTTCTTAACATTTTCAGTGACGTGATATGATGAGTCAGACGATTGTGAGAACGTTGTAGAAGAAGCAAATGAAAATCCTGATTGTTGACTACCTGGTTGACTATCAGATTGAATATTAGTACTTGGGAGTGGGTTCTTCTTCTATTTTTCGTTTTTTTGAAGAATTAAGATGGTAGAGGTTGTAGCATTTTTTACATAAAAAATCTCCACAAGTAACAGTTTTATCTAGAACCTCGGAAACATTTTTTGCAAACTCTTCAGAATCAATTGAAAAAAAAGTCGGTATACAACTACATATATAATTTTTTTGACTAATTGTACAGTTTCAAAGTATAAAGTGTTTTATATATATATATATATATATATATATATATATATATATATATATATATATATATATAAGTTATATAAACAATTATTGTAAACTTTGCTAGATTTAGTGTTAGACTTAGTGCTAGTGTTAGACTTAGCTATATTTAATGCTGACAGTTTAGCTTTTAACACAGTAAGCATTTTCATGTACCTAGAGAAGAAAGAGCAGAAGCTCAGTCTTAGCTATATTTAATGCAGACAGTTTGGCTTTTGTCACGGTAAGCATTTTCATGTACCTAGAGAAGAAAGAGCGGGAGCTCAGTGTTAATCGAGGTTTCATTCAGTTCGCATCTCAATGCATATGAGAAGAACTTAAATAATTATAATAAGTTTTAAGTGAATATTAAAGTCTCATTGTAATTAATAAAAAGTTGTTTTTTTAAAAAAGCGACATCCTCGAAACCATACCATAACTGGCGCAGTAGGTAGGACACTTCGGGAAAATTAGTGCATATAATTTTTCTTCAGTTTCAACTGTTAACCGAAGTGTCGAACAAAGACCAACCGTTCAATTTAATAAGTGTATATTATTAAATTGAACACAACCAACCGGCAAAAGTGAATATTTGCAACCGTAGAGTGAACATCTACATCCGAAGTGAAGTGAAGTGTTTGTGCGAATTTTTCGTGGCAAGTGCGCGTAAAATGAGCAAAGTATTTTGGATCTTATTGTAAGTAGATCCCACAAAATAGTTTTGTATACTATATACCTACGAATGTATGTTACATCAATTTTATTAAATAATTAACAAACAAAATAATTAAATATCAAAGATCAATTTGTTAATTGAATCAATTGAATATTTTTAAAGATAAACCAAACATAGGTTATCATAAATAATTTGTAGCATTATTTTATAAGTATTATATTTTATAATTTGATTTTTAATTTTAATTTTGATTTATTTTTGTGTGTAGTAATAACTAAATATTACAATGTCTATCCCAACACTGAAGAAAGAATACCTGGACATGATTCCAGAGTTTAACGGAGAACCAACCATTCTTAATAGATTCATCACAATATGTGATAAAATGGTCAATAAATTCTTTGTAGCTGATAACTTAGAAGATTTCCAAAATTAATATTTGTTATCGTCCATATTATCAAAATTAAAGGGGCAAGCTCTTGAAATGGTAGTTAATTCTAATACTTATGCTTGGGCAGATGTAAAAATAATTTTGCTGACTAGTTATTTTGATAAGAAGGATTGTGTTACTTTGAATCTTGAAATGGCAGAATTAAAGCAAGAAAACGGGGAATCACCTTTCAAATTTTATGAAAAGATTCAAAAGCTATTAAAGTTACAGATAGCATTTTTTTGTAAACAGAGAACCATCCGCTAGGGATGTTCTGTGCAAGTATGCACAAAAATTAGCATTACGTGTTCTGTTAAGGGGACTTCAGGACCGCTAGGGTCCCTCATGAGAACCAAAAACCCCACCTCACTTGAAGAAGCACTCAGTATGCTTACAAACGATTTCCAGTTTAAAAACAACAAATTATTCCAAACAAACCGTTCCAACATTACCAACTAAGTATGATCAGAATTTGTAACAATTACACCAAATGTAAAATACTTGTTAGTATTTAGTTCTGTAGTCTTTGGATTAAGTAACCATTGTAACAGTAGAGTAACAATTAAGTAACAGTTAAGTATCAATTGTAAGAATGGAGTTAATTCCAAATACTTTTGCTCATTCTGTAATATCGCATTTACAATTTGACTTTGAGTTATCAATCCTTAAGGGGTAATAAAGCTCAACAATAATACTGTTCTTTACAATAATAAAGAAGCTAGAACACGACAGGATCAACCTAGATACTGTCTCCAGAATTGATCGGAATTCACCCAACACACAGCACATCAGTGTTTGGACCATCGCCTTATTGGAGGACTACTATACTTGGCGTCTAAGAAGCTAATTGGAAGAACTTCGAGGGAAGTTGCTATTCAACCACCCCCGGAAGTTTTGTTTAGGGATGGAGGAGTTATATAAACAATTATTGTAAACTTTGCTAGATTTAGTGTTAGACTTAGTGCTTGTGTTAGACTTAGCTATATTTAATGCTGACAGTTTAGCTTTTAACTCAGTAAGCATTTTCATGTACCTAGAGAAGAAAGAGCAGAAGCTCAGACTTAGCTATATTTAATGCTGACAGTTTGGCTTTTGTCACGGTAAGCATTTTCATGTACCTAGAGAAGAAAGAGCGGGAGCTCAGTGTTAATCGAGGTTTCACTCAGTTCGCATCTCAATGCATATGAGACGAACTTAAATAATTATAATAAGTTTTAATTGAATATTAAAGTCTTATTGTAATTAATAAAAAGTTGTTTTTTTTTTAAAAAAGCGACATCCTCGAAACCATACCATAACTTATATATTATTAAACAAAAAACTCCAGAGAATATTAATTCAAAATAAAAAAAAAATGGAATTTTTAAAGATTTTTTCAGGCCGACCCCCCTTAGTATTTGTGAAAAGGAGTATTTATCGGAGTCCAAGGACATCGAATCACTTCTGTGGTAGATGATGTCTGACTCCGAAGAGTGTTTATTGTTTAAAGGAAACACATTCGAAGGTGCTCCCTAGAATTTTTATTTTTTTACTTTCAATCTTGGTGGTGTTTTTTTCACCAACAACAGCTTTTTTGAACAGTATTTGATTTTTTCAGAAAGTACTTAAGATCAACAGACACTTTTGTACTATTTCCTTTCCGACCTTGTTGCTTGGTACACAATCTTTGGTCGGAAGTAGGTGGATTTAATATCGGAGGTGCAGATTTTGCTGTCTTAGGCAGTAATTTTATAGTTGGTTTTTTCATTTCGGATGGGTTTCACTTCTTTAATGGCGCAATCAGACGATTGAATACCAGATAGTTTTGATTTGTTGGCTATAGGAGTGGTACTCGTAGAAATTAAAGTTAATAGCTGAGTTACTTGTTCGGATAATGCTTTGACGGTTTTGGTCAGTTCTTCACAATTTGTGCATGTTTTCTTGCTACTAGAGGCGACCGAAGCAAACGATTTGCTCTCAACGATTCTGGAACTTTTGAACGCTTTCTTAGCTTCAGAAAATGACACTTTATCCCGTGCCATGATAGTTAAAATTGCTTTCTCGTCCTTAAACTTTTGACAATTGAAGGAACGAGCCTGATGGTCCCCACCACAATTGGGACACTTTGGTTCTTCTGTGCAACTCTCACTACCATGGCCACTGCAACCACAATTCCCACACACCTCAGGCTTCTTGCACGTAGAACTCACGTGTCCAAAGCCCTGACACTTGAAGCATCGCCTTGGGTTTGGCACGTAAGGACGAACAGAAAGCCGTTGGTATCCAGCAAAAATGTAGTCCGGAATACTAGGTTTGCCAAAAGTCAGAATTAGTGAAGAAGTAGGTACCTTATGGCCGTTCTCGTTTCGCATTATACGAAAAACATCAATAACCGACTCACTAGCTAGCTCAGATTTAATTTCTTCTATGTCTACGTGGAGTAAATCTTTGCAAGTAACCACACCTTTTGCAGAGTGGGGCTCCACAGAAACCTTGATTTTTTCGAAAAAGGAAGTCATTTTTAACAGCGACAGACTTTTCTTGCTGGTACTGATCTGTATGTACTAGCAGCGTTATGTTTTTTAACTTCTTTATAGAAGGTACGGGACCTGCTCTACCCACAATTGCTTTGTTTATGAGGAAGGGCGACACCTTAGACAGGTCGGAACCTTCCTCCGAGTTTTTAAATCAAGAATCTGGGGGATGGGATTGTATGTTCACAGTACACAATCAAGATGTCCTATGTATGCCTAAGCCCAAGCTAAAAAGCAGTCGAAGAGTACTGCTTGAGGTTATAAGCCGTAAGGAAATGAGTTGTAAAAGGATCAGGGAGATCGTCCAAAGTCTGCTATACCTCTGAGTTGGTTAATAGTAGCTCTACAGTCCAAAGAACGAGAACTTCAGATCAAGGCCCGCCTGTTTGCCATCTTTAGATTGTCCTTTGAATAGTTCGTTTACTTTGCAGGAGCTGGAATCTGCACTGTCATCCACTACAGATTCAGCTCCAGGTCCCGATAACCTTGTATACTCCATGATTAAAAATCTTCCACTTCTTGTCATATACAATCGAATATTCGTAGAGCATACTTTTCCTGATGCATGGTTGGAAGCTGTAGTAAATCCTCTTCTTAAACAAGGCAAAGATAAAACTGAACCAAGTAGCTATCGTCCTATTTCCGTTACCAGCGTTCTTTCAAAATGGTAGAGAAAATGGTAAATGGTCGTCTCGTTTGGTACTTGGAAACAAACAACCTACTATCTAAAGATCAGTGCGGATTCAGACAGGGACGATCGTCTATGGATCAATTAGTTTTATTAGAGTCTGCAATCCAAAATGCTTTTCTCTTGCGTCGTACGCTAGTGGCTGTTTTCTTCGAACTAGAGAAGACATATGACATGGCGTGGAGAAGAGGAATTTTCAATACCTTAAAATCATGGGGAATACAAGGCAGAATTCTTGCCTTCATTAATAATTTTCTTTCTGATAGGCATTTCAGGGTGCGACTTGGAGCTACGATGTCGGATCGTTTTCACTTAGAGAATGGTGTTCCACAGAGGAGTGTACTTAGTGTAACCCTGTTCGCAGTTGCAATAAATAGCATAACCTCTAATGTACAATTCCCTGTCCGATGTTCGCTATTTGTAGACGATTTTGCTATATACGTGAGCACTAGAAACATAGTAACAGCTGAAAGATCCCTTCAATTGGTAATAAATAGATTGGAGTCGTGGACGAGGTCCACAGGCTTTAAATTTTCTGCTGCCAAAACTCAATGCATTGCCTTCAGTCGCCGTCGACATATTCAGTGACCTTCGATATACCTTGATGGCATAAAGCTTCGGACTACTCCATCTGTTCGATTTCTGGGCCTAATATTCGACGAAAGATTATCGTGGAACCTTCACCTACGCTCGGAGGAAGGTTCCGACCTGTCTAAGGTGTCGCCCTTCCTCATAAACAAAGCAATTGTGGGTAGAGCAGGTCCCGTACCTTCTATAAAGAAGTTAAAAACGAAACGCTGCTAGTACATACAGACCAGTATCGACAAGCAAAGTCTGTCGCTGTTAAAAATGACTTCCTTTTTCGAAAAAATCAAGGTTTCTGTGGAGCCCCACTCTGCAAAAGGTGTGGTTACTTGCAAAGATTTACTCCACGTAGACATAGAAGAAATTAAGTCTGAGCTAGCTAGTGAGTCGGTTATTGATGTTTTTCGTATAATGCGAAACGAGAACGGCCATAAGGTACCTACTTCTTCACTAATTCTGACTTTTGGCAAACCTAGTATTCCGGACTACATTTTTGCTGGATACCAACGGCTTTCTGTTCGTCCTTACGTGCCAAACCCAAGGCGATGCTTCAAGTGTCAGGGCTTTGGACACGTGAGTTCTACGTGCAAGAAGCCTAAGGTGTGTGGGAATTGTGGTTGCAGTGGCCATGGTAGTGAGAGTTGCACAGAAGAACCAAAGTGTCCCAATTGTGGTGGGGACCATCAGACTCCATTGGCTTGGGACCACCTGACATTGAAGATATTAACTCTATTAATGAAATAGTACAAACTTTAACTGAAAATATATTAGACGTAGCACATAAAACTATTCCTCAAACCTCGACTCATCAATCTCGTCCCCCCGTTCCTTGGTGGACTGAGGACTGTAAGAATGCCTTGCTTTTACGTAGACGAGCTCTAAGAAAGTTCAACAGACGACCAACGAGTTTAAATCTTGAGAGGTATAAAATTCTCCGAGCTAGAGCTCGTAGAATATTTAGACAAAGTAGAAAAAATTCTTGGTCCCAGTATATTAACACAATATCAAGAACAACACCATTATGAACTGTTTGGAAGAAACTCCGTTCCGTTTCTGGTTCATCTCCATCAACTCCCTTGATGGGCATCAAACAACGGAACGGAATAATAAGTTTTGATCCTCGAGATATTGTTAATACATTGGGTTTATACTTTGCAGATTATTCTTCGTCTACTTCCTATAGCAATGGTTTTTGTCATTTCAAAAATACTCAAGAAGCAATGCCATTCGTCGTTGGTACGTCTGTTTCTCCTTTGAACGCGCCCTTCTCAATAGAAGAGCTGGAATCTGCACTGTCATCCTCTTCAGATTCAGCACCAGGCCCTGATAACCTTGTATATT
This sequence comes from Callitettix versicolor, assembly GCA_022606455.1. NCBI lineage: Eukaryota > Metazoa > Arthropoda > Insecta > Hemiptera > Cercopidae > Callitettix > Callitettix versicolor. The sequence goes on from CM040185.1 coordinate 9,595,162, forward strand.
CCATGATTAAAAATCTTCCAACATCGGGGAGGATTTCCCTCCTGAAGATATACAATCGTATGTTTGAGGAACACTCTTTCCCTGATGTTTGGTTGGAAGCAACAGTGATTCCTATTCTTAAGCCAGGCAAAGATAAAACTGATCCAAACAGCTACCGCCCTATTTCTCTTACAAGTGTGCTATGCAAGCTAGTGGAGAAAATGGTAAATCGCCGTCTTGTTTGGTATTTAGAAAATAATAATTTACTCTCTAAGGACCTGTGTGGTTTTAGGCAAGGGCGATCTTCCATCGATCAGTTAGTTTTATTAGAATCTGCAATCCAAAATGCCTTTCTGTTACGTCAAACACTTGTTGCAATATTCTTTGACCTAGAGAAGGCATATGATATGGCTTGGAGAAGTGGAATACTAAATACATTAAAATCATGGGGTATACAAGGTAATATACTAGGTTTTATTAAAAATTTTCTCTCAAACAGATATTTCAGAGTACGCCTTGGATCTACATTGTCAGATCGTTTTCGGTTAGAGAATGGCGTCCCGCAGGGAAGTGTACTTAGTGTGACCTTGTTTGCCGTTGCTATCAATAGTATAACTACTAATGTGCGGTCTCCTGTTCGCTGTTCTCTATTTGTGGATGACTTTGCAATTTATGTTGGTGCTAGAAGTTTGGCCACAGCTGAAAGAACATTTCAGCTTACAGTAACTAGATTGCAGTCATGGACGAATTCTACTGGGTTTAAATTTTCTGCCGCTAAAACTCAATGTATTGCCTTCAGTCGCCGTCGACAGATTCGAACTCCTTCAATATTTCTCGATGGTACAGAAATTCGGACCATTCCATCTGTTCGATTTTTGGGGTTAATATTCGACCAAAGACTATCATGGAACCCTCATTTGCGTGATTTAAAGTTACGATGTAACAAAATTCTCGATATGTTGAGGGTGCTTAGTGGTTCTCGATGGGGCGCTGATAGGACCTGTATGCTGATGTTTTACCGTGCGGTGATTCGTTCGCGAATTGATTATGGCAGCATTGTATATTCGTCTGCATGACCATCCGTATTAAAAAAAAATAGACCCAGTCCATCCCTCTGCAATACGACTCGTCTCTGGAGCCTTCCGTTCTAGTCCTGTTGTAAGCATTTCTAGCCGAGACTGGGGAACCTTCACTCTTTCGACGGAGACAGAAACTACAGTTAACTTATGTAAGCAATTTATCATCTAAACCTTGGCACCCTGCTTTTAATACAGTTTTCAAAAATCAATTGGTGCGACAGTATGAAACTCGACCGAATGCTACTGCTCCTCTTGGTATTAGAACTTCCCGTATTTTTGATGACTTACGTATTGAACTACCCCCAATGTTTGAAAGGTCCTTTTGTCTTGTCCCTCCATGGAAAATCAATATGCCGACCTTTGATTTCTCCTTGTGTGCATACCAGAAAGACAACACTCCTAACATTGTGTATTGGATTAGCTGAGTGTATTGAATTCTCTCTTGGAACCGGATCACATTCTTTTAAAATGTGAACGAAAATTATAGGGACATGTTCAGGTATTTGGATTGCGCGCGATGTTCGATCATCGTTTATGTTTTCTTGGAAGGCGCTGAAATGACAATTAATTTTTAAAAAATATGGTGTACTTTATCGTAATTTAGTTTTAAAGCATTTTGTACGCCTTGCAAATAAGATGTAATTATTTTCAACTTTTCTCGTACTTGACGATTTAATGACAAAAATGAATCTGAAGGTAATAGTGTTAGAAGTTGGGTAAGTTTATGGAGACAGTGTGCTTAACGATCTCAAAGTCAGACATTCAGTCGCTTGCATAGACTTGCATCTACTTCTTCCGGCGCCATACTTTAAAATAGGACACAAACACCTATTTATTCACAAAAACATAATTGTGTTTACTATTCTATACAGTTTTTTGCACAGTTACAAATTTTTGAAAACTTTTTTTTTTGTTCTTGAAAACGTGTATTTTTTCAAATATCACGGATAATGCGGCAAAGGAAGCACGCAACGTGCTTGAAGGATCTGCCGCCTTCAAGCACGCAACGTGTTGTTCAGATTTTATTTGCTAAGCGAAACATCTTCTGCATTCGCTTTTGGAAAATGAATGGGTATCTTTGGGCAATAACAAATTGAGGATAATCAAGAATACTGTTCATCCTTGGGGGTCATCCATACGTGTTAGTCGTAGGGAAGAGGTGGTTGTTACCCGTCTTCGCATTGGATTCAAAGTTGACGCATGGATTTCTCATGGCGCGCGGGGGCCCACCTACATGTCAGTTTTCAAATGATATCATCACAATCAAACATTTTCTTCTGGATTGTGATGGTTTCAGAAGCATACGTCAAATGTGTGTAGTGGATTCCTGTATGGAGATAATTTTAAAAGATTATTCGTCGGTCATTGATCGAGTTAATTTTGTACGTCGAATAAATGTTTTTGAATTACTCTAGCTATGTTATTGTTGAACAGCATAACAGTGTAAATATTTTTTTTCTGTTAATCCTTTATAAAGTTTATATATTTAAATAATGTTCTCTAGTGGCTATAGGGTTTTAGTTTTTAGCCGCCTCGGTGGCCTATTGATAGCGTACTGGGCTGTCACCCCAAGGACTCAGGTTCGATTTCCGGCCAGGGCTTGGCATTTTTATACGTTATAAATCATGCTATCGTCTGCATTAGCCCAAGTGTGCGGAATAGTCGGACGTTAAAAAAAAAAAAAAAAAAAAAAAATATATATATATATCCGTGTTAAAAGAATGGACGGCGATGATAGCCTTTATGTGCTTTTCGCCAAAAGCCTTAATTAAAAAGTTTTTCTGTAATGCGTTACAGGAATTTTTTATTTCTTAACTGAAATATTACTCGAATATTATGTATCATTTAAAGGGGAAAATTCAACGATTCTTTGAACATATAATTCAAGTTCCAATCCCTGTAAACGACTTCGACTTGTGTGTTACAGATAACTCAAATTTCAGGGTAACTTGCAGTCGATTTGAATTTTATTACCGGTTTTTCTATTGTTTAAGACTTACAATAATTTTTTATACTTTATTTAAAATATCATAACCTTTTGCTCAATAAATAATTGTCTTTAATTCATTACAATAAGGTTTTTGAAATTTTGTTTTGAACTTTGAAAAATTTTATTTGAATTTGGTAATTTTATAATTGGTAGTTTCGTTCTGATCTTGGTTTTGGGCGGGGCGATGGGTAATCTTTCCAGGGTTTATCATTGCCAAAGCTACTAAATTAACTCAACATTAGATTTAATAAATATATTTCCGTAATTTAGAAAATTGTATTTGTACGTTGTGTAAAAAAAAATTGTATTTCTTATGAAAGAGCAATTTCGGGTTTATTGTGTAGAAATCATTTCGAGCTTACGTTCCAAACCCGAGAAGATGCTTTAAGTGTCAGGGGTTTGGACACGTGAGTTCTACATGCAGAAAGCCCGAAGTATGTGGTAATTGTGGTTCGAATGGCCATGGTGGTGACAATTGCACGGATGACCCAAAGTGTTCCAATTGTGGTGGCGATCATCCGGCTCGTTCCTTCAGCTGCCCCAAGTATAAGGACGAGAAAGCAGTTTTGACTATCATGGCAAGGGATAAAGTTTCATTTTCAGAAGCTAAAAAAATATTCAAAAGTTCCAGAATAATTGAGGGTAAGTCGTTTGCGTCGGTCGCGTCTAGTAGCAAGACCTCATGTAGAAATTGCGATGAACTGACTAAAACTGTTAAAGCACTGACTGAGCAAGTAGCTCAGCTGTTATCCGTAATTTCAACTGTTACCACTCCTGCTTCCAGTACATCTGATCAATCTATGTCTATCTCTTCTAAAGAAAATCAGTCGAAAATCTCTAAAAATCAAGCTCCAAAGTCACTTGTGACTAAATCTTCAAAACCTACTCTTCCTGAAGCAGTTCCATCTGCTTCAAAAATGATGGTCCGAACTAAGTCACAAGTGGTAAAACCGACAGTAAAGTCTGTTTCTCCTGGACTTGCTTACTTTTAAAAAAATCAAATACATACCCACCAGTAGTTGGGTCTAAGGATGCGGATAAGAAATTAGTTAAAAATACCTCTAAGCAAGTTAAAAAACTAAAACTAAAACTGAAGCCGTATCAAAAGCGACTTCTGCCAAAACAAATGTATCTACAGAGTCAGACATGAATCACAGTAGTGATTCGATGTCGGTAGACTCTGATAAATCAAAAGTTGTACATGACAAAAACGAACAGAACCCGCTGCTATATTAATTTATTTTACTTCAATGTCTGCATTTCCAATTAATAACAATGTGGTACAGTGGAATATTAATGGGATAAGAAGCCATATGGAAGACCTCAAAGTTCTTGTGCGAGATTCATCGCCTTTAATACTTTGTCTCCAAGAGACGCACTTGCATGAATCCCACACCTTCAATTTTAGGGGTTATTCTATTTTCAGAACAGATTTCGTCACTGAGGAAAGAGCCAGAGGTGGCGTAGCCATATTGGTTCACAACTCTGTCCAGTCCATATCTGTCAATATAATAACTCCTTTACAAGCTGTTGCCGTTCAGATTACCGTTCCATTCAAAGTTACCGTCTGTTGCCTTTACTTGCCGCCTAGTTACAATTTCCAACATCATGAAGTATATGATTTAATATCTCAGTTCCCACAACCGATTTTATTGACAGGTGATTTTAACGCTCACCATACTTCATGGGGTTCCTTATCCTGTAACTCAAGGGGATTACGAATCGAAGGAATACGGTCAAACTTAGATTTGTGTCTCCTAAATGACGGTTCCCCGACTCATTTATCAGCATCTACTGGCGGATGGACAGTTGTCGACTTGTCATTTTGTAGTCCAGTTTTGGCAACAAAGTTTGAATGGTCGGTGTTACCAGATCTGTATGGCAGTGACCATAATCCCATTAATATTTCATTTTGTACTTTACCTCATGTGCAACGACGCCTGCCGCGTTGGATCCTTAAAAAGGCAAATTGGGAAGAATTTACAAAAAGATTTGTATCACCAGACATTGAAGTGAACTGCATTAACACAGTGGTCAAGAAAATCACCAGTACGATTTTAAATGTAGCCAAGGATGTTATCCCTAAAACATCCGCAAACCCACCTCGTCCATCTGTTCCTTGGTGGAACGAGGACTGTAAGGAGGCTTTGCGTCTACGCCGAAAAGCACTACGGATATTCAACAAAAGCCCGACAGATGAAAATCTTGAGCGATACAAAATTCTTAGAGCTAAAGCTCGAAGAATTTTTAGACAAAGTAGAAAGGAATCTTGGTCGCAATATATCGGAACAATATGCAGAACAACGCCAACATCTGTCGTCTGGAAGAAACTGCGCTCTATATGGCCGTGTTCCATCAACGGAGTTGATGGGTCTTAAACGGCCGAATGGAGAGTTAGTTTCTCAGTGTTCCGATATTGTAAATTTATTAGGATCATCTTTTGCTAGCTATTCCTGTTCTACGGCGTATAACGCTGCCTTTCGTAAATACAAAAGTGCAGTGGAACCATTGCCGTTCACCATCGGTATTTCTGACGACTCTCCTCTTAATAGGCTGTTTACTCTGCATGAGCTGGAATCTGCACTGTCTTCAACGAAGGACACAGCTCCCGGTCCTGACAACCTCGTATATTCCATGATCAAAAACCTTCCAGCGTCAGGTAGGCTTGCCCTCCTCGAGATATACAATCGTATATTCGATGAACATACTTTCCCTGACGCTTGGTTGGAAGCAATAGTAATTCCTATTCTTAAGCCAGGTAAAGATAAAACAGATGCAAGTAGCTATCGTCCGATTTCTCTTACCAGCGTTCTTTGCAAGCTGGTAGAGAAAATGGTAAATCGTCGCCTTGTTTGGTATTTGGAAACCAACAATTTACTTTGCAAAGACCAGTGCGGCTTTAGGCAAGGACGATGTTCTGTGGATCAATTAGTGTCTTTGGAAGCTGCAATACAAAATGCGTTTCTCTTGCGTCAAACACTAGTAGCTGTTTTTTTCGACCTAGAGAAGGCATACGACATGGCTTGGAGAAGGGGAATTTTGAACACTTTAAAATCATGGGGTATACAAGGCAGGATTCTGTATTTTATCCAAAACTTCCTTAGTAATAGGTATTTTAGGGTGCGTCTTGGTAATACGCTATCAGATCGCTTCTACTTAGAGAATGGTGTTCCACAGGGGAGTGTACTTAGTGTTACTCTGTTTGCTATTGCAATCAATAGCATAACGTCTAACGTACGGTCCCCTGTCAGATGTTCTCTCTTTGTAGACGATTTTGCTATTTACGTAAGCACCAGAAACATGGCAACAGCTGAAAGATCCCTTCAGCTGGTAATAAATAGGTTGCAGAACTGGACGAGAACTACTGGCTTTAAATTCTCCGCTGCTAAAACTCAGTGTATTGCTTTCAGTCGCCGTCGACAGATCCAGGCTCCGTCGTTATATCTTGATGGTATACAGCTTCGGACTTCTCCATCCGTTCGATTCTTGGGTCTAATACTCGACGAAAGGCTCTCGTGGAGCCCTCACGTGCGTGATTTAAAATTAAGATGTAATAAAATCCTGGATATGTTGAGGGTTCTTAGTGGGTCTCGATGGGGTGCTGATAGGACCTGTATGCTGATGTTTTACCGTGCCGTAATTCGTTCGCGAATTGATTATGGCAGCATTGTTTATTCATCTGCTAGACCATCGATTTTAAAGCAACTAGATCCCGTCCATAACTCTGCAATCCGCCTTGTTTCTGGTGCTTTCCGTTCAAGTCCCGTCGTGAGTATTCTCGCCGATGCTGGGGAACCTTCACTCTCTCGACGGAGACAGAAACTACAGTTAACTTATTTAAGCAATTTATCATCTAAACCATGGCACCCTGCTTTTAATACAGTTTTCAAAAATCAATTGGTGCGACAGTATGAAACTCGACCGAATGCTACTGCTCCTCTTGGTATTAGAACTTCCCGTATTTTTGATGACTTACGTATTGAACTACCCCAATGTTTGAAAGGTCCTTTTGTCTTGTCCCTCCGTGGAAAATCAATATGCCGACCTTTGATTTCTCCTTGTGTGCATACCAGAAAGACAACACTCCTAACATTGTGTATCAACGTGAGTTTTTTCGACTGACTAGTTCATATCCATCTGTTAAATTTATTTTCACAGATGGCTCTAAGATGAATAACAATGTTGGGTGCGCATTTTACTCACTGGACGAAACGTATAAGTATGGATTACCCTCAACTTGTAGTGTCTTTACAGCCGAACTCTTTGCCATCTTAAAGGCTCTGAACACTATTGAATTCGATAGTTTGCATTTCGTAGTTTGTTCTGATTCAAAAAGTGCCCTCCAGGCAGTCCGGGATATGTATTCGGTAAACCCTCTGGTTCAAGATATTCTGTGCTCTGTCCATAGACTTGAACTACGAGGTGCAAGAGTATCATTTATCTGGATTCCTGGTCACTGTGGAATATTAGGAAACACTGTAGCGGATAATGCGGCAAAGGAAGCAACTTTTATGCTGCCATGCACTGAACGTGTAATAGTGTCTGACTTTCTTTGTCACGTAAAACATTTAATTCATCTACAGTGGGAAAATGAATGGGCAGCTACAAGCTGTAACAAATTGAGGGTAATTAAAAGTACTGTTCGTCCTTGGGGTCGTCAATACGTGCAAGTCGTAGAGAAGAGGTGGTGATCACCCGCCTTCGCATCGGTCACTCCATGTTAACGCATGGATTTCTGATGGAACGCGGGGACCCACCTAAATGCGAGTTCTGTAGGGAAACCATCACAATAAGACATATATTGCTCGATTGTGATGGTTTCCAAAATGTGCGTTTTATGTGTGGTCTGAGCAACTGTTTGCAGACGATGTTGGGAGATAGTGCCTCGGCCGTTGACCGGGTTCTAGACTTCCTTCATCGTCTGAATGTTTTAAATAAAATTTAATTTATATAGTTGTTATTTCTTGTGTTATTTATTTATTTATTTTATCTAAAAGCTTTATTTCTGTTATGTTTATGCATAGTTTTAAGAAATGTTATTAAATTTTATTGATTATTTATTGTTATTTAGTTCTTAAGTGTAATATAATCTATACCTGTTATCTAAATTTTTAATTTATTTTAATGTTATAGTTTGTTGTTGTTGTTTTATTCTTACGTAAAATTTTGTTTAAATTTTGTTTTAAGTACTTTCATTTTTCGTTACGGCGATGATAACCCGAATGGTTTTTCGCCGAAAAAAAAAAAAAAAAAAAAAAAAAAAAAAAAAAAATCAAGAAAAGTACTGCTTAAGAATATATAGCGACGCAATTAGCAAGCCTTATATGATGGATGTGATGCAGTAAACAAGGGGGACAATGTTGATCGCGTCCGCAGCATACTTTAAGCTGTACGTGTCCCCTGGGTAGTGCTAAATGATCAACAGCGCCGGCAAACGCCTCCTAAGGCCTGTGACAAGTGCAAAATTTGTTCAAAAGATGTGTATGTTATGGACAAAGATCACTTACTGATCTGCGAGGGCCTGGATAGAGTGAAGCAGGGACGAAGGGACTTTTCTGGATTGTATTGGGAGACAAGATCCAAAATGGTGTGAACCAAAAGGAGCCATTGGAAGAAGAAGATGTTGTATTTATGCGCTGTTTTTAGAAATTCTCATATATATTTTTGTGTGTAGATATCAAATGTTTTGTAATCAAGAATGTTTGGTACTTTATGTTACACAAATCTTTTCACTTTTGTAACATCAAAATAATAGAGCTGTCAGGAATAAACAATTAGTGAAGATAAGCAGGCTTCTTTTATCGCTAAATTAACAGTCTCGAGTTTGTCTTTAACTAACTTTTCTAATTTCCACCACTGTAATAAAACTAGTGCATTTACGTAAGCACAATTTTCTAAAGAACTATGATTATAAATACACGGTTTTGTTGTTATTTCATTCCAAAATTGTTTTCTCAACACACTTAAATTCGCACAGTAAAAATCATCGAAATTTAAAACTGAACATCAAATTTTTTCAACAAATTTGAAATATTTGTTTTTCGAGTCCTTTAACGTACACTGTTGAATTTGAGGCGACCGAAGCAAACGATTTGCCCTCAACGATTCTGGAACTTTTGAACGCTTTCTTAGCTTCAGAAAATGACACTTTATCCCGTGGTGCAATAATAGTTAAAATTGCTTTCTCGTCCTTAAACTTTTGACAGTTGATGGAACAAGCCTGATGGTCCCCTCCACAATTGGGACACTTTGGGTCTTCTATGCAACTCTCACTACCATGGCCACTGCAACCACAATTCCCACACACCTCAGGCTTCTTGCACGTAGAACTCACGTGTCCAAAGCCCTGACACTTAAAGCATCGCCTTGGGTTTGGCACGTAAGGACGAACAGAAAGCCGTTGGTACCCAGCAAAAATGTAGTCCGGAATACTAGGTTTGCCGAAAGTCAGAATTAGTGAAGAAGTAGGTACCTTATGGCCGTTCTCTTTTCTCATTATACGAAAAACATCAATAACCGACTCACTAGCTAGCTCAGACTTAATTTCTTCTATGTCTACGTGGAGTAAATCTTTGCAAGTAACCACACCTTTTGCAGAGTGGGGCTCCACAGAAACCTTGATTTTTTCGAAAAAGGAAGTCATTTTTAACAGCGACAGACTTTGCTTGCTGATACTGATCTGTATGTACTAGCAGCGTTCCGTTTTTTAACTTCTTTATAGAAGGTGCGGGACCTGTTCTACCCACAATTGCTTTGTTTATGAGGAATGGCGACACCTTAGACAGGTCAGAACCTTCCTCCGAGTTTTTAAATCAAGAATCTGGGGGATGGGATTGTATGTTCACAGTACACAATCAAGATGTCCTATGTATGCCTAAGCCCAAGCTAAAAACCAGTCGAAGAGTACTGCTTGAGGTTATAAGCCGTAAGGAAATGAGTTGTAAAAGGATCAGGGAGATCGTCCAAAGTCGTGCTATACCTCTGAGCTGGTTAATAGTAGCTCTACAGTCCAAAGAACGAGAACTTCAGATCAAGGCCCGCCTGTTTGCCATCTTTAGATTGTCCTTTGAATAGTTCGTTTACTTTGCAGGAGCTGGAATCTGCACTGTCATCCACTACAGATTCAGCTCCAGGTCCCGATAACCTTGTATACTCCATGATTAAAAATCTTCCAACATCAGGCAGGCTTACACTTCTTGCCATATACAATCGAATATTCGTAGAGCATACTTTTCCTGATGCATGGTTGGAAGCTGTAGTAAATCCTCTTCTTAAACAAGGCAAAGATAAAACTGAACCAAGTAGCTATCGTCCTATTTCCGTTACCAGCGTTCTTTCTCGTTTGGTACTTGGAAACAAACAACCTACTATCTAAAGATCAGTGCGGATTCAGACAGGGACGATCTTCTATGGATCAATTAGTTTTATTAGAGTCTGCAATCCAAAATGCTTTTCTCTTGCGTCGTACGCTAGTGGCTGTTTTCTTCGACCTAGAGAAGACATATGACATGGCGTGGAGAAGAGGAATTTTCAATACCTTAAAATCATGGGGAATACAAGGCAGAATTCTTGCCTTCATTAATAATTTTCTTTCTGATAGGCATTTCAGGGTGCGACTTGGAGCTACGATGTCGGATCGTTTTCACTTAGAGAATGGTGTTCCACAGAGGAGTGTACTTAGTGTAACTCTGTTCGCAGTTGCAATAAATAGCATAACCTCTAATATACAATTCCCTGTCCGATGTTCGCTATTTGTAGACGATTTTGCTATATACGTGAGCACTAGAAACATAGTAACAGCTGAAAGATCCCTTCAATTGGTAATAAATAGATTGCAGTCGTGGACGAGGTCCACAGGCTTTAAATTTTCTGCTGCCAAAACTCAATGCATTGCCTTCAGTCGCCGTCGACATATTCAGTGACCTTCGATATACCTTGATGGCATAAAGCTTCGGACTACTCCATCTGTTCGATTTCTGGGCCTAATATTCGACGAAAGATTATCGTGGAACCTTCACCTACGCTCGGAGGAAGGTTCCGACCTGTCTAAGGTGTCGCCCTTCCTCATAAACAAAGCAATTGTGGGTAGAGCAGGTCCCGTACCTTCTGTAAAGAAGTTAAAAACGGAACGCTGCTAGTACATACAGACCAGTATCGACAAGCAAAGTCTGTCGCTGTTAAAAATGACTTCCTTTTTCGAAAAAAATCAAGGTTTCTGTGGAGCCCCACTCTGCAAAAGGTGTGGTTACTTGCAAAGATTTACTCCACGTAGACATAGAAGAAATTAAGTCTGAGCTAGCTAGTGAATCGGTTATTGATGTTTTTCGTATAATGCGAAACGAGAACGGCCATAAGGTACCTACTTCTTCACTAATTCTGCCTTTTGGCAAACCTAGTATTCCGGACTACATTTTTGCTGGATACCAACGGCTTTCTGTTCGTCCTTACGTACCAAACCCAAGGCGATGCTTCAAGTGTCAGGGCTTTGGACACGTGAGTTCTACGTGCAAGAAGCCTGAGGTGTGTGGGAATTGTGGTTGCAGTGGCCATGGTAGTGAGAGTTGCACAGAAGAACCAAAGAGTCCCAATTGTGGTGGGGACCATCAGGCTCGTTCCTTCAATTGTCAAAAGTTTAAGGACGAGAAAGCAATTTTAACTATCATGGCACGGGATAAAGTGTCATTTTCTGAAGCTAAGAAAGCGTTCAAAAGTTCCAGAATCGTTGAGAGCAAATCGTTTGCTTCGGTCGCCTCTAGTAGCAAGAAAACATGCACAAATTGTGAAGAACTGACCAAAACCGTCAAAGCCTTATCCGAACAAGTAGCTCAGCTATTAACTTTAATTTCTACGAGTACCACTCCTATAGCCAACAAATCAAAACTATCTGGTATTCAATCGTCTGATTGCGCCATTAAAGAAGTGAAACCCATCCGAAATGAAAAAACCAACTATAAAATTACTGCCTAAGACAGCAAAATCTGCACCTCCGATATTAAATCCACCTACTTCCGACCAAAGATTGTGTACCAAGCAACAAGGTCGGAAAGGAAATAGTACAAAAGTCTCTGTTGATCTTAAGTACTTTCTGAAAAAACCAAATACTGTTCAAAAAAGCTGTTGTTGGTGAAAAAAACACCACCAAGATTGAAAGTAAAAAAATAAAAATTCTAGGGAGCACCTTCGAATGTGTTTCCTTTAAACAATAAACACTCTTCGGAGTCAGACATCATCTACCACAGAAGTGATTCGATGTCCTTGGACTCCGATAAATACTCCTTTTCAGAAATACTAAGGGGGGTCGGCCTGAAAAAATCTTTAAAAATTCCATTTTTTTTTATTTTGAATTAATATTCTCTGGAGTTTTTTGTATGAACTTAACATAACTTAATAATATATAAGTTATGGTATGGTTTCGAGGATGTCGCTTTTTTAAAAAAAAAACAACTTTTTATTAATTACAATACGACTTTAATATTCACTTAAAACTTATTATAATTATTGAAGTTCGTCTCATATGCATTGAGATGCGAACTGAGTGAACCCTCGATTAACACTGAGCTCCCGCTCTTTCTTCTCTAGGTACATGAAATTGCTTACCGTGACAAAAGCCAAACTGTCAGCATTAAATATAGCTAAGACTGAGCTTCTGCTCTTTCTTCTCTAGGTACATGAAAATGCTTACTGTGTTAAAAGCTAAACTGTCAGCATTAAATATAGCTAAGTCTAACACTAGCACTAAGTCTAACACTAAATCTAGCAAAGTTTACAATAATTGTTTATATAACTCCTCCATCCCTAAACAAAACTTCCGGGGGTGGTTGAGTAGCAACTTCCCTCGAAGTTCTTCCAATTAGCTTCTTAGACGCGAAGTATAGTAGTCCTCCAATAAGGCGATGGTCCAAACACTGATGTGCTGTGTGTTGGGTGAATTCCGATCAATTCTGGAGACAGTATCTAGGTTGATCCTGTCGTGTTCTAGCTTCTTTATTATTGTAAAGAACAGTATTATTGTTGAGCTTTATTACCCCTTAAGGATTGATAACTCAAAGTCAAATTGTAAATGCGATATTACAGAATGAGCAAAAGTATTTGGAATTAACTCCATTCTTACAATTGATACTTAACTGTTACTTAATTGTTACTCTACTGTTACAATGGTTACTTAATCCAAAGACTACAGAACTAAATACTAACAAGTATTTTACCTTTGGTGTAATTGTTACAAATTCTGATCATACTTAGTTGGTAATGTTGGAACGGTTTGTTTGGAATAATTTGTTGTTTTTAAACTGGAAATCGTTTGTAAGCATACTGAGTGCTTCTTCAAGTGAGGTGGGGTTTTTGGTTCTCATGAGGGACCCTAGCGGTCCTGAAGTCCCTTAACAGAACACGTAATGCTAATTTTTGTGCATACTTGCACAGAACATCCCTAGCGGATGGTTCTCTGTTTACAAAAAAATGCTATCTGTAACTTTAATAGCTTTTGAATCTTTTCATAAAATTTGAAAGGTGATTCCCGTTTTCTTGCTTTAATTCTGCCATTTCAAGATTCAAAGTAACACAATCCTTCTTATCAAAATAACTAGTCAGCAAAATTATTTTTACATCTGCCCAAGCATAAGTATTAGAATTAACTACCATTTCAAGAGCTTGCCCCTTTAATTTTGATAATATGGACGATAACAAATATTAATTTTGGAAATCTTCTAAGTTATCAGCTACAAAGAATTTATTGACCATTTTATCACATATTGTGATGAATCTATTAAGAATGGTTGGTTCTCCGTTAAACTCTGGAATCATGTCCAGGTATTCTTTCTTCAGTGTTGGGATAGACATTGTAATATTTAGTTATTACTACACACAAAAATAAATCAAAATTAAAATTAAAAATCAAATTATAAAATATAATACTTATAAAATAATGCTACAAATTATTTATGATAACCTATGTTTGGTTTATCTTTAAAAATATTCAATTGATTCAATTAACAAATTGATCTTTGATATTTAATTATTTTGTTTGTTAATTATTTAATAAAATTGATGTAACATACATTCGTAGGTATATAGTATACAAAACTATTTTGTGGGATCTACTTACAATAAGATCCAAAATACTTTGCTCATTTTACGCGCACTTGCCACGAAAAATTCGCACAAACACTTCACTTCACTTCGGATGTAGATGTTCACTCTACGGTTGCAAATATTCACTTTTGCCGGTTGGTTGTGTTCAATTTAATAATATACACTTATTAAATTGAACGGTTGGTCTTTTGTTCGACACTTCGGTTAACAGTTGAAACTGAAGAAAAATTATATGCACTAATTTTCCCGAAGTGTCCTACCTACTGCGCCAGTTATGGTATGGTTTCGAGGATGTCGCTTTTTTTAAAAAAAAACAACTTTTTATTAATTACAATGAGACTTTAATATTCACTTAAAACTTATTATAATTATTTAAGTTCTTCTCATATGCATTGAGATGCGAACTGAATGAAACCTCGATTAACACTGAGCTCCCGCTCTTTCTTCTCTAGGTACATGAAAATGCTTACCGTGACAAAAGCCAAACTGTCTGCATTAAATATAGCTAAGACTGAGCTTCTGCTCTTTCTTCTCTAGGTACATGAAAATGCTTACTGTGTTAAAAGCTAAACTGTCAGCATTAAATATAGCTAAGTCTAACACTAGCACTAAGTCTAACACTAAATCTAGCAAAGTTTACAATAATTGTTTATATAACTATATATATATATATATATATATATATATATATATATATATATATATATATATATATATATATACATAAAACAATTTATACTTTGAAACTGTACAATTAGTCAAAAAAATTATATATATATGTAGTTGTATACCGACTTTTTTTTCAATTGATTCTGAAGAGTTTGCAAAAAATGTTTCCGAGGTTCTAGATAAAACTGTTACTTGTGGAGATTTTTTATGTAAAAAATGCTACAACCTCTACCATCTTAATTCTTCAAAAAAACGAAAAATAGAAGAAGAACCCACTCCAAGTACTAATATTCAATCTGATAGTCAACCAGGTAGTCAACAATCAGGATTTTCATTTGCTTCTTCTACAACGTTCTCACAATCGTCTGACTCATCATATCACGTCACTGAAAATGTTAAGAAACCAGAGGAATCTATTGAATTACCATATGCTAATCCTACTGCAACTCATAAATGGTGTTTTCTATGCAATAAAACGAGTGGTATTGTTAATGTTCCGTTTGAAGCACGCAAACAGATGTTTATGTTGAGAAATATTTTTATACCTAATGGTAACCGTTGTTGTAAAGATCATCTTATAAAGAATCGGTTTTACGAAGTTGAAATCTGTAATATAAGAATATCTTCTTACAGCAGTTTCGTTGGGTTATCTGACTTAATGAGATTGCTGGATTGTCTTAGCTTAGCTTCAACGAAGCAACTTACAGATCATGTAGCAGATTTTACGATTTCAGAACACCGATTGTACATTTTGACTGGTTTAAATTGGGATCAATTAATTGAATTGCTTCGTTAAGAAATTCAGCAAATAGAACAGTAACACAAGCCTTGGTTGTGTTTCTTTTAAAGTTTAGAAGTGGTAACTCTAATGAAATGGTCTCGGCAATACTTGGTTTAGATAATGCTCAGCAGGTATCGAATTTTTCCCAACAGGTAGGTAAGAACTACCACGGCCAATTAAGAGCAAATAGAACAGCCAATAAGAGAAATTAAAGTGGTACTCTGAGGCTACTAGAAGGAAGAAGAAGAAGGATACATGTAGAATGGCATGGGCTTTATCGGCCCATCGCGGCAGAGATAAGTGTTATGCTCTTTTACGGGACAGACACTACTGGCCAGACATGTTTTTGGATACATCTGTTTATTCCGATGAATGCATTGTTTGAAGCAAACAAAACGGAAAAAAAACGATTGTATTCATTGTGAGAAGATAATCAGTAAATTTGCAGAGCATATAGAAGGCAAACATTGGGATTCCCCTATTGGAATGGAAATAAATAAAGTCAACGGAGATGGAAGAGAAAGAAGCGAATTAAAAACTAAAATCACAAATTCTGTTCGTAAAGAAAATCGTACTATTTGCACGTAAAGAAAATCGCCTCTTTGTTCCGATTTTGGCGATTTGTTTTGAGGTTTCCATAATTGTTTTTACCGAGCGATTCATGAATGTTGATATCTCGAACAAATGGTACAGGGTGCACCCAAACGTCACCAGTAGCCCAGGATACTCGAACTAAAGCGAGAATCACCAATAAATTGGGGGGGGGCCTCCAATATCCTGGAGCCGAAGTACTCCAGAATCTTAGGAATGGGTTCCGGTACAACGTTACGATTATCCAAACCCAAGTACCACTGGCAGCCGCTCTCCATGTACTCACAGAATGAAACCATTTGTATCGATAGACCCAATTATAGGCTCCGACACCCATAATTTAACACCCATGTGCTTGCCAGGCGCCTATAGGCTGCTCGGTCCCAGCACCTGTCCCATCAGCGGTCCTCGGCACCGCAGGTTCCACATACTTGGCCCCGCCAAAGGAAACCAAGCAGTATTGCCACTCCCAGACATAACGGAACAAGTACAGCAAATCCCTACATGTACGTGTGAGTGTAAGGTGTTTAAATCGTAAGTGTAGTGTTGTGAGTGTAAGTGTGTGTTAGACACGGGTGCCGCGAGGCTCGTCCAAGTCTTCTCAATAGATGCAGCTAGTCTGCACCCCCCTGCGGGTGTATATGTGTTTGTGTGAGAGAGTGTGTGTGTATATATGTGGTGTGTATGTTGTGTGTATGTGGAGTAAATGAGTGAGAGTAGAATGAGCTAGAGGTATGGTGGGGTCGCTAAGCCCATCAGCTGCTCACGTCAGCTGCCTCCGCCGGCACGGTAGATGAGACTTGGGTTAAGCACGTTACCTGTGAGACAAAACTACAGTCTATGGAGTGGGGGCACACAAATTCCTCCAAAAAACCGAGGAAATGTTTGCAAACCCTGTCAGCAAGGAAGATCATGGCGACCGTTTTTTGGGACAGGAAAGGTGTTCTTCTGGTTGACTTCCTAGAACGTGGAGCAACCATAAACTCAGAAAGGTATTGCCAAACATTACGAAACTTAAGACGAGCTATCCAGAACAAGCGGAGAGGAAAACTGAGTGCAAAAGTGTTGTTTTTGCACGACAATGCCCGCCCTCACACGGCAAATCGAACAAAAGACGTCTTGTCGGCCTTCAAGTGGGAGATTTACCCTCATCCACCCTACAGGCCGGACCTGGCACTTAGTGATTTCCACTTATTCCCGAAGATGAAGACTTGGCTTGCAACACAGCGCTTCGATGACGACGCAGATCTCCGCGCGGGCGTGACTGACTGACTGGCGTCACAGGCGGCGGAATTCTACGACACGGGAATTTCAAAGCTAGTTCACCGATATGACAAATGTCTAAATTTGTTTGGCGATTATGTCGAAAAATAGTATTTTAGTTCCTCTTTCAAATGTATATAATAAAATTTTTTCCTGTACTTAGTTTTTTTTTTTTATCAAAAACGTAATCTACTTTCTGAATATCCCTCGTATTATTAAGTTTTTGGCCAAAGAGGGGGTCAATCCGACTGAAATCTTTCGTAGATTGACGGCTCAATACTGGGACAGGACCCTGTCAAGAGCTCGCGTTTTTGCTTGGCACAAGGAATTCGCCGAAGGACGGGAAGCAGTAGAAAACCTCAGCCATGATCGTCGCCCGACCACTTCCGTCACGGACGAAAACATTGATGCTGTTCGGAAGCTCCTGGACGAAGACAGACGTATATCGCTTCGATTTATTGTAGAATAACTCCAGTATGGTAGCGTTCAAAAAATCGTTACATCAAACCTGGAACTCAGCAAAGTATCTGCAAGGGTGTAGTAACATCACGTAGCCAAACGAGTCCTTATCTTTTCACTTCAATATGGAAAACCACGATGAAGAATATTTTTCTGAGTATGCCAACACACTTATCTATGAAACATGCCTGCCCGATGACTTAACACCAATTGAAAGCGAAGGATTAAAATACAAAAAGATACTAGATAACACATATACGAACAATCTTTCTCAAGTAAGCTCTTATTATATTTATACTAACACACCACCACATGGGTATGGTACTCAAGCTCCAAAAGTGGCAGAAACTGTAAACAGGTCTTATTCTTTTAACAAGAAACCTGCAGAGAATAGAACAATTAACATTGGAGGATATAATGTGGAAAGAATGCATTGGGACAAGAAAGATGGACCATTCACCAGTGACGAAATCCACGGCAACTTTGCTCCCTCTGAAATGAGGAGCATGTGTGAAAATTTCCTGAAACAATATCATCTAGGAATCGATAGTGCTGTGGATACTGTGATGAAGAAGTTGATGAGCACCAATTCAGATATATTGACAGCAGGACGCCAAACATTCTGTCCTTTCACAAATCAAAGTGTTACGGCAGCAGTAGCTTACAAGAGAGCATGACTTTTTAAGGAAGAATGTTGGTTACATAGGAATGAGTTGCTTTGAATGGATAGCTGCAATAAGGTACTAATAATTATTTGATTTTTATTTAATATAATATCAGTATCATGAAATCTAAAATTGCAAAAAAGTTAATTTTTTATTGAGTAATTAAAAATATTACTTACCGTGTATTAAGTAATCTTATTTCTTTTTAATTTGCAGACATAGAACCTATAAGCCAGAAAGAAGCTGAGGCGCCAAGCACTTCCTACTTGGCCAAAAATAAACGAATTTCAAGATGTTCAGGTACTTTTTTTAGATACTGTATTCAACTTAGATTTTTTTTAAATTAAATTTATTTTTATAATTTTCATTCTTTTCTAATAGATTTTAAGCCTTTTACGCATTGCATATACCGGAATGTTTGTGATTCCAGGGTTTACCAAGTGTGCATCATTTTTTCTACATTGTTTTTTTTTTATTTCAGAAACAAATGCAAGTAAATTTTTAGCAATTATTTACCCGCACAGAAGGATTAACAGAAATAAAAATTTGAAAACAAAACAAATATTTTCAAATGTAAGCTAATAATAATAAATTTGTTATTAGACAATAATGAAATTAAGTGTGCGAGATGAAAGGAGTCGGTTCATAGCATCTTTGCTACAGGTGATACTGGGAAGGAAATTTTCCGATGCACAATGGCAAAAGACCTTGCAAAGCTCTTCGATTTGATAATCCTGAAGACAGACAAAAAACAACATTAGAAAGAACTGCTGCTATTTCGAATGTTTTTACAAGTTTGTTGGAAATTGTCGTGACCCTTATACAACAGGAGCTAAACTATGTGATGATGAAATGCTAGTCCCTTGTCGGGGGCGTTGAAGTATTCAAATTTTACAAATAAAAAAAAAAGCTAAATATGGAACAAAAGGCTTAACGCCTCGCTGATGCCGGGACGCACTACATGCTCAATGCGTACATTTATACTGTCAAAGGAAGCGATGAGGAAAACTTACAAAAACTTAAGTGGAGACGAAGCAGATACTCATGACGTTGAATCCGATCAAGAATCGGAATTTGCAGACATTGATATATGAATAAATGACTAATATATTGTAGGGTTTACCTTGGATTTGTCATTTATATCGTTAATGGATTTATCGGAGTCCAAGGACATCGAATCACTTCTGTGGTAGATGATGTCTGACTCCGAAGACTGTTTATTGTTTAAAGGAAACATTCGAAGGTGCTCCCTTAGAATTTTTATTTTTTTACTTTTAATCTTGGTGGTGTTTTTCTAACCAACAACAGCTTTTTGGACAGTATTTGGTTTTTTCAGAAAGTACTTAAGATCAACAGAGACTTTTGTACTATTTCCTTTCCGACCTTGTTGCTTGGTACACAATCTTTGGTCGAAAGTAGGTGGATTTAATTAATATCGGAGGTGCAGATTTTGCTGTCTTAGGCAGTAATTTTATAGTTGGTTTTTCATTTCGGATGGGTTTCACTTCTTTAATGGCGCAATCAGACGGTTGAATACCAAATAGTTTTGATTTGTTGGCTATAGGAGTGGTACTCGTAGAAATTAAAGTTAATAGCTGAGCTACTTGTTCGGATAATGCTTTGACGGTTTTGGTCAGTTCTTCACAATTTGTGCATGTTTTCTTTCTACTAGAGGCGACCGAAGCAAACGATTTGCCCTCAACGATTCTGGAACTTTTGAACGCTTTCTTAGCTTCAGAAAATGACACTTTATCCCGTGGTGCCATAATAGTTAAAATTGCTTTCTCGTCCTTAAACTTTTGACAGTTGAAGGAACGAGCCTGATAATCCCCACCACAATTGCGACACTTTGGGTCTTCTGTGCAACTCTCACTACCATGGCCACTGCAACCACAATTCCCACACACCTCAGGATTCTTGCACGTAGAATTCACGTGTCCAAACCCCTGACACTTGAAGCATCGCCTTGTTTTGTTGAAATATTGTTTTTGAAAATATTTGTTTTGTTTTCAAATTTTTATTTCTGTTAATCCTTCTGTGCGGGTAAATAATTGCTAAAAATTCACTTGCATTTCTTTCTGAAATAAAAAAAAAAACAATGTAGAAAAAATGATGCACACTTGGTAAACCCTGGAATCACAAACATTCCGGTATATGCAATGCGTAAAAGGCTTAAAATCTATTAGAAAAGAATGAAAATTATAAAAATAAATTTAATTTAAAAAAAATCTAAGTTGAATACAGTATCTAAAAAAAGTACCTGAACATCTTGAAATTCGTTTATTTTTGGCCAAGTAGGAAGTGCTTGGCGCCTCAGCTTCTTTCTGGCTTATAGGTTCTATGTCTGCAAATTAAAAGAAATAAGATTACTTAATACACGGTAAGTAATATTTTTAATTACTCAATAAAAATTAACTTTTTGCAATTTTAGATTTCATGATACTGATATTATATTAAATAAAAATCAAATAATTATTAGTACCTTATTGCAGCTATCCATTCAAAGCAACTCATTCCTATGTAACCAACATTCTTCCTTAAAAAGTCATGCTCTCTTGTAAGCTACTGCTGCCGTAACACTTTGATTTGTGAAAGGACAGAATGTTTGGCGTCCTGCTGTCAATATATCTGAATTGGTGCTCATCAACTTCTTCATCACAGTATCCACAGCACTATCGATTCCTAGATGATATTGTTTCAGGAAATTTTCACACATGCTCCTCATTTCAGAGGGAGCAACTCCGCTATGCCGGTCACAAGCCCGGGGCCTCGTCTTTGGACGAGGAAGGAGGAGTGATAGAGGAGTTACACCTCTATAAAAAACCTTGGTTCAGCTGGCCCGGCTGATAGTACCATGTAAGGGCCCCTTGCCAGGGTACGGCGAAGTCCTCAACGGCAGTTGTCCGGCAGAGAAGAAGATCTTTGATATGGCGGGACTGGCGGAAGAGGCAACTGTCTCTTGGGCTAGTTAAGAGAAAACCTACTGCCTTGTAGGAAGTAGTTGGTTCTACAAAGGCTAGAGGAATTTAACCTCGATCAAAAATAATTAACCTGGTGTCCAGGATAAACAATGGATAAAACAAAATTTGGAAATTGTACCCCAGGTGGACATTTAGACATTAGTCTGGGAATTCCACCCTCTTCGGAGGCCGGCCTCATGGATTCTGGGGGAGGTCAACTATTGCATTCTGAACACTTATTTAAGAAGAGTTTAAAAACAGTGAGATCCCCACCGGGAAAGGATTTACTAAGTAAAACCAAATTGTTGTCAACAGATCAGACTACTTCAAAGCCATCAGAGCAATATCAAATCTTATTTGAAGCTAATCAAACGAGAAGTAAGAATGAACAAATTCTATATAATGCATGGATGGAGGAGAAAAAGGCGAGAGAGCATCTAGAAACTACATTAAAAAGTATGCAACTCCAGTTAGATGCCCTTCATGAAAAAGTGTTGGTTCAAAAGAATCTAGTAAAACCAGTAAGGACAAAATGTTGGAACCTACAATATATGAGACAGATGAGGAAGAGCTAGACAATGAAGTGGGCTGGTTAACAAAAAGTAATAAGAGATTTAACAGACTTAAAAAAGGAAAGCAAGTACATCACCAGATTGTTCTCCTAATCAAGATAAATGTAATAGAAAATCACATTCAGTTAAGTCTAGCATAAATGAACCCACAAAGATCAGGAATAATGAGAAATATATTGCACCTCCACCAATATATGTCTCAGGAGTTGCAACATTTCATGACCTTAAACAATTAACTTCAGAAACAAGTGAGAAAGAACTTAAATTCACTTATTTAGCAAAAGAAGCCTGGAAGATAAATACACCAGATGGAGATACATATAGAAGCATTTCTGCTAAGCTCTCTGAAATGCAGATTCAATGGCATACTTATGAGGATAAAGCAAACAGACCTTTGAGAGTTGTTGCAAGGGGACTGGATAGTACTTGCAAAGAGGAAGAAATAAAAGAAAGTCTTAGGCTAAAAGGATTTAACATCATTGAGGCAAAAAATATGATTAGGAAAGAATCTAGAGAAAATTCAAAAGGTGAAAGAACTACAGAAAAAGTAAGAATGCCCCTCTTTATGCTAACCTTCAGTAAAGGTGAAAGTACAGATAAAATATTTAACTTAAAATCAATCATGGGCATTATTGTTAAAATTGAACCATTACGAAGGAATATTAACGTAGTTCCGCAGTGTAAACGTTGTCAACGTTTTGGTCATACTCAAGGGTATTGTAACAGAGAATTTGCATGTGTTAAATGCGCTACTCCGTTAAGGGTTTGAAACGTACTGCCTTACCGGAAGTCGTTTATACTCGGTATATCCGGCATATATGTGTTTAGGAATAAGAGAGGCAGCAGATAATTTTCTCCCTTCTCATTCGTGTAATGCGATAAACGTCAATAGTAGACTCGCATGTTAACTCCACATGGAGGTCGATGATAGACTTAGGGTTCATGTGCTTTTCGCCAAAAGCCTTACAAAAAAGGAGATCTCTACAAGTGTTCACTCCTTTTGAATAATTCAAGGTTCTGTGCTTATCACAATTTGTGCAGGACGCCTTTTGGTGTCCTTTTGAGCAGAGCGGAGCAGAATGGTGAACGGAAACTTGAAGAGGAGTCCAGTCAGTTTAAAGAAAGCGTTTATATCTTTCTTTAAAGCGTTTAAAGAAAGCCGTTGACGTTATTACGCAATGGAGGCGTTGGAGGGGAATTTTCTAGGACCGGCCTGGCCTGATTCTAGTTTACCTTTTTTAAAAAATCTAATGACGTAATTTTTTCAGTTGTTCAAGACTGTGTTCACCTTTCCAATCGGGAAAACGTATATTGTGTTATTGACAAAATTCACTGATATCTTAAGTAAGTACCCCTAACCTAACCTGACTTTAAAATGTTGCAGAAAGATCAAATGATTTCTCTAATACGTGCCAGACGAGATAACAAAATGGATTTTTTTATAAAATCATTGTCAGAGGTGCTTGAAGTCAAGAAAAAACAACTGATGAGAAAGGCAGAAGCTAACAAGGTTCTGCCCAGCACGGACCAGGCGACACATCCGTCGGCGTCACTTCCCTCGGCGTATCCGACGAATTTACAGGTATGCATTCGAAATTTTAAATCACTTAAGCCACGGTTAATTTAACCATAGTTAAATTATTTAACCAAGGTTAAATCTTGTGTGTTTCACCGAAAATAATTTGCAAAATTTCAATCGTGGACATAACCGTTTTAAACTAACCGACTAAACATTTTAATATTAGTTTATATTTACTTTGATTTTCCAATAAACCTATCAGCGGATGAAATAAATATTAATTTTAGAACAGAATAGAAAATAATAATTTTAAAAATGATTGAGGAGCATAAAATTTAATAGTAAATATAAAACAAACACACAGGAACAAATTAAAATTTACAAAATAATTTGTGCAGGACGCCTTTTTACTGTCGTTGAAGCAACGACAGCAAAGACTTTGCTTTCATCCTGAGGGTTCGACACTAATAATCTTCCTTCATAAAATTTCATCAGAAGAAAAAGTATCCATACCTCGACAGGATCGTTGGCTTCTTTTGCACTTTTTTTTGCTACACATCCCATCCTCATCCGCAAAATATTTCTATTGGGCGTTTGAGCTTGTGCAGTTTTATTCGGTTGCAAGCCCCAGAGCATGTGTAAGCTTATATTACTTGTGTAAGCTGCTTTACCGTTACGTCTTTACCCGCACATTGGCCATCTCGAATTTAAGCAGATTATGTTGCGAAACTATTAGTTTAGGTCAGATTGAAAACTGCCTAGACCTTCTTTGTACATCTTTTTATAACCTACCTAATCTAAAGTAACATATTTACAAGATAGTTAGACAAAATTGATGCCTAAAGCTAACCTCTAAAATGTATTGAAAAATCCAGGAAAATAACTTGACTCACTGTGACACTATCCACTGCTTGATTGACTGCTGACTGCTTACAAAGACAAATAAGAACTACTACAAATGTTTACCTCTAATCCTGCTGGCGTGCAGCACTTTATTGGTCAGACACTACACGTTTCCACATTACCCACACGTTTCCACATTTGCACCTTCCTCTACCAAATTCCAAAACAGTCAATGAAACAAAGACAGTTTTAGGCAAACAGGACCAGATGACTGCGTTCAGTTACTCACTCGGGTTTTGGGTCCCTCCGTGCAAACACCTGGATAGAAGAGTAGGATCAGATAAATCTCTAAATATTGGCTTAATTTCTTCCATTACAGCAGGTGGTAAATGTAAATGTTCTTTGTGTCTGTATGTTTCTTTTTCAAAATGGCTTTGTTGTACTTACACCATGAGATTTCATCTTTTGGGCAAAGAGCATTGGATGGATTTTCGTCATTTGAACCCAGATGGAAATATGTAGACCAAACTGCGCGTCTCATATTTTGTAGGTTATTGGTATTCCTTCTAATGGCAAGGCCATAGTACTTCTGGATGTCATTTATGTTAGCATCTGTAAGTCTGTTTCCAATAGGTTTATTGGAAAATCAAAGTAAATAAAAACTAATATTAAAATGAAGTGATTATAAACACACGATGAGATTATAAAGAACGTACTGCCTTAGCAACAGCTCTTGTTTTCTTTTATGCAATACCATACAAACTAAAACTCTCAACGGTTATGTCCACGATTGAAATTTTGCAAATTATTTTCGGTGAAACACACAAGATTTAACCTTGGTTAAATAATTTAACTATGGTTAAATTAACCGTGGCTTAAGTGATTTAAAATTTCGAATGCATACCTGTAAATTCGTCGGATACGCCGAGGGAAGTGACGCCGACGGATGTGTCGCCTGGTCCGTGCTGGGCAGAACCTTGTTAGCTTCTGCCTTTCTCATCAGTTGTTTTTTCTTGACTTCAAGCACCTCTGACAATGATTTTATAAAAAAATCCATTTTGTTATCTCGTCTGGCACGTATTAGAGAAATCATTTGATCTTTCTGCAACATTTTAAAGTCAGGTTAGGTTAGGGGTACTTACTTAAGATATCAGTGAATTTTGTCAATAACACAATATACGTTTTCCCGATTGGAAAGGTGAACACAGTCTTGAACAACTGAAAAAATTACGTCATTAGATTTTTTAAAAAAGGTAAACTGGAATCAGGCCAGGCCGGTCCTAGAAAATTCCCCTCCAACGCCTCCATTGCGTAATAACGTCAACGGCTTTCTCTAAACGCTTTAAAGAAAGATATAAACGCTTTCTTTAAACTGACTGAACTCCTCTTCAAGTTTCCGTTCACCATTCTGCTCCGCTCTGCTCAAAAGGACACCAAAAGGCGTCCTGCACAAATTGTGATAAGCACAGAACCTTGAATTATTCAAAAGGAGTGAACACTTGTAGAGATCTCCTTTTTTGTAAGGCTTTTGGCGAAAAGCACATGAACCCTAAGTCTATCATCGACCTCCATGTGGAGTTAACATGCGAGTCTACTATTGACGTTTATCGCATTACACGAATGAGAAGGGAGAAAATTATCTGCTGCCTCTCTTATTCCTAAACACATATATGCCGGATATACCGAGTATAAACGACTTCCGGTAAGGCAGTACGTTTCAAACCCTTAACGGAGTTTTAAACGCTAGGGTTTCGGACACTTGCAAAGAAAAATATATAGAATATTCTGATGGCGAAAAGCACATGAAGGCTATATAAGATTATCATGTCTGTCGCCAGGAAACAACAAAAGAACAAAAGAAAAAAAAAATAAGTGGATTTAATCTCATCAATTTTCCCCACATTCAAATTCAAAGAAAACAAATCAATTGATGATGTAATCATAGAAGTTATATTCTGAAGTTTTGATAAATATTTTCTTGTATCTTCAGTGTCAGACATCGCCAGTTGTGGCCTTTGTAGGAGATAACAAACAACTGGAGATAATGATTCGGAGTCTCCCCTGATTATATAAGGACATGTAGGATTGTGTGATAAATAGACTTTAAAATTTTCTACTGATCTCAATATTGATCTTGGTGCTGGTATTGTAGTATCGGGGAAGTTAGATAGAAATAAAAATCTTTCATCGCTCTGTATTGCTGATTTTAAGTGTAGGTCAGGAGTGAAGGGTGGTTTCTCTCCTGGCCTGTCTAATTCATCTTCTAGATTTATCATGGTGGGGTCTTCCCAATGCCACTAGGCCCGCGGAGGCAGCTGATGGGCTTAGCGACCCCACCATACCTTCTAGCTCATTCTACTCTCACTCATTTACTCCACATACACACAACACACACTCTTTCACACACACAAACAAATACACACCTGCAGGGGTGCAGACAAGCTGCACCTAGTGAGAGGACCTAGATGAACCTCGCGGCACTCGAGTCTAACACACACTTACACTTATAGCACTACATTTAACACACACACGTACGTTTAGGGATTTGCTGTACTTGTTCCATTATGTCTGGGAGTGGCAATACTGCTTGCTTTCCTTTCGCGGAGCCAAGTATGTGGAACCTACACCATGTTTGTTCATTTTTTCTGATACGTTCTTCTCTTTTTGTTGACTTGGTTGGTACAGGTAAACCAAAATTAGTTTCCGTAAGATCTGAATTTCCTTTCTTCGCCTTTCCTGTCATGATATATTGGCAACTCATAGTGTTTTTTTATGGACAGATAATGTGTGCCCTAGCGGGCTAGCTAAATAGTCTTGGTATTGAGGATGTGCACATTGTAAACGACTGAATGTTGCTGCTTGATGCCGAAGCTCATTTCTAGTGAGATGTTGAGGTCTTTTAAGATTCATTATTTTTCGTTTAATTAATTATCTTTATACTTTCATTTGGCTTAATATTTTTTCCATTTGCAAGGCTAAATAACGAATCACCAGAAATGTTTACATCCTTTCTTATCACTGTTCATCACCTGTTTCGTTTTAGGAGTAAGTACTATTGGTACAATTTACAAATTTTTTCCAGGGACATAGAAAATGTGAAATTTTTTACAGTCTTCTAAGTTTTCCTTAGTTAAATTATACCCTTTCATCATATCCAAGAGCTCGTCATGTTTATCGCTATTATAGTAATGGCGTACAAGTGCATGTTTAAAATCCACTCACTGGACGCCGTCTAATCAGCAACATTATATGTACAATTATAAGGTGCGTAATTGAATCAAAGGACTCTTTTTTATCTTTATCGTTTTGAAGGTCTCTTAATATCTTTTTCGTTTTGAAGATCTCTTTAAAAGATATCTGTTTTTCCTTCTGTATATGCGGCAACTTTTATAATACGAGCCATTTTGTCAACTCGGTCAACCTTTGCTGACTTTTGGCTTTGGTCCATATACGACGACCTATCGTACTCTTTCCATTTCTTTTCGCTGAGATAAAAATCGTTTATATTTGTGACAGTCGATCGTTCAATTTCACCAGTCGAATACATGGAGATCATAGCTTCCGTTTTAGCTATGATAGCAGCATCCTTCAAGGGCTGACTAAGGCGATAAGCAATGGATGTTACTTCAACATTGCCTGTATGAGGATCGTGTTTGGCCATTTTTAGTGCTGCTTCAACTAAAGTATTAAAATGAGCCGGATTAAAAACATCTTGTAAACATTTGATGGTTGAATCCACTTTTGAAATTCGATTAAGGGTCTTGATAAATCTCTAATTTCCCTAATTACGTAATTCTTGTCTGACAGTGCACGACGGCTTTCATAAAATTCACTGCCGAACTTCATAATTATTGTGTCGTGCACAGCCACTTCCATAACATAATGTAATTTTGTATTTTTTTTAAATATTTTCTTCACCATTTTTTATTTTGACGATAGCATCTTGGTATCGTTGTATGCGTCTCCTGTTTTACTTTTTAATACGGTTATTTGACCTTTCAAGTTATTCTGTGTAACTACTCTTTGTTCTTTTTAAATTCTAAGACGATCCTCCAAAATTGATGAGGTTATTAACTGTAATAAAAAATGTATTTACATCAATAACCAGCGATAAGATATAATTAATTATCTAATCTGTTTCACCAAACAGATAGAGCATTTATTAAAAAAAAATCTCAACACGAATTACAAACATTAATAGCATCTTGGTATCGTTGTATGCGTGACCTTTCAAGTTATTCTGTGTAACTACTCTTTGTTCTTTATAAATTCTAAGACGATCCTCCAAAATTGATAAGAGGTTATTAACTGTAATAAAAAATGTATTTACATCAATAACCAGCGATAAGATATAATTATCTAATCTGTTTCACCAAACAGATACAGCATTAATTTAAAAAAAAATCTCAACACGAATTACAAACATTACAGTGGATGTAAAATCTTGAAGAAGAGGGATGAGTAAATACATGAACTACCTACTAATATTTACTATAACATTAATTTTTTTTTTTGTTAAAAATTGCAAACTATTATCCAGCCGCACTACTTTTAAAATGACTTTCTCTTTGTTGATATTTTACTTCAGTATTTCTTCTTAAACCTATATATTTTTTTTAAAAACGTTTACAAGTGGAATAGTTATCAGTAAACTGCCTGAACCAACTTATCTAGAAATGTAATTTTTATTACTTAACTCGTAGTTTTAATTTTAATATACGAGTACATTCCACAAAAAATTTAGTCAGCTTTTTTGTTAGTCAAAGATTTGTCAAAAGAAAACTTAGAATTTTAATTGTTTACCAATAGGCGACATGTACGTAGGCCTATTTTGTAGGATTGTTGTGCAACAACAAAACTGTTGAGTCCGAGTCTTCAATTTTTTTTATGGCTGGACACGGCGAAAATCTACATTATTCTAAAAAGATTTGTGCCTACTTAATGACGTTTCTCCTACACATTTATCAGCATCTACTGGTGGATGGGCAGTTGTAGACTTGTCTTTTTGTAGTCAAGTTCTGTCAACAAAGTTTGGGGCAGCGATCATACTCCCATTAATATTACCTTTCGTAACCTCCCTCGTGAGAATCAATATCTAGGACAACACATCCATTTATTGTTTGGAAAAACTTCGTTCTGTATCTGGTCCTAGCCCATGTAATTTATTGATGGTACTTAAACAAACAAACAAACAGAGTAATATTATCTGATTGTTCTGATACTGTAAATCTTCTAGGGTCATCTCTTGCAAGCTTTTCTTCTTCTACCGCATACAGCAATGCCTTTTGTCGATACAAAAATTTAATTTAAGCAGTCCCGTTCACTGTCGGCCCTTTTGAAGAATATCCTTTAAAAAGTTTGTTTACTTTGCATGAGCTAGAATCTGCATTATCGTCTACCACAGATTCAGCTCCCGGACCTGACAACCTTGTTTACTCCATGATTAAAAATCTTCCAAGGTCAGGTAGGCTTTCTCTCCTCGAGATATACAACCGTATATTCGCTTGGTTGGAAGCAGTAACACATTTTTCCCACCGGATTGGAAGTTTTTTAATTCCATCTTCGTAAAAAGTTCTCGGGCGTTCATTGAGCCATTGGAGCACGAAGGTCTCCACCGTAGAATCGTCTTCGAAACGCTGGCCTCCAAGCGCCTCTTTGAGTGGCCCAAACAGGTGATAGTCGCAGGGTGATAAGTCTGGACTGTATGGGGGATGTTCCATTGGTTCCCAGCCAATTTGATCGAGTGTAAGCCTCGTAGCGTTCGCCGAATGTGGTCGGGCATTATCGTGAAGAAGAATGACGTTTCTCGCCGGTTTAGATTTCCTTTTCCTACGAAAAGACTGTTTTGCGGCCTCTAAAACATCGCAATAATATTGTGCATTTATTGTGCGTCGTTGATGGAGGAAATCGACGTGAAAGGCACCTTGATTGTCGAAAAATACAGTGGCCATTACCTTCCCGGCCGACGATCGTGATTTGGCCTTCAGAGGCGCCCTCTCTCCCTCTTCCGCCACTCCATACTTTCCTGTTTCGACTCGGGAGTGTAATGGTGAACCCATGTTTCGTCACAGGTGACAATCCGGTTTAATAATGCCTCACCATCTCGTTCAAATTGGGTCAATAGTTGCTGGCAAAACTCCAAACGATTCCGTTTGTGAACGTCAGTCAAAATTCGTGGAACCCACCTTGCAGATACTTTGCTGAGTTCCAGGTTTGATGTAACGATTTTTGAACGCTACCATAGCTCAACTGGAGTTCATCTGCAATAAATCGCAGCGATATACGTCTGTCTTCGTCCAGGAGCTTCCGAACAGCATCAATGTTTTCGTCCGTGACGGAAGTGGTCGGGCGACGATCATGGCTGAGGTTTTCTACTGCTTCCCGTCCTTCGGCGAATTCCTTGTGCCAAGCAAAAACGCGAGCTCTTGACAGGGTCCTGTCCCCGGATTGAGCCGTCAATCTACGAAAGATTTCTGTCGGATTGACCCCCTCCTTGGCCAAAAACTTAATAATAATTCTCTGCTCCACGGAAACGTGCACTTCACTCTCACTCATTGTACAGTTTTATACTGAAGGGTCCGAACTGAAATTTTGCCCGTCTACGCCCGTCCCAAACCTCCCAGGCTACCTGAAACCCCACCTTTCTAGTTTTGTCCAACGGAAAAGTTTTTAGAAAGTCAGTCTCTTTTATATTTGATCAACCCTCGTAACTTAACTTTCTTGATCATATCTTGTAATCAGCAAAATGTTTGTTCTGATTACACCGGAACAATGTGTTAAAAATACCGGAAGTTGTATTAAACCTGGTATTTGTATAAACTGTGGCAATCTGCAACACGCTTCTCTGGCGAAGGATACTAATCCTTTCGTGTCCTCAAATTCCTTTAAGTTCTCGTTCTGCTCACAATGTTTGCAGTTTTTAGAAGTCCTTCACGCAATTTTGTTTAAACAAATTTTAAATTTTTCATACATTTTTTCTTGCACAATTCCTTATGCAAACATTTTGTTCTTGACTAATACCAAAAAAAGGCGCAAGTAGTGTGATTGTTCCTCTAGTGCAGGGATGCACAGACTTATTAAAACTAGGGGCCACTCGGGCAAATCATGAACTGATGGCGGGCCGCCAGAAGTATAGGTAATTAAAGACAATAAAAAATGCATATAATGTATTAAAATTGAAAAATAATTTATTAATTTGAAGCGTGGCACTGCATAGTGCTTACAATCTTTTATATTTGGGTCAAATTTACTTGTAGCAACACGTAAAACTGCTTCCAAACTTTCATTTGCAAGGCGGTTTCGATTTTTTGTTTTATTATTATTCAGTATTGAAAAAGTTTGTTCACATATATAGGTAGAACCAAATAAGCTGGCACATTTCAGAGCGTTTATGCGCAACTCTTTGTACATATTTTTGTCAATGCAGTGGTAAAAGTTCAACAAGTCTCCCTCGTTGAATTTGTTGCGCAAATCTTGGTCGTTTTGCAAATCGATAATTTCTGGAACTGCATTGACTCTGGCGCATTTTCAACTGAAATCGAGAAAGGATTGCTGAATATGTCCAACAGAGGTTTCACTTTTTGAAGTCCGAAAATCTGTCTTGAAAAGAGTGAATCAGAATATCCAGCTTTTCTACATAACTGAAATTAATCGCAGTTTTGTTGAATTTTTCGGCCATTTTCTTATAATTCGGAAAATGATTGTAATTTCCAGAAGTCAGTTGCGATCTGAAAAGAGTCAGCTTGCATTGAAAGGATGATACATGAGCGTAGAGCTGGGATATCAGTTGATTTTTGCCTTGAATCCGTGTGTTCAAGACATTCAAATGATTTGTAATGTCAACTAAAAAAGCCAAATCACACAACCAATCAGGATTTTTAAGTTCCGGGACATCCCTTTGCTTCTCCACCAGAAATATTCCAATTTCTTCTATTAAATTTAGAAATCGTTCAAGTGTCAATCCACGACTTAGCCACCTTACTTCTGTATAAAACAGCAAATCTCCATATTCGCTTTCGATGTCATCAAGGAATTGTTTGAATTGCCTGTGATTGAGTCCTCGTGATTTGATGAAATTTACAGTCGAAACTACCACCTTCATGACATTTTGAAATTCAATTTTTTTAGAACAAAGGGCTTCTTGGTGTATGATGCAATGAAACTGCATGAGATCTTCAGCGTTTATGTTTTTTTCTTGCAGATACTTTTTTAGCAAAGTAACTAGCCCGGAATTGACACCAATCATAGAAGGAGCACCGTCAGTCACAATTCCCGATAATTTTGATAAGTCAAAACCAGTTTTTGAACACTCATCCAAAAGTACATTGAGTATATCAACTCCTTTAGTTTGACCTTTCAATGAACACATTCCTAATAACTCTTCTACGACTTCAAAATCTTGAGTAACACCTCGTATGTTATTATTACAAATTATTTTGTAAATTTTAATTTGTTCCTGTGTGTTTGTTTTATATTTACTATTAAATTTTATGCTCCTCAATCATTTTTAAAATTATTATTTTCTATTCTGTTCTAAAATTAATATTTATTTCATCCGCTGATAGGTTTATTGGAAAATCAAAGTAAATATAAACTAATATTAAAATGTTTAGTCGGTTAGTTTAAAACGGTTATGTCCACGATTGAAATTTTGCAAATTATTTTCGGTGAAACACACAAGATTTAACCTTGGTTAAATAATTTAACTATGGTTAAATTAACCGTGGCTTAAGTGATTTAAAATTTCGAATGCATACCTGTAAATTCGTCGGATACGCCGAGGGAAGTGACGCCGACGGATGTGTCGCCTGGTCCGTGCTGGGCAGAACCTTGTTAGCTTCTGCCTTTCTCATCAGTTGTTTTTTCTTGACTTCAAGCACCTCTGACAATGATTTTATAAAAAAATCCATGTTATTATCTCGTCTTGCAAAGACAAGTGAAATCATTTGATCTTTCTGCAACATTTTAAAGTCAGGTTAGGTTAGGGGTACTTACTTAAGATATCAGTGAATTTTGTCAATAACACAATATACGTTTTCCCGATTTGAAAGGTGAACACAGTCTTGAACAACTGAAAAAATTGCGTCATTAGATTTTTTAAAAAAGGTAAACTGGAATCAGGCCAGGCCGGTCCTAGAAAATTCCCCTCCAACGCCTCCATTGCGTAATAACGTCAACGGCTTTCTCTAAACGCTTTAAAGAAAGATATAAACGCTTTCTTTAAACTGACTGAACTCCTCTTCAAGTTTCCGTTCACCATTCTGCTCCGCTCTGCTCAAAAGGACACCAAAAGGCGTCCTGCACAAATTGTGATAAGCACAGAACCTTGAATTATTCAAAAGGAGTGAACACTTGTAGAGATCTCCTTTTTTGTAAGGCTTTTGGCGAAAAGCACATGAACCCTAAGTCTATCATCGACCTCCATGTGGAGTTAACATGCGAGTCTACTATTGACGTTTATCGCATTACACGAATGAGAAGGGAGAAAATTATCTGCTGCCTCTCTTATTCCTAAACACATATATGCCGGATATACCGAGTATAAACGACTTCCGGTAAGGCAGTACGTTTCAAACCCTTAACGGAGTTTTAAACGCTAGGGTTTCGGACACTTGCAAAGAAAAATATATAGAATATTCTGATGGCGAAAAGCTTTTCACAGATGGTTCTAAGATGAACGATAATGTTGGGTGTGCATTTTACTATAACGTAAATGTTGGGTGGACGAAACGTATAAGTATGGATTACCCTCAATTTGTAGTGTCTTTACGGCCGAACTCTTTGCCATCTTAAAGGCTTTGAACACTATTAAATTCGATAGTTTACATTACGTAGTTTGTTCTGATTCAAAAAGTGCCCTCCAGGCAATCCGGGATATGTATTCGGTAAACCCTCTGGTTCAAGATATTCTATGCTCTGTCCATAGACTTGAACTACGAGGTGCAAGAGTATCATTTATCTGGATTCCTGGCCACTGTGGAATATTAGGAAACACTATAGCGGATAATGCGGCAAAGGAAGCAACTTTTCTGCCGCCATGCACTCAACGTGTAATCGTGTCTGACTTCTTTTGTCACGTAAAACATTTAATTCATCTACAGTGGGAAAATGAATGGGCAGCTACAAGCAGCAATAAATTGAGGGTAATCAAAAGTACAGTTCGTCCTTGGGGGTCGTCAATACGTGCAAGTCGCAGAGAAGAGGTGGTGATCACCCGTCTTCGCATTGGTCACTCCATGTTAACACATGGATTTCTGATGGGAGGCGGGGACCCACCTGAATGCGAATTCTGTAGGGAAACCATCACAATTAAACATATACTGCTCGATTGTGATGGTTTTCAAAATGTGCGTGTTATGTGTGGTCTGAGCAACTGTTTGCAGACGATGTTGGGAGATAGTGTCTCGGCCGTTGACCGGGTTCTTGAATTCCTTCATCGTCTAAATGTTCTAAATAAAATTTAATTTATATAGTTGTTATTTCTAGTGTTATATTATTTATTTATTTTATCTATATAAATTTATTTCTGTTATGTTTTTATATACCTTTACGAATTGTTATTAAATCTTATTTATTATTAATTGTTATTTAGTTCTTAAGTATTTATTATTAATATAGTTATAACTTCTACTTAAATTATGTTAAATTTAATTTTACAAATATAGTTTGTTGTAGTTTTATTTATTTATATATATATATATATAAGTATATATTGTTAATTCCTTTTTTTTTATATATACTTTCATTTAGTATGACGGCGATGATAACCTTAACGGTTTTTCGCCGGGAAAAAAAAAAAAAAAAAAAAAAAAAAAAAAAAAAAAAAAAAAGCACTTGAAGGCTATATAAGATTATCATGTCTGTCGCCAGGAAACAACAAAAGAACAAAAGAAAAAAAAAATCAGTGGATTTAATCTCATCAATTTTCCCCACATTCAAATTCAAAGAAAACAAATCAATTGATGATGTAATCATAGAAGTTATATTCTGAAGTTTTGATAAATATTTTCTTGTATCTTCAGTGTCAGACATCGCCAGTTGTGGCCTTTGTAGGAGATAACAAACAACTGGAGATAATGATTCGGAGTCTCCCCTGATTATATAAGGACATGTAGGATTGTGTGATAAATAGACTTTAAAATTTTCTACTGATCTCAATATTGATCTTGGTGCTGGTATTGTAGTATCGGGAAGTTAGATAGAAATAAAAATCTTTCATCGCTCTTTATTGCTGATTTTAAGTGTAGGTCAGGAGTGAAGGGTGGTTTCTCTCCTGGCCTGTCTAATTAATCTTCTAGATTTATCATGGTGGGGTCTTCCCAATGCCACTAGGCCGGCGGAGGCAGCTGATGGGCTTAGCGACCCCACCATACCTTCTAGCTCATTCTACTCTCACTCATTTACTCCACATACACACAACACACACTCTTTCACACACACAAACAAATACACACCTGCAGGGGGTGCAGACAAGCTGCACATAGTGAGAGGACCTAGATGAACCTCGCGGCACCTGAGAGTCTAACACACACTTACACTTATAGCACTACATTTAACACGCACACGTACGTTTAGGGATTTGCTGTACTTGTTCCATTATGTCTGGGAGTGGCAATACTGCTTGCTTTCCTTTCGCGGAGCCAAGTATGTGGAACCTACACCATGTTTGTTCATTTTTTCTGATACGTTCTTCTCTTTTTGTTGACTTGGTTGGTACAGGTAAACCAAAATTAGTTTCCGTAGGATCTGAATTTCCTTTCTTCGCCTTTCCTGTCATGATATATTGGCAACTCATAGTGTTTTTTTATGGACAGATAATGTGTGCCCTAGCGGGCTAGCTAAATAGTCTTGGTATTGAGGATGTGCACATTGTAAACGACTGAATGTTGCTGCTTGATGCCGAAGCTCATTTCTAGTGAGATGTTGAGGTCTTTTAAGATTCATTATTTTTCGTTTAATTAATTATCTTTATACTTTCATTTGGCTTAATATTTTTTCCATTTGCAAGGCTAAATAACGAATCACCAGAAATGTTTACATCCTTTCTTATCACTGTTCATCACCTGTTTCGTTTTAGGAGTAAGTACTATTGGTACAATTTACAAATTTTTCCAGGGACATAGAAAATGTGAAATTTTTACAGTCTTCTAAGTTTTCCTTAGTTAAATTATACCCTTTCATCATATCCAAGAGCTCGTCATGTTTATCGCTATTATAGTAATGGCGTACAAGTGCATGTTTAAAATCCACTCACTGGACGCCGTCTAATCAGCAACATTATATGTACAATTATAAGGTGCGTAATTGAATCAAAGGACTCTTTTTTATCTTTATCGTTTTGAAGGTCTCTTAATATCTTTTTCGTTTTGAAGATCTCTTTAAAAGATATCTGTTTTTCCTTCTGTATATGCGGCAACTTTTATAATACGAGCCATTTTGTCAACTCGGTCAACCTTTGCTGACTTTTGGCTTTGGTCCTGACACTAGAGATTCTAACACACTTTACCATTCCTCCAAAAGTTCAATTGATCCATTTATTGTCCTAGTTTACATAGCCACGTACCGGCGGTTTGAAGGTCGAACTGCAATCATTGCATTTTGATGGGAGATGTATCTTGACACGTACCACGATGATTGCTGAAGGATCAGTCGTATATACCGCAAGAGTGCCCCACCTGAACCACTCAGAAGAAGAAAAGAGGAAGAAAGATACCTACCATCCAGCACATCACTGCCCCCACGAATCCAACACCAACCATCGTGCACCCTGGGAGGTCCCTAAAGAATCCCCGGGAGCCTGTGCACGAACCCGTGGTACCACTGGCAAAATACCTCGTGGCCTTTACTGGTCACTGGCCCGCTGAACAGCCCAGAGGGCTCCACAACTACGGTTTCGGATGCCTGCAAGGAGCCCTACAGAAAGTTTGTACAAAAGGGCCTTGTTCCAGTGGTTTAAGGATTGATATTATTTTCAGAAATGTCAAATCTTGTGACCTTACCACAAGATTATATTAGTAAAGTACATGTAGGGATGTTCATTACGGCTAGGGCCTTTATGTGGGCCTTATTACTCTTTATAGTAATGGTCGCCAAACTTTTGAGTCTGTGAGCTACCATAGCATTTATAAATCTTCTAGTGAGCTAGAATCTTCTAGTGAGGAATACTGGACGAAAGAAAGTACACAAAATGGAATTAACACACGTTTATTGCCTACAAACATGCATTTCTAGTAATAAAATCTACATATTTGATAGTAAATGTCACAGAAAGTTAAAATGTACATTTCAATGAGAGGAGTGGAACTCTTTTTGATCATTAAGTATTGTCTTGAAGTTTGGAGAGTATGCTGTAGTAGTCATTCTGATATAGTTGTACAAATGTTCATCGGTCAGTCTGTTTCTGTATTTGTTTTTTATTGTCTTCATACTTGAAAAAGATGCTTCACACAAGTAGGTAGAGCTGAACATAACTTTCAACCTCAATGCAACTTGAATTAAAATTGGATATTTTGTTATATATCCACAGCGCGAGCTTTTTGGGAAATGACGTTACATTTGAAATCATGTAGCTGCAAGTTCAAACTATTCAACTTTTCGGATATATCAGTGAGAAGGCAAAATCTTATGACCATGTTGTAGCAAATCTTCGAGTT
Organism: Callitettix versicolor; assembly: GCA_022606455.1. NCBI lineage: Eukaryota > Metazoa > Arthropoda > Insecta > Hemiptera > Cercopidae > Callitettix > Callitettix versicolor. The sequence goes on from CM040185.1 coordinate 9,633,275, forward strand.
GAGGGTGACGCTCACTCCGTTCTTTGAAGAATTTTAGCAATGCAGGAAGCAACTTTGAAACGTTGCGAAACTCTGCCTCTGCTGAGCCAACGAACTTCTCTATGATGCAACAGATCACCATACTGGCATTCTATCTGTTCTGTTAGTTCTCGGAACAGTCGTCTTTGAAGTGCATGCGCTCTTATATTATTTACTATTTTGACTACTGTTTTCAAATTATGTATCAAGGCAATAAAACCATTCTCCACGCCTACCATTGCAGGAGCTCCATCTGTCGCTAAGCCCACCACCTTCTTCATAGGCATATTCTCACATTCAATAAGCTTTTTAAATGCTAAAAAAATAAAATTTCCAGTAGCGGCACAACCTTTACCACATTCCTCTTTTGTTTTAAAATCTTCAAATACCGTTCTTACAAAAACGGCCAACTGAGCTGTATCAACTATATCAGTTGATTCGTCAAGTTGTAAGGAAAAATAACTACAACGATCAAAGTCAGTTTTAAGCTATGAAGTTATATCAGAACTCATAGCTTCAACTCTTCGCATCACTGTATTAGAAGAAATCTGGACAAATTTAGTAGCAGACATAATCTCAGTTTTGTTTTTGAAGTTATCAAATAATTTATCTCCAGCTTCCAAAAAAGCAACTTTAATGAACTCACCGTCTTCGTACCTTTGAAACGCGGAATAACGCCTCGGTGGCTGCTTTGTTCTTGTCAAGTGTCTTAAAAAAGTTGATTGTTACGCATTTAGCTGTGATTTCAACTGCATCACCTTTCCTCTTCTCAACGTTGAATTCAGCGGATAGTCTATTTTAATTCCACTGTGATTTCACGCTCAACATTTCCTTTCTTGGTCGTCTGGGTGCACCCTGTGCCAGTTGTTCGAAACATCTTCGTTCATGAATCGCTCGGTAAAACAAACTATGGAAATCATAAACAAAGATTCTTTTTCTTTTCGATCAGATAAAAATCTTTTATTTTTGTGACAGTCGATCGTTCAGTTTCACCTGTCAAATACATGGAGATCATAGCTTCCGTTTCAGCTTTGATAGCAGCATCCTTCAAGGGCTGACTAAGGCGATAAGCAATGGATGTTACTTCAACATTGCCTGTATCAGGATCATATTTAGCCATTTTTATTGCTGCTTCAACTAAAGTATTAAAATGAGCGGGATTAAAAACATCTTGTAAACATTTGATGGTTGAATCCACTTTTTGAAATTCGATTAAGGGTCTTGATAAATCTCTAATTTCCCTAATTACGTAATTCTTGTCTGACGGTGCACGACGGCTTTCATAAAATTCACTGCCGAACTTCATAATTATTGTGTCGTGCACTGCCACTTCCATAACATTATGTAATTTTGTATTTTTTAAAATATTTTCTTCACCATTTTTTATTTTGACGATAGCATCTTGGTATCGTTGTATGCGTCTCTTGTTTTGCTTTTTAATACGGTTATTTGACCTTTCAAGTTATTCTGTGTAACTACTCTTTGTTCTTTATAAATTCTAAGACGATCCTCCAAAATTGATAAGAGGTTATTAACTGTAATAAAAAATGTATTTACTTCAATAACCAGCTATAAGATATAATTATCTATCTGTTTCACCAAACAGATACAGCATTAATTTAAAAAAAATCTCAACACGAATTACAAACATTACAGTGGATGTAAAATCGTGAAGAAGAAAAAAGGACAAAAAATCTTTATGACTTTGTCCGGGGACTGAAGGTAGTGGGCAGCCTCCTTACCCCGGTAAAAACCATTAAACCTTCCATTCCATCTTCCCTCCTCTGCGGGACCATCACTGCGATATTACTTCACAGAGGAGAGGATCTGTCTTCCCCTATAGGGTCATCCACCATCCTTTTGACCGGCAGGTCAAACACCATAATATGCCAAGTCTGCCTAACTTCATTGCCCTGCTATCTTGTTCATAAGTCTTCTGATGGTAATAACTCTGCAGTCCTTACAAATCTATGATTCAAGCCATCCTTCTTCTCTCTTACAGCGCAAAATCTCTTCTATGTACCTTGAGATACTATCCCAGTTGTTCTTGGAAAACAACATCTTTTCCACTATATTATCCACCGTGCATTCTCCGATCTTGTTATTTATTTCTCGCCGTTGGTATGAGAATCTTTCACATTCGAAGAAAGTGTGTCTTGCATCGTCTCTTCTATTTTCACAGGTTCGGCAATTCATAGAACTCACTTTACCCATCTTGAGAAGATAGGACCGGAAGTATCCATGCCCTGTCAGAAACTGCGTGAGGTAGAAATTAACTTCACCATGTCCTCGCTTGGTCCAGATGCGCACGTTTCTTATGAGACTTGCTGTCCACCTCCCTTTATTCTCACCATCCCATCGTGATTGCCACTCCAGCAAAGTAGTCTCTCTACAATTTTTAGCAGCTTCAGTTCTGCTGACTTCCTTACTTAAAGTGAAGATGTTCTTCCGTTCCTGCGCCAAGAGATCAATCGGGATGACACCCGCCACGACCAGCACCGCTGCCTCCGACACTGTTCGGTAGGAGCTTATAATTCTCATAGCTCCAATTCTTTGGATTGAGAGTAATCGAGATCGACGTCTTCTAACATTAATTGCGTCTGCCCAGATTTCTGCTCCATACAGCAACACCGAATGTACCACCGTCATCAGGAGTCGCCGCCTACCCGCACGTGGACCACCCATATTTGCCATAAGTCTTCCAAGCGAGTTGGACATAACTTCCGCTTTGTCACACGCAAGTCTAATATGTTCCCAGAAAGTCAACTTGGTATCCAACGTTACTCCTAAATACTTTGCTGACCTCTTGGTGTACATACATTCCATTCCTACCATCATCGGAACGATTGTGGGTATTCGTTTCCTCGTTAACAAGACCATTTCGGTCTTAGGGATAGCGAGCTGCAATCCGTGGCTTTCCATCCATGCACTTACTCGGCGCATGACTTGGTTAAGTCGTAATTGAACCAACTCTAAATTCCTGGCAGTGATAACCGCAGCCACATCATCAGCGTACCCTACCAAGCGTACTCCTTCAGGCATGTCCAATCTTAAGAGGCCATCATACGAGATGTTCCACAGATCAGGCCCAAGTATGGAACCTGAGCCACTCCTGCTGTTACTTCTTTGCTCAAGTATCCTCTTCCGTATCACATGATCCAGCGATCATTTAGGTAATCCCCAATAATGGTCAACAAGTACCGTGGAACAAAGAAAGTGTGTTCCAATTCTCTCATTATGTTTTCCCACCGAACTGTGTTGAACGCATTCCTTATGTCTAACGTGACCAGTAAGACAATGGGTCTAGCCGCATGACAAGACCCATCAGCAACGTCAACAGCTTCCACAACTTCTTGTATAGCACCTATTGTAGAGTGCCCTGCCCGAAATCCGTGTTGGCGCTCCGAAAGACCTCCCACCGCCTGAACTGAATGCTGTAAGCGAGATCTTATTAGATTCTCCAGTAACTTGCCTACCACGTCCAACATGCACAGAGGTCTATATGACGCTGGAGAGTCAGGGCAGCCCTTTCCTTTCCTTATCAGAACAAGTCGGGCCACCTTCCAGGGATGTGCAAATATTCCTGCCTCCAGGCATGCATTATACATGTTGAGAAGGAGTTTTAGTTGAGCACTAGCAACTATCTTTATGACCTCCGGTGGAATTCCATCTGGGCCGGGAGCCTTCCCATCCTTAAGCGTTTTTACAGCTGTTGCTAATTCAACCTCTGTGAAGAGAGGGATATCCATATTCTCTTGATGTATCTTTGGATTTTCCATGCGTGGATGGTTAGGGAAAAGAGAACCTACCACATTTTCAACTACTCTGGCACTCATAGTCCTATTGGCACCAGCAGCCCCCAACCTGCGCGTGACCAATTTATATCCCATTCCCCAGGGATCGTCGTTCAGCTCATCGCACAGAGATCTCCAACATCTCTCTTTGCTTTGTCGAATAGCGTACACCAGCGCTTTCTTTGCCACCTTGTATTCGCCCATCAGCGTCACCGCTTCGGGTCTGCCCTGAGCTCGCTGTGCTCTTCTCCTGAGTTGGAGGCATTTACGTCGCAGCTCTGCAATACCGACAGTCCACCAATAAACCTGTTTTCGACTGTTATTTTTCCTTCTACGGGGCATAGATAAATCACAGGCCTGTCGGATGATCCGGGTAACCTCACCTACAATGGTTCGTGCTTCATCTGCTCTCTGTTGTACCTCTAGACGATTAATTTTGCTGAAATGTAATCCGAAATTTAGCGCCTCTATTAGCATATCCTTATCCATTTTCCTTACATTCCATGTAGGTGGATGATGCACTTTGGGATGGAGTAAACTACCTACTAATGGGATTTGGATTGCGCGCGATGTTCGATCATTGTTTATGTTTTCTTGGAAGGCGCTGAAATGACAATTAATTTTTAAAAAATATGGTGTACTTTATCGTAATTTAGTTTTAAAGCATTTTGTACGCCTTGCAAATAAGATGTAGTTATTTTGAACTTTTCTCGTACTTGACGATTTAATGACAAAAATGAATCTGAAGGTAATAGTGTTAGAAGTTGGGTAAGTTGATGGAGACAGTGTGCTTAACAATCTCAAAGTCAGACATTCAGTCGCTTGCATGGACTTGCATCTACTTCTCCCGGCGCCATACTTTAAAATAGGACACAAACACCTATTTATTCACAAAAACAAAATTGTGTTTACTATTCTATACAGTTTTTTGCACATTTACATATTTTTGAAAACAGTTTTTTTTGTTCTTGAAAACGTGTATTTTTTCAAATATCACGGATATTGCGGCAAAGGAAGCTACTCTGCTGCCTCCAAGCACGCAACGTGTTGTTCAGATTTTATTTGCTAAGCGAAACATCTTCTGCATTCGCTTTTGAAAAATGAATGGGTATCTTTGGGCAATAACAAATTGAGGATAATCAAGAATACTGTTCATCCTTGGGGGTCAGCCTTACGTGTTAGTCGTAGGGAAGAGGTGGTTGTTACCCGTCTTCGCATTGGACATTCAAAGTTGACGCATGGATTTCTCATGGCGCGCGGGGACCCACCTACATGTCAGTTTTCAAATGATATCATCACAATCAAACATTTTCTTCTGGTTTGTGATGGTTTCAGAAGCATACGTCAAATGTGTGTAGTGGATTCCCGTATGGAGATAATTTTAAAAGATGATTCGTCGGTCATTGATCGAGTTAATTTTGTACGTCGAATAAATGTTTTTGAATTACTCTAGCTATGGTATTGTTGAACAGCATAACAGTGTAAATATTTTTTTTCTGTTAATCCTTTATAAAGTTTATATATTTAAATTATGTTCTCTGGTGACTGTAGGGTTTTAGTTTTTAGCCGCCTCGGTGGCCTATTGATAGCGTACTGGGCTGTCACCCCAAGGACTCAGGTTCGATTTCCGGCTAGGGCTTGGCATTTTTATACGTTATAAATCATGCTATCGTCTGCATTAGCCCAAGTGTGCGGAATAGTCGGACGTTAAAAAAAAAAAAAAAAAAAAAAAAAAAAAAAAAATATATATATATATATCCGTGTTAAAAGAATGGACGGCGATGATAGCCTTTATGTGCTTTTCGCCAAAAGCCTTAATTAAAAAGTTTTTCTGTAATGCGTTACAGGAATTTTTTATTTCTTAACTGAAATATTACTCGAATATTGTGTATCATTTAAAGGGGAAAATTCAACGATTCTTTGAACATATAATTCAAGTTCCAATCCCTGTAAACGACTTCGACTTGTGTGTTACAGATAACTCAAATTTCAGGGTAACTTGCAGTAGATTTGAAATTTATTACCGGTTTTTCTATTGTTTAAGACTTACAATAATTTTTTTACTTTATTTAAAATATCATAACCTTTTGCTCAATAAATAATTGTCATTAATTCATTACAATAAGCTTTTTGAAATTTTGTTTTGAACTTTGAAAAATTTTATTTGAATTTGGTAATTTTATAATTGGTAGTTTCGTTCTGATCTTGGTTTTGGGCGATGGGTAATCTTTCCAGGTTTTATCATTGCCAAAGCTACTAAATTAACTCAACATTAGATTTAATAAATATATTTCCGTAATTTAGAAAGTTGTATTTGTACGTTGTGTAAAAAAAATTGTATTTCTTTGAAAGAGCAATTTCGGGTTTATTGTGTAGAAATCAAGAAAACTGCTGCCCAAGAATATATAGCGACGCAATTAGCAAGTCTTATATGATGGATGTGATGCAGTAAACAAGGGGGACAATGTTGATCGCGTCCGCAGCATACTTTAAGCTGTACGTGTCCCCTGGGTAGTGCTAAATGATCAACAGCGCCGGCAAACGCCTCCTAAGGCCTGTGACAAGTGCAAAATTTGTTCAAAAGATGTGTATGTTATGGACAAAGATCACTTACTGATCTGCGAGGGCCTGGATAGAGTGAAGCAGGGACGAAGGGACTTTTCTGGATTGTATTGGGAGACAAGATCCAAAATGGTGTGAACCAAAAGGAGCCATTGGAAGAAGAAGATGTTGTATTTATGCGCTGTTTTTAGAAATTCTCTTATATATTTTTGTGTGTAGATATCAAATGTTTTGTAATCAAGAATGTTTGGTACTTTATGTTACACAAATCTTTTCACTTTTGTAACATCAAAATAATAGAGCTGTCAGGAATAAACAATTAGTGAAGATAAGCAGGCTTCTTTTATCGCTAAATTAACAGTCTCGAGTTTGTCTTTAACTAACTTTTCTAATTTCCACCACTGTAATAAAACTAGTGCATTTACGTAAGCACAATTTTCTAAAGAACTATGATTATAAATACACGGTTTTGTTGTTATTTCATTCCAAAATTGTTTTCTCAACACACTTAAATTCGCACAGTAAAAATCATCGAAATTTAAAACTGTAACATCAAATTTTTTCAACAAATTTGAAATAAATTTTTGTTTTTCGAGTCCTTTAACGTACACTGTTGAATTTGAGGCGACCGAAGCAAACGATTTGCCCTCAACGATTCTGGAACTTTTGAACGCTTTCTTAGCTTCAGAAAATGACACTTTATCCCGTGGTGCAATAATAGTTAAAATTGCTTTCTCGTCCTTAAACTTTTGACAGTTGAAGGAACGAGCCTGATGGTCCCCACCACAATTGGGACACTTTGGGTCTTCTATGCAACTCTCACTACCATGGCCACTGCAACCACAATTCCCACACACCTCAGGCTTCTTGCACGTAGAACTCACGTGTCCAAAGCCCTGACACTTAAAGCATCGCCTTGGGTTTGGCACGTAAGGACGAACAGAAAGCCGTTGGTATCCAGCAAAAATGTAGTCCGGAATACTAGGTTTGCCAAAAGTCAGAATTAGTGAAGAAGTAGGTACCTTATGGCCGTTCTCGTTTCGCATTATACGAAAAACATCAATAACCGACTCACTAGATAGCTCAGACTTAATTTCTTCTATGTCTACGTGGAGTAAATCTTTGCAAGTAACCACACCTTTTGCAGAGTGGGGCTCCACAGAAACCTTGATTTTTTCGAAAAAGGAAGTCATTTTTAACAGCGACAGACTTTTCTTGCTGGTACTGATCTGTATGTACTAGCAGCGTTCCGTTTTTTAACTTCTTTATAGAAGGTGCGGGACCTGTTCTACCCACAATTGCTTTGTTTATGAGGAAGGGCGACACCTTAGACAGGTCAGAACCTTCCTCCGAGTTTTTAAATCAAGAATCTGGGGGATGAGATTGTATGTTCACAGTACACAATCAAGATGTCCTATGTATGCCTAAGCCCAAGCTAAAAACCAGTCGAAGAGTACTGCTTGAGGTTATAAGCCGTAAGGAAATGAGTTGTAAAAGGATCAGGGAGATCGTCCAAAGTCGTGCTATACCTCTGAGCTGGTTAATAGTAGCTCTACAGTCCAAAGAACGAGAACTTCAGATCAAGGCCCGCCTGTTTGCCATCTTTAGATTGTCCTTTGAATAGTTCGTTTACTTTGCAGGAGCTGGAATCTGCACTGTCATCCACTACAGATTCAGCTCCAGGTCCCGATAACCTTGTATACTCCATGATTAAAAATCTTCCAACATCAGGCAGGCTTACACTTCTTGCCATATACAATCGAATATTCGTAGAGCATACTTTTCCTGATGCATGGTTGGAAGCTGTAGTAAATCCTCTTCTTAAACAAGGCAAAGATAAAACTGAACCAAGTAGCTATCGTCCTATTTCCGTTACCAGCGTTCTTTCTCGTTTGGTACTTGGAAACAAACAACCTACTATCTAAAGATCAGTGCGGATTCAGACAGGGACGATCTTCTATGGATCAATTAGTTTTATTAGAGTCTGCAATCCAAAATGCTTTTCTCTTGCGTCGTACGCTAGTGGCTGTTTTCTTCGACCTACAGAAGACATATGACATGGCGTGGAGAAGAGGAATTTTCAATACCTTAAAATCATGGGGAATACAAGGCAGAATTGTTGCCTTCATTAATAATTTTCTTTCTGATAGGCATTTCAGGGTGCGACTTGGAGCTACGATGTCGGATCGTTTTCACTTAGAGAATGGTGTTCCACAGAGGAGTGTACTTAGTGTAACCCTGTTCGCAGTTGCAATAAATAGCATAACCTCTAATATACAATTCCCTGTCCGATGTTCGCTATTTGTAGACGATTTTGCTATATACGTGAGCACTAGAAACATAGTAACAGCTGAAAGATCCCTTCAATTGGTAATAAATAGATTGGAGTCGTGGACGAGGTCCACAGGCTTTAAATTTTCTGCTGCCAAAACTCAATGCATTGCCTTCAGTCGCCGTCGACATATTCAGTGACCTTCGATATACCTTGATGGCATAAAGCTTCGGACTACTCCATCTGTTCGATTTCTGGGCCTAATATTCGACGAAAGATTATCGTGGAACCTTCACCTACGCTCGGAGGAAGGTTCCGACCTGTCTAAGGTGTCGCCCTTCCTCATAAACAAAGCAATTGTGGGTAGAGCAGGTCCCGTACCTTCTGTAAAGAAGTTAAAAAACGGAACGCTGCTAGTACATACAGACCAGTATCGACAAGCAAAGTCTGTCGCTGTTAAAAATGACTTCCTTTTTCGAAAAAAATCAAGGTTTCTGTGGAGCCCCACTCTGCAAAAGGTGTGGTTACTTGCAAAGATTTACTCCACGTAGACATAGAAGAAATTAAGTCTGAGCTAGCTAGTGAGTCGGTTATTGATGTTTTTCGTATAATGCGAAACGAGAACGGCCATAAGGTACCTACTTCTTCACTAATTCTGCCTTTTGGCAAACCTAGTATTCCGGACTACATTTTTGCTGGATACCAACGGCTTTCTGTTCGTCCTTACGTGCCAAACCCAAGGCGATGCTTCAAGTGTCAGGGCTTTGGACACGTGAGTTCTACGTGCAAGAAGCCTGAGGTGTGTGGGAATTGTGGTTGCAGTGGCCATGGTAGTGAGAGTTGCACAGAAGAACCAAAGAGTCCCAATTGTGGTGGGGACCATCAGGCTCGTTCCTTCAATTGTCAAAAGTTTAAGGACGAGAAAGCAATTTTAACTATCATGGCACGGGATAAAGTGTCATTTTCTGAAGCTAAGAAAGCGTTCAAAAGTTCCAGAATCGTTGAGAGCAAATCGTTTGCTTCGGTCGCCTCTAGTAGCAAGAAAACATGCACAAATTGTGAAGAACTGACCAAAACCGTCAAAGCCTTATCCGAACAAGTAGCTCAGCTATTAACTTTAATTTCTACGAGTACCACTCCTATAGCGAACAAATCAAAACTATCTGGTATTCAATCGTCTGATTGCGCCATTAAAGAAGTGAAACCCATCCGAAATGAAAAAAACCAACTATAAAATTACTGCCTAAGACAGCAAAATCTGCACCTCCGATATTAAATCCACCTACTTCCGACCAAAGATTGTGTACCAAGCAACAAGGTCGGAAAGGAAATAGTACAAAAGTGTCTGTTGATCTTAAGTACTTTCTGAAAAAACCAAATACTGTTCAAAAAAGCTGTTGTTGGTGAAAAAAACACCACCAAGATTGAAAGTAAAAAAATAAAAATTCTAGGGAGCACCTTCGAATGTGTTTCCTTTAAACAATAAACACTCTTCGGAGTCAGACATCATCTACCACAGAAGTGATTCGATGTCCTTGGACTCCGATAAATACTCCTTTTCACAAATACTAAGGGGGGTCGGCCTGAAAAAATCTTTAAAAATTCCATTTTTTTTTATTTTGAATTAATATTCTCTTGAGTTTTTTGTTTAATAATATATAAGTTATGGTATGGTTTCGAGGATGTCGCTTTTTTTAAAAAAAAACAACTTTTTATTAATTACAATAAGACTTTAATATTCACTTAAAACTTATTATAATTATTTAAGTTCGTCTCATATGCATTGAGATGCGAACTGAGTGAACCCTCGATTAACACTGAGCTCCTGCTCTTTCTTCTCTAGGTACATGAAAATGCTTACCGTGACAAAAGCCAAACTGTCAGCATTAAATATAGCTAAGACTGAGCTTCTGCTCTTTCTTCTCTAGGTACATGAAAATGCTTACTGTGTTAAAAGCTAAATTGTCAGCATTAAATATAGCTAAGTATAACACTAACACTAAATCTAGCAAAGTTTACAATAATTGTTTATATAACTCCTCCATCCCTAAACAAAACTTCCGGGGGTGGTTGAATAGCAACTTCCCTCGAAGTTCTTCCAATTAGCTTCTTAGACGCCAAGTATAGTAGTCCTCCAATAAGGCGATGGTCCAAACACTGATGTGCTGTGTGTTGGGTGAATTCCGATCAATTCTGGAGACAGTATCTAGGTTGATCCTGTCGTGTTCTAGCTTCTTTATTATTGTAAAGAACAGTATTATTGTTGAGCTTTATTACCCCTTAAGGATTGATAACTCAAAGTCAAATTGTAAATGCGATATTACAGAATGAGCAAAAGTATTTGGAATTAACTCCATTGTTACAATTGATACTTAACTGTTACTTAATTGTTACTCTACTGTTACAATGGTTACTTAATCCAAAGACTACAGAACTAAATACTAACAAGTATTTTACCTTTGGTGTAATTGTTACAAATTCTGATCATACTTAGTTGGTAATGTTGGAACGGTTTGTTTGGAATAATTTGTTGTTTTTAAACTGGAAATCGTTTGTAAGCATACTGAGTGCTTCTTCAAGTGAGGTGGGGTTTTTGGTTCTCATGAGGGACCCTAGCGGTCCTGAAGTCCCCTTAACAGAACACGTAATGCTAATTTTTGTGCATACTTGCACAGAACATCCCCTAGCGGATGGTTCTCTGTTTACAAAAAAATGCTATCTGTAACTTTAATAGCTTTTGAATCTTTTCATAAAATTTGAAAGGTGATTCCCGTTTTCTTGCTTTAATTCTGCCATTTCAAGATTCAAAGTAACACAATCCTTCTTATCAAAATAACTAGTCAGCAAAATTATTTTTACATCTGCCCAAGCATAAGTATTAGAATTAACTACCATTTCAAGAGCTTGCCCCTTTAATTTTGATAATATGGACGATAACAAATATTAATTTTGGAAATCTTCTAAGTTATCAGCTACAAAGAATTTATTGACCATTTTATCACATATTGTGATGAATCTATTAAGAATGGTTGGTTCTCCGTTAAACTCTGGAATCATGTCCAGGTATTCTTTCTTCAGTGTTGGGATAGACATTGTAATATTTAGTTATTACTACACACAAAAATAAATCAAAATTAAAATTAAAAATCAAATTATAAAATATAATACTTATAAAATAATGCTACAAATTATTTATGATAACCTATGTTTGGTTTATCTTTAAAAATATTCAATTGATTCAATTAACAAATTGATCTTTGATATTTAATTATTTTGTTTGTTAATTATTTAATAAAATTGATGTAACATACATTCGTAGGTATATAGTATACAAAACTATTTTGTGGGATCTACTTACAATAAGATCCAAAATACTTTGCTCATTTTACGCGCACTTGCCACGAAAAATTCGCACAAACACTTCACTTCACTTCGGATGTAGATGTTCACTCTACGGTTGCAAATATTCACTTTTGCCGGTTGGTTGTGTTCAATTTAATAATATACACTTATTAAATTGAACGGTTGGTCTTTGTTCGACACTTCGGTTAACAGTTGAAACTGAAGAAAAATTATATGCACTAATTTTCCCGAAGTGTCCTACCTACTGCGCCAGTTATGGTATGGTTTCGAGGATGTCGCTTTTTTTAAAAAAAAACAACTTTTTATTAATTACAATGAGACTTTAATATTCACTTAAAACTTATTATAATTATTTAAGTTCTTCTCATATGCATTGAGATGCGAACTGAATGAAACCTCGATTAACACTGAGCTCCCGCTCTTTCTTCTCTAGGTACATGAAAATGCTTACCGTGACAAAAGCCAAACTGTCTGCATTAAATATAGCTAAGACTGAGCTTCTGCTCTTTCTTCTCTAGGTACATGAAAATGCTTACTGTGTTAAAAGCTAAACTGTCAGCATTAAATATAGCTAAGTCTAACACTAGCACTAAGTCTAACACTAAATCTAGCAAAGTTTACAATAATTGTTTATATAACTTTATATATATATATATATATATATATATATATATATATATATATATATATATATATATATATATATATATACATAAAACACTTTATACTTTGAAACTGTACAATTAGTCAAAAAAATTATATATGTAGTTGTATACCGACTTTTTTTTTCAATTGATTCTGAAGAGTTTGCAAAAATGTTTCCGAGGTTCTAGATAAAACTGTTACTTGTGGAGATTTTTTATGTAAAAAATGCTACAACCTCTACCATCTTAATTCTTCAAAAAAACGAAAAATAGAAGAAGAACCCACTCCAAGTACTAATATTCAATCTGATAGTCAACCAGGTAGTCAACAATCAGGATTTTCATTTGCTTCTTCTACAACGTTCTCACAATCGTCTGACTCATCATATCACGTCACTGAAAATGTTAAGAAACCAGAGGAATCTATTGAATTACCATATGCTAATCCTACTGCAACTCATAAATGGTGTTTTCTATGCAATAAAACGAGTGGTATTGTTAATGTTCCGTTTGAAGCACGCAAACAGATTTTTATGTTGAGAAATATTTTTATACCTAATGGTAACCGTTGTTGTAAAGATCATCTTATAAAGAATCGGTTTTACGAAGTTGAAATCTGTAATATAAGAATATCTTCTTACAGCAGTTTCGTTGGGTTATCTGACTTAATGAGATTGCTGGATTGTCTTAGCTTAGCTTCAACGAAGCAACTTACAGATCATGTAGCAGATTTTACGATTTCAGAACACCGATTGTACATTTTGACTGGTTTAAATTGGGATCAATTAATTGAATTGCTTCGTTAAGAAATTCAGCAAATAGAACAGTAACACAAGCCTTGGTTGTGTTTCTTTTAAAGTTTAGAAGTGGTAACTCTAATGAAATGGTCTCGGCAATACATGGTTTAGATAATGCTCAGCAGGTATCGAATTATTCCCAACAGGTAGGTAAGAACTACCACGGCCAATTAAGAGCAAATAGAATAGCCAATAAGAGAAATTAAAGTGGTACTCTGAGGCTACTAGAAGGAAGAAGAAGAAGGATACATGTAGAATGGCATGGGCTTTATCACCCATCGCGGCAGAGATAAGTGTTATGCTCTTTTACGGGACAGGGGACAGACACTACTGGCCAGACATGTTTTTGGATACATCTGTTTATTCCGATGAATGCATTGTTTGAAGCAAACAAAACGGAAAAAAAACTATTGTATTCATTGTGAGAAGATAATCAGTAAATTTGCAGAGCATATAGAAGGCAAACATTGGGATTCCCCTATTGGAATGGAACTAAATAAAGTCAACGGAGATGGAAGAGAAAGAAGCGAATTAAAAACTAAAATCACAAATTCTGTTCGTAAAGAAAATCGTACAATTTGCACGTAAAGAAAATCGCCTCTTTGTTCCGATTTTGGCGATTTGTTTTGAGGTTTCCATAATTGTTTTTACCGAGCGATTCATGAATGTTGATATCTCGAACAAATGGTACAGGGTGCACCCAAACGTCACCAGTAGCCCAGGATACTCGAACTAAAGCGAGAATCCCCAATAAATTGGGGGGGGGGACCTCCAATATCCTGGAGCCGAAGTACTCCAGAATCTTAGGAATGGGTTCCGGTACAACGTTACGATTATCCAAACCCAAGTACCACTGGCAGCCGCTCTCCATATACTCACAGAATGAAACCATTTGTATCGATAGACCCAATTATAGGCTCCGACACCCATAATTCAACACCCATGTGCTTGCCAGGCGCCTATAGGCTGCTCGGTCCCAGCACCTGTCCCATCAGCGGTCCTCGGCAGTGCTAGGCACACATCAGGTTCCACATACTTGGCCCCGCCAAAGGAAACCAAGCAGTATTGCCACTCCCAGACATAACGGAACAAGTACAGCAAATCCCTACATGTACGTGTGAGTGTAAGGTGTTTAAATCGTAAGTGTAGTGTTGTGAGTGTAAGTGTGTGTTAGACACGGGTGCCGCGAGGCTCGTCCAAGTCCTCTCAATAGATGCAGCTAGTCTGCACCCCCTGCGGGTGTATATGTGTTTGTGTGAGAGAGAGTGTGTGTATATATGTGGTGTGTATGTGGAGTAAATGAGTGAGAGTAGAATGAGCTAGAGGTATGGTGGGGTCGCTAAGCCCATCAGCTGCTCACGTCAGCTGCCTCCGCCGGCACGGTAGATGAGACTTGGGTTAAGCACGTTACCTGTGAGACAAAACTACAGTCTATGGAGTGGGGGCACACAAATTCCTCCAAAAAACCGAGGAAATGTTTGCAAACCCTGTCAGCAAGAAAGATCATGGCGACCGTTTTTTGGGGCAGGAAAGGTGTTCTTCTGGTTGACTTCCTAGAACGTGGAGCAACCATAAACTCAGAAAGGTATTGCCAAACATTACGAAACTTAAGACGAGCTATCCAGAACAAGCGGAGAGGAAAACTGAGTGCAAAAGTGTTGTTTTTGCACGACAATGCCCGCCCTCACACGGCAAATCGAACAAAAGACGTCTTGACGGCCTTCAAGTGGGAGATTTACCCTCATCCACCCTACAGTCCGGACCTGGCACCTAGTGATTTCCACTTATTCCCGAAGATGAAGACTTGGCTTGCAACACAGCGCTTCGATGACGACGCAGATCTCCGCGCGGGCGTGACTGACTGGCTGGCGTCACAGGCGGCGGAATTCTACGACACGGGAATTTCAAAGCTAGTTCACCGATATGACAAATGTCTAAATTTGTTTGGCGATTATGTCGAAAAATAGTATTTTAGTTCCTCTTTCAAATGTATATAATAAAATTTTTTTCCTGTACTTAGTTTTTTTTTTTATCCAAAAACGTAATCTACTTTCTGAATAGCCCTCGTATTATTAAGTTTTTGGCCAAAGAGGGGTTCAATCCAACTGAAATCTTTCGTAGATTGACGGCTCAATACTGGGACAGGACCCTGTCAAGAGCTCGCGTTTTTGCTTGGCACAAGGAATTCGCCGAAGGACGGGAAGCAGTAGAAAACCTCAGCCATGATCGTCGCCCGACCACTTCCGTCACGGACGAAAACATTGATGCTGTTCGGAAGCTCCTGGTCGAAGACAGACGTATATCGCTTCGATTTATTGCAGAATAACTCCAGTATGGTAGCGTTCAAAAAATCGTTACATCAAACCTGGAACTCAGCAAAGTATCTGCAAGGGTGTAGTAACATCACGTAGCCAAACCAGTCCTTATCTTTTCACTTCAATATGGAAAACCACGATGAAGAATATTTTTCTGAGTATGCCAACACACTTATCTATGAAACATGCCTGCCCGATGACTTAACACCAATTGAAAGCGAAGGATTAAAATACAAAAAGATACTAGATAACACATATACGAACAATCTTTCTCAAGTAAGCTCTTATTATATTTATACTAACACACCACCACATGGGTATGGTACTCAAGCTCCAAAAGTGGCAGAAACTGTAAACAGGTCTTATTCTTTTAACAAGAAACCTGCAGAGAATAGAACAATTAACATTGGAGGATATAATGTGGAAAGAATGCATTGGGACAAGAAAGATGGACCATTCACCAGTGACGAAATCCACGGCAACTTTGCTCCCTCTGAAATGAGGAGCATGTGTGAAAATTTCCTGAAACAATATCATCTAGGAATCGATAGTGCTGTGGATACTGTGATGAAGAAGTTGATGAGCACCAATTCAGATATATTGACAGCAGGACGCCAAACATTCTGTCCTTTCACAAATCAAAGTGTTACGGCAGCAGTAGCTTACAAGAGAGCATGACTTTTTAAGGAAGAATGTTGGTTACATAGGAATGAGTTGCTTTGAATGGATAGCTGCAATAAGGTACTAATAATTATTTGATTTTTATTTAATATAATATCAGTATCATGAAATCTAAAATTGCAAAAAGTTAATTTTTATTGAGTAATTAAAAATATTACTTACCGTGTATTAAGTAATCTTATTTCTTTTAATTTGCAGACATAGAACCTATAAGCCAGAAAGAAGCTGAGGCGCCAAGCACTTCCTACTTGGCCAAAAATAAACGAATTTCAAGATGTTCAGGTACTTTTTTTAGATACTGTATTCAACTTAGATTTTTTTTAAATTAAATTTATTTTTATAATTTTCATTCTTTTCTAATAGATTTTAAGCCTTTTACGCATTGCATATACCGGAATGTTTGTGATTCCAGGGTTTACCAAGTGTGCATCATTTTTTCTACATTGTTTTTTATTTCAGAAACAAATGCAAGTAAATTTTTAGCAATTATTTACCCGCACAGATGGATTAACAGAAATAAAAATTTGAAAACAAAACAAATATTTTCAAATGTAAGCTAATAATAATAAATTTGTTATTAGACAATAATGAAATTAAGTGTGCGAGATGAAAGGAGTCGGTTCATAGCATCTTTGCTACAGGTGATACTGGGAAGGAAATTTTCCGATGCACAATGGCAAAAGACCTTGCAAAGCTCTTCGATTTGATAATCCTGAAGACAGACAAAAACAACATTAGAAAGAACTGCTGCTATTTCGAATGTTTTTACAAGTTTGTTGGAAATTGTCGTGACCCTTATACAACAGGAGCTAAACTATGTGATGATGAAATGCTAGTCCCTTGTCGGGGGCGTTGAAGTATTCAAATTTTACAAATAAAAAAAAAAGCTAAATATGGAACAAAAGGCTTAACGCCTCGCTGATGCCGGGACGCACTACATGCTCAATGCGTACATTTATACTGTCAAAGGAAGCGATGAGGAAAACTTACAAAAACTTAAGTGGAGACGAAGCAGATACTCATGACGTTGAATCCGATCAAGAATCGGAATTTGCAGACATTGATATATGAATAAATGACTAATATATTGTAGGGTTTACCTTGGATTTGTCATTTATATCGTTAATGGATTTATCGATGGATTTATCGGAGTCCAAGGACATCGAATCACTTCTGTGGTAGATGATGTCTGACTCCGAAGACTGTTTATTGTTTAAAGGAAACATTCGAAGGTGCTCCCTTAGAATTTTTATTTTTTTACTTTTAATCTTGGTGGTGTTTTTCTAACCAACAACAGCTTTTTGGACAGTATTTGGTTTTTTCAGAAAGTACTTAAGATCAACAGAGACTTTTGTACTATTTCCTTTCCGACCTTGTTGCTTGGTACACAATCTTTGGTCGAAAGTAGGTGGATTTAATATCGGAGGTGCAGATTTTGCTGTCTTAGGCAGTAATTTTATAGTTGGTTTTTCATTTCGGATGGGTTTCACTTCTTTAATGGCGCAATCAGACGGTTGAATACCAGATAGTTTTGATTTGTTGGCTATAGGAGTGGTACTCGTAGAAATTAAAGTTAATAGCTGAGCTACTTGTTCGGATAATGCTTTGACGGTTTTGGTCAGTTCTTCACAATTTGTGCATGTTTTCTTTCTACTAGAGGCGACCGAAGCAAACGATTTGCCCTCAACGATTCTGGAACTTTTGAACGCTTTCTTAGCTTCAGAAAATGACACTTTATCCCGTGGTGCCATAATAGTTAAAATTGCTTTCTCGTCCTTAAACTTTTGACAGTTGAAGGAACGAGCCTGATAATCCCCACCACAATTGCGACACTTTGGGTCTTCTGTGCAACTCTCACTACCATGGCCACTGCAACCACAATTCCCACACACCTCAGGATTCTTGCACGTAGAACTCACGTGTCCAAACCCCTGACACTTGAAGCATCGCCTTGTTTTGTTGAAATATTGTTTTTGAAAATATTTGTTTTGTTTTCAAATTTTTATTTCTGTTAATCCTTCTGTGCGGGTAAATAATTGCTAAAAATTCACTTGCATTTCTTTCTGAAATAAAAAAAAAAAACAATGTAGAAAAAATGATGCACACTTGGTAAACCCTGGAATCACAAACATTCCGGTATATGCAATGTGTAAAAGGCTTAAAATCTATTAGAAAAGAATGAAAATTATAAAAATAAATTTAATTTAAAAAAAATCTAAGTTGAATACAGTATCTAAAAAAAGTACCTGAACATCTTGAAATTCGTTTATTTTTGGCCAAGTATGAAGTGCTTGGCGCATCAGCTTCTTTCTGGCTTAAAGGCTCTATGTCTGCAAATTAAAAAGAAATAAGATTACTTAATACACGGTAAGTAATATTTTTAATTACTCAATAAAAAATTAACTTTTTTGCAATTTTAGATTTCATGATACTGATATTATATTAAATAAAAATCAAATAATTATTAGTACCTTATTGCAGCTATCCATTCAAAGCAACTCATTCCTATGTAACCAACATTCTTCCTTAAAAAGTCATGCTCTCTTGTAAGCTACTGCTGCCGTAACACTTTGATTTGTGAAAGGACAGAATGTTTGGCGTCCTGCTGTCAATATATCTGAATTGGTGCTCATCAACTTCTTCATCACAGTATCCACAGCACTATCGATTCCTAGATGATATTGTTTCAGGAAATTTTCACACATGCTCCTCATTTCAGAGGGAGCAACTCCGCTATGCCGGTCACAAGCCCGGGGCCTCGTCTTTGGACGAGGAAGGAGGAGTGATAGAGGAGTTACACCTCTATAAAAAACCTTGGTTCAGCTGGCCCGGCTGATAGTACCATGTAAGGGCCCCTTGCCAGGGTACGGCGAAGTCCTCAACGGCAGTTGTCCGGCAGAGAAGAAGATCTTTGATATGGCGGGACTGGCGGAAGAGGCAACCCTGTCTCTTGGGCTAGTTAAGAGAAAACCTACTGCCTTGTAGGAAGTAGTTGGTTCTACAAAGGCTAGAGGAATTTAACCTCGATCAAAAATAATTAACCTGGTGTCCAGGATAAGCAATGGATAAAACAAAATTTGGAAATTGTACCCCAGGTGGACAACTAGACATTAGTCTGGGAATTCCACCCTCTTCGGAGGCCGGCCTCATGGATTCTGGGGGAGGTCAACTATTGCATTCTGAACACTTATTTAAGAAGAGTTTAAAAACAGTGAAATCCCCACCGGGAAAGGATTTACTAAGTAAAACCAAATTGTTGTCAACAGATCAGACTACTTCAAAGCCATCAGAGCAATATCAAATCTTATTTGAAGCTAATCAAACGAGAAGTAAGAATGAACAAATTCTATATAATGCATGGATGGAGGAAAAAGGCGAGAGAGCATCTAGAAACTACATTAAAAAGTATGCAACTCCAGTTAGATGCCCTTCATGAAAAAGTGTTGGTTCAAAAAGAATCTAGTAAAACCAGTAAGGACAAAATGTTGGAACCTACAATATATGAGACAGATGAGGAAGAGCTAGACAATGAAGTGGGCTGGTTAACAAAGAGTAATAAGAGATTTAACAGACTTAAAAAAAGGAAAGCAAGTACATCACCAGATTGTTCTCCTAATCAAGATAAATGTGATAGAAAATCACATTCAGTTAAGTCTAGCATAAATGAACCCACAAAGATCAGGAATAATGAGAAATATATTGCACCTCCACCAATATATGTCTCAGGAGTTGCAACATTTCATGACCTTAAACAATTAACTTCAGAAACAAGTGAGAAAGAACTTAAATTCACTTATTTAGCAAAAGAAGCCTGGAAGATAAATACACCAGATGGAGATACATATAGAAGCATTTCTGCTAAGCTCTCTGAAATGCAGATTCAATGGCATACTTATGAGGATAAAGCAAACAGACCTTTGAGAGTTGTTGCAAGGGGACTTGATAGTACTTGCAAAGAGGAAGAAATAAAAAAAAGTCTTAGGCTAAAAGGATTTAACATCATTGAGGCAAAAAATATGATTAGGAAAGAATCTAGAGAAATTTCAAAAGGTGAAAGAACTACAGAAAAAGTAAGAATGCCCCTCTTTATGCTAACCTTCAGTAAAGGTGAAAGTACAGATAAAATATTTAACTTAAAATCAATCATGGGCATTATTGTTAAAATTGAACCATTACGAAGGAATATTAACGTAGTTCCGCAGTGTAAACGTTGTCAACGTTTTGGTCATACTCAAGGGTATTGTAACAGAGAATTTGCATGTGTTAAATGTGCTGGGAAACATGCGACAGCTGCTTGCCCTGTAAGTAAAAGTCAACCAGCGAAATGTTTTAACTGCCAAGGTAATCACCCAGCAAGCTTTCGAGGATGCCCTGTAGCAAGAGAATACCAGGATGGTAGAAACAGGCAAATATTAGCTCGACGAAAAATCCCAAGTGTAAATAATAAGAAATTGATCCGAAGGGATATCGTATCTACAAATGTTGACGATAGGGATCAATCAAAAAATACAAAAAGCTATGCGAATATTGTTCAAAATGAACGAGTTAAGGAAAATGATTCCATTAAAGACCTATTAAAACATGTAATTCGGAGACTTGATGACCAGGAAGAGACAATAAGAATGCTAACTAGGGAAATTAAAGGCGATATATTGAGTAAATTACATTAGTCACTCATTACGTTTTGCTACTTGGAATGCTAATGGTCTACGTCACCATTTATCAGAACTAGAAATTTTTCTACAAAATGAAAGAATTGACATTTGCCTGAGATTCGTCGGTCATTGATCGAGTTAATTTTGTACGTGGAATAAATGTTTTTGAATTACTAACTATGGTATTGTTGAACAGCATAACAGTGTAAATATTCTTTTCTGTTAATCCTTTATAAAGTTTATATATTTAAATTATGTTCTCTAGTGGCTGTAGTTTTAGTTTTTAGCCGCCTCGGTGGCCTATTGATAGCGTACTGGGCTGTCACCCCAAGGACTCAGGTTCGATTTCCGGCTAGGGCTTGGCATTTTATACGTTATAAATCATGCTATCGTCTGCATTAGCCCAAGTGTGGAATAGTCGGACGTTAAAAAAAAAAAAAAAAAAATATATATATATATATATATATATATATATACCGTGTTAAAAGAATGGACGTGATGATAGCCTTTATGTGCTTTTCGCCAAAGCCTTAATTAAAAGTTTTTCTGTAATGCGTTACAGGAATTTTTATTTCTTAACTGAAATATTACTCGAATATTGTGTATCATTTAAAGGAAAATTCAACGATTCTTTGAACATATAATTCAAGTTCCAATCCCTGTAAACGACTTCGACTTGTGTGTTACAGATAACTCAAATTTCAGTAACTTGCAGTAGATTTGAATTTTATTACCGGTTTTCTATTGTTTAAGACTTACAATAATTTTTTATACTTTATTTAAAATATCATAACCTTTTGCTCAATAAATAATTGTCATTAATTCATTACTATAAGCTTTTTGAAATTTTGTTTTGAACTTTGAAAAATTCTATTTGAATTGGGTAATTTTATAATTGGTAATCTCTTTGTGATCCTGGTTTTGGGCGATGGGTTAATCATTCAGGGTTTATCATCGCCAAAGCCACTAAATTAACAGAACTTTAGATTTAATAAATATATTCTGTAATTTAGAAAATTGTACTTGTACGTTGTGTAAAAAAAATTGTATTTCTTTGAAAGATCAATTTCAGGTTTATTGTGTAGAAATCAAGAAAACTACTGCCCAAGAATATATAGCGACGCAATTAGCAAGCCTTATATGATGGATGTGATGCAGTAAACAAGGGGACAATGTTGATCGCGTCCGCAGCATACTTTAAGCTGTACGTGTCCCTGGGTAGTGCTAAATGATCAACAGCGCCGGCAAACGCCTCCTAAGGCCTGTGACAAGTGCAAAATTTGTTCAAAAGATGTGTATGTTATGGACAAAGATCACTTACTGATCTGCGAGGGCCTGGATAGAGGAAGCAGGGACGAAGGGACTTTTTGGATTGTATTGGAGACAAGATCCAAAATGGTGTGAACCAAAGGAGCCATTGGAAGAAGAAGATGTTGTATTTATGCGCTGTTTTTAGAAATTCTCTTATATATTTTGTGTGTAGATATCAAATGTTTTGTAATCAAGAATGTTTGGTACTTTATGTTACACAAATCTTTTCACTTTTGTAACATCAAAATAATAGAGCTGTCAGGAATAAACAATTAGTGAAGATAAGCAGGCTTCTTTTATCGCTAAATTAACAGTCTCGAGTTTGTCTTTAACTAACTTTTCTAATTTCCACCACTGTAATAAAACTAGTGCATTTACGTAAGCACAATTTTCTAAAGAACTATGATTATAAATACACGGTTTTGTTGTTATTTCATTCCAAAATTGTTTTCTCAACACACTTAAATTCGCACAGTAAAAATCATCGAAATTTAAAACTGTAACATCAAATTTTTCAACAAATTTGAAATAAATTTTGTTTTCGAGTCCTTTAACGTACACTGTTGAATTTGAGGCGACCGAAGCAAACGATTTGCCCTCAACGATTCTGGAACTTTTGACGCTTTCTTAGCTTCAGAAAATGACACTTTATCCCGTGGTGCAATAATAGTTAAAATTGCTTTCTCGTCCTTAAACTTTTGACAGTTGAAGGAGGCCTGATGGTCCCCACCACAATTGGGACACTTTGGGTCTTCTATGCAACTCTCACTACCATGGCCACTGCAACCACAATTCCACACCTCAGGCTTCTTGCACGTAGAACTCACGTGTCCAAAGCCCTGACATAAAGCATCGCCTTGGGTTTGGCACGTAAGGACGAACAGAAAGCCGTTGGTATCCAGCAAAAATGTAGTCCGGAATACTAGGTTTGCCAAAAGTCAGAATTAGTGAAGAAGTAGGTACCTTATGGCCGTTCTCTTTTCGCATTATACGAAAAACATCAATAACCGACTCACTAGCTAGCTCAGACTTAATTTCTTCTATGTCTACGTGGAGTAAATCTTTGCAAGTAACCACACCTTTTGCAGAGTGGGGCTCCACAGAAACCTTGATTTTTCGAAAAGGAAGTCATTTTTAAGCGACAGACTTTGCTTGCTGGTACTGATCTGTATGTACTAGCAGCGTTCCGTTTTTAACTTCTTTATAGAAGGTGCGGGACCTGTTCTACCCACAATTGCTTTGTTTATGAGGAAGGGCGACACCTTAGACAGGTCAGAACCTTCCTCCGAGTTTTTAAATCAAGAATCTGGGGATGGGATTGTATGTTCACAGTACACAATCAAGATGTCCTATGTATGCCTAAGCCCAAGCTAAAAACCAGTCGAAGTACTGCTTGAGGTTATAAGCCGTAAGGAAATGAGTTGTAAAAGGATCAGGGAGATCGTCCAAAGTCGTGCTATACCTCTGAGCTGGTTAATAGTAGCTCTACAGTCCAAAGAACGAGAACTTCAGATCAAGGCCCGCCTGTTTGCCATCTTTAGATTGTCCTTTGAATAGTTCGTTTACTTTGCAGGAGCTGGAATCTGCACTGTCATCCACTACAGATTCAGCTCCAGGTCCCGATAACCTTGTATACTCCATGATTAAAAATCTTCCAACATCAGGCAGGCTTACACTTCTTGCCATATACAATCGAATATTCGTAGAGCATACTTTTCCTGATGCATGGTTGGAAGCTGTAGTAAATCCTCTTCTTAAACAAGGCAAAGATAAAACTGAACCAAGTAGCTATCGTCCTATTTCCGTTACCAGCGTTCTTTCTCGTTTGGTACTTGGAAACAAACAACCTACTATCTAAAGATCAGTGCGGATTCAGACAGGGACGATCTTCTATGGATCAATTAGTTTTATTAGAGTCTGCAATCCAAAATGCTTTTCTCTTGCGTCGTACGCTAGTGGCTGTTTTCTTCGACCTAGAGAAGACATATGACATGTCCAAAGTTTAAGGACGAAAAGCAATTTAGCAATTATGGCTAAGGATAAAGTCTCATTTTCAGAGGCGAAGAAAACATTCAAGAGCTCCAGAATAAATTTGAGGAAAATCTTTTGCCGCTGTCGCGTCTAGCAGCAAGGCCTCTTGCCGAAACTGTGAAGAGCTGACAAAAACCGTAAAAGTTTTAACCGAACAAGTAGCTCAACTCTTATCTCTGTTTTCTGCTGGTAACACTCCTGTTCCTATTACTAAAACATCTTCTTTCTCTGTAGACAACATTTCGAAAGACATTAAGTCAACTGCCGCTAAAACTCAAGCTTCAAAATCACTTGTGACTAAAACTTCAAAACCTGCAAGTCCTGAGGTAATTCCATCTTCTTCGAACTTGAAGACCCGAACCAAGTCACAAGTGCTAAAGCCTGCTTCGAAAAACGTTTCTCCTGGTCTCGCCTATTTTTTGAAAAAATCAACAATATCCACCAGTAGTTGCGTCTAAGACTTCAGAAAAAAGTTGATTAAAAGTACAGCTAAGCAAGATAAAAAACCAAAATTGGAGCCGCCAAAAGCGGCTTCTTCCAAAACAAACACATCTGCAGAGTCCGACTTAAATCACAGTAGTGATTCGATGTCGGTAGACTCTGATAAATCAAAAGTAGTAAATGACAAAACGAACAGAACCCTACTATATTAATTTATTTTATTTCAATGTCTGCATTTCCAATTAATAACAATGTGAACAGTGGAATATTAATGGGATAAGAAGCCATATGGAAGATCTCAAAGTTCTTGTGCGAGATTCATCTCCTTTAATAATGTGTCTCAAGAGCATGAATCCCACACCTTCAATTTTAGGGGTTATTCTATTTTCAGAGCAGATTTCGTCACTGAGGAAAGAGCCAGAGGTGGCGTAGCCATATTGGTTCACAACTCTGTCCAGTCCATATCTGTCAATATAATAACTCCTTTACAAGCTGTTGCCGTTCAGATTACCGTTCCATTCAAAGTTACCGTCTGTTGCCTTTACTTGCCGCCTAGTTACAATTTCCAACATCATGAAGTATATGATTTAATATCTCAGTTGCCACAACCGATTTTATTGACAGGTGATTTTAACGCTCACCATACTTCATGGGGTTCCTTATCCTGTAACTCAAGGGGAATACGAATCGAAGGAATACGGTCAAACTTAGATTTGTGCCTTCTAAATGACGGTTCTCCGACTCATTTATCAGCATCTACTGGCGGATGGACAGTTGTCGATTTGTCATTTTGTAGTCCAGTTTTGGCAACAAAGTTTGAATGGTCGGTGTTACCAGATCTGTATGGCAGTGATCATACTCCCATTAATAATTCATTTTGTACTTTCGCTCATGTGCAACGACGCCTGCCGCGTTGGATCCTTAAAACAAATTGGGAAGAATTTGCAAAAGATTTGTATACCAGACATTGAAATGAACTGCATTAACGCAGTGGTTAAAAATTCACCAATACGATTTTAAATGTAGCCGAGGATGTTATTCCTAAAACATCCGCATACCCACATCGTCCATCTGTTCCTTGGTGGAACGAGGACTGTAAAGGCTTTGCGTTTACGCCGAAAAGCACTACGGATATTCAACAAAAGCCCGACAGATGAAAATCTTGAGCGTTAAAATCCTTCGAGCTAAAGCTCAAGAATTTTTAGACAAAGTAGAAAGGAATCTTGGTCGCAATATGTCGGAACAATATGCAGAACAACGCCAACATCTGTCGTCTGGAAGAAACTGCGCTCTATATCTGGCCGTGTTCCATCCACGGAGTTGATTGGACTTAAACAGCCGAATGGAGAGTTAGTTTCTCAGGTTCCGATACTGTAAATTTATTAGGATCATCCTTTTCTAGCTATTCCTGTTCTACAGCGTATAACGCTGCTTTTCGTAAATACAAAGTGCAGTGGAACCATTGCCGTTCACCATCGGTACTTGTGGACTCTCCTCTTAATAGGCTGTTTACTCTGCATGAGCTGGAATCTGCACTGTCTTCAACGAAGGACACAGCTCCGGTCCTGACAACCTCGTATATTCCATAAAAAACCTTCCAACGTCAGGTAGGCTTGCCCTCCTCGAGATATACAATCGTATATTCGATGAACATACTTTCCTGACGCTTGGTTGGAAGCAATAGTAATTCTATTCTAAGCCAGGTAAAGATAAAACTGATGCAAGTAGCTATCGTCCGATTTCTCTTACTAGCGTTCTTTGCAAGCTGGTAGAAAAAATGGTAAATCGTCGATTTGTTTGGTATTTGGAAACCAACAATTTACTTTGCAAAGACCAGTGCGGCTTTAGGCAAGGACGATGTTCTGTGGATCAATTAGTATCTTTGGAATCTGCGATACAAAATGCGTTCCTCTTGCGTCAAACACTAGTAGCTGTTTTTCGACCTAGAGAAGGCATACGACATGGCTTGGAGAAGGAATTTTGAACACATTAAAATCATGGGGTATACAGGGCAGGATTCTGCATTTTATCAAAAACTTCCTCAGTAATAGGTATTTTAGGGTGCGTCTTGGTAGTACGCTATCAGATCGTTTCTACTTAGAGAATGGTGTTCCACAGGAGTGTACTTAGTGTTACTCTGTTTGCTATTGCAATCAATAGCATAACGTCTAACGTACGGTCCCCTGTCAGATGTTCTCTCTTTGTAGACGATTTTGCTATTTACGTAAGCACCAGAAACATGGCAACAGCTGAAAGAACCCTTCAGCTGGTAATAAATAGGTTGCAGACCTGGACGAGAACTACTGGCTTTAAATTCTCCGCTGCTAAAACTCAGTGTATTGCTTTCAGTCGCCGTAGACAGATCCAGGCCTGTCGTTATATCTTTGATGGTATAAGCAGCTCTCGACTTCCATCCGTTCGATTCTGGGTTCAATACCGACGAAAACTTCTCGTGGAGCCCTCACGTGCGTGATTTAAATTACGATAATAAAATCCTGGATATGCTGAGGTTCTTGTGTGGTCCTGATGGGGTGCTGATAGGACCTATGCTGATGTTTTACTGTGCCGTAATTGCCTGCGAATTGATTATGGCAGCATTGTTTATTCATCTGCTAGACCATCGATTTTAATGAAACTAGATCCCGTCCATAACCTGGGCAATCCTGCCTTGTTTCTGCAAGCTCGTTCGTCCTGTCGAGTATTCTCGCCGATGAAGGGGAACCTTCCTCTCTCGACGGAGACAGAAACCACAGTTAACTTATGTAAGCAATTTATCACATCCTAAAACCATGGCAACTGGCGCAATACAAGTTTCAAAAATCGATTTTTGTGACACAGTATGAAACTCGACCGAATGCTACTGCTCCTCTTGGTATTAGAACTTCCATATTTTTGATGACTTACGTATTGAACTACCCCAATGTTTGAAAGGTCCTTTTGTCTTGTCCCTCCGTGGAAAATCAGTTATGCCGATCTTTGATTTCTCCTTGTGTGCATACCAGAAAGACAACACTCCTAACATTGTGTATCAACGTGAGTTTTTCGACTGACTAGTTCATATCTTCATTTGCTAAATTTATTTTCACAGATACGGCTCTGAGATGAATAAATAATGTTGGGTGTACGTTTTACTCACTGGACGGAAACACAGCAAGTATGGGATTACCCCTAACCTGTAGTGTCTTCTTGCTAGCGCCGAACTCTTTACTATCGCAAAGGCCTCTAAAAGCACTATTGAATTCCTGATAGTTTGCAAAGCCTGTAGCTCTGTTCTGATTCAAAAGTGCCATCCAGGCAATCCGAGATATGTATTCAGCAAACCCTCTGGTTCAAGATATTCTGTGCTCTGTCCATAGACTTGAACCATGAGGTGCAGAGTATCATTTATCTGAGTTCCTGGCCACTGTGTCGAATATTTGTGGAACACATTGCCTGGCGGATAATGCGGCAGCGGAAACAACTTTTACTTCCGCCATACAGTCAACATTAATAGTAAGGTTCCTGACTTTCTTTGTCACGTAAAACATTTAATTCATCTACAGTGGGGAAAATGAATGGGCAGCTACAAGTGGCACAAGTAAATTGCGAGGTAATTAAAAGTACAGCCTGTCAGCAGGAATCATCAATACGTGCAAGTCACTGAAAGAAGAGGTTATGATCCGCCCGCCTTCGCATTGGTCACTCCATGTTAACGCATGGATTTCTGATGGAACGCGGGACCCACCATAGAATGTCGCAATTCTGTAGGAAACCATCAGCAATTAAACATATACTGCTCGGGATTGTGATGGTTTTCAAAATGTACGCGCAGTGTGTGGTCTGGAGTAACCGTTTGCAGACGATGTTGGGAGATAGTGCCTCGGCCGTTGACCGGGTTCTATACTTCCTTCATCGTTTGAATGTTTTAAATAAAATTTAATATATATAGTTGTTATTTCTTGTGTTATATTATTTATTTATTTTATCTAAAAACTTTATTTCTGTTATGTTTATGCATAGTTTTACGAATTGTTATTAAATTTTATTCATTATTTATTGTTATTTAGTTCTTAAGTGTAATATATCTATAGCTGTTATCTAAATTTTTAATTTATTTTTACTGTTTTAGTTTGTTGTTGTTGTTTTGTTGTTTTTGTTGCTTTTTTCTTAAGTAAAATTTTGTTTAATTTTTTTTTGTTTATATATATACTCTCATTTTTCGTGACGGCGATGATAACCTGAACGGTTTTTCGCCGGGAAAAAAAAAAAAAAAAAAAACCTATAGCCAACAAATCAAAACTATCTGGTATTCAATCGTCTGATTGCGCCATTAAAGAAGTGAAACCCATCCGACATGAAAAACCAACTATAAAATTACTGCCTAAGATAGCAGAATCTGCACCTCCGATATTAAATCCACCTACTGCCGACCAAAGATTGTGTACCAAGTAACAAGGTCGGAAAGGAAATAGTACAAAAGTCTCTGTTG